>CP139505.1:117282502-118030002 GCA_021014915.2 Artemisia tridentata subsp. tridentata | reverse complement strand
AAAATGAACCATATAAATATGCGTAAGCGTATTGTGTGTGGGTATGTTGTGTGGGAATCGTATACGTGTTCGAACTCGTCACTTCATTTTTGAGTTCGTCCTGATCAGACCTCATCATATTCACGTCCATTTTCGAGTAAGTTTCGGGTTTGTTCCTGTCTTTCCTGTTAGCGTAACAATAATAAAATGGAGGTGTATGGCTTTAACAAGATGCATGCGTGATAATAGATGGAAGAAACTGTGATAATATTTTGAATTAGAGAATTGCAAGAAGTCATGCACCACTACAATATTGTCATATTAAAACATAAACTATTATATTGACCACATAATACCTTAAGGTTATCCAATTGTTATACGTGACCTAAACATGACAGGTAAAAAGAAAAAAAAAATAATAAATAAAAGAAACATAAATTATGAAATCTGATTTAAAATGGACTTATAAATAATGCGTGATTATTAAATTGTATAGGTTTGGTGAAGAAGGGGTGACATTCCGTTCTGTGTGATCCAACTTTTATCCGTTTGTCTTCCATAAGGTACAGATATTCTGCCCCTTTTAATAAGGTGCCTTCGACCTCTTGATTTCTGATTTGAACCTATGATTTGAACCTTTGGCATTTGAACCTTTTGCATCTGAACCTTTGACATGAACCTTTGATATGAACTTTGAGATTCGGACTATGACTATATGAACCCCTACTTAGATATGGACCCTTTGCTATGAACCTTTGATATTTGAACCTTTGACCTTTGACCCCAGTTTGATACTACGAGCCAAATTTGTTTCCTAGCCATGAAGGTAACATGGCCATGTCATTGATGCACCAGTGGCATGACTCTAGTGTACTCGAGTGATGTTGTACACCGTCCCCATTTTGATTTGATATGAGCTCACTATGATTTGTTATGGCCAATATGATTTGTTTGGGGGGCGTATGGATGCATCCTAGATTTTCTTTGTATATGATATGATATGATTTGATTTGGTGACTGATGATGGGTGCAATCCACGTCTTTCACAAAATATGGGAGCTAGCTACTCCACCTGAAGAATGAGGACACCCCTCATCTTATCTGATTATCTGAGAGGTCTCCCCTCTATATGATTATAAAGATATGATATGATATGATATGTGATATGTTATGATATGGGCTCGTGGTGGATTACTGTCCTAAACCTTACTCTTTATTTCCTTTTCCTATATCTCATTTATTATGATACGTCTGTTCATTTTCATTTGCTTTTGTTTCCGTTCACTATATATCTGTTCACTGGGCTTTTTAAGCTCAGCCGCATTTCTTTTCCTGCGGCAGGTTTTAGTAGGAAGCCAGGAGCTTGGGTTTGCTTTGGGATGAGAGATTAGCTTTTGAAGACGATACCCTAGTTTTAGTATTCATTTATGTATGACTATGTAGATTTGGTATTTTTCCTTTGTAATATTGTAAACCAATTGTATTATGTAAGTCGTATGTCATGCTTGCCTTTGATATGTCACCATTTTCGTGACACTTCTACCCTTGCCGGGTTGGGGTGTTACAATTATGGTATCAGAGCCAGGTTTACGACTTGTAGTACATCTACCCTTGGCCTGTGTAAGTTAGGACCCCTAAGTTTCCACTGTAGGCGCTCGTAAGATAACCTTTGCGAAGTTGCGTAGGATTTTCCCATAGGAGCATAAGTTATAACCGGTGAGGAACGGGTAGACTAGGACATCCATGTGAGTAGTATTTGCTTCCGCATCACTCTGAATATTGCCTTTACCTTAGTCATGCCTTATAAGAACGTTTGTCTCAGGCGACGAGGAAGTCTTACCTCCCTTCATTTTCATGATGAACTTATTATGTTAACCAATTTCCTTTGGAAGGATTTGATGTTGACATTTGTCCAGTACGGAATTGTTATCTAAACATGCTGATGCTAATAACTGATATTCCATACATCTCAACTCTGACAGTTAGACGATGTTCGTATTACTATCGGTGCACACCCTATCATTCCTATGTTATAAGCTAAACAAGATTCCAATCTTTTGAACTGTTCACAATTCAAACCTTCAATTTGATATATTTGACCTTGATAAATTCTAATACTCTCCCATCCCACACTTTGATGAACCATGTACCTAAATTTGATATGTGAACTATCCGTATGATTTGACAACCACATTCGCTTTGAGAATCCGTTTCCTTTTGGATGTATTTGACCTTGAGGTCTCTTGATTATGGATTGATGGTTTTTGTAAAGCTATCATGGACTACAATATTTGAAATGCGACCCTTAACAATCTGCTTCACCATATTCTATTACGATATTCTCAATCATTTGAATCTGTTAAGATTATTGTTGCTATGAAGCACATACTCCGATCTCTTTGATTTCCAATTTTCTCCTAACGCCTGTTAGCATCCATTCTTAGAAAGCTCAGGTACTTGAAAGTTTGTTGTACGAATTTCTGGTGCTTCTGATGAACCTTTTGAGATCCGTTTGGGAAGTAAAGTTTGCTTTGAACTAATCTGAGTTTGGCGAAACCACGATATTGAAGAAGTTAAGAGAATTGTAGGAACTGATGGGATATGAGTTTGTTCACTTCAGTGATCTCTTGAATGCTCCGGTTGGTTTATGAAGAAGAAAGAGAGAAGTGTGCGGCGGCACACCGACCATCGTGAATGTAACCGTAATCATTATTCCAATTCCGCGTATCAATATTTGATTTGTTCTATTTCTGAAAGACGGAAGAAGCAACCACAAGAACATCTGAGAAGGAAGTTGATTAGTTGAGATTAAGTACCGCGGAGCATTACAATTTGATTTGTGAAGATTTGTGATATGAAGTTTTTCCCTAAGAAGATTTCCTGAAGTTGCTTTAGTACCCGTGTGACCACTATGAGTTTGAATGATGTCAATTGTATTGGCTAGAAGATTCATGTTTTCGCAAGTATTCGGACAATCGTCATAGTATGACAGTATGTTTGTGCTCAGAGACGAGCGAGGAACACGTTGACCATTTTTAGTATGAAGTGAAGCGACCCTTTGTTCTAGAAGAATAGATTTACTTGACGATCAGAGATTGTAGCAGACAACACCACCAGGTATCCGATGACTAAAGAGCTTCCACGAAAAGGACCAAGACTGAAGACCATTGTCAGAGTTAGAAACCTTGTAGAAGATGTGCAGAAGAGGTTCGTGACAGGCGTTACCAAGAAAGAAGCATGAGAGGAGAAGACAGATTGAGATGAAACTCGACTACACCTCAAGTAGCACGTGGAGAATTCAATTGAGCATCAAGACAACCAGACCGATGAAGATGAGCTTTCAGCACATAAACCTGGAAGTCCACAGCAGTTTGAGTTGGTAAATTTTGAATCATGCTAGAAGACCTGTAGGAGACACGCAACCTTGTTTCTCTAGTCATTTTAGTTGTACTAAGATGAATTGAGAGCTGAAGCAGACTCGCAAATGGAGGAATGCACGGTGATCACGTCAGAGATTCACGCTACCACACCGAAGTGTCCAGAGGAAGTGTCGAAGACTTGAGGAACCAGACTCAAGTTTATGAATTCCTTTTCATCCTATGATCGTATGATTAGACAAGAGAGCGACTACTTGGAATTTGAAAAGATTCGAGATCATGAAATTGAATGAATGAAATTTTGTAGTAAACGTTTGGATTTGGAAGATTTGATCGTTGTAAAGGATGAAGATATTGAAGACGAAATTCATTTCCTCTTAGACCACTTAAGTTTCCGTTACCTTTCGATAGGATCTTTTGAATGAGCCTTACCCTATTAAAAATTTCGTTCTGTGTTCGTTATGCATTTGTTTGGATGATGGTTTCGTTATGAGAAGGATGATGAATTGTGGAAGACCTAACGTTTCGACGACGAGTTTCATTTTGAGTTGTACACATTTCGTTACGCTATTTGTACGTTCAAATTCCTCCGATTTAGAATCCGTAGTGATGTTTGTTTTGGACCAACCTTAGGAGGTAGAAAGACTGATAGGTGGTTAAGATAAGTAGTTCTGTTCGCGACTTGAGATAAAGTATGACCATCATGATGGTATACTCATATGATGCTGGTATTATGACAGTTCGCGAACGTGATAATACTTACGTCATATGACGTACCCTCATTGTGTTCATAGGATATTTCGAGGAGTACTTTAGAAACCTTACAATGTTGATAGGAGATGTGAGAATTTTGCATCTGTGAGATTTAGGTTCATTCCACCGATACGCTTAATCTGTTCGCCGTTATACGATCTGATACGTTCGATTCTTGACACGCATTTGTTGATCCATATACTTCTGACAAGAATCATAAGATCTGCTGCGAAGTTTTCTGCCATTTGATGTCACCAACAATCTATGTTCTGTGCGATCTCATGTGATTTGCTTAATCAAATTTTACGGACGGCATATCCGTCAAAATCCTGTGTATTCTTTGTATCTCTTCCGAGAGAAAGCGATAATCATTTGTCATGTTGGACATGATCTTTGCAACCTGACATTCAGTATAGTATGTCTTTCTGAGAACCCGAAGCTATCTTAGATCGACAACGAAGAGCCATGAGAGTCAAGTCTTTTACATTTCCGTTCGCTGTCCGTTGGGTCTTCTGTTTCGTTTCTTTTCCAATCGTTGGGATTTTTCATTTCCATTCGTAAAGATTCTTTGGAAGAACCACCCAGAGCGGGAGGCTACCTGGGAAACCGAGGAGTCAATACGAGCTAGTTATCCGCATTTTGTATTCTGATCTGGTACGTCCCTATTTTGTTTTCGATCCTTTCACTTCTAATTCTTTGCAAATTTCGAGGACGAAATTTTTCTGTTAGAGGGGAAGAGTTGTAAAACCCTCATTTTCTCAACATTTGTAATTCCTAATTTACCCTCCTATTTTAAAGTTGACAAGAACTAAATAAATTTATACAAGAATTACAAAACACGAATCCTAAACCTAAGTTACATTTGAAATATTGAAATAGAATAATTCAACCCATAACCCCTAAATCTCGGCATCCTCTCCCCAGATACACATTATACATTTGATAAAATTCACAAGATAAGAACAAAATAAAAAGGTGTATAATTCTATATAAATTGAAGATACTCTGTAACTTCGAAATTTAAATTTTGATAAAGTATCTCTCCTTATTACCAAAACTGTATGATATAATATTCTGCAATTTATTCAAAGGAGTGTGTATTGTGAATTTGTGACTACATTTAGTGAAAGGCAATTTACTTGTCATATGCCATAACAGTAATTCAAAACTATAACTCCCATCAACCATTTAAAGGCTTTGGTAGGGTACAACACACTCATTAATCAATTCAACATTTAGTATCTACTTTCCCAAGCTATTATACGTTTCTTGCATGGGTCATATACCCATCCTACATTAATTTTAAATAAAGTCAATCCCTAAAATCATGCATGCTTTCCTCCTTATTCTCTACTCCACATGATTTTTTGGGATGATTCCAAATCATGCCACCTTTAGAATATACATTCCAACCTTATTGCCCATATAACAAACACGCTTTTCCTTTTATCTTCATTTTCACACGCTTTCTTTTCTTCCAAAAACCATATAACAACTTCCACATATCTCGTTAGCCTTTTCTCTACACCGAACCAAAGAAGAACAAACTAAAACATATTCATTGTTGCTGCAAAGATCAAGAGGCGAAGGTTGGTAGCAGTTGTTGGGTGATCACGTGTGTGGTGAAGTGTAGCTCTTGTGTTCTGATTCGTAGCAATTTCGGGATTGTAGCAGCCCTTATGATCGACCTATTTTCCTTGTAGACACCCTCATGAGTTCAGCCTCAAGGTACCTATCAACCCTCACCTTTGTCATGCATTTGATACACTAACTTTCATATAATTAATATCACACATATAAGCACTAATCCAAACATATTTGTTGCCACCTTTTTACGAATAATACATGCTGTAATCGATTAATATACCTATATGACATGTCGCATATTTTGTGGTTTAAGTTTGGTGTCGCATATTGTGTCTCGTTAAGATCAGGTCTCGCGAGGGTGAAACGGGTTTTGAAATCTCAAATGCCTTCTCACATATAAAGATGTCTCGAATTTCATTAACCATAAGAATGGCTGTTGGTTTGTCTAAGTCTCGGTGAGGTTTAATACCGAGGGGTGTAGGTTCGAGTTCGAACGTGTGTATGTATTATTCTGATGTCGAGCATGTTTAGTTATTCTCAGCATCGGTATTGTTGTCTTGTTGTCGACCCAAAGCAGAGACGAGGAAGGCTAAAATGAACCATATAAATATGCGTAAGCGTGATGTGTGTGGGTATGTTGTGTGGGAATCGTATACGTGTTCGAACTCGTCACTTCATTTTTGAGTTCGTCCCGATCAGACCTCATCATATTCACGTCCATTTTCGAGTGAGTTTCGGGTTTGTTCCTGTCTTTCCTGTTAGCGTAACAATAATAAAATGGAGGTGTATGGCTTTAACAAGATGCATGCGTGATAATAGATGGAAGAAACTGTGATAATATTTTGAATTAGAGAATTGCAAGAAGTCATGCACCACTACAATATTGTCATATTAAAACATAAACTATTATATTGACCACATAATACCTTAAGGTTATCCAATTGTTATACGTGACCTAAACATGACAGGTAAAAAGAAAAAAAAAATAATAAATAAAAGAAACATAAATTATAAAATCTGATTTAAAATGGACTTATAAATAATGCGTGATTATTAAATTATATAGGTTTGGTGAAGAAGGGGTGACATTCCGTTCTGTGTGATCCAACTTTTATCCGTTTGTCTTCCATAAGGTACAGATATTCTGCCCCTTTTAATAAGGTGCCTTCGACCTCTTGATTTCTGATTTGAACCTATGATTTGAACCTTTGGCATTTGAACCTTTTGCATCTGAACCTTTGACATGAACCTTTGATATGAACTTTGAGATTCGGACTATGACTATATGAACCCCTACTTAGATATGGACCCTTTGCTATGAACCTTTGATATTTGAACCTTTGACCTTTGACCCCAGTTTGATACTACGAGCCAAATTTGTTTCCTAGCCATGAAGGTAACATGGCCATGTCATTGATGCACCAGTGGCATGACTCTAGTGTACTCGAGTGATGTTGTACACCGTCCCCATTTTGATTTGATATGAGCTCACTATGATTTGTTATGGCCAATATGATTTGTTTGGGGGGCGTATGGATGCATCCTAGATTTTCTTTGTATATGATATGATATGATTTGATTTGGTGACTGATGATGGGTGCAATCCACGTCTTTCACAAAATATGGGAGCTAGCTACTCCACCTGAAGAATGAGGACACCCCTTATATTATCTGATTATCTGAGAGGTCTCCCCTCTATATGATTATAAAGATATGATATGATATGATATGTGATATGTTATGATATGGGCTCGTGGTGGATTACTGTCCTAAACCTTACTCTTTATTTCCTTTTCCTATATCTCATTTATTATGATACGTCTGTTCATTTTCATTTGCTTTTGTTTCCGTTCACTATATATCTGTTCACTGGGCTTTTTAAGCTCAGCCGCATTTCTTTTCCTGCGGCAGGTTTTAGTAGGAAGCCAGGAGCTTGGGTTTGCTTTGGGATGAGAGATTAGCTTTTGAAGACGATACCCTAGTTTTAGTATTCATTTATGTATGACTATGTAGATTTGGTATTTTTCCTTTGTAATATTGTAAACCAATTGTATTATGTAAGTCGTATGTCATGCTTGCCTTTGATATGTCACCATTTTCGTGACACTTCTACCCTTGCCGGGTTGGGGTGTTACAGCTTCTATTATTGTTGTCGAGATGGTTTGAGTCTCGGATTTAATTTAAGCATTGCTCATTTGATGTGAAAATTTATTGTTGTTAACACCCGAGAGGGTTATTGTTTAATTATGATGTTTTTTCCTTGTTTCCGTTTAAATGGGTACCCTCGATTAGGGTGTTTGCTTGATCTTTCTTTCGGTCCAGTGACACAACCACGTGGGTGGTTTGAAGCTGACCAGTCAGATGGCTCTATTGAAGATTGATGTATCTCAAGAAGATATCAATCTAAAATTTCTGAGAAGTCTATCTCCTGAATGGAACACTCACACAGTGATTTGGAGGCACAAGGAAGATTTTGAGAAGATGACATTGGATGATCTGTATAACAACTTGAAAGTATATGAATCTGAAGTCAAGGGATTGTCAAGTTCATCTTCTACCACAAACAATCTTGCTTTTGTTTCCTCAGGCAACAAGAATTCTGGTAGTCATCAAGAACAACACTCTGCTGCTGGTACTTTCATTCCTGCTGCTTGTTCACATGTCTCTGCTGCTGACTCTACCAATACCAACACCATCAGTGATGCTGCTATTTGTGCTTATTTAGCTGAACTTACTACAAGTACTTCAGTTATGCCTCAAGATCTGGATGAACTTGATCCTGATGATGTTGAAGAGATTGATATGAAATGGCAGTTTGCAATGCTAACTATGAGGGCAAGAAGGTTTCTTAAAAGAATTGGTAAAGAAATGAAGTTCAGAAGAAACAAGAATGTGGGATTTGACAAATCAAAGGCTGAATGTTATAACTGTCATAAGAAGGGACACTTTGCAAGAGAGTGCAAAGCACCCAAAAGAAACAATGAGAATGTCAAGAAGCCTACTCATGTAGAGCCAAATCCTAATACAGCTATGGTGTCATGTGATGGGTTAGGAGAGTATGACTGGAGTGATCATGCTAAAGATGGTCCAAATTTTGCATTGGTAGCTGATGAAGAACCTAAAGAACAACAATTTGCTCTCATTGCCTACTCTTCCTCTGGATCAGACTCTGAGGTATCAAATGAATCATCTTGTTCTTTTAAATCATGTTCTGATACAATAGAAATACTTAAGTCTAGCAATGGAAACCTTAAAATGGAGAATGAAAAACTTAAGTTAGACAATCTTAGTTATGAATATGGTTTAAAGAATGTAGAAGAGAAGCTTGAATTTTATAAAAAGGCTGAAATTGAATATCTTGATAAGATCACTAGTTTAGAAATTGAGCTTATTAAGAAAGATTGTGAGATTAAGGTTCTTATGGGGAAAGTAGAAGAGGCTGAACAGGCTAAAGATTCAGCTATAAGTGAGATTGAAAAACATGTTGTTAGGGTGGAAAAACAACAATTTGCCACTGACATCCTCAGTAAACCAATAGGAAGACACTTTGCAGACTCAGGCTGTGGTCTAGGATACAATGCTGTTGCTCCACCTAAGAAACTTAGTGCCAATGCCCCTCCTACTAGGACATTATCTTTCATACTTGAGTTTGAGGCCAAACCTGTAGGTGAAACTAGTGAAACTAAAATAGAGTCACCTAAGGTTGAGAAAAAGTGGTCTGATGCACCCCTTATTGAAGATTGGGAGTCTGACAGTGATGATGAAGTAGTGGAATCTGATTCAACCCCTAAGAACAAAAAGGAAGAAATTCTTGCTGTTGTTGAATCTAAAGTACCTAAGGCTAAAAAGGTTGAGTTTGTTAAGCCTAAGCTAGGTAAAGGTATCTCTAGGAAGATGGCTGAGTATGAAAACACACCTAGAGTATATCCTAAGAGAACCAATAACTTGCCTAGAGGAAACCAGAGAAATTGGAACAACCTAGTTTCACAAAGATTAGGTACTGATTTTCAATTACTTAAAAAGGCATGTTATAGTTGTGGTAGTTTTGAACATCTGCAAGATGAGTGCTACTACTATCAAAAACCAGTTTGGAACCAACATACAAGGGTGAACCATAGAAACTTTGCTAGAAAGACTCACCCTCATCCCAAAAGAAACATGGTTCCCAAGGAAGTTTTGATGAGAAATGGTGCTTCTAGAGTTATCTCACCTATTGCACCAAAAGGGCCCATAAAGAAGGACATAGTTGATACTGCTGCTAAGGCAGACTCTGCTGTTTTGCCAAAAGTGGTTACTGATACTGTTGTGGGCAACCATTTTTATGCTGTTAAGGCCTCAGCTTGCTGGGTCAGGAAACCTAAAGTTAAAGTTTTGGATCATGTTCTCAGACACAGCAGTGCACCAATGCAGTTGAAGAAATTTGACTACTTTGATGCACAAGGAAGATCCAAGTCAGTAATGGCTTGGGTCCCAAAGAGAAACTAATTCTCTTACTTTTTGTGAAGGGCAATCTACAAAAGGAGCTAAAGGATAAATGCATTTTTGATAGTGGATGCTCTTCACATATGACTGGAGACCAAAGCAATTTGGAAAACTTTGAAGCTTTGGATGGTGGATACGTTGCCTTTGGGAATGACCCTAAAGGAGGTAAAATTGTTGGAAAAGGCATCATCAGAACTGGAAAATTGGATTTTGAGAAAGTGTATTTGGTGAATGGACTAAAGTTCAATCTTTTTAGAGTCTCACAAATGTGTGACAGAAAGAATTTTGTTCTTTTTATAGACACTGAGTGTCTTGTCTTATCTCCCGACTATAAGATACCTGATGATAAATTAGTACTTCTTAAAGTCCCTAGAAATGACAACATATACAGTGTGGATATAAAGAACATTATTCCCAAAAGAGATTTAACTTGTCTGTTTGCCAAAGCCACTATTGATGAATCCAAACTTTGGCATAGAAGGCTGGGCCATTTGAATTACAAGGCTATCAACAAGTTGGTGAAAGGGAATTTGGTCAGAGGATTACCTTCAAAGGTTTTTGAAAATCGTGAAATATGTGTTGCTTGTCAGATGGGAAAGCAACATAGAGCATCTTGTAAGTCCAAATTGGTGAACTTTATAACTGAACCCTTATTTATGTTACATATGGACCTATTTGGACCTACTTATGTGAAAAGCTTGAACAAAAAGATGTATGGCTTAGTGGTCACTGATGATTTTAGTAGATTTACTTGGGTATTCTTTTTAGCTACTAAGGATGAGACTCCTGGCATTCTTAAGGCTTTTATTACAAGGATAGAAAACCTATTTAATCACAAGGTTAAGATCATCAGATGTGACAATGGAACCGAATTTAAGAACCAAGTGATGAATCAGTTCTGTGAGGAAAAGGGTATAACTAGACAATTTAGTGTGGCTAGAACTCCTCAGCAAAATGGTGTTGCTGAGAGGAGGAATAGAACATTAATTGAGGCTGCTAGGACCATGTTGTCAGAGTCTAAGTTACCCACTATCTTTTGGGCTGAAGCAGTCAACACTGCTTGCTATGTGCAAAATAGAAGTAAGATAGTTAAGCCTCATAACAAGACCCCTTATGAGTTATTACATGGTAGGAAACCTCTGATAGATTTCTTAAGACCATTTGGGTGTCCTGTTACTATCTTGAACACCATTGACCACTTAGGCAAGTTTAGTGAGAAAGCAGACATAGGTTTCTTTGTTGGATACTCCACTGAAAGTAAGGCTTTTAGGGTCTTCAATCAAAGGACTGGCCATGTGGTGGAAAATTTACATGTTAAAATTAGAGAAACCACACCTAATGTTGATGGAAAAGGTCCTGAATGGATGTTTGATATTGATTCTTTAACCAAAAGTATGAATTATCAACCAGTCATTGCAGGTACAACTAACATGTCTGTAGGTACACAAACTAACCCTAATGCAGGTACTCAAGCTGAGGATAATGCATCTGCAAAAGAGTTTGTGTTGATTGAAAGATGGAACATTGATCAGCCTTTCACACCTAATGAGGGCAAGAGTTCACTGAATGATGATGTTCATGCAGAAGTTCCAAAGAATGATGCAGAAGAAAGTGTTCAGCCTTCTCATGATGACAAGAATGATGATAAGGAAAGGGATGAAGAGTCACAAATTGATGGACTCCAAGGGAATAAACATAGCAGCAGTTCTCTCAACTCTGCTGCCAGGCCAAAACACTCTGCTGTTAGGCCACACAACTCTGCTGTTAGGCCAAAACACTCTGCTGCTAAGCTTGGCAATTCTGCTGCTGTGCCCAAGGACTCTACTGCTGATAAAGATGGTGATTCTTATGATGATTCTTCTGAAGAGATGCCCGAATTAGAAGAAGTGTATGTGGATACTGATGATGAAATTGTTGATGTCTTTGGTGCTGAAGCTGATTTATCCAATTTGGAGACTGATATACCTGTTAGTCCCACTCCAACAACCAGAATCCACAAGAATCATCCAAAGGAGCAGATTATTGGTGATGTTCACTCTGCTGTACAGACCAGAAGTAAATCAAAAGGTTTGAGTGATTTGCTTGATCAGGGATTATTTGCTCAAACTCTTCAAAAGAGGAATAGCCACAAGGATTTACAAAATTGCATGTTTGCCTGTTTCTTATCTCAAGAAGAACCCAAAACCATTCACAAGGCTATGAAACATGAAAGCTGGGTTGAAGCTATGCAAGAGGAGTTGCTGCAGTTCAAGCTTCAAGAAGTCTGGACATTAGTTGATCTGCCCAATGGAAAAAGGGCAATTGGTACAAAATGGGTGTTCAGATGCAAGAGAGATGAAAGAGGCATTGTTATCAGAAACAAGGCTAGATTGGTGGCTCAGGGATACACTCAGGAAGAAGGAATTGATTATGATGAGGTATTTGCCCCAGTTGCAAGAATTGAGGCTATCAGACTATTCTTGGCATATGCCTCATACAAGAATTTTCCTGTGTATCAAATGGATGTGAAAAGTGCTTTCTTGTATGGAAAGATTGAAGAACCAGTATATGTGATGCAACCACCTGGTTTTGAAGATCCTAAGTATCCTGATAGGGTTTATAAGGTGAAGAAAGCACTGTATGGACTACATCAAGCTCCTAGAGCTTGGTATGACACCTTATCCAAGTATTTGCTGGCCAATGGTTTCAAAAGGGGAACCATTGACAAAACATAGTTCATTAAGAAAGACAAAAATGATATTCTACTTGTTCAGGTTTATGTAGATGATATTATTTTTGGGTCTACAAATAAGGTGTTATGTGAAGAATTTGAGAAGCTTATGCACAACAGGTTTCTCAAGGATGAAGATGGGGAAGAGGTTGATGTTCATCTTTATAGATCAATGATTGGTTCATTGATGTATCTGACTGCTTCAAGGCCAGACATTATGTTTGCTGTGTGTGCGTGTGCCAGATTTCAAGTGTCCCCAAAAGTTTCTCACTTGAATGCTGTTAAGAGGATTTTTAGGTATTTGAGGAGTCAACCTAGGTTGGGCCTCTGGTATCCTAAGGATTCACCTTTTGACTTGGTGGCATACTCTGATAGTGACTATGCTGGAGCTAGTTTGGATAGAAAATCAACCACTGGAGGCTGTCAATATCTTGGACATAGGTTGATCTCTTGGCAATGTAAGAAACAAACAGTGGTGGCTAATTCAACAACTAAAGCAGAATATGTAACTGCTTCTAGTTGCTGTGGCCAAGTGCTCTGGATTCAGAATCAACTGCTGGATTATGGGTACAATTTCATGAACACCAAAATTTACATTGACAACAACAGCACAATGTGTATTATTAAAAATCCTGTTTTTCACTCTAAAACAAAACACATAGAGATGAGACATCATTTTATTAGAGATTGTTATGAGAAAAAGTTAATTCAAGTGGTTAAAATACATACTGACAACAATGTTGCTGATTTACTTACAAAAGGATTTGATGTAGGTAGATTTCAATTTTTAGTTGCTAGTATTGGCATGATAAATCTTTAATCTTTAAACATCTTATCTCTGTATGTTTTTGTACAATTGTGTAAAGATTTGTGCTGTTGTTAAGTCAATGTCTGGTGTTTAGTCAAAATTTGCTGTTTCTTAAATTGTTTGCTGTTATGTTGTTTGTTGCTATGCTACTCTGCTGCTATTGTGGGATATTCTTGCTTGTGTTTTGTGGATTTCTACTAATCTTTTGCAGATATTCATAAGAACCCATCAATTAAAGCAAGGAAATTTCAAATTCATTAATCACAAAGTGGAGTACAAAATAAAGCTTCATTACATCCATAGTTCAACAAACATCAAGACACAAGATTCTAAGACATACAAAAGATCCTACTCAAGCTTTCCTTTTCCTTTTCCAACAATATCCGGCATGACTTTGCTGCGGGGTCCTCTGCTACCCATGAGTTCAGACACCTTCTTGCAGGGAAGTGCCAGTATTACTGGTCTTGGAGATGGAATTTGCTTTTGACTTGGGGATGGAACTAGCTTCTTCTCAGGCTTCTTCTTTGGAACAGGGATCTTCACTGATGATGCTACTTTTTCAAACTCTTTGGTTAGTAATTCTGATAGTTTTTGAACTTCATCATCATCAGAAGAATCTGAAGAGGTGAATGAATCGTCTAAATAAGATGGAGGAGTTGTTAGTTCATCCGATGATATTGGAGGTGTAGAATGCTTCTCGGAGTCTGAAGAGGAGATTCTTATTGGTTCTTTGGGTTTCTTGAATCTTGCTGCTTCTTTCTTGGTTCTTCCCTTTGGTTTGCAACCTGGTGGATAATAGGACAACCATCCATTACCATTGGATGATGATGAATCAGACCATCCATCATTATCATCTGCTGGTGAATCGGATGAAAGCTCAATGATCGGTGTTTTTGATGCACTCATGGTTATTTGATTTTTGTGTTAGGGTTTGTGAAATTGGGGATTTGCTAAGATTTTGAGGGATTTATAGACTTAAATAAGGAGTTGGTATCGTATTTAATCTGATTGAGGGATTAAATTTGGAAAATTTTGGGAAAGTTGACTTTTAGTCAAACTTTTCATAACTCTGCTGCTGAGTTTGAAAGTCAAGGGGTCAACTTGTAAATTTTGGCGCGTCTTAAAACCTAATTAGATCAAAATGGTCTCAAAACCCAATTCGATCTCATTACATTTTAACTGCTCAAAGTTACATCCAATTCTCACCCAAAAACACTAATTCATCTCATTATATCCAAACCCCCAAAATCAAAATGGCTAGAAGAAGGTTTCTTGATGAGTACAATGAAATCGCTTTTCTTAGCAAGGTTCCGGCTGCTGAAGGGTTTCATGAAGTCATGGATTTTCTCAGTGCATCACGCTTAAGGTATGCTTTAACAGTTGATCCTCCCATATTTAAATCTCATATGCACCAGTTTTGGTCAACTGTTAAGCTTGATACTCTAGACGGGGAGGAAAGGTTGATTGGTAGTGTGGATGGAGAGAGTATTGTTGTTAGTGAAACATCTATTAAGAGAAGCCTTCGTCTATCCGGTGTTACAACACCCCCTAATCTTACCACAGATGTTATCTTGACTGAGTTAGAGAAAATTGGGTATGAGAGGCCTGAGGCTAGTGGAACATTTTATAAAGGTCTTCTTTGCCCACATTGGAAGTTTCTTTTGCATACTCTTCAACATTGTTTGTTTCCTAAAGTAGGTGGATGGAATGAATTTAGTGCCTCTCAAGCCACGGCCTTGGTTTGTTTGGCCACAGGACAACCGTTTGATTTTTCATCCATGATTTTTGAAGGTATGAAGAAGTATGTCAAAAAGCAGTTTTATTTGTATCCAAGGTTTCTACAACTCTTTATAAGCCATCAGCTAAAGAAAACCTTGAAGCATACACATATTGAGCCAAGCAATAAAATGACTATCAAAATGTTTGCTTTTCTGAGGAAAAATGGGAAAGGTTTTTCTGGCACCATCACTCCCCTATCTCAATACATTTTGGACAGTGTGGCTGCTGTTAATGAGGATGAAGAAGCTGGAACTCCCACAGCTTCCCATCACACATCCTCATCTTCAAGTTTGAATGAATCATCCTCAAATGAACCCCAAAATACCCATTCACCTAGGACTTCACAAGAAAAGGGCACTATGTTACCTCAGACTAGTGCTGGTATGGAAGCAGATGAGGCTGCCATAGGTGATGGAGATGGCATGAAGGAAGGGGCTGACACTACTGTTTCCAACTTAGAAGTTGAACAGGCCAGTGTCAACATAACTAAGACCCCAACCTTGGCAACATCTACTGCTGAGGGTTCTCATGAACCTGATGCACATGATGGAAACCCTAGCCACATGGCTAATATAGGGGGCTCAGATGTTCAGCCTAGGGTTGAGACTGAGTTTGTGTCCAAAGATTCACCTCTCGGAGAAGGTAACACATCTCGAAGTGATGAGGACAGAGATGAAACAATTGAATTGATGGACACTGATGTACAAAATGACAATGCCAAATCCAGTGATCCACCTCTCGGGTCAGGTCACACAGACCGAAGTTGTGAGGATATCATGAAACAATTAAAAGAATTGACGGATACCTGTACAAAATTGTCAAAGGAGGTCATTGGTCTTAGAAAGGAGCTAAAGACAGTGAAAGCTTCTCAGGGTGCTGAAATCAGAAGGCTTAAGCTTAGGGTTCAACATCTTGAGGGGTTGCTGAGATCAAGATCTTCACAGTTGAAGGTTTCCAAACCAAGTTTGGGAGAGGATGCTCCCAAACAGGGGAGGAATGAAGCTGAAGAAAACAAGGCTCAAGGGGAGGCTGAGATGGATTTGGATAAGAATGTTGCTGGTTCTGGTAAGGATAATGTTGAAGAAGATGTTGGAAGAAAACCTGCTGCTGAGGTTGGTGAAAAGAAGGTAGAGAATGATTCTGCTGCTGGTGCAGGACATTCTGCTGTTGGACTTAAAGATTCTGCTGTTGGTTCAGAGAAGGATGATTTTGCTGAAACAGATGAAGAAACCATACCTATAGCTCAAATTATGTTAAACCTTCATGCTAAGTCACAACAATCACCAAAAGTTATCCCAACACCTGAAACTACTGCTGTTCAACCACAATCACAACCTGCTGCTCAACCTTTACCAAAACCAAAACAAGTGACTGTCTCAAGACCTAAAGCTAAAGGAGTTGTTATACAAGAGCCTGTGCCAACAAGAAAACCTGTTCAACCACCTACCTACAAGGGTAAGGGTAAGGAGAAAATGGTAGAACAACTTGAACCTTATCCTGATCCTAAAGAATTTCCCATTGAGGATTGGCCTAGACATTTGCAAGAAAGGTGGGATGCAGAAGAAGCTCAGAGGATTGCTGATGAAGAAAAAGCTGAGTATGATAAAGCTATGGAGAAACAAAAGCAACAATCTGAGAAACAATCTGAAGTTGAAGCAAAAGTGGCTGCATGGGAAAACGAGCAGGCAAGATGTAAAGCTGCTATGGCATGGGAGAAAGTGAAAGTTGAGATGGATGATGTTTTTACAAATGAAGGTATTAATGATTGGATTCATCAAGCCATTGTGGAGAATAAGAAAAGATTTCTGGTTGCAAGGAGGAATAAGAAGGTGAACAGACCACCAACTGCAAGGCAACAGAGAACTCTTCATGAACAATATCTGAGAAACATGAAAGGATGGAAATTGAAGGAATTGAAGCCATATTCTAATGAAGAAGTTAAGCAGAAGTTTGAGGCTGCTAAGAAAGAGATAGAGATGAAATTTAAACCTTTAACTGATGCTGAGATTAAAGAGTTGACAAGAATCAAAGTAGCATCAAATGCTTATATGAATCCTGAGTCAACTGTCAAAATGCCAAAAGTGTCAGATAATGAGAAAGAGAAAGAGGTTATTGTTGAAACAGAGATACAAAAAGATGTTGAGAAAGAGAAAGAGAATGTAGATGAAGAAGAAAAGCCTAAAACTACTGTTGGTATAAAGAGATATGGGAGAAGAGTAAAACAGGTTGCTTGGAAGAAGAGAAGAACTAAGGCAGTGATAATACGTGACTCAGAGCAAGAAGAAAGTGATGAGCATAATTTTGAAGATGTGACTGCAGATGATATGAAAAGGGTTATGGATTTTACAATTCATAAACCTCAAGAAGAACCAGAACTAATCAATGCAGTTCCATTGGATTCTAAACATCCAATCATCTCCTATACACATGAAATTCTGGATGGTATTGAAGCATGGTGGGTAATCAAAAGGGCAAATGGTGTATGTCAAAAATTTGTTAGATTCTCACAAATGCTGCATTACATGGATAGGGATGATATTGTTCAGCTCTGGAGGTTATATAAGGAGAAGTATGGGGATATAAGACCAGATGTGATTTCTGAAAGATTACACTACTATTACCTAAAGAACATGTTTGAGCCTGATCCAAGGGATATGGAATGGATTGATCTGTTACACTCAACTAAGGTTCATAAATGGTACCTATTTCAATCATGTGGAGTACATGAATTGATTGGGAAAGGTGTAGGTGTGTATATGCTGGTGGAGAAGGATTACCCCTTGAATAACAATACTGTTGTTCTCACTGAGATGCTACAATATGGAAAATTAAGGTTACAAAGACCATTTTTGTCAGATCATCAAGCATATGAATTGGTAGATAAGTATCAAAAGATTCTGAAATCAAAGACTTCAAAGTAGTAAGTGTTTGGAAGCATCCTCTTTGTGTATGTTTGTGCTTTGGAAGAAACTTGTATATTTTGGAAGAAAATATCAAGTTTAGGGGAGGATTGTTGGGTCTAAAGATGTTGCTGTTCGTGAAATATGCTAAGTGTTACTCTGCTGATACTAAGTAACTCTGCTGATACTAATTAACTCTGTTGTTAGTCTAGTACTCTGCTGTTTGGTGATATCTGATGGTTGGAATAATAAGCTAAGTATAACTCTGCTGCTAGCCACGAAGACTCTGCTGCTAGAAAGATTATGCTGCTGCTTATTGGATATGTATAGTATGTTAAGGATAAGTATAGAAAAGATACGTAAAGTTATTTTTCGTGTATAGAAAGTTTTGTAACCGACTAGGACTCCTTAGTCTATAAAAGGAGGATCTAGGGTTAGGTTTTACATACGTATCATTATTGTTTTACACTTCAAGGTTTCTTGTAACCCTATTGCTATCGAGCAATCGTATTAATATATTGAAGTGTTGTTTGATAATTAGTTTTGTGTTTAATTCTTCTTAAGATCAAATATTAATTTCCGCATAATATTTGATATACAACTCAAGATCAGTTTCTATACCGATTGCTTTAGGTTTATATCTAAAGTAATTAATAAGATTGTGAAGCTCAACTGGGATCAACACAAACCTTTGCGTAAAGCGTCGCAATAAACAACAAACTCTTCACTACCTTCAGGTAAGCCCAAAATAAGTGCACTACACAACTTTTGCTTAAGGAGTTGAAAAGCTTCTTCCTCCTTGTCTCCCCGATTCGTACTTCACATTCTTCTGTGTCGATTTAGTTAATGGCTTCGCTATCTTGGAGAAACCTTCAATAACCCTTCGGTAATAACCGGCAAGTCCTAAGAATTGGCGTAATTCGGTGGGTGTTGTGGGTGTCGCCCAATCCTTTATTGACTCGATCTTTGCGGGATTCACATGAATGCCTTGACTATCGATCGCGTGGCCTAGAAACTGCACAGTTGATATCCAGAATTCACACTTCGAAAACTTGGCATATAACTCCTCCTTCTTCAATAATTCTAAGATTAGTTGGAGGTGCTCCTCGTGCTCTTTCTCATTCTTAGAGTATATCAGGATTTCGTCAATGAACACGATCACAAATTTATCCAAGTACAGCTTACACACTCGATTCATAAGGTCCATGAATATGGCTGGTGCGTTGGTTAACCGAATGGTATAACTTGGAATTCATAATGGCCATATTGGGTCCTGAATACAGTCTTCAGGATATCCTCTTCCCGGACTCGGAGTTGATGATAACCTGAACTCAGGTCAATCTTGGAGTAAACGGATGAACCTTGTAGTTGATCGAATAGGTCGTCGATTCTTGGGAGTGGGTATTGATTTTTGACGGTTAGCTTATTCAGCTCTCGATAGTCGATACACATTTTGAAGGATCCATCCTTCTTCTTAACAAATAGGACCGGAGCTCCCCAAGGCGAAGAACTCGGTCTGATAAAACCTTGCCCTTATAGTTCAGCCAACTGATCAGACAACACTTGTAACTCCGTTGGTGCTAACTGATAGGGTGCTCGCGCTACAGGCACGGCTCCTGGCACCAAATCGATTTGAAATTCGATCTCTCTGTCTGGCGGGAGTCCAGGTAGGTCTTCTGGAAAAACTGTAACACCCCCTAATTTATTTTGTGGCAGCGGAAAGATTTTTAGGGTGTTACGGTGAGGATCGAAGTCATGATTACGGAAAACGACTCGAAAGAGGCGTTTTGAAGGTTATATGTCATTCAAAATAATAATTTTTGACACAAAGGTGAAATATTTGATTTAAAAATCCCTTGAAAAGGTGTGATAATTTGGAAAGAATGACATATTTGATTTTACACCACGTAATATATCAGAGTATGTAAAATGCCCGCTCCATGTCTTGTCCTGCTCCGTTAATTACCTGAGATACACATGCTTAAAACGTCAACACAAAGGTTGGTGAGTTCGTAGAGTTTAATGGGAAAACAATTTATTTCAATAAATTCAAGAGTATACAGTGAAAGTTGAAATAAGTACAAGTAATAAATCAGTTTTCCAATGACTTTGAATGTAGTATGTCAGTAACGATATAACAAGTAATGAGTTGTACTTATTAGGAGTCAAAACTAAGTCACATATGATAACAGTTAAGTTCCAAGTACAGGGTCCATAATCCTAACACAAAGTGAAAACAATAGTATAATGTCTGAGATTTATCAAAGTGGAGTGGTGGTTTACTAAATACAGCTGTATCCAAATGTATATGAAGACATATATATTCATAAAGTTATATTGCCCTAAGCCTCATGACACGCAAAACGTTAACAAAAGTACCGTAAACCGGCGAAGTCCACATCAAAGAGTTGATGGGTTTGGCCCTCGAGTAATAGGAGATTTGCCAATTCCTATTTTTCTCAAATATAGTGCATCGCGACTAAATACGACTAACCGCAAAGGCATTCCGTCAAAGTATTTAGTGGGATAGGTCGTCAGCCTCTAACAGGTTTCGAAGCTGTTCACTATATTCGCGCTCACCGCAGTGATTAATGGCTCATGATAGAGGGACTTTATGGCAATAAGTTAACTTAGGCAATATGGGTTTCAGGGGGTTCACAAATATGTGTACTTCAGTCTTGGCAATTATTTCTTGTGAAATTTAGAAATATCATAGTAAAGTTAACTATACATTCAATTGCTATATGAATGTATATAACGGGTTTCAGTATCATTTTACAACAAGTAGTTTGAAAATGTTATCTTTCAAATTCAGTGTTTAAGCTAAGCAAGCAATTTGCAAGTATAACGAGCATATATCCCTTCCAAAGGGGGATTCAAAACATGTAAAACAGAGTTGATGATTTTGAGTAAATCATGAGAGTTTTCAGAGTATAAAAGTAAACTTAAAACAGTTGAGCATGTATCTCCCCCAAAAGTATAAAACTTGTAAATAATAAAAGTGGGGCTACGACTCACCTCGAGTGTATCTGACAAGGTGATATTACGATATCAGGTAAGGTTATGGGGACGATCACTGACACGTCTTCAATACGAGACCTGAATATGAGGGATGTCTAAGTCTTTGACTTACAACTAATAATGAGTGTGAAAATGAGAAATCGTATAACGATTTGATCGGTGATGTGAGTTTGATATGCTTAAAATGTTTAAAGTTCAAAAATAATATTTCGTATAATATTATCCTGATTCTTATGTCAATTGATCCAAAATATTATCTCTTTGAAAATAATGAAATAATGCATAAAGTTAAGTCGTTAAATTTCTAGTTATAATAAATAACGAAAATTAAATAATACGTAACTAAAATGTATAAAAATGCATATGACGTGATGGGGTGACGAAAAATGGAAAATGAAATAAGAATGCCAAGTGAAAACAGTTGGTCCTTGTCCTTTTCCAGATTTTACACTTTTTACCCTAACTACGTTTGCGTCACACCGTTAGTCGTTCGTTAAGTCCAATGTCCATAAATAGTCCATAACTCGTCCAAAAATACAAATAAGGCTTGGAATTCAATAATATGTCAAATTATAGCCTATATGTTCTGTTTTCACAGCCTCAGTCCATATATTTCTCGGATTGGCAGTTTTAGTCCCTCTAGGCAACTTGCGTTACATTTTTAGTCCAAAAGTGTAAAAAATGTGGCGATAATTGTGACGAGTTTTTCTAAAATTTATTTAAGACTGGTAAAGCTTGTTTTACTAGCTTATTCGGTTGCTAGCATATTTTTCACATTAATGGACCCTTAACGAGCCAATTCCCTAGCCCATTAACAAGTTTTAATCCGTGGGTTTTGAGGGGGTTTGGGCATATCAAAATGCTTATTTTAACGTCTCATTTCATATATAAAAGTGCCAAAAAGCTAGCTTCTTCCATAGCTTATAAAATAGCTTAATGGGCTGTAAAGCCCATGTCGCTAGTCTTAGTTGTTCTCAAAATAGTTTTTGCGTTTTACTTTGCTTATTTTTAAGGGTCGAAACTTGAGTGTTGTTATGAGTTGTCTAAATGAAAAGTGTAGCTAGTAATGTCGTTTAAAAGGTTATATAAAAATAGAACATGGTCGTTTGATTGAATCGTGAGATATGGAATGGTTTTCTAGGCGACTTGGTCTGTTTCGTATAAACAAAAATCCCTTGAAATAATCTAAGTGTTTTCACTTGTTTTTATATATGTGTGATGTTTAAAGATTATATAGGGTTCGAGTGATGCATGAATGATATGTTTAAACGTGAGAGTGGTGTGAGAGACGACTTCTAAGCCTTCCAAGACGGAGGCTCGTCACCTCACGTGGGTTACTCTAAAGGAAATGCATGTAAATAGAAAATATATATAGTGAGCATTTATACGCTCGAATGAAATAATAAAACATGCATGCGTGAATTGTGTTTGTGAGAAATGAAAGCAAGAGGGTTACTAGATACTTACAACACCTCTTAAAGGTGGTAGAGAGGTAGTGAGATTCGAATGAAACACAAGAAATGGTCCAGTCGCTATAACCCAAGGTATACGTTTTATACGTAAAGTTTCTTTACTCGTTTGCTTCCCAAAGTGAGACAGAGAACTCCTGGTTTTTAAGGTGACTTGTGAGGTGAAAGAGAGTGGAATGAGGGTAGGATAGAGTGTGGTAGGATGGGGTGTAATATAGGAGGAAATATACACACGTTTCTTGACTATTTGACTTCAAACTCTATTATTGGCTTCTACTGTACAATGGCAGAGATTGAGTGGTCATTGTGAGTATATCTCTGACATTAAAAGATATTAGGAGAAGATATGAGTGGGTAGGTATGCTATCTTTCGTTTTTGTAATATATATGTGTACCGAATACATATTTTGAATGGGAGCAAAATAGATCTAGCGAGTAACATACATTCACTGCTGTCCTAACCTTGTTCTAATAGTTAAATATTGTCAGAAATATCATATGTGGAACGTAGGAAACAATCGGGTTTAAAATGGTTGAGTTTTGGAGATTTTCGTCTATACGTATGGGTAGTTTTGGGATAAACAAAATAGCTTTGGTTACTATAGTAATACTTCGTGTCTAAGTCTGAAATCTTGTACATTCAATGTTTAGTGGGTGGTGGTTAAGGTGAGGCAAAAACATCCCTAGGTCGCGTTTGAGGATTCGAAGTACTCGAATTGTTTTTAAGGTGGTGTGACATCGGGTATGAATTAAAAGAAAGGAAAGAAAAAGAAAATGTCATGGGCTTGTGGTGATGGGTTGTGGGTGTTGCGTGAGGTGGTGATGGTGGGCTGGGGTCATGAGGCAGCCCGTTTGGTTTTTAGTAGTGTAGTTTAAGTAGTAATTAGTGAAATCAAATTGTGATCAGGGAAAATAATTAAATGTACTTAGTGTAAAAATGTGATTATTGTATATATTAGTTTTTGTGAAACAGTTATGTTTCGTAATACATGTCGTGAACTAGTGTCGTTACTTGGTGGATCTTGTGATGACGTGACTTTGTGAGAATAATATAACAAGGAAAATTTTTAAATTTTCCCGTAAAATTAAAAAAAAAATGGTGATTAAGATAAATGACTGAGACTGATGTATAATTAAACGTAACTAATAAGAGGAAATTTTGCAGTTTGCTACAGTATCCACCCCTAAATTTTGAACTTCGTGCCGAAGTTCAGTCTGTGATAGATGTTGAAAAATGTGGGTTTCAAGGGTGAGGAAAAATGTTGTCGAGAGATTTTTATTCGAAAATCAAAGGAACGTAACTCTGTCAGACTTATACGTACTAGATAAAGTAAATTTAAATGTTTGGTCAACTAATGAATCCAGGGGTTGTGAATAGTGAAAGCAACGGTCTTGAACAGTAAATTAACGGCTAGTTTTTCCCTATATATACCCAATTTAATTTTCCCCTTTTTCTTCCTCAACTCTATCTCTCTCATTTCAACTTTCCCAAAATGCCGCCATTCGCCATACTTTTTGCAACCGTGTACATCGTCCTTGTCGCCGCTTATTTAGCTCTCTTCCCCGGCGAAGATTCTGGTTACTTTGTCGCGATCTTGCTGTTTGTCGTACCTCTCACAGTTTTAGCCATTACTGTGGATAAGTTTTGGGGGTAATAGTCTCGAGCTAGGGTTGTTTAAAATGTATCCTTGTTATGTTTCTATGTAATCCTTAATAAATGTGGAATAAAACTCGTTTGTCTTTATGTTTAAGGACTAGTCTTGTTATGGTTTTTAATATTTTGTTCGTATTTATCATACAGAATAATCAAGGTGATACATCCCGTGGTGGCTCTTGCTATCGTAGTGTTGGTGGGAGTTCTTGTCGTTATGGCGGGTCAACCCCTTGAAGATTCTATGCCTTTTATTGTAATCATTGTAATATTAGTACTTCCGTTGCTAATTATGTCGTTATGCATGAATTTTTGTGATTAATAAAATTTATGCTATTTGTGTTTTCCTTAAATCTCTGTGAATTCTTAGGGTTTTAATGTTTGTAACTTTGCCGTTATTTTATCATAAAGGTGATGGGTAGTGAGTGTAGATATTCCCTATAGGTGGTTCCAATGGATGATTATGAAAGTTTATTTTGTCTCAAGATTTTGCTTTTGAATGAAAGTTGTTATTAAAGAATTTGAAAGGATAACTGCTTCATTTATAACATGATTCTTCCTAAATTTGACATAGTTGATCAGGCTATGTATAATTGAGGACCAAATGATGTGATGCTTGGCTCAGTCACAGTGATATTTATGTTTCTTTTTAAATTTTAGATGGTGTTCAACGTGTTGTTTTTGTAAAATGACAACATAATTATTTTTCAAAAGAAAGTAGAAAATTTATGTTCATACTATGGTGTCGAGTCAGGAATTTCTAGGGTGATAACAGGATATCCTTGAAATGAATCCTAGGGTTCATGTGTGAATTCTTACAAAATGGTAATATTCTATTGTTCGGCCTGGGATGATGTTAACCAAGTTTCTAAGGTGATGCCAGTGTATTGTTACGTAACGACTATGAATAGGGTAGATGGAATAGAAATTGGAAATAGACGTAGATTATAATTATTACGGACATATTACAAGGTAGAGATTCATACGGTAGAAAGATAGTTGTTGCACTTAGGTTACATCCTTCGTACCTACGGCAAAGTACATAAGGAAATACATCTTAGGAAATCTTAAACTAGGGTTTATTTTTATTACAGCAGGAATTTATTCTTCTGCTTAAACATAGGTGTCACTCTTCGATGCTGTTGAGATCCCTAACGAGTTCTCATTCTCTTGCACCAGTCTTGGGCTTCCAATGGGTATTGTAGTTTGGGCAATGACTCTTGTAATGCCCCATTCCACCACATCCGTGGCATTTTATGGACGATGGCTGCTCCCTTCCGTCCATGGCTTTGCAATCTCCTGTCTGGTGGCCTGTCTTTCTGCGTCTCCCGCACTTAACAGTGCAAAGCCCGGTGTGATGCATCTTACATCTTTGGCACAGAGGTTGCTTTCCACGGTATTTGTTTTTGTTACCAGGGTTGGTGATGCAGTTTCTTCCAGCTCCCTGTCTGAATCTTTGCTGGCGGTGGTAGTAAATGCGGTCTTGTAGGTGATTGCGGATACAGATGTTGTTGTGGAACTCGCATTCGTTGAGGATAAAGGTTCTTCTCTCCTCGAGTTTTCGCTTTTGGTTATTTTTCTTAAGTGCAAAATCTTGCCTAATTCTTTGGGCACATATGCGGATAGGTTTAGTCATTCTTCTTGAATCCTTTAGGCGAACTGGCCTACGTCCCACGAAACTTTCATGGTTATGCCTACAAGGTATAGCCATCTTCCTTTCTTCTCTTGCCATGTCGTTGTCACTCGGATGAACTATTGTAGTCACTTCGGGTACCACTGTACCGATATTGTTTACCAATTTCCCAATGGTTTTAGGAGTCATAGTTGTGGTAAGTGCTGAGGGGGTATGGGTGTTGCTCATGCTGGCCATCTTCAGCGACTATTACAAGAAACACTAATTTAGTATTCACTTTATCGTTAGAATAATTTCAAATAATAAAGTATTTGCATATTATTGCTAACAATGTGGTCCCAATACGAAATCAAACCCACTAAGGATCATAAAAATACGATGTGTCTGAGTAGCATCGTAAAATAATAATCAACTCTTAATATGGAATTGCTAAGGAACAAATTGATTCATCTTCAAAAGTTGAAGTTCAACAACTTTCTCTTCATTCATCAAAGTTCTCTTCCAAAAATTTGTCCTTGAAAATTCTATGGTTCATTGTCTAGTCATGGTATATTTGAGGTATAATCTCCGATAATATCATGGTAGGTTTGGATACACTTATCAAAATCGACATAACTTTAATAACTTGATTGATTGATTTTGTAAAACAAACAATACAAGGTCTTTTATTAATGCCTCACTAATTTACATAGGATCATTTGTCTACCTAAGAGTATAACAAATGGTGGGATTCTGCATAAGGATACGAGGAGTCATTACATGCATGCATAGCATTGTAATATAGAGTATGTCAGAAGAAACTTGTTCACAACAGAAAAATATAACGGAAAGGAAACCATTACACATTAAGAGTCGGTTACAAGTTCTGAAAGTTACAGAATTATTGGAAAATACATGAAACACTCAACTAAAAACTTTTTGGTTTAGTGGGCACAACAGCGATACATGTAAACTTAGGATCAGTTACGTCTCTGACGTAAACGTCTAATCTCTGCCTCAAGATCCAGTTGTGCAGCCTCCATGGTTGAGAAGCGTTCCTGGCACATGTTTATCTGATTAGCCAACATAGTTTCCAAGGCTGCAATCTTTTGGCCCTGAATTCTTGCTGCGTCTCTGGCCATCCATAGGGTTCTTTCAATGTCTTCAACTCTAATATGTGTCCGGGTGTGGCCTCTACCCAAACAGCGAGTTCTGTCATCCAAGTTTCTAAGTTCCTGGTCGTAGTTGTCCTTCATCTTACCAACATTCACCCCTAGGTCAAACACTGTTCGCCTCTCAGCATCTGATCTCTTGAACAAGGTGTCAATGTTACGGTTGTACCATTCGAAACGTAATGGTTGTAACTCTTTCAGTTCTTCAATGTGAGCATCTAGTATGCTGGCGTGTTGGTAAAGACGAGTCCATATTGAATCACTAGTGTCTATATTGTAGTCAGGGGAGTTAGGTAAGGATACATTGTCTGGGATGTCCGGCATTGAGAAATCTGAGGTGTTAGGTAAGGGAGAATTTGGCTCAACATCCTTCCAAGTCATTTCTTGGTGTGAACTCTGTCCAAACTCGAATGTTGCCTGGCCACCAATCAACTCTACATAAGATTCGGTAGCTCTCCTAAGTCTTTGACGTGGAGGTGAGTGAGTAGGTGACGATAGGAGTGGTTTCTGAGTAAGTTCTATATCCGGCTGGGGTTGTGACATTTGCATATAAGGATCTTCAGTGTCTGGAGCAATTTGATAGGTAGGTGATGCATGGGTAGTACGAGGGGCAGTCTCGGTGACATCAACTGGTTTGGGAGACATGGTACTGTAGTAGCTGAAAATAATAATTATAAGTATTTCATACGTTAAAGGTGTGATAGTGAATGTGAAATAATACAGTGTGTAACGTGTGAAGATTAAATATCAAGCATGTAAAGATTAGTGTAAAATAATCTTAATAGGTAATGTACTGAGCACGGCAGTCTGCAGACACGGAGGGCGTAAGTTGGTATGGTGTAAAATCATTTATTTTGAAGACGTAGTTATAGTTCAATGTTTTAAAACATTTGGTTCTCTATAACCATAGGCTCTGATACCAATCTGTAACACCCCCTAATTTATTTTGTGGTAGCGGAAAGATTTTTAGGGTGTACGGTGAGGATCGAAGTCATGATTACGGAAAATGACTCGAAAGAGACGTTTTGAAGGTTATAAGTCATTCAAAATAATAATTTTTGATGCAAAGGTGAAATATTTTATTTGAAAATCCCTTGAAAAGGTGTGATAATTTGGAAAGAATGACATATTTGATTTTACACCACGTAATATATCAGAGTATGTAAAATGCTCGCTCCGTGTCTTGTCCTGCTCCGTTAATTACCTGAGATACACATGCTTAAAACGTCAACACAAAGGTTGGTGAGTTCGTAGAGTTTAATGGGAAAACAATTTATTAGAAATAAATTCAAGAGTATACAGTGAAAGTTGAAATAAGTACTAGTACTAAATCAGTTTTCCAATGACATTGAATGTGGTTTGTCAGTAACGATATAACAAGTAATGAGTTGTACTTATTAGGAGTCACAACTGTTGGGTCTGAAATGCTGCTGATTGGAAAATTACAACTCTGCCGGATAGTTATGTAACTCTGCTGATTAGCACAAGAACTCTGCTGTTTTGATAACTCTGCTGTTTTGGTATAATAGGCATATTGTAACTCTGCTGCTAGCTCACGAGGACTCTGCTGCTAGAAGGATTACTTTATTGCTTGTTATTTATGTAAAGTATGTTAAGATAAGTATAGAAAAGATACGTATGAATATTTTACTTGTATAGGAAGTCTTGTAAACCGACTAGGACTCCTTACGCTATAAAAGGAGGTTCTAGGGTTAGAGTTAGAAGTCGATTGTTTTAATCATCTTGCATACGTATTATTGTTTTCACTTCAAGGTTTCTTGTAACCCTATTGCTATTCAGAGCAATCGTTATTAATATAATTGAAGTGTTGTTGGATAATTAGTTTGTGTTTTCTTCTTAAGATCAAATATTAGTTTCCGCATAATATTTGATATACAACTTAAGATCAGTTTCTATTCCGATTACCTTAGATTTATCTAAAGTAATTATTAAGATCGTGAAGCTCAACTGGGATCAACAAGTGGTATCAGAGCTTGTGATCTAGAAACTGGTACCAAGAAGAATTAACTGAAAACAAGATCTGTTTAATCATCAAAGCAAGCAATGGATTCCGATTCGACTCACATGGTCACTGCTTCAAGAGTTCCCATGCTCAAGACTGGAGAGTATGAGATCTGGAAGATGAGGATGCAACAATACATGCGAATGGTTGATTACTCTCTCTGGGAAGTTGTTCTTGATGGTGATAAGGTGCAAACCAAGACTGCTACTGGATCAGTCTTGACTCTCAAGACTAGTGAGGAGAAAGCTCAGAGAAGATTGGAGGTTAAGGCTCACAGTATTCTCATGATGGGAATACCTAATGATTATCAATTGAGTTTTAATCATATTGAGTCTGCTAAGGAGTTGTGGGAAGCTATTGAACTTCGATTTGGTGGGAATGAAGCTACCAAGAAATCTAGAAAGAATCTCCTTAAGCACCAGTTTGAGACTTTTTCTGCTATGAGTTCTGAGAACATTGAGGGAACTTATGATCAACTTCATAAGTTAACCAGTCAGATGGCTCTGTTGAAGATTGAACCATCTCAAGAAGATGTCAATCTAAAGTTTTTGAGAAGTCTATCTTCTGAGTGGAACACTCATACAGTGGTTTGGAGGCACAAGGAAGATTTTGATACTATGACATTGGATGATCTATACAACAACTTAAAGGTGTATGAATCAGAAGTTAAAGGATTTTCAAGCTCATCCTCTACCACTAATAATCTTGCCTTTGTCTCCTCAAGCAACAAGACTTCTGGTATTCATCAAGAGCACTCTGCTGGTGGTACTTTTGCTCCTGCTGTTGGTTCACATGTCTCTGCTGCTGACTCTGCTAACCCCAACACCATCAGTGATGCTGCTATTTGTGCTTATTTGGCTGAACTTACTACTAGTACTTCAGTCATGCCTCAAGATTTGGATGAACTTGATCCTGATGATGTTGAAGAAATGGATATGCATTGGCAGTATGCAATGCTAACTATGAGGGCAAGGAGGTTTCTTAAGAGAACTGGTAAAGAAATGAAGTTCAGAAGAAACAGGAATGTGGGATTTGACAAGTCAAAGGCTGAATGTTTCAACTGTCGTAAGAAGGGACACTTTGCAAGGGAATGCAAAGCACCCAAAAGAAACATTGCAGATACCAAGAAGATTACTGTTGAAGAGTCAAGTCCTGATGCTGCTGCTGCTGCTATGGTGTCATGTGATGGATTTGGAGAGTTTGATTGGAGTGAGCATGCTGAAGATGGTCCTAACTATGCTTTGGCAGCTGAAGAGGAATCTAAAGTTCAACACTTTGCTCTTATGGCCTATTCTTCTTCTTCTTCTGGATCAGACTCTGAGGTATCCAATGAATCATCATGTTCTTTTAAATCATGTTCTGATAAAATTGATGAACTTAAGTCTAGCAATGGAAATCTTAAAAAGGAAAATGAAATACTTAAGTTAGACAATCTTAGTTATGAATATGGTTTAAAGAATTTAGAAGAGAAGTTGGAATTTTATAAAAAGGCTGAAATTGAATATCTTGATCAAATCACTATTCTTAAAAATGAGCTTATTAAGAAAGAAGATGAGATTAAGGTACTTATAGGAAAAGTAGAGGAGGCTGAACAGGCTAGAGATTTAGCTAAGAATGAGACTGAAAAACATGTTGTTAGGATAGAAAAACAACAATTTGCTACTGACATTCTTAGTAAACCAATAGGTAGGCACTTTGCTGATTCAGGTAGTGGATTAGGGTACAATGCTGTCGCTCACCCTAAGAAACTTAGTGCTCATGCCCCTCCTTCTAGGACATTGACTTTCATATCTGAGTCTGGGGCTAAACCTGTAGGTGAAACTAGTAATCCTGTAGAAGAAACTAGTGAAACTAACAAAGAGTCACCTAAGGTTGAGTTAAAGAAGTATGAGCAACCACCCCTGATTGAAGATTGGGAGTCTGACAGTGATGATGGGGTTGTAGAATCTGATTCAACCTCTAAGAACAATAAGGAAGAAATTTCTGCTGTTGTTGAATCACAAGTACCTAGAACTAAAAAGGTTGAGTTTGTTAAGCCTAAGCTAGGTAAAGGTATCTCTAGGAAGATGGCTGAGTTTGATAATACACCTAGAGTATATCCTAAGAGAACTAATAACTTGCCTAGGGGTAACCAGAGAAATTGGAACAACCTAGTTTCACATAAATTAGGGACTGATTTTCAATTATTCAAAAAGGCATGTTATAGTTGTGGTAGTTTTGAACATTTGCAAGATGAGTGTTATTACTATCAAAAACCAGTGTGGAACCAATATACAAGGGTGAACCATAGAAACTTTGGTAGAAAGACTCACCCACATCCCAAAAGAAACATGATTCCTAGGGAAGTTCTGATGAGAGATGGTACTTCTAGAGTTATCTCTCCTATTGCCCCGAATGTGCCCATAAAGAAGAATATAGATAACTCTGCTGTTCAGTCAAACCCTGCTGTTCCAGCAAACTCTGCTGTTCAGGCAGACTCTGCTGTTTTGCCTAAAGTTGTGACTGATACTGTTGTGGGCAACCATTTTTATGCTGTTAAAGCCTCAGCTTGCTGGGTCTGGAAACCAAAAGTTAAAGTTTTAGATCATGTTCTCAGACACAGCAGTGCACCAATGCAGTTGAAGAAATTTGACTACTTTGATGCACAAGGTAGATCCAAGTCAGTAATGGCTTGGGTCCCCAAGAGAAACTAATTCTCTTACTTTATGTGCAGGGCAATCTACAAAAGGAGCTAAAGGACAAATGCATTTTTGATAGTGGATGCTCTTCACATATGACTGGAGACCAAAGCAACTTGGAGAATTTTGAAGCTTTGGATGGTGGTTATGTGGCCTTTGGGAATGATCCTAAAGGAGGTAAAATAGTTGGTCAAGGCATCATCAGAACTGGAAAGTTGGATTTTGAGAAAGTGTATTTGGTGAATGGTCTCAAGTTTAATCTTTTTAGTGTCTCACAAATGTGTGACAGAAAGAATTTTGTTCTTTTTACCGACACTGAGTGTCTTGTTTTGTCTCCTGACTATAAGATTCCTGATGATAAATTGGTTCTTCTTAAAGTCCCTAGACATGACAATATATACAGTGTGGATATAAAGAATATTATTCCCAAAAGAGATTTGACTTGTCTGTTTGCCAAAGCCACTGTTGATGAATCCAAACTATGGCACAGAAGGCTCGGACATCTGAACTACAAGGCAATGAACAAGTTGGTGAAAGGGAACTTGGTCAGAGGATTGCCTTCAAAGGTCTTTGAGAATCCTGAAGTGTGTGTTGCTTGCCAGATGGGAAAGCAACATAGAGCATCTTGTAAGTCCAAATTGGTGAATTCTATAACTGAACCTTTGTTTATGTTACACATGGACTTATTTGGACCTACATATGGGAATAGTTTAAATAAAAAGATGTATGGTTTAGTGGTCACTGATGACTATAGTAGGTTCACTTGGGTATTCTTTTTAGCTTCTAAGGATGAGACTGCAGGCATTCTTAAGGCTTTCATTACCAGGATAGAAAACCTATTTAATTATAAGGTCAAAGTCATCAGATGTGATAATGGAACTGAATTTAAGAACAAGGTGATGAATCAGTTCTGTGAGGAAAAGGGTATAACTAGACAATTTAGTGTAGCTAGAACTCCTCAGCAAAATGGTGTGGCTGAGAGAAGGAATAGGACATTAATTGAAGCTGCTAGAACTATGTTGTCAGAGTCTAAGTTACCCACTATCTTTTGGGCTGAAGCAGTCAACACTGCTTGCTATGTGCAGAATAGGACTAAGATAGTTAAGCCTCATAACAAGACCCCCTATGAGTTATTGCATGGTAGAAAACCTATGATAGGTTTCTTAAGACCATTTGGGTGTCCTGTTACTATATTGAACACCATTGATCACTTAGGAAAGTTTAGTGAGAAAGCAGACATAGGTTTCTTTGTTGGTTACTCTACTGAAAGTAAGGCTTTTAGAGTTTTTAATCAAAGAACTGGGCATGTAGTGGAAAATTTACATGTGACTATTAGAGAAACCACACCTAATGTTGATGGAAAAGGACCTGACTGGATGTTTGATATTGATTCTTTAACTAAAAGTATGAATTATCAACCAGTTGTTGCAGGTGCTACTAATATGTCTGCAGGTACACAAACTAACCCTAATGCAGGTACACAAGCAAAGAAGGATGGATCTGCAGAGGAGTTTGTGTTGATTGAAAAGTGGAAGTTTGATCAGTATTTCTCACCAACAGTTAAAGAAGGAAAGAGTTCAGATGGTGATGCTGTACATAAAGAAATACCAACGGTTAATGCAGAAGGTGATGATGAACTTGCTCATGATGATAAGGACAGAAGTGTAGAGTCACAAGTTGATGGAATTCAAGGGAATAAACCGAGCAGCAGTTCTCTTAACTCTGCTGCCAAGTCTAAACACTCTGTTGTTAAGCCAAAGCACTCTGCTGTTAAGGCAAAACACTCTGCTGTTCAACTTGGTAACTCTGCTGCTGAACTCAAAGACTCTACTGATAAAGATGGTGATTCTTATGATGATTCTTCTGATGATATGCCCGAATTGGAAGAAGTGTATGTGGATACTGATGATGAAGTTGTTGATGTTTTTGGTGCTGAAGCTGATTTATCCAACTTGGAGACTGACATACCTGTTAGTCCCACACCAACAACAAGAATCCACAAGATTCACCCAAAGGAGCAGATTATTGGTGATGTTCACTCTGCTGTACAAACAAGAAGTAAATCAAAAGGGTTGAGTGATTTACTTGATCAGGGATTATTTGCTCAAACACTTAAGAAGAGAAATAGCCACAAGGATCTACAAAATTGCATGTTTGCCTGTTTCTTATCTCAGGAAGAACCCAAGACCATTCACAAGGCTATGAAGGATGAAAGTTGGGTTGAAGCTATGCAAGAGGAGTTGCTGCAGTTCAAGCTTCAGGAGGTCTGGACATTAGTTGATTTGCCTAATGGAAAAAGGGCAATTGGTACAAAATGGGTGTTCAGATGCAAAAGAGATGAAAGAGGGATTGTTGTCAGAAACAAGGCTAGATTGGTGGCTCAGGGATACACTCAGGAAGAAGGTATAGACTATGATGAGGTCTTTGCTCCAGTTGCAAGATTGGAGGCTATGCCTCATACAAGAATTTTCCTGTGTATCAAATGGATGTGAAAAGTGCTTTCTTGTATGGAAAGATACCTGAAGAGGTTTATGTGATGCAACCACCTGGGTTTGAAGATCCTAAGTATCCTGACAGGGTCTACAAGGTGAAGAAAGCACTGTATGGATTACATCAAGCTCCTAGAGCTTGGTATGACACCTTATCTCAGTATTTGTTGAATAATGGTTTTAGCAGAGGAACCATTGATAAAACATTGTTCATTAAGAAAGACAAAAAGGATATCCTACTTGTTCAAGTTTATGTAGATGATATCATTTTTGGGTCTACAAATAAGGTGTTGTGTGAAGGATTTGAGAAGCTTATGCACAGTAGGTTTGAGATGAGTTCTATGGGAGAGTTGACTTTCTTTTTGGGGCTTCAAGTCAAGCAGATGAAAGATGGAATTTTTATTAGCCAAGACAAGTATGTGGCTGATATGTTGAAGAAATTTGGATTTCAGGATGTGAAGGCAGCCAAAACACCTATGGATAAGAATAAACCTTTGCTCAAGGATGAAGATGGAGTAGAGGTTGATGTACATCTGTATAGATCCATGATTGGCTCATTGATGTATCTGACTGCTTCCAGGCCAGATATCATGTTTTCTGTGTGTGCCTGTGCTAGATTCCAAGTGTCTCCAAAGGTTTCACACTTGGAAGTAGTCAAAAGAATTTTTAGGTACCTAAAGGGTCAACCAAAACTTGGTCTTTGGTATCCTAATAATTCACCATTTGACTTGATAGCATACTCAGATAGTGACTATGCTGGAGCTACTATGGATAGAAAATCAACTACAGGAGGCTGTCAGTATCTTGGTCAAAGGCTTATCTCTTGGCAATGTAAGAAACAAACAGTGGTAGCAAATTCAACAACTGAAGCAGAATATGTTGCTGCTTCTAGCTGCTGTGGACAAGTGCTCTGGATTCAGAACCAATTGCTGGATTATGGGTACAATTTTATGAACACAAAAATTTTTATTGACAACAACAGCACAATGTGTATCATCAAAAATCCTGTTTTTCATTCTAAAACAAAACACATAGAGATAAGACATCATTTTATAAGAGATTGTTATGAGAAAAAGCTAATTCAAGTGGTTAAAATTCATACTGACAACAATGTTGCTGATTTACTTACAAAATGTTTTGACATAAGTAGATTTCAGTTTCTAGTTGCTAGTATTGGCATGATCAATCTTTAAATCACTAAAAATCTTATCTTTGTATGTTTTTGTAAAATTTTGTAAGGATTTGTGCTGTTGATTTGTCATTATCTTGTGTTTAGTTAAAGTCTGCTGTTTAGTTGGATTGTTGCTATGCTACTCTGCTGCTATTATGGAATATTCTTGTTTGTGTTTGTTGTTTGCTACTAACCTTTTGCAGATATATAAACATACACAATCAAGTAAAACATTAACAGAGGAAATTCATTGATCATAAAGGCTTCAGTACATAATGTTTCCATACATTCAAGCTATTCAAAAGACAGATCAAAAGACATCAAGCTACAAAGATACACATCCTACATTTTAGCAAAATCAGGCATGACTTTGCTTCGTGGTCCCCTTGTGCCCATGGCTTCATATACCCTTGGGCAGGGGAGTGCAATGACTACTGGACGAGGAGGTGGATTTTGTTGCTGACTGGTGGATGAAGCTGCTTTCTTCTGCTGGTTTTCTTCCTTGGCACAGCGGGTTTCTTCTCAACTGGACTTGGTTTTGGCTGTGGAATGTGGACACTCTTTGCAAAGTCGGCTGCGGCTTTCTCCAGTTGTTTCTGAAGTTCAGCAGATAGTGGATGTTTTGCAGGGATGATTTCCCAAGCTCCTTGGTAGTAAGTCATGTGTTTTGGCCAACCTTGCTGTTTCCCAGGCCAATCTGCTGTCTCGTCATCGCTTGATTCTTCAAATGACGATGGTGTCGATGGAAGTGGATCGGAGTATGACTCTTCCTTGATTGCTTTTCCTTTGTTTTGCGATGTGGATGCATTCTTTGGAAAGTAATTCGCCCAACCTTTTGAGTCATCCGATGATGAATCCGAAGAAATTTCAATGATAGGCATTTTTGAGGAACTCATGTTGGATCGTTGTTGAGTTAGGGTTTGGAATTGGGGATTTGCTTTAGTAATTAAGGATTTATGGAGTTTAATATGGGGTTGGTATGCTATTTAAGGAGGTGATTTTTAAAGATTTTGGGAATGTTGACTTTCGGTCAACACTTTCATAACTCTGCTGATGAGTTTGAAAGTTGAAGGGTCAAACTGAAAATTTTTGGCGCGGTCTTAACCCTAATTGAATCAAAAAGGTCTCTTTTACCCAATTGATCTCATTACGCTCTAATTGCTCCACACTTACACTCAATTCTCACTCGAACACAACAATTCATATCATTTCACCCCAAACCCCCAAATCAAATGGCACGCAGAACATTTCCGGAAGAACACAATCAGATAGCATTTCTCAGTAAGGTCACTGCAGCGGATGGATTTTACGAGGTTATGGATTTTCTGGGTTCGTCTAAGTTGAGGTATGCATTAACAGTTGCCCCTACAATTTACAAATCTCATATGAGACAATTTTGGTCAACTGTTAGATTGGATGTCTTAGATGGTGAGGAACGACTAATAGGTAGTGTAGATGGGGAGGACATTGTAGTTAGTGAAACCACAATTAAGAGAAGTTTAAGATTGTCAGGCACCCCAACACCCCCTACTATAACTCCAGAAGTTGTGATGGCTGAACTTGAGACTTTTGGTTATGAGAGACCTGAGAATAGTGGCACATTTTTGAAAGGTCGTATGTGTCCCCATTGGAAGTTTTTACTGCATACTCTACAACATTGCTTGTTTCCTAAGATAGGTGGGTGGAGTGAGTTTAATGCATCTCAGGCAATGGCTTTGGTATGTTTAGCTACAGGGCAGCCCTATGATTTTTCTGTTATGATCTTTGAGGGGATGAAGAAATTTGTTAAGAAGAAGTTTTTCTTATACCCTAGGTTTCTACAACTTATAATAAACAAACAGCTAAGGGAACCTTTGAGGCATTCACAAATTGAGCCCTGTAGTAGAATGGCCATCAAGATGTTTGCATTTTTGAAGAAGAATGGGAAAGGATTTTCTGGTGTTATTACTCCCTTAACTGAGCATATCTTGAATGTAGTGGCTGAAGTGCATGAGGATGAAGAGGCTGGAACACCCACAGCTTCCCATCACACATCCTCATCAACAAGTTTACATGAATCATCTTCCACTGAACCACAACCTATCCCATCACCTAGGACTTCACAAAATGAGAACATTGTGCACCCTCAGGCCAATGTTAGTATGGTAGCAGATGAGGCTGGTACAGGTAGTGGAGGTACCATGATGGAAGAGGCTGGCACTACTGTTTCTAACTTAGTAGTTGAACAGGACAGTGCTAACATACTTAAGACCTCAACCATGGCAACACCATTTGTAGAAGGTTCTCAGGAACCTGACACAACTGGTGGTAACCCCAGCCAAATGGCTTTTATGGGGGGCTCAGATGTTCATCCTAGGGATGAGACTGAGTTTATGTCCAAAGATTCACCTCTCGGAGAAGTTAACACATCTCGAAGTGATGAGGACAGAGATGAACATATTGAATTGATGGACACTTCTGTACATTTTGACATTGCAAATGATACACCTCTCGGACCAGGTAACACAGGTCGAAGTGTTGATGCTAGAATTGAACTTGACACTGATGATTTGACGGCTAAAACACCTGTACAAAATGACAATTCCAATGATCAACCTCTCGGGTCAGGTTACACAGACCGAAGTTGTGAGGATATCATGAAACATTTGAAAGAATTGACGGAAAATTATACCAAATTGTCAAAGGAGGTGCTTGATCTAAGAAAGGAATTGAAGACAGTCAGATCTACTCAAGGTGCTGAAATTAGGCGGCTTAAACTAAGGGTTACACACCTTGAGGGGAGGCTAAAGAAGAGGTCCAAACCAAGTTTGGAAGAGGATGCTTCCAAACAGGGGAGGAATGAACAAGAGGCTGTGCTGAATGAACAGGATCAAGAGGATGTGACAGGTTCAGGGGAGGTTGAAAAGGAATTTGTTGAAAATGTTGGTAATGAGAGTGGAAAGGTTGACTCTGCTGATGCAGGACACTCTGCTGATGTGTTAAAAGTTTCTGCTGATGATATTGAGAAGAGTGCTGGAGTAAAAGACTCTGCTGATTCAGATGATGATGATCAGATGACCTTAGCTCAAGTGCTGCTGAACATGCACAAAGAAACTAAAACACCTACACCATCACAAACACAACCTGTTGCTGACTCTGCTGATGAACTTGTTAGAAAGAAAAAGTTGGCTGATGAAAAGGCTCAAATTGCTCAGGATGAAGAATTTGCTAGAAGAGTTGCAGCTGAAGAAGAAGGAAATCAGACTGAACTTATGGAAAGCTCTTCATTTAAAGAGATTAGTCAAGAAGAATTAGATGAGCAGTTGCAATATTTCATTGAGTCTGATATGATTGTCAGAGGTGAAGCTAGGCTGATATCAAATGATGAGCAGTTGGATGGAGCTGAAAAGACAAAAGAGCTTGTTGAGTTCATACTTAGAAAGAATGGATTGACTAAGTGGGAAGAGCTGATTTTAAGGATTAAAGAGGCACAGAAGCATGGTTATAAATCAAAGTCAGTTTCAAGGAAAGCATTGGTTAAAGACATGAAGTACTATTTGAAGAATGCTAGAAACTATCAGATGAAGGATTTTAAGGGTAAGTCAGATCACTTAATTGAAAAAGAGTTTTATGAAACTTATGCTAAGCTTAATCCAAGAAAAGTTTCTGAAACAAAAAGAAAGCCAGAGGTTATGGGATCTGAAAAGGTGAAAGCATCTGGAAGTGGAAGTGTTTCAAAGAAACAAGATGACAAGGAAACCATAGAGTTTGAGAGAGAAGAAGTTAAGAAGGTTATTGGTTATAAGAGGACAGGTAAGAGAATAAAGCAGATGGCTAGAAAGAAGAGGAAGACTGAGTCATTGGTAAAGAGTGATTCTGAAAAAGAAGAAAGTAATGAGCATCATTTTGAGGAAGTAACTGCTGAGGATATGAAAAGAACAATGGATATCACAGTTCATGTAACACAAGAGGAACCAGAGATAGTCAATGCAGTTCCTTTAGATACAAAATATTCAATCATCTCTTATGCACATACAGTCAGGGATGGAAGTGAAGCTTACTGGGAGTTTAAGAGGTCTAATAATATGTATTATGGATTTGTTAGATTTTCTCAGATGCTACATTTTATGGATAGAGATGATGTGATGCAGACATGGAGATTATATAAAGAAAAGTATGGTGATACTAGACCAGAAGTGATGTATGAAAGAATTCACTATTACTTTTTAAAGAACATGTTTGAACCTGATGAGAGAGATATTGAATGGAGAGATTTGTTGAACTCCAGAGTTGATAGGTGGTATTTGTATCAATCTTGTGGAGTACATGAATTAGTTTGTAAGGGTGTCAAGGTCTACATGCTTGTGGAGAAGGATTACCCTTTGAATAACAATACAGCAGTGATTACTCAGATGTTAAAGCCTGGTATGTTGACATTGCAGAATAGTTACTTTTCAGATACTCAAGCTTATAAATTGATAACAAAATATGAGAAGATTCTTGAGTCAAAGACATCAAAACAGTAAGGTGTTTGGAAGCATCCTCCTGGTGGTTATCTGGAATTAAGGAAACTTGATGATTTTTGGAGAAAAATATCAAGTTTAGGGGAGGATTGTTGGGTCTGAAATGCTGCTGATTGGAAAATTACAACTCTGCCGGATAGTTATGTAACTCTGCTGATTAGCACAAGAACTCTGCTGTTTTGATAACTCTGCTGTTTTGGTATAATAGGCATATTGTAACTCTGCTGCTAGCTCACGAGGACTCTGCTGCTAGAAGGATTACTTTATTGCTTGTTATTTATGTAAAGTATGTTAAGATAAGTATAGAAAAGATACGTATGAATATTTTACTTGTATAGGAAGTCTTGTAAACCGACTAGGACTCCTTACGCTATAAAAGGAGGTTCTAGGGTTAGAGTTAGAAGTCGATTGTTTTAATCATCTTGCATACGTATTATTGTTTTCACTTCAAGGTTTCTTGTAACCCTATTGCTATTCAGAGCAATCGTTATTAATATAATTGAAGTGTTGTTGGATAATTAGTTTGTGTTTTCTTCTTAAGATCAAATATTAGTTTCCGCATAATATTTGATATACAACTTAAGATCAGTTTCTATTCCGATTACCTTAGATTTATCTAAAGTAATTATTAAGATCGTGAAGCTCAACTGGGATCAACAACAACTAAGTCACATATGATAACAGTTAAGTTCCAAGAACAGGGTCCATAATCCTAACACAAAGTGAAAACAATAGTATAATGTCTGAGATTTATCAAAGTGGAGTGGTGGTTTACTAAATACAGCTGTATCCAAATATATATGAAGACATATATATTCATAAAGTTATATTGCCCTGAGACTCATGACACGCAAAACGTTAAAAAAAGTACCGTAAACCGGTGAAGTCCACATCAAAGAGTTGATGGGTTTGACCCTCGAGTAATAGGAGATTTGCCAATTCCTATTTTTCTCAAATATAGTGCATCGCGACTAAATACGACTAACCGCAAAGGCATTCCGTCAAAGTATTTAGTGGGATAGGTCGTCAGCCTCTAACAGGTTTCGAAGCTGTTCACTATATTCGCGATCACCGCAGTGATTAATGGCTCATGATAGAGGGACTTTATGACAATAAGTTAACTTAGGCAATATGGGTTTCAGGGGGTTCACAAATATGTGTATTTCAGTCTTGGCAATTATTTCTAGTGAAATGTAGAAATATCATAGTAAAGTTTACTCTACATTCAATTGCTATATGAATGTATATAACGGGTTTCAGTATCATGTTACAACAAGTAGTTTGAAAATGTTATCTTTCAAATTCAGTGTTTAAGCTAAGCAAGCAATTTTCAAGTATAACGAGCATATATCCCTTCCAAAGGGGGATTCAAAACATGTAAAATAGAGTTGATGATTTTGAGTAAATCATGAGAGTTTTCAGAGTATAAAAGTAAACTTAAAACAGTTGAGCATGTATCTCCCCCAAAAAGTATAAAACTTGTAAATAATAAAAGTGGGGCTACGACTCACCTCGAGTGTATCTGACAAGGTGATATTACGATGTCAAGTAAGGTTATGGGGACGATCACTGACACGTCTTCAATACGAGACCTGAATATGAGGGATGTCTAAATCTTTGACTTACAACTAATAATGAGTGTGAAAATGAGAAATCGTATAACGATTTGATCGGTGATGTGAGTTTGATATGCTTAAAATGTTTAAAGTTCAAAAATAATATTTCGTATAATATTATCCTGTTTCTTATGTCAATTGATCCAAAATATTATCTCTTTGAAAATAATGAAATAATGCATAAAGTTAAGTCGTTAAATTTCTAGTTATAATAAATAACGGAAATTAAATAATACGTAACTAAAATGTATAAAAATGCATATGACGTGATGGGGTGACGAAAAATGGAAAATGAAATAAGAATTCCATGTGAAAACAGTTGGTCCTTGTCCTTTTCCAAATTTACACTTTTTACCCTAACTGCATTTGCGTCACACCGTTAGTCCTTCGTTAAGTCCAATGTCCATAAATAGTCCATAACTCGTCCAAAAATACAAATAAGGTTTGGAATTCAATAATATGTCAAATTATAGCCTATATGTTCTGTTTTCAGAGCCTCAGTCCATATATTTCTTGGATTGGCAGTTTTAGTCCCTCTAGGCAACTTGCGTTACATTTTTAGTCCAAAAGTGTCAAAAATGTGGGGATAATTGTGGCGAGTTTTTCTAAAATTTATTTAAGACTGGTAAAGCTTGTTTTACTAGCTTATTCGGTTGCTAGCTTATTTTTCACATTAATGGACCCTTAACGAGCCAATTCCCTAGCCTATTAACAAGTTTTAATCCGTGGGTTTTGAGGGGGTTTAGGCATATCAAAATGCTTATTTTAACGTCTCATTTCATATATAAAAGTGTCAAAAAGCCAGCTTCTTCCATAGCTTATAAAACAGCTTAATGGGCTATAAAGCCCATGTCGCTAGTCTTAGTTGTTCTCAAAACAGTTTCTACGTTTTACTTTGCTTATTTTTAAGGGTCGAAACTTGAGTGTTGTTATGAGTTGTCTAAATGAAAAGTGTAGCTAGTTATGTCGTTTAAAAGGTTATATAAAAATAGAACGTGGTCGTTTGATTGAATCGTGAGATATGGAATGGTTTTCTAGGCGACTCGGTCTGTTTCGTATAAACAAAAATCCCTTGAAATAATCTAAGTGTTTTCACTTGTTTTTATATATGTGTGATGTTTAAAGATTATATAGGGTTCGAGTGATGCATGAATGATATGTTTAAACGTGAGAGTGGTGTGAGAGACAACTTCTAAGCCTTCCAAGACGGAGGCTCGTCACCTCACGTGGGTTACTCTAAAGGAAATGCATGTAAATAGAAAATATATATAGTGAGCATTTATACGCTCGAATGAAATAATAAAACATGCATGCGTGAATTGTGTTTGTGAGAAATGAAAGCAAGAGGGTTACTAGATACTTACAACACCTCTTAAAGGTGGTAGAGAGGCAGTGAGATTCGAATGAAACACAAGAAATGGTCCAATCGCTATAACCCAAGGTATACGTTTTATACGTATACTTTCTTTACTCGTTTGCTTCCAAAGTGAGACAGAGAACTCCTGGTTTTTAAGGTGTCTTGTGAGGTGAAAGAGAGGGAAATGAGGGTAGGATAGAGTGTGGTAGGATGGGGTGTAATATAGGAGGAAATGTACACACGTTTCTTGACTATTTGACTTCAAACTCTATTATTGGCTTCTATTATACAATGGCAGAGATTGAGTGGTCATTGTGAGTATATCTCTAACATTAAAAGATATTAGGAGAAGATATGAGAGGATATGTATGCTATCTTTCATTTTTGTAATATATATGTGTACCGAATACATATTTTGAATGGGAGCAAAATAGATCTAGCGAGTAACATACATTCACTGCTATCCTAACCTTGTTCTAATAGTTAAATATTGTCAGAAATATCATATGTAGAACGTAGGAAACAATCGGGTTTAAAATGGTTGATTTTTGGAGATTTTCGTCTATACGTATGGGTAGTTTTGGGACAAACAAAATAGCTTTGGATACTATAGTAATACTTCGTGTCTAAGTCTGAAATCTTGTACATTCAATGTTTAGTGGGTGGTGGTTAAGGTGAGGAAAAAACATCCCTAAGTCGCGTTTGAGGATTCGAAGTACTCGAATTGTTTTTAAGGTGGTGTGACATCGGGTATGAATTAAAAGAAAGGAAAGAAAAAGAAAATGTCATGGGCTTGTGGTGATGGGCTGTGGGTGTTGCGTGAGGTGGTGATGGTGGGCTGGGGTCATGAGGCAGCCCGTTTGGTTTTTAGTAGTGTAGTTTAAGTAGAAATTAGTGAAATCAAATTGTGATCAGGGAAAATAATTAAATGTACTTAGTGTAAAAATGTGATTATTGTATATATTAGTTTTTGTGAAACAGTTATATTTCGTAATACATGTCGTGAACTAGTGTTGTTACTTGGTGGATCTTGTGATGACGTGACTTTGTGAGAATAATATAACAAGGAAAAATTTTAAATTTCCCCGTAAAAAAAAATGGTGATTAAGATAAATGACTGAGATTGATGTATAAATAAACGTAACTAATTAGAGGAAATTTTTTAGTTTGCTACAAAAACTTCCGGAAAATCCCTCATAATTGGCACGTCTTCCAATCATTTCTCTTCGGGTTCATTCTCTTTCTTCTCAGTAACATGAGCTAGAAAGAGGTGGCATCCTTTCTCGATGTACTTTTGCACCTTCGTACACGAGATGATGTTCAATCTTGACGAGCGTGCACGATCGCTCTGATCTCCTTCTATCATCAGAAACTCGTTCCTATAGGGTACTCTGACGATCTTTTTCATCACAGATGATGACGGCATGGTATTTCGATAGCCAATCCATTCCTATGATGATGTCAAAACTACCCAACTCTACTGGCATGAGATCGATGTTGAATGGGTGGTTTAACAAGTTTAGAGTGCAACCTCTTATAATGGTATCTACCCTTTCTAAATTCCCGTTGGCTAATTCTACGTCAAAGATGTTGTCTAAGGTGGTTGGAGCAATATCAATTAAGGAACTAAAAGCAGTCGACATAAAACTTCTATCTGCTCCCGTATCAAATAATATTGATGCATAACAATTATTTAAAAGAAATGTACCCGTCACCACGTTCGGGTCATCCTGGGCTTCCCTTCTGCCCACAACATAAACTCTCCCACAGGCTCCTCCTCCATTGCCCTGGTTCCCATTGTTAATTGCTGCTCCCTGGTTACCATGACCACCACCATTTCCCTGATTCCTGGGTTTCTCGCACTCATTACGGTAATGAACCTTCTCACCACATCCATGGCAGGAGACTTCCGCCCTACGGTTGTTGGGTGGTGCTGCTTGAGCGGTGGCTAGGGGTCTAGACCTATAATTCTTGGCCAAATATCCCACTCTCTGGCAGTTGTGACACTTAACCGTGCGTTGTCCTTTGTGGTGTAGCTTACAACGGTTGCATTGAGGTGCATTCGTATCATACCCCCTCTTCTCACCTGAACCTACTGCATAAGCCTTTGCCACTTCTTGCCTCTTATTTTGAGAGTTACTGTAGTTACCTTTTGAGTGGTCTTCCCACTTCCTCTTGTTGTCAGTACTCTTTTCTGGGACATCCTCCAATTCTTGGTCCATCAACTTGTTGGCTATTTCCATGGTCTCATGGAGATCTGCAGCCCATGAGGTAGTCACATCTCCTTTTATGGACTTTGGCAAACCTCCGACATACCTCTCAAGCAATCGCGTTTCAGTCTGAACCATTTTAGGACATAGAAAATCCAGTTCCTGAAATCTCTGGTTGTAAGCGTCCATGTTGTTATTCTGTAACTTTAAGTTCCAAAACTCTATTTGCAACTTCTTGACCTCATTGCGTGGGCAATACTTCCTAAGTAATAACTCCTTGAAGTCATCCCACAGCATAGCATAAGCAACATCCATGTTATCAGATTTCATGTAGTTGTTCCACCAGATCAAAGCGGCATCCATGAAAGTAAAAGATGCATATTAGACCTGTCGTCATCGTTACAACCAGTGATGCGAAACATGGTTTCCAGCTTTTCAATCCACCTAGTCAGGCCAATGGCTCCCTCTGTCCCTCCGAAACCTCCCACCATGATCTTTTGGACTATTAACCTAGTCAGGCCAAAGAAGGTATCGGAGATGGAGGTGGCACGAACGAAGGAGATGATGGAGTGTACTCAGGACTAGTAGCACGCACACCCGTGCTGGTATCACAAGTAATGTCTACCCACTGAGTATCACTCAAATCCTGTATCTGGGCAGCCCTGGAGCTCTGCCCTACCTCAAATACCCCCTGTACATCCTCCATGATGCCCTTGCCATCTCGTGGCATCATCACCTGATCTAAACCCATCGGTAACCCTTTGTCCCTGTCAACACACGTACAAATAGGAGCGTGCTCAACAGGTGTTGTCACTACTGGTGAGGGCTCTGCCTGACCCTGCACTGGATCCTCTACTGGATCCTCATCCTCATCAGATTAACACTGAATAGACCTCCACAATCTCTGGCGAGGAGGGAAATGATCTAGAGATGACGTAGGTGAATGAGATGATGGTGAAGTAGAGGTACCCGTGTAATCATATCGGGTCCTCCTGAGTGGTGAGGATAACACAGATGATAGCTGGATGCGACGTCCACGGACTCTCCTGTAAGAAGCCCGACATCTGGTGGGTGGGGTAGTCTGAGTATGCTGGGTGAGGGTGTAGAGCTGAGCTGGAGATGAACGGTGAGCTGTGGCTTAGCGGGGTAGGTATGGTGAGGTAGATGCTAGAGTGTTAGGAACATGTTTTAAAGTCTTGTTCATTTAGTTTATATGTTGTACGATTTGGACTTTAAGTTAGCATTTAAGGACCGTCCATAAGAAGTCCATGGGCCGGCCTTCCTCTCATTTTCTTTCTAGAACATTTCATGTAAGAGTAGCCCTAGCTCTTCTCCTATAAATAGAAGGCTAGGGTGCTCATTATTGTAGTTGGTTTTTCATGTATTATGCGCAAGCCTTGTCCTTGAATCATTCGAATATTGAAAGCCTTCCTTTCTATCTTATTCTCATCTTATTCTCTTTAGCTTATTAGCTTATTATTGTTTCTCTATTAGCGTAGCTTAATATATAGTAGTCGTACAAGTTTTTACTTTGTTTTTACGTGTGTGTATTTGAGATATTAGTGACCTACAAGTGGTATCATACGCCAAAGGTAGTTAAGTTTAGTGTTTTAGAGTAGATTTAATCGTTATTTCATTTGGTTTAATTGGTTTACGTAAGTTTTTGTGGTTCGTTGCGTTAAAAGTGTGAAAAACGCGAGTTTGGCAAATCATTGCTTATTCCTTTTCATCAAATCTTCGTGTTTTAAGGATAAAGTTGTAAACTTTGGTGCAAATTCGTTGTGTTAATCGCTAATATTCATTAGTTTTACGATTTTCATCATCCTACAACGTTTTGGGTTGAAATTCGAAGGAAAAGGGTTTCTCGCAATTGGTCTGCAAAAATTCAAGGGTTTCTCGCATTTGGTAAAAAGGGTTTCTCGGAATTGCTAGTTTAAGGGTTTCTCGCAATTGGACTGAACAAGGGTTTCTCGCAATTCATCAGCTTCTTCGGATTTGGTACTCGGTGTTTCCTTCCTTGTATAAGTTTGTGAAACTACCTCGACTTGGAATTATTCTCATCTTTTGTATAAAAGTTTGAGAACGTGATCGAAATTGTAATTTTGAAAATCTTTCGAAATTGCTTGATCTTTCGCAATTCAGAGTTATCTCTCGCAATTGAAATTGTTTCTCGCAATTACAATTCTCTTTCGCATTTGGTGAATCTCTCGGAATTACTCAGATCTTTCGCAATTGGACAACCTCTTTCGCAATTCAGAATCTCTCGCAATTCAAACAGTGTTTCTCGCAATTGGACTAAGAACCTTAAGTAAACTTAAAAATCAAACATCATAACTCTTAAAACACATCTTAATTATCTAAAGATCCAACAAAATGTCTCAACCACCTCACTTCAATTACTACTATCAGCTACAGCAATATCCTCAACAACAGCAATTTCATCCTCAGTATCAACAACAACAAGCATTCGTGCAACAACATCAGTTTCTCTCTCCACCACAAGTATCCCCACAACAAATCATGCAACAGAATCAAATGATGAACAATCCATCCTACTCCAGAGAGCCACATTGGTTTAACAAGATCTGTGAGGCAATCAGCAGTCAGCAATCCCGACATGAAGTTGGGAATCAGGATACTCCACCTATGCTAAAACCTGGTAACTATGTGCAGTGGGCAAGTAGATTTCTCAGATTTATTGAACTCTGCAAACCCCATGGGAAATATCTTAAGCAAGCCATTGAAGAAGGACCCTTTCCACTTCCAGTAAATGTTGTTCCAGGAACTACAGAAAGAGATGAAACATCAACTCCCATTGCTGTCGCTAACTACACAAATGAACAAACACTGCAACAAGAGGCAAATAAATTGGCAATGTCTTACATACTTCAGGGGATTCCTAATCCTATTTACCGAAGTATTGATGCTCAAAAGACTGCCAAAGACATGTGGGAACATGTGCATCTTCTGATGGAAGGGACTGAGTTAAATCAAGAAGACCTTGAGTAAAAGCTTTACATGGAATATAACAATTTCATCATGGAACCAGGGGAGACAATTGAATCATACTACCACCGTTTCACAAATGTTGTAAATGACCTCGATCGTCATGACATCAAGTTACCTAAGATTGCTATCAATTCAAAATTTTTGGGTTGCCTTGGACCAGAATGGCAGAAATATGCAACATTTGTCAGGCAAACTAAGAAGATTGGTGAGGTCAAGTATGGACTAATGTATGACTTTTTGAAACAACATCAATCTGAGGTAGATAAGGAAGTTGCAGCACGAGGCGGTTTCATCCCAGCACCAACACCTAACTCACTTGCTCTGGTTGCTCAATCCAACTTTCCACTACCAAACCAGGAATTTGGTCAATCATCTTTCCAACCAAGTTTTCCACCACAACCTTCTAACCAAATCATCCCATATGAAGCACCATCACAATTCTCTGACAATCAAATGGTTCCATATAACAACTCAGATTCCATGTTGTACTCAAACGCTGATTATGATGAAGAGGAGGATGCATTCAACTCTCTTAATGAAACATTTGGATTAATTGCTAAGGCATTTGGAAAGTTCACCAAATCCAACAACCGTCTTCGTTCATCTTCCAACACCAAGAATCAAGCTGTTATTAATGATGGCAGAGTGGAAATTCAGAATCGGTCTTCGGGCAGATATGGTTCAGGAAACAGTGGAAACTACGGGTCTCAGAGGTTTCAGTCAGGAGGGAATAGGTTCAATTCAGCAGGGGGTAACAGGAACAGTGTGGGTAATACTCAGAGCAGAAATCAGATGACTGGGAATGCACAGAAAGGCATTGCAAATACTTCTATCACATGCTACAACTGTGGTGGGAATGGTCACATGGCAAATGCATGTCCAAAGCCTCGTACTATGGGCAGTGCATATCACAAGGAAGCTCTTCCGATGGCTCTTAAAGATGAAAAGGCAGCAGGAATGGTGACACAAAATGAGCAAAGCTTCATGGCAAATGCTGCATCTGATGATGAGATGGAAGATCTTGAGGCAAATGCTGCAGTAATGCTCATGGCAAACATGCAAGAGATGAACATGTCCGAGACAGGCCCGGTCTATGACACCGATGGTCTATCTCAGGTATCTGATCCACAATGTCTTATACATGAAATTGCTTCACCATCTGCATCTTCATCTACAAATGACAATTCTGTTCAACATGAAACATCATTCTCATCTCCATCAGATGATCAAATAAACACTGTTGTATCATTTGATGATGATAAAACCGTCGTTTCATTTGATGATTCGATTGACGATGAAAATTTGGATCATCTTGAACAAAATGATCCTTTGACTGATCAAGATTCAGAGCTTCAGGCCTTGTTAATGACCACCCAATCACAAATTGAAAAATGCAATGAAATCAATAAAAATCTGAAAGAAAAGATTGCATTGTTAACGAAGGACAATGAGTGCTATAAACTACAACTTTCGGGATATCTAAAACAAGATAAACGTGAAAAAGGTTTTGAAATTGCTTTCCAACAAGAGTACGTAAAAGTTCAAAATTTAGAAAGTCAAGTTCGTGAGATAACCGTTGCCAAAGCTGAGCTTCTCTCTCAAAAAGAAAAGGATCAATTTGAATTCAAAAAAAAAATTGATGCTTTAACTTCTGAGTTGTTAAAAACTCAATCAGAGCTTTCAACATCTCAGCAGGATCTTCTTGAAGAAAAGCAAGCCACTAGGAAACGTGTTGGCTCATATCTTGAGGAAATTCTGGATTTGGAAACCAAACTCAAAAAATTTCAAAATGTTGTGTATAAAACGGGTAATTCTGTAACACAAATTCAAAAACTAACTGTGCAACTGAGTCCTAAAGGAGTAAGTTTTGCACTTGGAAGTGACAAACCCCGTAATTTACACATAGCACTCAAAGACAATCCTAAGTTATATAATGCAACATTTTTGTTAGATGATACCTTTTAACGTGTTGTTATGTATTCTATTGATGAAGAAACTGATTTTCTTGCACACAAGATTGAGGGTCGATCAAATTCACAAAAAGAGTTTTCAAGAGTACATTATGATTATAATGCACGACCTCATTTGAGCAAATCATTTGTCCCTCCTAAGGACCATCCAGAACAAACGTTAACATACACAAACATAAATGCTCCTTCGTCTATAACTTCTGTCCCCACAACTGCTGCACAATTCAAAGATTGTTTGACAGAGGATCTTGTTGATCCACAAATGCCTCAAAAATGTCAGGTTCTTCGATATTTTCAGACATTTATGGACGAAATTTCTCGTTTGGAGAATGAAATTGAGTTTAGTTCTCAAATTCCTGTCTCTTCTTTTCTTTCTCCTGTTCAAAAAGAAAAGAAAGAGATTCTTCAAAAGAAAATTCTTCCTCATGTCAGAAATCTGAAGAAATGCGCAACAAAATGGGAAGATGAATTATACACGGAAGTAGCATCTATGAAAACCATTTTCAAAGCTAAAGATGACAAGGTTCAACGTCAAAAACTTCAAAAGAAATTTTTAGCAAAAGAAAATGATCGACTCTTAGAAAAAGTTATGTGTTATGACATTGTTTCTGTGATTATGAATTCGCTTTATGAGTCATGCAATGAATTACTTGTGAAAGATCATGCTGTAAATGTTGAGATGTTGCAAATAGAGATAGAAAATTTGGTCAAAGAGAATGAGGATCTTCGAAAAATTAACAATGATGTGGAAAACAAAGTTTTTACACTTCAAAAAAGGCTTGATTGGTGTCAAAATCAGAGTGCTGAATTTGAACTAAAATTTCAAAATCTCATAAGGTCTTTATCATTTCAAAACAGTCATGTTCCTGAAAATAATAAGGAAACAAAGGCTTTATTAAGACTTAAACTGTTTCAAAATGAAAAGGAACTAGATGAAATTCTTCAAAACAGAAATGACACAGTCCGCCTCAACAGAAAATTAGATTCACAAAATCAAGAATTCCAACACATCATTGTTGATCTGAAGAAGAAAATCAGAGTTTTAGACAAAGGCAAGACAAATGTTCATAAGATTGCCCCAGGGATGTATGTAGTAGACAAAGCAACTACCCAAGCATCAGACTCAACCACTAATGCAAACACTTCTACTTCCACAGGACTAGATACTATCTCTAAGGCTAGCAGTTCCAAGACTCCCAAGAAACAACAGAAGAGTAGAGTCAGAAAGTCTAGGAATGGATCATCTAAGTCTTCAGAAGTTAAAGAAAGTAGTTTGAATAACACAGATGTAATGTCAGGAATAGAATCGACCTTAGCTAAGTCTAATTCTAGGAATGATGTAACAAATGTTGAATCTATGAATGATAATGTTGATGTTTTGGTTGATGCTAGTTGTATTGTTTGTCGTGCTAGTATATTATCTGGTGATCATCAAAACTGCATTGCTAAAACTCTGTTGAAACGTAAAAAGAAACGAACTAGTGGCTCTTCCTCTAGGCTTAAAACTGTTGCCAAGTCCATTTTAGGGAAACCACCACTAGTTGTTTCTGAACAAACCATTGTAACACCCATAGCCAAACCCAAGACAACTAAATCACCTAGTGCATTCATTAGGAAAAAGGCTGAGACTAGTTGGACATGGCAACGTTGGTTACAAAACACTGCAAGCTTTAAATGGATTCCTAAAATAATTAAATCCTGTGTTTCTAACCCAACGGGTCCAACCGTTATCAATTCTCCACCTGTTTCCAATATTTGTGATGCAGGTGATTCAAATTGTACTCTGGATTGTTGATAGCGGGTGCTCCCGACACATGACCGGCAACCTCAAGCTTCTCACAAACTTTATCGCAAAGTTTATTGGAACGGTCAGATTCGGGAATGATCACTTCGCTGCAATAATGGGCTATGGAGATTATGTTAATGGGAACATCGAAATCAGTCGTGTATACTATGTTGAAGGCCTTGGTCATAATTTATTCTCAGCGGGACAATTCTATGACGGAGACTTAGAAGTAGCATTTAGGGAGAAAACTTGCTTCATTCGTGATCTTCAAGGAAATGATTTGATGAAAGGAAGACGCGGAACCAGTCTATACACCATATCCTTTGAAGGCATGACAGCTTCATCACCTATCTGTTTACTCTCCAAAGCTAATCTTACAAAGGCTTGGTTATGGCATAAAAGATTGTCTCATCTCAACTTCAAAACCATGACTGACCTTGCAAGGAATAAATTGGTTGACGGATTACCCAAATTCAGATATGCCAAAGATCATTTGTGTTCTGCATGTGAACAAGGAAAAGTCACCGTGCTCATTTTCCTCCCAAAACAGAACACAGCACAGATCATGTCCTCCAGCTGCTACATATGGATTTGTGTGGTCCAATGCGGGTTCAAACCATTAACGGGAAAAGGTACATTTTGGTAATAGTTGATGACTACTCACGATGGACATGGGTCTACTTTCTTAGGACAAAAGATCAAGTTCCTTCAATGGTCATCACGTTTCTCACAAAGATTCAAGTTCAAGTCTGTAACAACGTCAGGATTATTCGTACAGACAACGGCACTGAATTTAAGAATCAAACCCTTCGGGAATACACTGAGAAGAATGGGATTGTTCATCAATATTCAATTGCTCGCACTCCCGAACAGAATGGTGTAGTTGAAAGATGAAACCGTACGCTTGTGGAAGCAGCTAGAACAATGTTGATCAATGCTCAATTACCAGATTACCTTTGGGCTGAAGCTGTTAATACTGCATGTTATACTCAGAACCGCGGCATGATCAACAGACGACACAACAAAACTCCATATGAGCTTATACAAGGCAGAAAACCAAATATCAACTACTTTCATGTTTTTGGAGCACTGTGTTACCCGAAAAATGATAGAGATGATCTTGGTAAGTTAAAGGCTAAAGCAGACATCGGGATATTCGTTGGCTACTGTGAAAATTCTAAGGGATATAGAATTTGGAATCGTCAGACCGGGGAAATTCAAGAGACTATACACGCAAATTTTGATGAACTCACGGAAATGGCTTCTGAGTAAGACCGCTTAGAACCCGAACATAACCGTCTAAACTTCCCTGAATCTTCGGCTGCACCTTTACCTTTTAACAGGAAAGATCTGGAAGATTTGTTTGCACCAATGTTTGATGAAGTTTGTGTTAGTAGTGCATCAGATGCTTCCACCAGTTCCGCTGCTCAACATGTCCAAAATCAAGCACCTGATCAATCTGCAACTACTACTACAGTAGTTGATAACAATGCACCTCAACCTGAACCCTCATCACCCATGGTTCAAACACCTCCACTTGCAGTTGAAGATTCTTCCCCCACTTCTAACCAAGTTCCCACACCTTCAGATTATGACGGGAATGCATTCTTCAATCCATTTGCTCCACCACCAACCATTCCAGAACCAGGAGAATCATCCTCGAGCAATATGGACCCGTCAGATCATCAAAACAACATTCAACATTTTCCATCCACCCACAAATGGACAAGAGATCATCCTTTGGTAAATATAATTGGAAATCCTAACAATCCAGTCATCACAAGACAAAAACTTCACTCAGATAGTGAACACTGCATGTATGCACTCACCGTCTGTCAATTTGAACCTAAAAACATCAAAGAAGCCCTTACATACGACAACTGGATTGAATCCATGCAAGAAGAGCTGGATCAATTCAAACGTTTGGAAGTTTGGGAATTAGTTGAAAGACCAGATGGAGTTTATGTTGTTGGATTGAAATGGATTTGGAAGAACAAGTTGGATGCAGATGGTACAGTGATTCGTAACAAGTCCCGACTGGTAGCAAAAGGATATAGCCAAGAAGAGGGTATTGACTTCGAGGAATCGTTTGCTCCAGTGGCTCGGATTGAGGCAGTTCGAATGTTTCTGGCATACGCAGCCCACAAGAACATCACAGTTTATCAGATGGATGTGAAGACGGCATTTCTCAATGGACAACTCCGAGAAAAAGTGTACGTGTCACAACCAGAAGGCTTTGTGGACCCAGATCATCCTAACCATGTATATCGGCTCAAGAAAGCACTATACGGCCTTAAACAAGCCCCGAGGGCATGGTACGATAAACTGTCTGCATTTCTCCTTGCTAATCATTTTACCATTGGAACTGTTGACCCGACTTTATTTATACAGACACACGGGGAAGACATTCTCATTGTTCAAATTTACGTAGATGATATTATTTTTGGTTCAACCAATAAAAAATATTCAAACGCTTTTTCTAAATTGATGAAACAAAACTTTGAGATGTCTATGATGGGTGAACTTAAATTCTTTCTGGGATTGCAAGTTCATCAGTCACCCCGTGGTATATTTCTAAGTCAGTCAAAATATGCTCAGGAAATCCTGAAAAAGCATGGTATGACCAGCTGTGACACCTATAACACCCCAATGTCCTCCTCATCCCCGAAGCTAGATGCTGACATACATGGGACACCCATTGATCCTACGAAGTATCGTAGTATGATTGGCTCGATCATGTATCTCACGGCTAGCAGACCGGATGTTGTATTTGCCACATATCTTTGCTCCCGATATCAGTCTAGACCGATTGAACAACATTTGTCAGCCGTTAAAAGAATCCTTAGATACATAAAGGGAACCATTAATTTGGGAATCTAGTATCCAAAGGATTCTGGGTTTGAACTTGTTGCATTTTCAGACGCTGACCATGCAGGGTGCTTAGACACAAGGAAAAGTACATCTAGAGGAACACAGTTTTTGGGTGACAAGCTAGTCTCTTGGCAGTCAAAGAAGCAAGATTGTACCTCCCTGTCTTCAACAGAATCTGAGTATGTAGCCATGTCTGCCTGTTGTGCTCAAGTCATCTGGATGAGATCACAACTGATGGACTACGGTTATATATTCAACAAGATTCCGATATATTGCGACTCCAAGAGTGCCATTGCCATTTCATGCAACACAGTACAGCATTCGAAGTCCAAGCATATTGATCTCCGGTACCATTTCATCAAGGAACACGTGGAAAAGGGTACTGTTGAATTATACTTTGTGGGAACTGAACACCAACTGGCGGATCTGTTCACAAAAGCCTTGCCTCATGCAAGATTTGTGGATCTAGTTCACCGGATTGGTATGAGATGTTTGACGCCAAATGATTTGGAAAAGTTTCTTAAAAACAATTACAAAAATCTCAAAACATCTTTGTAAATATCCTTTCTATAAAAAAAAATGTGTGTGCAAGTACAAACCCTCATTCAACATTTTGTTCCTATTAAACCGTCTTTATTTATTTCTGAACAAATGTTGAGGGGGAGACACAAAATTTCACAAATTAAAAAAAAATAAATTATACTTGCATGTTTTCTGTAACACTGTTGCTTTGTATTGGTTATGATGGTATATCCTAAGGCTTATATGCTAAATGGTTAGGACTTTGATGGTAACAACAAAAGTTTAGAGGACCATAAGTGCTAAATATTGAAAATTGTTTGGTTAGGATTAATTATGCTAAATATTGAGGTTAAGGGACTAATTGTGAAAAAAGGTTAAAAGTTAAAAGTAAAGAGTTAATGCCCTCTGACTTAACTGCATTATTCATTTAATTTCACTGCCATACCTGTCTCTCGCATTTACTTCCATTCAACAACCTAATCAACGGCTATCATTGATTCTGATCATCCGTTCAAGTTTTAACTAATCTGTGAGTGTTTTTATGTATATTAAGTGATTATAACAAACGGTTTTCAAGGAATTAGAGATCCAACGGTGGATTTTGTGTATAATGATTAGTCGTAATTCTAGGTCTTGCGTAGATTTGGGGATTTTTAATCCTATGTGTTATGAATGAGTATGATTGTACTTCTGTGCTTAGAACATGATTGTATAACATATATGCATGCTTAATCGTACCAGAAATCCATATGAATGTTTATTCTTGAATTTAGGGTTTATGTTCATAATTTGGGGAAAATCGAGTGCGAATGTTTTGGTGTAATTAGAGAGTTGTTGTGTTGTTGTTATGATCTGAATTGAACATGTGTTGCCTCAGATTAAACCCAGAAACATTTATTAGCCGTTAATTGAAATTTAGGGTTTATGAAGAACACGATGCACAAGCAGTTTGATTCTAGAGATTTTGTGGTTAATTCTTGGTATAACTTGGACAAAATGCGAAAAATAGCTATGTGAATCCATTGCAATTAGCGTGAGATCATTAATTTGTGTTAAAATGAAATGCAATGAAAAATCTTGGTGAAAAATCGTCGTCAAAAGGGTTTCGGAATTTCTTGTATAAGATATTCTCGAATTTGCAATTGCTTTCGCAATTGTCATTTGCTTTCGCATTTGCCATTGCTCTCGCAATTGGTGGTTGCTATCGCAAATGGTAATTGCTCTCGCAATTGAAAAACTTTTCTCGCAATTGGAATTTCTCTCGCATTTGAAATTTTTTCTCGCAATTGGAATTTCTCTCGCATTTGACAATTTTTCTCGCAATTGGACTTTCTCTCGCATTTGACAATTTTTCTTGCAATTGGTATTTTCTCTCGCAATTGGTATTTTCTCTCGCATTTGTCAAAGTCTCTTGCATTTGACAACTGCCTTCGAAATTACAAATTTCCAAAGAAATTACAAATTTCCTTAAGTCTTGTCAAATTAAAGAGAAGGTTTCTTATACAAATTAAAATGATCAATTCATATACTAAAGATTGCAAAGTCATGATAATAAAGGATGTTATGTGCAAACACTTAGTCTCATCTAATGCTAACACACATATATCCTGCAACTTGGTTTCATAATGCTGTTTCAGATTATCCACAATGTCTTCACAACAACAACAACAACCACTTCCATTGATCACCAAAGCTGAATTATTCCCACAAGGATTCACGGCTAAGTATGGCAAGAACAATTCAAGAGTTGTCTTTGACAACATCAAGTGTGCTGAACCAAGTTGTCGCATTGTTATTGAAATCCTCAAAAGACATGAATGCCGTAGTATTTTGGAAGATTCAGATAGTATTCCTGAGTTATACATCCATCAGATGTGGAGCACTATCAACCCTGATGACAGTAACAAATTCTTCACATACACTAAGTTGCTGATCAGTCTTCTCCTTGATAAGCATCATGATATTTCTAATCGACCCGAAGACAGAGAAAGACATGTGATAAAGATGGACACGGATTTCAAATCAGTATACTTTCCAAAGGATAGCACTCACAAACAAGGTCTTAAATTGTTTGAGGTTCTACTTACTGATGAGGTCAAGGAAACTCCTGCTTACGAAGATTACATTCAGGCTTATGAAAAGAAGCTTGTCGGCATAACTAAACTAACTGAGGGAACAGGTTCTTCCAAGACTCGTTCCAAAAGTAGTAGAGCTAGTAAAGCTGGAAGTGCATCGAGTGCTTCAAAGAGACAACCCCCAAGCAAGAGGAGAATTGTAAAGACTGCTCCAAAACCAAAAGTTGAAGACATTGGTATTCGTGATGAATCTTCTGAAGACACTGAACCAGAATTGGAAATACTTAATGAGAAAGAAGCTGAGTTTCAAACACAGCTTGACATAGAGAATGCAGCTAAGGCAAGTATTATACAAAAGAAGATTGATGAAGAGAGAAGAGCAGATCTACATATGAGAGTAATGAGGGAATTGGAAGAAAAGAAGAAGGAAGAAATTGCTAAGGGAGCAGGAGGATCAGGAGTCACTCCAGCACCAGTTTTATCCCCTAATCCGGTTAATCAACCCGGTGACTCAAAAACTTCCACAGTTCAGCCAGATACGGTTAATCAACCCGATATGGCTACATCTACGGTTCCCCCTCCTCAATCAAGCTCGGTTAATCAACCCGACTTAGAGAATCAAACACAATCTGAATCAGAAAAGATAGTCTTCACAGAAAATGAAATTTCAGATTCAATGTTTGATGACATCCCACATCAAGAGGAGGTACATCACCATGATGACACTGGTGAATGGGGAAATTCTGATGAAGAAAAGGAAATTACTGGATCAAAGGCTACAGAAGCTGCAAATGAGCTGGAGGCACTTGCTGAAACAGAAAGGAAAAGGAAGGAAGAAGTGGAAAGGAAACAAAAGGAGGATGATGAAGCCGATAACTACATTATCTCTCCACTTAATGATCCTATGGATATTAATAAGTCTCCTCAACAACAACCACGAGATCAGACTCCTCCCATTCCTTCTCCCAAACCTATCACACCTCCTAATTCACCTCCCAAGCATCCAACTCCTCCAGAATCACCGAGAAACTCTCCAAAACCTTCACCTTCATCTCACAAGGATCCTACACCTCCTAATTCTTCATCATCTATACCTTCACTCACTCCATCACCATCAAAATCACCATCACACAAAGGCAAAGCAACAATGGCAGAAAGAATTAGAACAGTCATGAAAGGCAAACATGTCAGTAAAATCGCCAAAGTCACAAGAGTTGAAGTCCTCTCACCCATATCCAGGCAAATAAAGAAAGCAGCCAAACTTGCTCAAGCAAGAAAAGAGAGCAAGTTGCAAGAACAAATGACAGAGATGAAAAACCTTGTCAAGGATCTGTCTGATCAAGTCAAGGAGATGCAGCAAACAAAGCAGAATATGGATGAGTTTCTTACTTTTGACATAGAAGATAATATCAAAACTAAGACAAGACATTATGTCAAACGCTTCACTGCTGATCTTCAGAAAAATATTAACGAGCATGTCAATGCTCAACTTGATATCAAGGTCAAAGAAGCAATCATCTCCAATTCTGGCTTCAAGCAACTCAAAGACTTCACCACTGAAGAACTCGAACTTAAACTTCTCAACAGATTCCATGCTATGACATCTCCTTCTCCTGAAGAAATCAGTCTCATAAAGTCTATTAAAGCACACATTGAGAAGGTTTCTTGCAAAGTTGCTGCTGATACGGGTAAAAGGATTCGTGATGACGACAATGAGGACCAAGATCCAAATCCCACACAGAAGAAACAAAAGACTGGGAGTGGATCTGGTATTCACATTCAGGAACCAACATAACAGAAATCTTCTTCACCACCTCCAAAACATCAAGAATCTGGTCCTAAGGAAACCGAGCATCACTTTGAACATTTCATAAATGAAGACATTGAGTTTCAACCTCAAGATGATCCACCCCAACCACCTCCAATACCAGCAAAGTCTAAACCTTCCAGCAGTAAGAAACCTTCTGAAGAACCAGCTGTGGTAACATGGTTGGATACTGATGAAGATTTACAAGGAAATGACTGGTTTGACAATCTTGCAAAGGCTCAGATCAACAACGACGAAGCTTCCAAAATAGAAGATAGCACGTTTGAATACACTCAGAAAGTCAAACATGCATTCAACATTAAGAAGATGAAAAAAAGAGAGCTTCGTAGAATAAAAAATGATGCCTTCATTCTTTTAAAAGATAAATCTGCAAGTGCCGCTGAGTTGGAATATCATCTGGAGAACATTGCTCGGGCACTATCCAAAGACTTCGATTGGACAAATCCAGATGTATTCAGGGAAGGTGGTCTTGACAGTAAGAAACGTCCATACATCACTGACTGGACAAAACCACTTCCTGTGATCCGACCATACCATGGAATGTCAGAAATCCCATTCGAATTCTTCTTCAATCAAGATCTGGAACTACTCGTACATGGGGCTTCTAGTAAAGTCAAATATGCTACCTCAATCACATTCACTCCTGCTGCGAACTACATCAATCCTGCCATTGAGGAAGAAGCTAGACACCGTAAACTCTTCATCAACAAACTTGCAAAATATGATCGTGACGCTGAACTTGGAATTCACCACTGGTTTGACAAACGTAAGTCGTGGTACAAGTACAAGCTTGGCCTCATGGCATCCCGTGAAAAGGTGTTCAGTGATCTTCGTATCAAGGCGGTGCTTGATGCCAAGGGATCACAAAAGCTTGGCTACACTTTCATTTCTGAGATCACTGTTCGCAGACAAGATGATCTACTTTACACGTTCAATGAAGCAGATTTTCCCGCACTCAATCTCAATGACATTGAAGATTTGTATTTGATGAAAGTACAAGGGAAGCTGAATCATCTTAATCCTACTCTTCTGTATGCGTTTAGCACGGCTATCTGTCACTTCATCAGAAGAACGGTTATCAAAGAACGTGTCGAGGATCTTCAGCTTGGAGTTGAAAGTTATCAGAAGAAGTTGAATCTTGAGGAACCCATGTTTACTCTTACTGACAACAGAGAGCCTCAGTACTTGCTCAAGAACGACACTGTCTTCGGATTCGTCTACAGAAGTGCTACAAACACAAACCGTTTCATGCCACATAAAGAGATTCACAAGTTCTGTGATGACACTCTGAAGAATGTTCGAGATGGGTTAGTAACACGAGTTCAGGATCAAGTATTGAAGAAGCACAAGAAATGGAATCATCATCAGCTTAGGGAAGTCAAGAATTTTATCTGGTCGATCGAAGAAAGGCTCTACCGAAGGGATCAGATGAGGAGGTTGGAAACATATGTTGATGGTCGTCCTCCATTTGCCATCAGATTATTTCAAAGGACAGATCCACAATTCACCACTTTTGGCAAAGGCGGTTAATTGTAAGAATTTGATTTCAATATTCATTATTCATTCATAATTCTTACTTATATATATGACTGTGCATTACGGCTTGTGCACACATAACAGTGTACAACCCGGACCCCAAAGAAAGGACCCTGAGGTACGCTTCAGTGCCTCAATCCTGAAAAAGGAGCAAAAGCTTCTTACTTATGAGCAGAATTAAAACCAAACTGTTTTCTAAAGTTTTTTCAAACATTCTGCTCATAAGGACAAGTATTCCCTTGTTAAGGGGAGTATTTGAAAATATAATCTTTGTTCAGAGAAGTATAAATGTTCTTGAAATTCTTCCATAAAACTCAAAACAACATATTTTTAATCATAAACGTTTTCCAAAAACATCATGAGTATGCTATTTTTGAGGGGGAGAAGTAAAAAGATGATTAAAATATGATCTCATTTGCTGGAATCTCTTGTGCTCAAACTCAGAATTGACCCTCGAATTGACGATAGGAAAAGTCAGTAGTCGAAAGGACATGTCCCGGACGGGTAATAATTTCAAGCCAGTTTATCTGGTGATGTAAGCGTGTCTCGCAAAGGACGTGTCTGAGTAGAATGTACCGATTTCGAGCGATAATCTTTGAAACTGATCCGGACGGGTAATAATTTCAAGCCAGTTTAACTGGTGATGTAAACGTGTCTCGCGACGATCAGGTTCATTGAAGGTCAATCAATTCAAAAGTGCCTACTCTTTCCGGCATGTGCAAATTTCAAATTTATTACTTATGCGCACATGTTAAGGGGGAGTCTTTCTGAAAATCATCAAACTCTCAAGGTGTCAACAAAATGTCTTTACAAATTATCGACACTTTGAGAGATTTTCAATGGTTTTGGTTTTATGGCATCATTAGGATAGTCATGGAGTTATAAGGTGACTAAGGTTAGGGAAAAACCGTCCTATGATCCGCCAGAGCCGGAGGGATCTACCCAAGGACAATACCAATAGTTTAGAACTAGAAAGTCCTAGGTATGATAATAAAAAGGAGAAAATGAATGAAAGGAGAAAGAAGGGGTTGAAGAATTAAAAAGAAAAGCAAAGAAAAGGGTGAAAAGAAATAGCCCTCCATCTGTTCAACCTTAGGGCAGACACCGGGTTCAATTCATAATCTACTGGTTGATGAGCATCACCGGTATTGAAGACTAAAGACGTCATGGACCCAGTGACGCACTAATAAACCTTCTAAGCCACTCAAGTGTCTCTCAAAAGACATTTGTTTCATTCACACGGAGAACCCTTCATAATCTATCGACCTTTCATTACGAGAGTGTTGATATTGAAAAGGAGGCAATCTGCTCCACGCCTCCGACGACCAAACAAATGTGCACTAATTGAGTCTAGAGCCATGAGATTCATAAAAGATCTCTTAGGTACACTTAGAATTACTCTGGTTTTCTACATCATGGGCTTCAGTTGTAACTTAGGAAAGTGTCCTTCGCAGATCTTAGCAATCTGTCGAGAACATTCATGAGAGAAGTCACAATTTGTGATTATCAATGATTGAATGGAAATCCTGCCAGAACAACATCAAACAACTCTGACAGCAGGTCACTTCGGTAACTCCTTGTGGGTTACGCTTAGTGTTTGCTCCAAACGGTCTACAGTCGTGGGGTGATCTCCAGCGACTCACTGAATCGTGGGTGCACTTCGGTGTGTCCGTGTTATCCCTTTCGGGGGAATCCAGTTCAGAACGGTCTGGGTTAGGATTTGAGAAAGTCTTCACACTATGCTGTTGATGATCTTAAGTCTGAGCCTGTAAGTACCAGTTGGTTCGTGCTGATGCTGCTGTTGCTGCTGCTGCTGCTGCTGAGGAGCTGGAGTTCAACCATCAAGACTCCATCATGTTCATATATTGAAGAAATGTTCTCTCAAAGACTCAGTAACATCAAAAGTTCAACATATGATATAGTAAAGTCATAAGTTCAAGCATCTCAACCTTTCTCAAGTTTAAGATTGAAAAATGAGAACATGTTGCAGAAAACAAATCAAAGACATATGAGCATGATGGAGAAGACGAGAAGACGTTGGAGACTGGCAGATCGAGACAACAACATATCATCTTAAATCAAGAACTAAGAATCAAAGATTATAAAAACGTCGGAAGCCTAAGAAGCAAAGAAGACGTCGAGCAACATTGATGATCAAGACTTAGGGGGAGATTGTTAGGAACATGTTTTAAAGTCTTGTTCATTTAGTTTATATGTTGCACGATTTGGACTTTAAGTTAGCATTTAAGGACCGGTCCATAAGAAGTCCATGGGCCGGCCCTCCTCTCATTTTCTTTCTAGAACATTTCATGTAAGAGTAGCCCTAGCTCTTCTCCTATAAATAGAAGGCTAGGGTGCTCATTATTGTAGTTGGTTTTTCATGTATTATGCGCAAGCCTTGTCCTTGAATCATTCGAATATTGAAAGCCTTCCTTTGTATCTTATTCTCTTTAGCTTATTAGCTTATTATTGTTTCTCTATTAGCGTAGCTTAATATATAGTAGTCGTACAAGTTTTTACTTTGTTTTTACGTATGTGTATTTGAGATATTAGTGACCTACATGGAGTGGTGTGTTAGGCTGAGTAGCTGCTCGGACAACCTTCATCAATGGGTCATCCGGAAATGGAACTGGTCGTTGAAGCGGGGAAGTGTGTCCAGCAGCGAGTACCTCATCACGAACATTGAAAGGAAGAGACATGGTCTATGACAAATATGGTGTGGCATGTGTAAGTATATAGAAAATACTTATATCATATATGTTAAGTAAAATACTCAAACATCATAGTATAACACTTAATCATATAAGGCAAATAGCGATCAAATCATGGCAAACTAGGCAGGCATGCATCTGGCGGTCATAAGGAAACGTTTTTCATAAACTGGTTATAGGTTAGGGTTTATATATACCTAGTTCCCGAGGCTCTGATTCCAATTTGTAACACCCCCAAAATATGGATTTGCGGAAGCATACATGTTTGGGCGCTACTAAATTGGCAATCACAACACAAAGATATAGAGAACGGATTTAAAAAAAAATCCATTTTAAAAATAGTTTACATTTCCGAAGTTAAATGTCATACATCAAGTTCAATTTAAATAAAACAAGGCCCATTTAACATGACTGTCCCAAATCAGAGTTTAACGCATGTGTAAAAAACACTTGTGGTAATTATGACTGATTTCATACCCTGCCTTCAACAAATACATTCTCAAGCACCTGAGAAAACATGCTAAAAGTCAGCTAACGCTGGTGAGTTCATAGGTTTAAAGTAAATAAGCACATATGGATCATATCAAATAATTCAGCAAGCATACACTAACCGCATGCTAATACTAAGCTCATCCAACCGAAACTAGACAAACAATATGCCAAACGGCATAGCAAACAAGGGTGCCCGCGAATGTTAATCCCCAGACACTCGGCAAAAATCCGACATGGTATACATTCACGTTGACCTGCCGGGCCAACCGAACGGGGGAGTCACCCCCAATAGATCTATTTATATCATACGCGCTTTCCAGCAGGAATTGACGGCTGATGATAGTGGGCGCAATGGGATTCAAACATACTTAGGTTATCCGCATACTAGTGTGTAAAAACAAAGTTCAATTTGGTCCATGAAAACAGTTTTGCATGTTTCTCACCCCAAGGTTTATAAAACAATTCGTATAAAAATGGGGCTATAAACTCACCTTAATAATAGCAATCTGCTAGTCAACAATAACACAGTGCAACCGCTCCGACACGCGACCTAGATCAGTATGGTAAGTCTTAGCGCAATATTCGTGTTTTAAACGTTTTGACTCATTTGAAAGGTTTACGTGTGTCAAGTGCTCGTGTATTTCTTGCTTGTTGTGTGGTAAGGTACATTTCAAAAGTGGTTTATCGTACAAGACTCTTTGGTGATGGCTCATGGTGAAAGTGTACGGTGAAAATACGTGCGACGGAAACATCCGTGCTTAGTACTCGTCGTCATCATTATTTATAATATAATTGTAATTATAAAGAGAAATTATAATAAGTATTTAATTTTGAGAAATTAAATAAGTGTAAGTGTATAAATATATAAAATATATTTATAAGTCTTATAAGGTCTAAAAATATTAATTTGGAAAAATTAATATTTTTAATAATAAAAATATTTCATTTTGTCTTTTAGTCGGTTTTTACCCAAAAATATTCTAAGTGTTAGAATTTTAGAAAAATCGGGCATGACCCATTCGTTTATTCAAACTTTTCCATTTTTCTCAAGTGTTGCAATTTCCTCAAATAATCCCTAACGTTAACTATATTTGCAAAACTAGTCCAAAATATATATTTATCGTTATATAACGTTTTATTACGTAAAAATAATTATAGTGAGTTGAAAATTGTTCAAAACTCATTTTTGTCACCCGAAAGATATATTGGGCCAAAAAGTCCATAATGGTCCTGTGACAAATGGTAATTTTTCACATTTTTAATTAATAATAAATGGTTATTTATTTATTTTTAAGCTGAGCATTTCTATGCGCGATTGCATATTTCTGTGTATTTTTGAGCATTTTTGGGAGCTGTCCCGCATACTGTAGCTTACAGTCACTGCAAAATTTTTTTATTTTTGTCAGTAAGCGTAAATTATTCCATTTCTGATACTTACTGACATGTTTTGTAATTTATTGAGAGCTTTCTTGTAATTAATGAAAAGCAACCTTATATGCGTACTGACAGCATAGTAAATATGGTAGCGGTCAAATAAATGCATTTTTGAGCAAATAATAATATTTTATTATTTTTCTGACAAAAACGTCAATAAAAAACTTTATTTTGCGTATACGTGTCTAAAAACGTCAAACCGGGACTTTACGGTAATTATTTAAGCTTAAACCGACACACGATACACCAACGAGGATCAAAAACCCACCAATTCCCCCTCCTAATTCACGAGTATAGCCATCATTAGAGGCCAAAAATTATTATATGATAAGATATGTTAGTGGAGGATTGTAAGTAAAATATTGTATTTTTACCATAATAGCACATAACCATTTTGGCACTCCCATTTCATCTCAAAACCATACTTAGAGCATTTTTTCGCTCTTCTTTCCATAACTCTCGGCCATAAGATAAAAAATCAAGATCCACAAATTTTTTTTCAAGTTATAAACAATCGGGGTGTACTTTCAAGTGTTTCGGGTTAATTAGAACGCGTTTTGGGTAAAATTGGTGCAATTTGGTGTGTTCTTGAGCCTACCACCAACAATTGGGGTGTACTTTCAAGGATCTTTGAAAACTTGTTTAAATCTTGTTCATATCATGTTGTTTTAATGATTAAAAGTGTTAAATGTATATGATTTGTTAATATGAACAAGTTAGGGTTTGATGTGTATATATATACATGATCGAATTTTTTGAGTTTTTCATAGAAATTATGATGTTTCTTGCTTGTGTGGTAAATCTTGTTGCTTGTGGTACTAATTTGATGGTACAAAAGTGATTAATGCTAATTACGCGTAATTAAGTCGAAATATACACTTGTAAATATATATGTATGGATAGGCTAATGTGAAAAATATATAATTATTGGAGTTTTGAAAAACATAAAATTTTGGCGTAGTGGTGAAATGGTAAAGCTTTTTGTTAGTGCAAACAGTCTCGTTGGGGAGATTGTTAGTGCAAGCAGTCTCGTTTGTTTTGATTGATGAGAAACATGTAACTTGATACATAACGTATAATGTACAAGTTACATGTAATCATATCTTGTATCAACATACATTCAACACCTCTCGAGTCCTCGTATGATACAACACAGGTTCGTACATGTTTGTTATGTGGCATTATGATCAAACCCTTAACAAACCATTTAGAATGTTTAAAATACGACTAGGTCATTAAGTATTTTAAAAAGGCTAACTATTCTACTTAGAACCTCATTTGTCATGTTTCCTAAATAGGATAAGTACACTTTAGGTGTCAAACTAACATGATACATATTAGCAAACATATATTAGTTAAGCTAGTATATACATAGGACATACATATATACATTTACATTATTTACATTTTAAGAATTAAAATGGAAATATGTTCATGACATCATTGCATACATCATTAGAAAATCTTAGGAAGATATGGAAAGATATATTTTGGAAAGATTCTTAAGTAACAAAGTTGACTTTGGTAGATATGGTTAGATATGGAAAGATCTTGGAAAGATCTTGGATAGATTTCATAAAGATTTGATTTAGGTGATATTTTGGAAAGATCTTTAAGTTACATAGTTGACTTTGCAAGATCTTGACATGACTTAACATGATATGGAATGATTTGTTGAAATCTTAGCTGTCATGTACCCACGGATCCAAACCAATACAAAGACGGATCCAATTTTTGGGATCCGCCAAATCCGTGGCATGTACAAATTGTTTTCCTATAAATAGTAACCCATTGTTTACCCATAGTTTCATCCAACTAGAACACACATTCCCTTCATCATTTCACACACTTAGATCAGTAGCAAACCATGTAGATTCATAAATTAATCACCCATTACATAATGATCATAATGTTACTAACTTTCATTATGTTGTAAGCATACACTGTTAATGATCCTATGAAGCAAGCTCAAGATCATGAGGCATCATCCATAGCATACTTTCTGATCCACCATGAAGGTTAGAAGATCTTGAAGTCATTATCCATCATAGCATATTTGACTTTGCAAGATCTTGACATGACTTAACATGATATGGAATGATATGGAAAGATTTGTTGAAATCTTAGCTGTCATGTACCCACGGATCCAAACCAATACAAAGACGGATCCAATTTTTGGGATCCGCCAAATCCGTGGCATGTACAAATTGTTTTCCTATAAATAGTAACCCATTGTTTACCCATAGTTTCATCCAATTAGAACACACATTCCCTTCATCATTTCACACACTTAGATCAGTAGCAAACCATGTAGATTCATAAATTAATCACCCTTTACATAATGTTCATAATGTTACTAACTTTTATTATGTTGTAAGCATACACTGTTAATGATCCTGTGAAGCAAGCTCAAGATCATGAGACATCATCCATAGCATACTTCCTGATCAACCATGAAGGTTAGAAGATCTTGAAGTCATTATCCATCATAGCATTCCAACATATGAAGATTCAAGAGCACATGACATCCTTAATGATTGAAGACTTCTTATTCAAGAAGTTCATGTAGATTCCATATGCATATATGAAGATCCATCACAACAAGTTTAGGGAGCTTGTGATCTTCATCCATTGAAGGCTTCCTATCAACGAAAGTTCATTTAGATTAGCCATTCATATCCATGACCCACTTATGTCATGGATCATCATTGTAATCTATTCATACTAGATTAGGTGGTTTATGTGTTTGTGCCATAAAACACAAGGTTTCTATGTTGGGCCATAAAACATAGCGGGAGTGGTTGTACTCTTTTCAAAGAACCAACGGGAGTGGTTGTACCCTTGTAAGGAACTCGACATCTAGCTTAGTGTCGAAAATTGTATAGGCGACGTCAGGTTGGTTCTACCTCGAACTAGAACCCGGTATTTAGCTTTGTACTGGAAAAAGTGTAAGCGACGATTGTAAGGTTTTCTCTGCCGAGAAGGAAGCTTGTTGATCTAGTGAAGTAACTCTCGAGTTGGGTACTCGGGGAGTGGAGTAGGGCGGAGAGGAGCTCCGTGACCGAACCACTATAAATCATCGTGTTCGGTTTGCGCTTTCTTTTACTTATCTCTTTACTTTTATGTTTGCATTATGTGATTGCTTGTGTTGTGATTAGTTGATAATACTTGTGTGACAACTTGGTATACATAAACTACAACAGACAGCTTTCATATTAGAACAAGCCAAATTGGAAATTTGATACAACAAGTTTTAAGTTTTTAAAACGGGAACGTATTCACCCCTCCTCTACGTTTTCACAATTGGTATCAGAGCCTCGTGGCTCTTATTTTCAAAACAAATGGTTTTTAAAATAGAGTACGATCCATGTATCAAATTACCTTTGAAGCAGAATGTAATATGAAAAATGTTTCGCTAAGTATACTTAGAAATTTTTTTGTTAAATATTACTTTGTATACAAGCTTGAAGATGTCTTTGGAAAATCAAAAGAAAAGATTTTTTAAAATGATTAAGTGTCAAATTGTGTGCGTAAAGCTAATTTACGAAAAACACGGGTTTTAAAGGAGCGTTTGGGATAACTATTAAGTTAGTTGAAAAATCACCTCCGTAATGTTTAGATAAGTCACATAAGTAGAAATGTTGTTAAATATGTGTAATATATGTTTAATATTAAGTCTAGCAAGTCCTACACATTTTCTCTATGTCAAAATACGAGTTTAGGAGAATCTGTCACAGACACCCACGGATCCCTTTGTTACAAAGGGCGGATCACTCAAAAAGGATCCGCCAAATCCGTCGGTATTATATGCAGTTTTTGTCCAACTTCAAAAATTCATAACTAATTAACCGTAAGTCCGTAGGAGTCGTGCCACCTATCATTTTGAAGGTAATTAAGTCTACTTTTATTTAAAAATAATCTCATATCCTAAATCTAAATTGAAGTAGGTAAAACAAATCAAATACTACAACCTGTTCAAAATATTAAGTTTCATTTTGACACAGTAACTTAAACTTTTACGTCGGGCAATGTAAATTGGTATTCTTTAAACATTGATATGATTTCTTTTGAAACTAAAGAATTTGGTAATATAAAGGAAACAAATCAAGCTTGGCATACATCGTCATATTTAAACGCAAAGTGACGAAAAGTATCTGTTCATTTATGCTATGCTATGTGACTATCTGTTCTAAGTTATTTGCATACATGTGATTTTCCTGTTGGTAATTGTGATTGAATTTGTTGATAGGAAATACATAAGTGTTTTGCCATGACAATTATTTACTTGTTTGATGCACAATAGGACTTTTGCTAGATCTTGTGCACTAAGTTGATAAACTGTGTTTGTTTCACTTATAGACTTAGATACTTTTTTTTTGCATATGTTATGTGAAAACCTTGCATAACTTACTTAGGAATGAGAACTAAGTGAAACTAGTTTAGTGTCTTGAAAAGTATTGTCTTGCACAAACTTTAGCTCAAATGTTAAAATGTGTAAACATGTAGTATCTGTGAAAATGGTGATTGGTACATTTGCTTCTAATCATGATGTTTAATGATTTTGTCTTGTCATAGGATAGAAACTTACCTTTGAATGTTCATGTATACTAACCATGTCATGCAGGATGATAACATTTTGATGTTATCAAGTTTCCGTGTTTAAGCCACTGTTTGGCTTAACATCCATTTATGGTAAGTTATTATCATCAGATTGATCTATGTGGAAACATGTGTTAGAACCTGCATTTTTAGTTTTATTCTATCACATATTAGTTGTTACATATGTTTTAGGAGAATTTTCAGAATTTGAATGAGTAACGAAAAATTCGACATATGTTCTGTTAAAAATTAGGACCTTCATATGGCGGATCCCAAATTTTGGTTCTGCCTAGTATATGTGATGAACTCAAATAAGTACATTTTATTATCATCATTTATCCTGTTTATTTGACTTGTTTTATTATATTATCTATGAGAATCGATACATTAATGTTTACTTTAGTAATTCTCAGGTAAAAACAAGCATTATGTGAAACTTGGCGATTTTGGACAAATTATGGAGCAAAACAAGCGAGATGTTAAAAGTCTACTGAAATCCAGAAGATGCGCCGTATCTCACTCAACAGATACGACGCAGTATGATACTTAGATGAATTCGAAGACCATTGCCTGACTTTGAAGAATGCGCCGCATGCAATTCTGTCATGCGCCGCATATGAAACTTTGGTCAAAGAAGAAGATCAAGCTCGTTCTACTCCAGATACGCCACAATATACTTCTAACATACGGCGTATCACTATCAAGATTTCACAAGTTACAATCCAAGTACATGCGCCGCATACAAAGATCAAGTTACGCCGCATCTGAAGACGATGTACGAATATTCCAGAATATATTAATCTTGGACCCCACGCGAAGTTAAGTCAATGCGCCGCATCTATCAACTCGATGCGCCGCATCTATCCCTGAGACAGAAACTATAAATACCCCAAGGACAGACGAATTTAAGAGCTCGGAGACTCTTAGCGCTCGAAGACCGAAGCCGAATTCAGACGACCAAGCAGCACAAGACACACCTCAAACAAAGATACAAGAGCTGTAAGAAGGTCCTGCATGTATTTAATTCATTAAGTAGTTTTGTTTTATTGTTTTAGTACACTTTAATTCATCAGGATTGATGGGCTTGTGTCATGTGACTATGGAAGATCATGCACTCCCCTTAATATTGCTTTCCCATTAATTAAAGTTTATATGTTGATGTCTTTGGTGACTTTTATTAGTGCATTGATAACCTCTGTGTCTAGCTGAGTCTTGCTTGGGTCACCATGCCCCTTCCTCGCCTATTTATTAGAGACGCTTAAATGAATAGGATAGACATAAGTAATCATTAAGGGTTTACTCGCCGATAAGATTAGAGCAAACGAGAAAGGTTTAATTATATACACTTCATATAAAACTAGCAATAAAACAAGTGACAAGCTACTTAATTATCAGGACAGGTCTTCTTATTGTCTCGAGTATCTATCTGTGTATGTGTGTGCTAATCGCTGATTCGTGCTCATTAGTTTAGTTTTCAATTTAATTATAACCAAACCGTGCCAGTCTCTCAGGCTGAACCCCCCTTGCGTTAGATTAGGTTGTATAGCTAACTTAGGATATTAAAATACTGATTAGAATAACTAGATAATACGTTCCACTCCTAGTGATCGACACTCTACTTACCATTATATTCATACTGACCGGGTACACTGCTCGTTAAGTGTGTGTGTTATTGATAAGTCGGCTAAATATAAATTTAAAACTTGAGTAGGCATTAATACTGCTAAACCGCAACGACACATCACGCGCACTCATCAATATGCTTTGGATCCGCCGAGACTAACAGCTAGTTTTTTAATTTTCATTTAAATTCCGCGGTCAAGATCACTCACCTTTATCACTAGGATTCATTTCACTGATAATTCAGTCCTATTAGGATCATAACATCTCACTTACACCAATAGGATAATCATATCTAATCACAGTTTCAAATTTTATGAAAATGCTTCAAGGTACTTTTTCGGTGAACCACTGAGTATTTGTGATCATTACGCACATTCACTGCATCCTCCTGTCCTTTACTCATTCATTAGCTTGATTTGTAAATTGACAACTTCCTAACAAATCCGGACTCGCTTTTTGCAAAAATATCATAGATCACAAGTCCAACTGATGACTATAGATATTGTCTAGTATCCACATATGGTGCCTTACTTGGTTAACATGTCATCCTTCATGACGATTAAGATTTACATCGAGTCATAACTCACACTTAGGTTATAGATGTATTATCTAATCTTGCTATCAAATATCAACAAAGTAGGATTAACAACTTAAGTATTTCATCCGAAATATTCAAGTAAATTTGACTTATGATTGTAGTCATTAAAAGTCACATCTGAAAAAATCAACACCCAAGTATTTTTTAACAACTTATGTTAAAACACTTGTACTTTCACCCTCATCCCAACACATTCACTTCTGTGATATGTCTCAGACCCTAAGCTTCAGATCACATCACACGCTAGTTATACCAACCAATGGATCATAAGAATTAGTCTTCATCCTTGTTGTCCATAAGAATTAGTCTTTATCACATTCAGCCCCTAGGTTTCACAAACATAACCAAGCACTTCATTCACTAGTGAACCACAAGAATCAATATCCATTCTTGTCATTTTCAACATTCATGAAACCCAAAGTACTTCTATAGTATAACAGATCTCTGCATCACCACATCCTTAGTTAGACACTCTATCTAAATCAACCAATACACAATCCTTTCCATTATTTGAATCAGTTGAGAGCATTGCTCAAAAAGCCTATAGTTCAACACTCATCAAATGCACGTTGAATCAACTCAACCATACTTTATCACCTATAGGATTATAACCTTCACCATCAGATGAGCATGATGCTCACATTCATTGTTTATCAATTTCCACTAGGTTTAAGTAGTACCACAAGTCATCAAAGGATTGGTAATACTTTGTCATTTGACTTCTGCATTAGTTTCATTAAACCTTAGATCAACATTTTAGCAACTTATGTTATAATATAATCTCAAAACAAATCTCATGACAATGAATTCTTGAGGAGTATACATAAGAAACTCAAGTGAATTTCTCATGTATTCATCTAGTAAATTTAGGATAAGTCTATCCAACTCAAACACTTTAAGATCATATCTTTATTTAGGAAAACATGATGTTTCGGAAAATATTATGCTTAAACCATGCGTTTAGTTTTCATCTTGTTAAAAGGATAATGTATATCCTATGCATCATTCTCTTCTTACAACATGAATGGTTGTGTTACAAGAGATTTCATTACACCTATTAGTTCTATGAACTTTCTTCCTCATCTGTTCATACTTGTTTTCATAAGCATGATAACCTTACTTGTTGAAAGATACTTTATGTATCTATCTTCTTTCAAGCGTACATCATAACTAAACCCTGCTCATAATCTAGTTCAAACCTTGTGTATATCCTACACATCTCTTTAGCATATACAAGATCTATTAAAGTTGGTAACTTTACTCAGATTCTTGTTCCAAAGAGCTTTCTTGAGAACGTTCTTAACATATTCCATTATCATACATAAACATATCTCTTGGTCTTAGAGGATCAAATCACTTGCATAACACATACTTAAACTCAACTTAAAAGATGTCACCCTTTAGATCATTCAACCTTAGATTCCAAACACAAAGATTAAAATCCGTTGACCCATATTTGTCAAATTCCCGTGTATAACATGACACCTTCATCACATTAGTTTTAATAGAAATAGTTGAGTCTCAGTAATTGGTAAACTATCATATTTAGATAGGCAAAAATAGGAATTCCTATCTTTCAGACATGAGAATGACTACTGGAGAATTTATTGCACTAGAAACTCAATTTAACCTAATGGTTAAATTGCTTCCAGCAGAGAAGTTGGGTATGTGGAATCACCCGTAAAAATGGTCGTGTTTAGCCTGAATTGAGCACCGCTAGTAATAGTCTCATATTCATTCTCCAACTTGAAAAATTTGTATTCCTATACTTGCCTAAAGTAAGTATTAAAATAAGATAATTTATCTTGTCTTAGGAATATTAATCAAACAAGTAGTAGATATGATTATTCTTAGTATAATCACTTTCATTTCATATACATGTGTTGATTACATATTAGTTGTTTGATATGATTAAGTAACTTGACATAATCATGATAAGTATTTAAGTGATAGTCAAATGTGTAAACCTTGGAAAGGTTCTGTCTGCATGCTTATATGCTTCATGTTAACATGATTTGAATAATATGTTCATTCTTTCGTTATATGCTATTTCGCAAGATTAACGTATTACTTGTTAACTTACGATATGTCATTTTTAATACATGGTGTTAGATAGCTCTTGTCTTTAGTTGACATTCATTGAGCTTTTTCATAGGATAGTCTAAATGATGCATGCTTCCAAAATGCTAAAAATTGTTTGCAATGAATCTGTCGTCTCATTTCTTTTGTAACTTTGTCACACTATTTGCCATGTGTGCACTTTGTCTAAGTGGTTTTGGTATGATGAACATTTAGAAGTTATTTTATTTTACACATAGATCATTGTGTTAATTAATGGGTAAGTATGCTTAAGTGACTAAGCCTAACTTCAAAACAATTTCACAATGTAATATCTAAAACAATGTCATGCTATCTTGCAATATGATTATTTGTCTTAATGCCATGTGGTAGCTTTTTGTCTAGTAGATGAATATTTGTTTTTGTTTACATAAGATTTTATGATTTCTATTATATTCACATCTTTTGTCATTAAGACTTTTGTCTTGTAGATTGACAACAAATTGTTTGTTATTTCTCTTTGTTATGCTTATTTTGCATAATTGTTGTCTCATTATTACTACTTAGATTAATAATATATTTATGGGATCTACTTTCTTGCATATAGCTTTAAAAGCTAATATTATTAAATTTTAGAGGTTTGAAATTTATGTTTGGGTATCTTTTAACATACCTCTCTCCAAATCGTATTGTTGCTTCCGCTTTCCTAACAACATCTCCATCATCCTTTAGTTATAACAATACACCTTCAATGAGAAAACCACACGCCTCGTCGTGCGATCATCTTGCATTGATAGAGAAGAGCTACATAACTTCCAAGATGAAGTACATTGTATGCTAACCAACATCCGCAAATACATTACCAAGCTCATTGCTTTCATTAACCTGCATCATCATTCTTCACATCACCCATTATGTTGAATGCCCACCGATTAAGGGGAGAGAAACTCATTCACATAATTTTCTGTTTAAGAACACTTGTTCATATCTCCTATACCAACATGTAGGTTCAAAACATTCAGTTAAAATATGTTCACAAAACCACAGGTTTTTCAAACCTTCTTAACTCATCATCACAATTTTGCACCAATACCTCGTCAAATCACATCATGTGTTTGACAAACCTCTTAAACGAGAAGCATTAAGTCTCATTAGATTTTGACTAGGATTAGTGAAACTAAATCAGTAGCTATAAGTAAATAGACCTTAGCTTGAACCTTCTTTTGATCAAAAATGACAAAACGTGACCAAATCAACTCTGGTCTCACGGCACCCTTTGATAAGAAGGACGAAACCAAAAATTTGGTTCTGCCCAATCCACGGGTACCAGGTTCTGTTTTTAACCTTTTAACAGACAACCCTCTCACAATTGAGTCTAGGATTTTCCTTCACAACTTCATTGTCTAGAACACCTTCATTGTCTAGAACACCATCATAGGATCTCATCCTTTTCATTCTTGATACATATCAAGCACGTCATTGTCAGTACAAACAGAACCATCATTCTCAACACGTTGGTCCAACCAACACTCTCATCATATGATATCATTTTCATCCGTATATAGGTATCTAGTATTTCTAATTGTTGCATATGAAATTTCTATTCCTAAGTAATCATTGTCTTCACTTCCTCTTATTTTCATTTGAGCATTTACTATGGCACGATTCATCATCTTTGGTAGATGATAATATCATAACCGTAATCGTCTTCAAATACTCTTATAGCATTTGCTATACATTAGAGTTTCTGAATTCATTGCATTCATTATAACCACCACCTTCCATCACCTCTTTCACTAGTCATCAACCCCATGGATTAGCGAAAAACCTACTTGCATCAACCTTTAGTTATCAATTGAGTTACCACTAGTAAACTAACACCAACATTAGCATCACTAACTTTAACACCATTTCATATCCTCATCATAGGCATTGTTTTTTTGGGGAGTATATTCTTGTAAATGTAATTCTTATTAGAAGATTACACACTTTATAACATGGTTCACTAGATAATCACGATTGATATCACAATTGGTATGCTGCATCATATTTTTCTTTGATTAGACAATCACAATAGGTAAGTTGCTTGTGATTAGATTATTAATATGTTGCATAATATTTTTCTTTGAGATAAAATATATTGAACTAACCATTTCATTGTAGGTTCATCATCATATACGCTCGATCGTATATAGCTTACTCATCATAGGATGAAGTTTGCATCGATTATTTTTCTTCTTTTATAGGTGCTGCTTAACGCTCTCAAACCAGGAGGATTATCAGTCTAGCACTCATATTGCATCGTCTATACACATTGGTCGTATATGACTTAAGACATAGCTTCTAGTATCTTTTGGTTTGTAGGTTCATCTTGATGCCCTAGAGCAAGGGGGAGCTTTCGTCAAGCATTTTTAGAATGCATCATATACACGCATTGTTGTATATCACATACTAACCCTTATTTTGTAGCATTTTTCATCCTTGGATCATATACGTCGGTACCCTAGCAACGGGGAGTATTGATCAAGGGGGAGCATATCATGTACTAATCCTTGTTTTGTAGCATTCATAATCCTTACATCATATACGTTGGTACCCTAGCAACGGGGAGTATTGATTAAGGGGGAGCATGCTCGCATTCTTAAGAATTCTCATTCTTCAACACACTTTTGTGTTTCGACAAAAAGGAGGAGATAGGTCAACATAGTCCAACATAGCTTACCCACGTGTATCGTTGGCTATTTGCATTTCATTCGTCATGCATTTTTCATATATATTCTTTTTATGTTGCACACCACTAACCTTGATGTAGGTTAAGAGTCTAGTTTGATCCATGGATCCGCTAACAACCTAGGGGACGCAACAACCATAGGAGATTGGAGTAGTATATTTAACTTCACTAGGGATGATGCAAGCTCGCCATTTCGGGGAGAAATGAAGTTAACTCCAAGGACACACCCTTTTTGCTTCGACAAAAGGGGGAGAAAGGTGTAAACGGAGAAGGTAATATTAAAGGTAGTACGGACACAAGTAACTTTTTACATTTTACTTTCTATCACGTTTACATATTTTGTCATCATCAAAAAGGGGGAGATTGTTAGTGCAAACAGTCTCGTTAGGGAGATTGTTAGTGCAAGCAGTCTCGTTTGTTTTGATTGATGACAAACATGTAACTTGATACATAACGTAAAATGTACAAGTTACTTGTAATCTTATCTTGTCTCAACATACATTCAACACCTCTCGAGTCCTCGTATGATACAACACATGTTCGTACATGTTTGTTATGTGGCATTATGATCAAACCCTTAACAAACCATTTAGAATGTTTAAAATACGACTAGGTCATTAAGTATTTTAAAAAGGCTAACTATTCTTCTTAGAACCTCATTTGTCATGTTTCTTAAATAGGATAAGTACACTTTAGGTGTCAAACTAACATGATACATATTAGCAAACATATATTAGTTAAGCTAGTATATACATAGGACATACATATATACATTTACATTATTTACATTTAAAGAATTAAAATGGAAATATGTTCATGACATCATTGCATACCTCATTAGAAAATCTTAGGAAGATATGAAAAGATATATTTTGGAAAGATTCTTAAGTAACAAAGTTGACTTTGGTAGATATGGTTAGATATGGAAAGATCTTGGAAAGATCTTGGATAGAATTCATGAAGATTTGATTTAGGTGATATTTTGGAAAGATCTTTAAGTTACATAGTTGACTTTGCAAGATCTTGACATGACTTAACATGATATGGAATGATATGGAAAGATTTGTTGAAATCTTAGCTGTCATGTACCCACGGATCCAAACAAATACAAAGACGGATCCAATTTTTGGGATCCGCCAAATCCGTGGCATGTACAAATTGTTTTCCTATAAATAGGAACCCATTGTTTACCCATAGTTTCATCCAACTAGAACGCACATTCCCTTCATCATTTCACACACTTAGATCAGTAGCAAACCATGTAGATTCATAAATTAATCACCCTTTACATAATGATCATAATGTTACTAACTTTCATTATGTTGTAAGCATAAACTGTTAATGATCCTGTGAAGCAAGCTCAAGATCATGAGACATCATCCATAGCATACTTCCTGATCCACCATGGAGGTTAGAAGATCTTGAAGTCATTATCCATCATAGCATTCTAATATATGAAGATTCAAGAGCACTTGACATCCTCAATGATTGAAGACTTCTTATTCAAGAAGTTCATGTAGATTCCATATGCATATATGAGATCCATCACAACAAGTTTAGGGAGCTTGTGATCTTCATCCATTGAAGGCTTCCTATCAACGGAAGTTCATTTAGATTAGCCATTCATATCCATGACCCACTTATGTCATGGATCATCATTGTAATCTATTCATACTAGATTAGATGGTTTATGTGTTTGTGCCATAAAACACAAGGTTTCTATGTTGGGCCATAAAACATAGCGGGAGTGGTTGTACCCTTGTCAAAGAACCAACGGGAGTGGTTGTACCCTTGTAAAGAACTCGACATCTAGCTTAGTGTCGGAAATTGTATAGGCGACGTTAGGTTGGTTCTACCTCGAACTAGAACCCGGTATTTAGCTTTGTACCGCAAAAAGTGTAAGCGACAATTGTAAGGTTTTCTCTGCCGAGAAGGGAGCTTGTTGATCTAGTGAAGTAACTCTCGAGTTGGGTACTCGGGGAGTGGAGTAGGGCGGAGAGGAGCTCCGTGACCAAACCACTATAAATCATCGTGTTCGGTTTGCGCTTTCTTTTACTTATCTATTTACTTTTATGTTTGCATTATGTGATTGCTTGTGTTGTGATTAGTTGATAATACTTGTGTGACAACTTGGTATACATAAACTACAACAGATAGCTTTCATATTAGAACAAGCCAAATTGGAAATTTGATACAACAAGTTTTAAGTTTATAAAACGGGAACGTATTCACCCCCCTCTACGTTTTCACAGTTTTGCTTATTAGCTTACTATGATTAGCTTATTGTAATAAGCACTAGCTTATTGATTATCACTACAAAAATTGGACTAAAAATTTTAATTGGTGCACATGGGCCAAGCCCATCATGTTGTCGGCCCTCATCGGCTGGTTTGGACCATATGGCTTATTAGAAGTGCTTGGCTTAATTAATATATAACGTAAAATATAACGTAACTAAAAGGGGCTATTTAGTTATTGGACTAAAAATGTGATTTTGGATTAAATGTGGCCTATTCGGCCCAATAAACCTCTGGGGAGATAAAAATAAAATTTTGAACATTTTTAGACCCGCTATAATTATTTTTGCAAAATAGAACGAATTATATCGATAAAAACCATTTTGGGCTTATTTTGGCAATTTAAGCCCAATAAGCCAAATAAAAGGAATTTTGGCCCATAAATTATGAATATTGACTTTTGTTGACTTTTGAAATAATTTTGATTAAACATTGATTCTTGTATCGAAAACTATAATAATGAAGTAATTATAACGATAAGTATAGTTATATCGATAAATATACACTTTGGACTATTTTTTCAATTATAATGATAAAAAGGGTTATTTGAGGAAATTTGCAACAGTTGAGAAAAATGGGAAAGCTTGAATAAACGAATGGGTCATGCCCGATTTTTCTAAAATTTCAACACTTAGAACATTTTTGGACAAAAACCGACTAAAAGACGAAACAGGCTATTTTCATTATTAAAAATATTAATTTTCCTAAATTAATATTCTTAGGCCGTATGAGATTTATAAATATATTTATAGCACTTATGCACTCACACTTACTAAATATCTCAAAGACTAAATACTTGTAAATTGTTTCATATAATATTTTTATATTATAAATAAATATAATAATTTATAATATAATAAAACCCCACTAGCACCATTATTAAATTAATTATTCAATGATCATTTAATTAATTATAAGTCTTAATTAATTAAATATGTAATTTTATATATATATATATATATATATATATATATATAATATATATATATATAATATATATATATATATATATATATATATATATATATATATATATATATATATATATATATATATAGGGTCCCTTTCTTACGAGAACTGCGAGAACCACTTATGTATTCCAAATAAAGCATAGTGTGCAACATATCAATGCAAAATGACATGTTTTTAATATTAATCTTTTTTATTTAATCCAAAAGGGTATAATAGTAAAAGACGTCATTTATTTATTTATTTATTTATTTATTTATTTTTTTTTTTTAGGAATTGTTATTTTCCAGATTTAGTGCATACATGTTTTTAAGCTAGCATGTTTAGTGCATATATGTTTTCTTTAAGATGGCATATTTGTAGATTTAGTGCTACAATATATGATTTCAGAAATACTTAGGTGCATATAGGTTTTTTAATATAATGAAATTTATAACAAATCAAGAACAGAAATGTCATACACAAACTTCGATATCGATTAAAACACAATTAAAATACAAATTTCTCAAAAGCATAAATACATGAATCTAATCGATCTATACACGTGAGCACTAATAAATATTCAACACAAAATGGACATATGTGCACACGCAAATGTTATCATCATTTTTAGAAGTCGGACATATATGCACACCCGTAGCCGTGAACATTCTTGTAATTACACCTGATACAAAGAAAAGTACAAAAATTAGCAACAATAATTTTATTAAAACATACATGTTTTAAGCATTCCGTTTATAAGTAATAATTTTCTAAAACATACCTGTTTTAAAACATACATGTTTTGAACAGAACATACATGTTTAAAAACATCATATTCTCAAACATATATGTTTTTCATTAATTAGATCCCATTATGTTTTGAATAGAACATACATGTTTAAAAACATCATGTTCTAAAACATATATGGTTTTCATTACGGAAATTATTTCATACACAGTTTGAGTAACCACTTTAAGAATTTGTTTAAGTGGCATAAAGAGCAAGGACATACCAATCTCTTCTGTAAGATGATCCCATTTGAATTTACTTAAGTATTTAATGTTCCAAAGGTCATAATAGAACTGCGACTTTCTCTTCCCACCTAAACGTATACAAAGTTTGATAATCATACTTACTCAACTAAATTTGCAACTTGTACCTAAGTAAGTAAAAAATCATATATGATTGCCTGCACACATACCTATTTGTTCACCATTTAACATTAAAGCAGGCATACAACAAGTGTCAATAAATTCTAGTGTCAATATATTCTAGTGAACCCATGTAATATACCACTCACCACTGGTATGTAGCAATCGAAACCACCCAAGTCGTAAGAACTTACCCTTCTGTAAAACCATGTCCACGAAAGTCACCAGCTTTTTTATGGTGCACATGAGCAGTAGGATTTGTATAAAGAGTACAACATAACAAATAATTCCAGGTTTGCTAATACACTCACAATACTCATAATTCATAACAAGACTACAAAGTAAGAAATAAGAGATTAAAAATATTGTTTTGAACAATTATGTTTTGAACATACATGTTTTGCACAATTTAAATCAACCTACAAGATTAAAAATCATACGAAGCAACCTTATGTGCATACAAGTTTTGCACACTTTAACCATACGAAGCAAAATAATGGTGACTAAACCCCTACAAGATTAAAAAAAATAGTCCCAAAAACAAATTCCCATATGAACATTTTAAAAGACCACTCTGAATCATTACATTTTATATCAATAAAAATGGATTCCGTTTTAGATTCTACCAAACAAAACACCACAAAACCTATGTATAATATACCTGGTCTGATGGCTCCTTTTTTAGACCTCAAAATGAAACCAAATATTTTGTTTCCTTCCTTTGTGAATTCACGAGGCTAAATCCCTATGAAGAGCCACAAATACAAAACGAATTGGCATCAACGCATCAAAAACAATATAAAAGATTATCACAACGGTTTTTTAAAAACAAAGTTGTGAGCTTGTATCGTATGTAGAATCGTGCGTTGTTACCTTCAAATCACAACAACACGTCAGTGTTATGGATTATAGGATCAAAAACACGATTTAGAAACCTAAAAAAAAAAGCAAAGTCGTGAAACACAATCAATCAAATTTAACTATAAAACTAAACTTTCTTCCTCATCTGTTCATACTTGTTTTCATAAGCATGATAACCTTACTTGTTGAAAGATACTTTATGTATCTATCTTCTTTCAAGCGTACATCATAACCAAACCCTGCTCATAATCTAGTTCAAACCTTGTGTATATCCTACACATCTCTTTAGCATACACAAGATCTATTAAAGTTGGTAACTTTACTCAGATTCTTGTTCCAAAGAGCTTTCTTGAGAACGTTCTTAACATATTCCATTATCATACACAAACATATCTCTTGGTCTTAGAGGATCAAATCACTTGCATAACACATACTTAAACTCAACTTAAAAGATGTCACCCTTTAGATCATTCAACCTTAGATTCCAAACACAAAGATTAAAATCCGTTGACCCATATTTGTCAAATTCCCGTGTATAACAAGACACCTTCATCACATTAGTTTTAATAGAAATAGTTGAGTCTCAGTAATTGGTAAACTATCATATTTAGATAGGCAAAAATAGGAATTCCTATCTTTCAGACATGAGAATGACTACTGGAGAATTTATTGCACTAGAAACTCAATTTAACCTAATGGTTAAATTGCTTCCAGCAGAGAAGTTGGGAATGTGGAATCACCCGTAAAAATGGTCGTGTTTAGCCTGAATTGAGCACCGCTAGTAATAGTCTCATATTCATTCTCCAACTTGAAAAATCTGTATTCCTATACTTGCCTAAAGTAAGTATTAAAATAAGATAATTTATCTTGTCTTAGGAATATTAATCAAACAAGTAGTAGATATGATTATTCTTAGTATAATCACTTGCATTTCATATACATGTGTTGATTACATATTAGTTGTTTGATATGATTAAATAACTTGACATAATCATGATAAGTATTTAAGTGATAGTCAAATGTGTAAACCTTGGAAAGGTTCTGTCTGCATGCTTATATGCTTCATGTTAACATGATTTGAATAATATGTTCATTCTTTCGTTATATGCTATTTTGCAAGATTAACGTATTACTTGTTAACTTACTATATGTCATTTTTAATACATGGTGTTAGATAGCTCTTGTCTTTAGTTGACATTCATTGAACTTTTCATAGGATAGTCTAAATGATGCATGCTTCCAAAATGCTAAAAATTGTTTGCAATGAATCTGTCATCTCATTTCTTTTGTAACTTTGTCACACTATTTGCCATGTGTGCACTTTGTCTAAGTGGTTTTGGTATGATGAACATTTAGAAGTTATTTTATTTTACACATAGATCATTGTGTTAATTAATGGGTAAGTATGCTTAAGTGACTAAGCCTAACTTCAAAACAATTTCACAATGTAGTATCTAAAACAATGTCATGCTATCTTGCAATATGATTATTTGTCTTAATGCCATGTGGTAGCTTTTTGTCTAGTAGATGAATATTTGTTTTTGTTTACATAAGATGTTATGATTTCTATGATATTCACATCTTTTGTCATTAAGACTTTTGTCTTGTAGATTGACAACAAATTGTTTGTTATTTCTCTTTGTTATGCTTATTTTGCATAATTGCTGTCTCATTATTGCTACTTAGATTAATAATATGTTTATGGGATCTACTTTCTTGCATATAGCTTTAAAAGCTAATAGGATTAAATTTTAGAGGTTTGAAATTTGTGTTTGGGTATCTTTCAACATACCTCTCTCCAAATCGTATTGTTGCTTCCGCTTTCCTAACAACATCTCCATCATCCTTTAGTTATAGCAATACACCTTCCATTAGAAAACCACATGCCTCATCGTGCGATCATCTTGCATTGATAGAGAAGAGCTACATAACTTCCAGGATGAAGTACTTTGTATGCTAACCAACATCCGCAAATACATTACCAAGCTCATTGCTTTCATTAACCTGCATCATCATTCTTCACATCACCCATTATGTTGAATGCCCACCGATTAAGGGGAGAGAAACTCATTCACATAATTGTCTGTTTAAGAACACTTGTTCATATCTCCTATACCAACATGTAGGTTCAAACCATTCAGTTAAAATATGTTTACAAAACCACAGGTTTTTCAAACCTACTGATTCGTGTGAAAACGTATATATCAAAAATACCAAGTAAACGTGAGAATAGACAAACCAACCCTTTTGAAAAAAGGTTAACTTGTAAAAACTCACGCTTGTGATATGTGTGATACCGGATAAGCGATTACCCGGGTCGTGTCCCAGCGAGGTGTGAATCGAGGATTTCGTTTTTGGTTCGGAATTAAAATGCTTGATGATTGGATTTTGGATTTTTGAGTTTTTAACTTCTAATTAAGATATGGAAAACAAAGTTACAAAGAAAAATGAAGCACAACTTAATTAAACTAAAAACGCGAGTCAGGAATTTCTTAACACGAGCCTACAACTAGAATCTATTAAAAACTAATCCTACGGGTTCAAATCTATTTTTCCTAAGTTCTAATTAATAAAAGAAAATTTTATAAAAAAGAATTTTATTTTTTAGCTTTGCCTTAATTTACTACGAATTAAAAACTAATTTAAAAAGAAAAATGAATTAAAAATACTAAATGGAAATGTAAAAATATGTAAAATTCCAGAAAACTCCTAATTAATAATCAGACCCTAAGAAAAATAAAATGGGGTTGACTGCTTATTCAGATAAGTAATTAATTAGCTAAAAGGGAAAATAAGCAAATGGAAAATTATAGGGTTAAATAAATAACAAAGGGAGATAAAACCAGAACATGTCTCTAGGGCAGATGGTTTAGCTGTGTGTGTGTGAGGCTTTGGGAGGCTGAGGTCTCAGGTTCGAATCCTGGCCTCAGCTTTTTTGAAAACCTTTTTTTTTTTTTTTTTTTTTGAAAACCTTTTTTTTTTTTAATTTTCTTAGAACAAACTTAATAAGCTAATGAAGATAAGCAATTTTACTAATTACCACATTTGCTGAATCTTACAAATAAGCCCAGAAATAAGCCAAAGATGGCTGATCAGTGGGCTAAAAAAGAAGAAATAGGCTAAGGCAGTTGAACTAATGGCTTAAAGCTAATCTAATAAGCTAATGGGAAATAAGAAATAAGCTAAGGATTACAAATAAGCTAAGAATGAAAATAGGGGAAACAAAATAAGCCACAAGATAAGCAATTAAGCTCAGAAACTCAATAAGCTCAAAAGGATTAAAGACTGATGCAATGCAAAAATCAGCCTCACAAGGCAACTTAGGAGAGCAAATTAAGCTATGCAAACAAGCTAGAAAGTCCAACACAAGCACAAATATCTCAAGCCAGAAGTACAAGCTTCTCAAGGAACCAAAAATCAAGCAATAAGCTCAAGTAATGAGCTAGAAATGAGCTTATGAAAAAGGCCAGATCAAATAAAGTGCCCTGGTGCAGGGCACCCTATTCTCAGACAGTCCAAAACAAGCTCTTCAAAAGCTTGTAAGGAAAATTCACAAAAATATTCAAAAATATGGATCAATGAGACAAGCAAACAAATATTTAAATCCCAAAGTTTCAGAATGATTTGAGAAAATGAAAAATCAAAGACAAAAGTGGTTTGGAAACTTTTTGGAATTTTTTTGACTTTTTCAGTTTTGATGAACTTTAACCTAAATGAGATTCTAACGATCCTAGTTGTATCTACATGTAATATTAAGCTAATTTAAAACTATATTAACCTTAGTTTAACTAATCTTCTACTAATTATCAAAATCACAGTAACAGTTACACTAAAACATGCTCAGAAATGAAAGTCAAGATCAATTTTGACTTTTGCTTAATAACCTACCAATTTTATGCTTAAACTAACCTAATAGAACCTAATGGATACTGTCTAAGCTAAATTTAGCACTCAGGAACATCGACAACACAGAAATGCAGGCAAAACCAAACACCCCTTTAGCTGCAGGTTTTGGTTTTAGAAACTGCAACAAGCTGATTTGAGCCAAACTATTTGAACACAAGACTCCAACTAAGTTAAACTCAACATAATAAGCAAACAAGTTTAGACCAAGAATAAGCAGTTTAGTATAAGCAATAAGTACAAGTACTACAAAGCTAATTATGACAGTCAAACAAGTTAATGCTAAACTAAATTTATCTAATCTACCAAATAAGCATAAAAGGCATACACTAACTCTAATAAGCACAAAATACCTGAAATAAGCAATAAATAAGCTATGCTACAGTGAACTTTAAGAAAATACAAAATATAGGAATTTCTTACTTGAGACCCTAGCTAAACAAGGGTTCTCAATCAAGAGCGGCTACAAGCTCCTAGCTTATCTCAGATAAGCTAGGTAAAGTTCATGCCATTCCATTACTGGCAACTTCCAAAAAGCTTTCCACAATTTCATGCTAAGGTAACCTGTGATGTTTTGATTATGAATTTATTCTTTGTTTTTGTATTTTCTTTTTACTTTTGAGAGCTTATGGAAATGTTTGAAACATTAAGTGAGCATAAACAAGATTTTTGCTAAAAACTTTAAATTTTTATTAAAACTGAAAATGGTTACAACTTGGAGTTAAAATCTGAAACACTTATATTAACCTAAAAACTGATTACAATCATAAACTTAAAACTACATAAATTAAAAAGCATCCCCTAAAAGCTTACAATTGACTTCTATTTATACTAGCAACTAAACTAGGGGTCTTCTTTCCTTTTGTGCTTGTTCTGAGAGAGAAAACAGCTTGGGGGACTCTTCTGTGCTTCTTGGGATTAAATCCCACCCATTGGATTAAGTTGGGATGATCTCAGCCCTTCAATTGGTTTTGGCGCCCTAATTGAGTTGTGGATTGGTGACCTGGAGGAGGGGGGAGAAGAAGGTACAATAGTGTGGGCTCGGAACAGTTGCTAGGGAAATGGTGAGGGGAGACAAAAGTGTTGGTGATGGTGATGGTGATGGTACAGTATGGGGATATGGTATTTTTGGCGGGATAAGGAAACAGAGGAAGGTTTGACCGGGTCAACTGATTATGGCTAACAAACAAAAGCCGGGTGTTGGGTTTTTTAAATGGGATTGGGCTTTTATTTATTAGTTGGGCTTGGAAAATGGTAAAGGAAGGATTGGTATTGGATTTGGTTAAATGGTTAATTTAAAAGGCTTAGGTAATTTAAATGGGCTAACTTGGCCCATTTATGTGGGTTGAGTTGGCCCATAAAATTTGGTTTCGTGTTCGTTTTTTTCAAGCTCATTCCAAAACTATATCCCGGGGTTGACTTTGACTCCGTCTCGGTATGACCAAATGCACAGTTGTTATCGAGTCGATCCAAAAATGCTTGTTTTCGCTCTGTTTTCAATCCTTTGTACCTGAAATGCATAAAAACACAAACCAAGGATATCTGCAATATATTTTGGGTGTTTTTGGTCATTTTTGTGTCTTTTATGGGTGTAAAATGATGAGTATTTACACACTCATCACCTTCTTAACTCTTCATCACAGTCTTGCACCAATACCTCGTTAAATCACATCATGTGTTTGACAAACCTCCTAAACGAGAAGCATTAAGTCTCATTAGATTTTGACTAGGATTAGTGAAACCAAATCAGTAGCTATAAGTAAATAGACCTTAGCTTGAACCTTCTTTTGATCAAAAATAACAAAACGTGACCAAATCAACTTTGGTCTCACGGCACCCTTTGATAAGAAGGACGGAACCAAAATTTTGGTTCCGCCCAATCCGCGGGTACCAGGTTCAGTTTTTAACCTTTTAACAGACAACCCTCTCACAACCGAGTCTAGGATTTTCCTTCTCAACTTCATTGTCTAGAACACCTTCATTGTCTAGAACACCATCATAGGATCTCATCCTTTTCATTCTTTATACATATCAAGCACGTCATTTTCAGTGCAAACAGAACCATCATTCTTAACACGTTGGTCCAACCAACACTCTCATCATATGATATCATTTTCATCCGTATATAGGTATCTAGTATTTCTAATTGTTGCATATGAAATTTCTATTCCTAAGTAATCATTGTCTTCACTTCCTCTTATTTTCATTCGAGCGTTTACTATGGCACGATTCATCATCTTTGGTAGGTGATAATATCATCACCGTAATCGTCTTCAAATACTCTTATAGCATTTGCTATACATTAGAGTTTCTGAATTCATTGCATTCATTATAACCACCACTTTCCATCACCTCTTAGTCATCAACCCCATGGATTAGCAAAAAACCGACTTGCATCAACCTTTAGTTATAAATTGAGTTACCACTAGTAAACTAACACCAACATTAGCATCACTAACTTTAACTCCATTTCATATCCTCATCATAGGCATTGTTTTTTTTTGGGAGTATATTCTTGTAAATGTAATTCTTATTAGAAGATTACACACTTTATAACATGGTTTACTAGATAATCACGATTGATATCACAATTGGTATGCTGCATCATATTTTTCTTTGATTAGACAATCACAATAGGTAAGTTGCTTGTGATTAGATTATTAATATGTTGCATAATATTTTTCTTTGAGATAAAATATATTGAACTAACCATTTCATTGTAGGTTCATCATCATATACGCTCGATCGTATATAGCTTACTCATCATAGGATGAAGTTTGCATCGATTATTTTTCTTCTTTTATAGGTGTTGCTTAACGCTCTCAAACCAGGAGGATTATCAGTCTAGCACTCATATTGCATCGTCTATACACTTTGGTCGTATCTGACTTAAGACATAGCTTCTAGTATCTTTTGTTTTGTAGGTTCATCTTGACGCCCTAGAGCAAGGGGAGCTTTCGTCAAGCATTTTTAGAATGCATCATATACACGCATTGTTGTATATCACATACTGACCCTTATTTTGTAGAATTTTTCATCCTTGGATCATATACCCTAGCAACGGGGATTATTGATCAAGGGGGATCATATCATGTACTAATCCTTGTTTTGTAGCATTCATAATCCTTACATCATATACGTTGGTACCCTAGCAACGGGGAGTATTGATTAAGGGGGAGCTACAGTCAAGGGGGAGCATGCTCACATTCTTAAGAATTCTCATTCTTCGACACACTTTTGTGTTTCAACAAAAAGGAGGAGATAGGTCAACATAGTCCAACATAGCTTACCCACGTGTATCGTTGGCTATTTGCATTTCATTCATCATGCATTTTTCATATATATTCTTTTTATGTTGCACACCACTAACCTTGATGTAGGTTAAGAGTCTAGTTTGATCCATGGATCCGCTAACAACCAAGGGGACGCAACAACCATAGGAGATTGGAGTAGTATATTTAACTTCAATAGGGATGATGCAAGCTCGCCATTTCGGGGAGAAATGAAGTTAACTCCAAGGACACACCCTTTTTGCTTCGACAAAAGGGGGAGAAAGGTGTAAACGGAGAAGGTAATATTAAAGGTAGTACGGACACAAGTAACTTTTTACATTTTACTTTCTATCACGTTTACATATTTTGTCATCATCAAAAAGGGGGAGATTGTTAGTGCAAGCAGTCTCGTTGGGGAGATTGTTAGTGCAAGCAGTCTCGTTTGTTTTGATTGATGACAAACATGTAACTTGATACATAACGTAAAATGTACAAGTTACTTGTAATCATATCTTGTCTCAACATACATTCAACACCTCTCGAGTCCTCGTATGATACAACACAGGTTCGTACATGTTTGTTATGTGGCATTATGATCAAACCCTTAACAAACCATTTAGAATGTTTAAAATACGACTAGGTCATTAAGTATTTTAAAAAGGCTAACTATTCTACTTAGAACCTCATTTGTCATGTTTCCTAAATAGGATAAGTACACTTTAGGTGTCAAACTAACATGATACATATTGGCAAACATATATTAGTTAAGCTAGTATATACATAGGACATACATATATACATTTACATTATTTACATTTTAAGAATTAAAATGGAAATATGTTCATGACATCATTGCATACATCATTAGAAAATCTTAGGAAGATATGGAAAGATCTTGACATGACTTAACATGATATGGAATGATATGGAAAGATTTGTTGAAATCTTAGTTGTCATGTACCCACGGATCCAAACCAATACAAAGACGGATCCAATTTTTGGGATCCGCCAAATCCGTGGCATGTACAAATTGTTTTCCTATAAATAGTAGCCCATTGTTTACCCATAGTTTTATCCAACTAGAACACACATTCCCTTCATCATTTCACACACTTAGATCAGTAGCAAACCATGTAGATTCATAAATTAATCACCCTTTACATAATGATCATAATGTTACTAACTTTCATTATGTTGTAAGCATACACTGTTAATGATCCTGTGAAGCAAGCTCAAGATCATGAGACATCATCCATAGCATACTTCCTAATCCACCATGGAGGTTAGAAGATCTTGAAGTCATTATCCATCATAGCATTCCAACATATGAAGATTCAAGAGCACTTGACATCCTCAATGATTGAAGACTTCTTATTCAAGAAGTTCATGTAGATTCCATATGCATATATGAAGATCCATCACAACAAGTTTAGGGAGCTTGTGATCTTCATCCATTGAAGGCTTCCTATCAACGGAAGTTCATTTAGATTAGCCATTCATATCCATGACCCACTTATGTCATGGATCATCATTGTAATCTATTCATACTAGATTAGATGGTTTATGTGTTTGTGCCATAAAACACAAGGTTTCTATGTTGGGCCATAAAACATAGCGGGAGTGGTTGTACCCTTGTCAAAGAACCAACGGGAGTGGTTGTACCCTTGTAAAGAACTCGACATCTAGCTTAGTGTCGGAAATTGTATAGGCGACGTCAGGTTGGTTCTACCTCGAACTAGAACCCGGTATTTAGATTTGTACCGGAAAAAGTGTAAGCGACAATTGTAAGGTTTTCTTCGCCGAGAAGGGAGCTTGTTGATCTAGTGAAGTAACTCTCGAGTTGGGTACTCGGGGAGTGGAGTAGGGCGGAGAGGAGCTCCGTGACCGAACCACTATAAATCATCGTGTTCGGTTTGCACTTTCTTTTACTTATCTATTTACTTTTATGTTTGCATTATGTGGTTGCTTGTGTTGTGATTAGTTGATAATACTTGTGTGACAACTTGGTATACATAAACTACAACAGACAGCTTTCATATTAGAACAAGCCAAATTGGAAATTTGATACAACAAGTTTTAAGTTTTTAAAACGGGAACGTATTCACCCCCCTCTATGTTTTCACAGTTTTGCTTATTAGCTTAATATGATTAGCTTACTGTAATAAGCACTAGCTTATTGATTATCACTACAAAAATTGGACTAAAAAATTAAATTGGTGCACATAGGCCATGCCCATCATGTTGTCGGCCCCCATCGGCTGGTTTGGACCATATGGCTTATTAGAAGTGCTTGGCTTAATTAACATATAATGTAAAATATAACATAACTAAAATGGGCTATTTAGTTATCGGACTAAAAATGTGATTTTGGATTAAAAGTGGCCTATTCGGCCCAATAAACCTCTAGGGAGATAAAATAAAATTTTGAACATTTTTAGACCCGCTATAATTATTTTTGCAAAATAGAACGAATTATATCGATAAAAACCATTTTGGGCTTATTTTGGCAATTTAAGCCCAATAAGCCAAATAAAAGGAATTTTGGCCCATAAATTATGAATATTGACTTTTGTTGACTATTGAAATAATTTTGATTAAACATTGACTCTTGTATCGAAAACTATAATAATGAAGTAATTATAACGATAAGTATAGTTATATCGATAAATATACACTTTGGACTATTTTTTTTTTTAATTATAATGATAAAAAGGGTTATTTTAGGAAATTTGCAACAGTTGAGAAAAATGGAAAAGCTTGAATAAACGAATGGGTGATGCCCGATTTTTCTAAAATTTCAACACTTAGAACATTTTTGGACAAAAACCGACTAAAAGACGAAACAGGCTATTTTCATTATTAAAAATATTAATTTTCCTACAATATTTTTATATTATAAATAAATATAATAATTTATAATATAATAAAACCCCACTAGCACCATTATTAAATTAATTATTCAATGATCATTTAATTAATTATAAATCTTAATTAATTAAATATTTAATTATATATATATATATATATATATATATATATATATATATATATATATATATATATATAGGGTCTCTTTCTTGCGAGAACCACCTTATCTACAAGAACTGCGAGAACCACTTATGTACTCCTAATAATGCATAGTGTGCAACATATCAATGCAAAATGACATTTTTTTAATATTAACCTTTTTTATTTAATCCAAAAGGGTATAATAGTAAAAGACGTTATTTATTTATTTTTTTTTATTTTATTTATTTATTTATTTTTTTAAGAATTGTTATTTTCCAGATTTAGTGCATATATGTCTTTAAGCTAGCAGGTTTAGTACATATATGTTTTCTTTAAGATGGCATATTTGTAGATTTAGTGCTACAATATATGATTTCAGAAATACTTAGGTGTATATAGGTTTTCTAATATAATGAAATTTATAACAAATCAAGAACAGAAATGTCATACACAAACTTCGACCTCGACTGAAACAAAGCTAAAATACAAATTTCTCAAAAGCATAAATACATGAATCTAATCGATCTATACACGTGAGCACTAATAAATATTCAACACAAAATGGACATATGTGCACACGCAAATGTTATCATCATTTTTAGAAGTCGGACATATATGCACACGCGTAGCCGTCAACATTTTTTCAAAAGTCGGACATATATGCACACCCGTAGCCGTGAACATTCTTGTAATTACACCTGATACAAAGAAAAAACAAAAAATAGCAACAATAATTTTATTAAAACATACATGTTTTAAGCATTCCGTTTAGAAGTAATAATTTTCTAAAACATACCTGTTTTAAAACATACATGTTTTGAACAGAACATACATGTTTTAAAAACATCATATTCTCAAACATACATGTTTTTCATTAATTAGATCCCACTATGTTTTGAACAGAACATATATGTTTAAAAACATCATGTTCTCAAACATATATGGTTTTCATCGCGGAAATTATTTCATACACGGTTTGAGTAACCGCTTTAAGAATTTGTTTACTTAAGTATTTAATGTTCCAAAGGTCATAATAGAACTGCGACTTTTTCTTCCCACCTAAACGTATACAAAGTTAGATAATTATACTTACTCAACTAAATTTGCAACTTGTAACTAAGTAAGTAAAAAAATCATATATGATTGTCTGCACACATACCTATTTGTTCACCATTTAACATTGAAGCATGCATACAACAAGTGTCAATAAATTCTAGTGTCAATATATTCTAGTGAACCCATGTAATATACCACTCACCACTGGTATGTAGCAATCGAAACCACCCAAGTCGTAAGAACTTACCCTTCTGTAAAACCATGTCCACGAAAGTCACCAGCTTTTTTATGGTGCACATGAGCAGTAGGATTTGTATAAAGAGTACAACATAACAAATAATTCCAGGTTTGCTAATACACTCACAATACTCATAATTCATAACAAGACTACAAAGTAAGAAATAAGAGATTAAAAATATTGTTTTGAACAATTATGTTTTGAACATACATGTTTTGCACAATTTAAATCAACCTACAAGATTAAAAATCATACGAAGCAACCTTATATGCATACAAGTTTTGCACACTTTAACCATACGAAGCAAAATAATGGTGACTAAACCCTTACAAGATTAAAAAAAATAGTCCCAAAAACAAATTCCCATATGAACATTTTAAAAGACCACTCTGAATCATTACATTTTATATCAATAAAAATGGATTCCGTTTTAGATTCTACCAAACAAAACACCACAAAACCTACGTATAATATACCTGGTCTGATGGCTCATTTTTTAGACCTCTAAATGCAACCAAATATTTTGTTTCCTTCCTTTGTGAATTCACGAGGCTAAAGCCCTATGAAGAGCCACAAATACAAAACGAATTGGCATCAACGCATCGAAAACAATATAAAAGATTATCACAACGGTTTTTAAAGACGAAGCTGTGAGCTTGTTTCGTATGTAGAATCGTGCGTTATTACCTTCAAATCACAACAACACGTCAGTGTTATGGATTATAGGATCAAAAACACGATTTAGAAACCTAAAAAAAAAAAAGCAAAGCCGTGAAACACAATCAATCGAATTTAACTTTAAAACTCACCTTTGATCATCATGACGAATCCAACATTCATAGATCTTATTCGTTTTCTTCAAATCAGTCCCTAAATCCATAGATATAGACACTAAAAAAAAAAAAAAAAAAAAAAAAAAAAAAACGCTAGAGAGGTGATGAAGTTTTTGGGGAGGGCGGCAGTTTTTTTTTAGGGTTAAAGGAAACAATTAAATCCCTAGAGTTATGGACGGTTTAAATAAATTATGATTGTGATATCCCTTAATAACCCTTCCACTATTTACATCAATCTACATTATCTTTTAATTATTTACATAAATGGCACATTTATTTTTGACCATTGATCAATTAATCCAATGGCTAAAAAGTTGTTCTCGCAGTTCTCGTAGATAAGGTGGTTCTGAAAAGAAAATCCGACTATATATATATATATATATATATATATATATATATATATATATATATATATAGGGTCCGATTCTAGAGAAAAATGTAATTAAATAGAAAAGTGGGAAAAAAAAGTTATAAGGTAGAATTTGATAACTGTCGAAAGATCAGGGTAAAATTAAAAAAAAACGCAAACATAATTGGGGAACCATCACCCATCCCGTCATTTTCATTATCACTCCCATAAAAAACACACACTCACACTCTAAATCAAACACATACATCCAGTTAAAACATACACTGTGAATCAAACATAGACTCCGATTCAACACACACTCCGATCAAACAGACACACACTCCCATCAAACACACAATCTATCAAACACACAGTTGGATTAAGAAGGCATCAGTAGAATCACGCAGTTAAGGCATCAGTGGAATCACGAAGGTATGTTGATCACTCCATGTTATGTCGTTATTAAGGCACGAGTATGATACTTAGTATTTTTTTTTAAATATGTGTAAAATTAGGGCATTTGTGTAGATTCAGAATGATGTAATGATTTTAGAAGTTTTGACAAGAAAAATGCATCAAAAATGCATTTATTAAAATTGCTCACCACGTGTTTGATAAAATGTCTGAATACAATTTTATGAAATGTGATGCACTAATCTAAAGCATATATGTTTATTGTTGATTGATATGACATTTTAGGGCATTTGTGTGTATATTTGCAACATGAGATTACACATTAGGGCATCAGATTGTATTAGTGCATATGTAATTGTGGTTGATGCATCAGGTTTAATGTTTGTATGTTTAGTAAATCGTTGAACAAATTAGAGCATCAGTGAGTAATGAATAGGGCATTAGTAAGTATGATTAGTGCATCGTCAGACATATTAAGGAATTTTTATACTTAGTGCATCGTTAGTCATAGTGGGGCATCCATATGTATGTTTAGTGCATCTTTGGAAATACTTGGGCATCTGTTTGTATATTTAGTGCATCGATGAACGTATTAGGGCATCAATGAGTATGATTAGTGTAGTGGATCATCAGAAATATTAAGGCATCAATGTGTATGTTTAGTACATCTATTTATATGTTTAGTGTATCCGTTTGTATGTTTAGTGCATCGTCAGTAATGGTAGGGCATCCATTTGTATTCTTAGTGCATTGTTGGACATATTAGGGCATCGGTGAGTATAATTAGTGCATCGTTGGACACATTAAAGCATCAACGTATATGTTTTGTGCATCCATTTACATCGTTGCACATTTTAAGGCATCAACGTGTATGGTTATCACATTTCAATTTTTGATAATGTAGAGAAGAAAAAAATGGATGCCCAATTCTGATTCTGAAATTGTTGATTCTGAAAGGTTGGGGGGTCACCCGAGATGATGGACGACTTGCACTTGGAAGACTAGGAGCTCTTCCCGATCAGGTATTGATTCTTACTAATTGAGTAAATCTACATTTCTGTATTATCTTAATTTATTATCCTGATTTTGTTCCTGTTAAATCATTTTTTTTATAAAATTATACATGGCATGTCTTGAATTTCTTATAATGATAAACTTATGTCCTAATTGCATTTCCGTATTAACTTAATTTTGTTTCTGCATCAGTCTATGATCGACAACAGTCATCCAAGACGGGATATGATCAAGGCTAAAAGCGCCTTGAAAAGAAGACGTTGGGTTGTGGAGGGTGCAGGGGTAATATTGGTCTCGAGGTAGTTGATGATTGCTACACAGTTGTTGATTATACGCATGATTGTTGTGAGAGATTTCTAAAAATAAAAAACAATTCGTATTTCTATATTGTCAGAGAAGCCTTTAATGCAAGTGTTTTCGTTAGTCATGGTAGCACTTAGAAGGTAACATCTCATTTAGTTTCAAGCCTTTGTTTGCACAAAAAAATTATTCAAAAAATTTAACACGTTTTTAGGATGGCCACTGTGAATGGAGAATAATTGAAATCAGATTTCATCCATTAGTCTTTTGGTTTTAGGCTACCCCTTTCCCCTTTTTTTTATTCTTTGAAACATATGATTTTTAATCATGAAATATATCTGTCACATGAGCAGTTGGAGATGTTTGTCAAGGTAAGTGAACATAGACCTAATAGTATTGGGTATGTCACAACTTGGAGACAAACATGAAGACAAAGAACTGAACGGTTGTAAATACTATAATGACCTATGAAAGTTTGAAAGACATGTAGCATTTGCACAACATCCTAAATTTCTATGAGCTTATGACCAAATATGTTGATTCCAAATGGGATACATGTGAATTTTTCATGTGTATATTCTTATAAGTTACTATTTAGTTATCTTATACATGCAAGTAACACTCTTCTAAATGAATACATTAATGCATCTATATTATACATTAGTGCATCCATAGTGTATGATTTTTCCAAACAATTGGTGCATCTGTATTACATATTAATGCATCTGTATTATACATTAGTGCATCCATAGTGTATGATTTTTCCAAACAATTATGTGATGTCTCCTTATTATTACAACTTGACAAACATAATCACATCCAAACAGTCATTTACAGCCCATTTTATCACCCTTAGGTGTCTGTTATATTACTACTCAGGCTATAATAAAAATCCAAACATCCCCTTAGTTGCATGTAAACATCTCCTACTGATGCAAGTTTGCATAAAAAAAAGTACAATAACCAAATCGGAAAAGATAAAAAAGTACATGGTATTTCATGCACAAAATGCCACATTCATGGTTAACAGAAGCGCGAGAAAATATGCAAATTAGTGAACATACAAAAGATATTTGAGCAAGCACCTTCTACTTCTGTTGTTGCAGCTGAATCACCTTCCAGCTAAATAACCATCTGCAATTAGGTATAAGTTGACTTCATTTCCAAAATAGATTATTCTATAATTTCTGGAAGTTGCGTTATATGCTAAACATTCTTGCTTGTTTAAAATAGGAAGGTGTGGTGGGTTGGGTTACTGGTTTAAAATGGCATGGGCCGAGTCGGTTACGGTTGACCCATGAACACATTAGTATTATTTTTTTCCATCCTAAAACAACATTGTTACAATAAGGCATCAGTGTGTTATAATAGCGCATCAGTGTGTTGCAATAGGGCATCAACATGTCGCAATAGGGCATCGGTGTGCAAAGCTAATTCTGAACCTGAGTAATAGAACTAGAGGTGGCAATATGGGCAGGTGTGGTGGGTTGGGTAACTGGTTGAAAATGGCACGGGCCGAGTCGGTTACAGTTGACCCATGAACACATTAGTATTATTTTTTTTCCATCTTAAAACAACATTGTTACAATAAGGCATCAGTGTGTTATAATAGCGCATCAGTGTGTTATAATAGCACATCAGTGTGTTGCAATAGGGCATCAACTTTGGCCAGACATGCTGGTAGGAGTTTGGCCATAAATGATGGGATGTCAATGACTACGCGTGAGGTGCAATCGTATCTAACATTGATGTAATACTTTAGGAAATGACAATTACTTAAAATGGGCTAACTAGTGTATTATTGCATCAGAACAAAAGCCGGAATGACATCTGCATTAGAGAGCATTACCGAGAGTCTTCGCCGCACAAGACAGATGATGGTTCAGGTTAGTGCTCTTATACCTTACTAGCTATTTTGTCAGGCTTTGGATTTGTGTTTTGTAGCTAAATTAGGTGATTTGCAACGTGTAGCCCAAAAAATTAGCTTATACTGTTTGGATGAAAATGAATCGAATATTAAGGGGTTAGGTAATCAGTATCATACTAATTGAGAACATGCCAAACATTCTATATGAAGCTTTATTTCAAAGGTTTGATCGGTAAAGCTGACATTTAGTTTTTGATGTGTGGGTGACAGTGGCCTTGAAGGTCTCAAAGTTGGGTAATCCAAAATTGAGTTTGGACAGATTCTGGCATGCGAGTACAACTACACGGTTCTCCCTCTATTTACAAGCGAATGCCGTCTAGGGACGGTATGAATTCAGTTCATTCAGAAGATGATTCTGGTAAATCTCTTACTTTTATTTATCATGATTCTGGTATCCCTTGCAACTCGGGTGTTTATGATGCTGAAAATGTTGCATTGTTCGCTCAGAGTTTTTGCAGGATGAAATGGTCCAAGATTCAACCGATCCACCTTCAGGACAATCTCTGCCTTATGTACTCGTGGCATCCATAGTCTCGTTCTTATTTGGTTACCATCTCGGGTTCGTTCTTGATCTATACATATCTTGTTAGAGTCTTCAAGTTTGAAATATGTAAACCAGTTTTCGTTATGTGCAAGGTAGTGAATGAACCCGAGTGAACGTAAAATAAAATTGTAAAGTCAGATGAGGTTGTGCACACTTTGTGTTGAGCCTTAGTGATCCAAGGCTGGAGCTTACGAGGCTTATTGTGCAAGGAATTGAGATCACGCCACTATAAATTGTGATCGTGAAATGAGATCAGACTTGGTGCTAACAAGATTTGTGGATCTATTTATCTAGGCTATTTTGTAACTGTTATTAGAGATTGTTTGTTTCTTTTATATTTATTTGTGTTAAATAATGTGTGGTATGAATTATGAAAAGTTGTTTGATTTGAAGGTTGGTATGGAGTAGGTGTTGAAGAATTATAGTATATATTGTATCGGTTTATTGAATTGATCTTACGTTAGTCACAGCGTCTTTTTATTTGAAAGATATTAGTTTATACTTTGACTAATCAGCACAAGCAGTTTCCAAATTAACGTCCCTTCCTTCAAAATATTGGAAAAGGATGAAAAGTTACAAAATAGGCCCTTGGGAAAAAAGGGTATGACAAACAGGCCCCTGTACTTAGAATGAAAAAAAGGAGGGGGAGTGGGAGGGGTAATTTGTACATTTTTCTCACTTTTCTCACTTTTCTACCAAACTCAACTTTTCTCATGAACCAATATCTATCTATATATATATATATACTAGGCGAGTACCCGTGCATAGCAACGGAGGTTCCTAGCGGCAGACAATTAACGGCATGCAATATTGTGGTAAGTGTTTCGTATAATGTTCAAAATAGATCGTGAAAAGATCAAAATGTAATTGATGCAAAGCATGTGTTTTTTTGATAAAAAATGAGTGTTTTTAAAAACTAATATACTGTGTGTTTTATAGAAGTTGTAATTTTTAAAACAAGGATGTCCACTGCGCGTTGCGGAGGGAGTGTTCGAATACAAAATTATTGATTTTTGTTGTGCTCCGTCGCGGAGCTCAAGGGAGTAACTCTGTAACGGATCGATAACCCCAAGAACTGTTTTTGTATTTATTTTCCTAACGTTAGCATTCCTTTGCGAAGTTAGTGATCAAGGACTGACTTTGCAATGGATGTATAACATGAAGGACCAATTACCCGCGCCTAGCGGCAGCGGTGTCTAGTTTTTGACAGTTTTTTGTGGCGAATAATTTTTTTTCGACAAAATGTATTTGTAACGTTAAGAAATCCATTTCGAATAATTGTTTTTCTAATGGCATGATTGCATAGCGGCAACAATTCAATAATGTCCGGTTAACGTCGATCTTTTTGTTTGAGTAATTTCTCGGACAACATTGTTTTCTCTTATATTGTTCTTTTTGGCATTTTTCACTTTTTTGGTTTCTGACTTTTTAGCCGACTAATTCACGAAGTTTGATTTCAGTGTCACACAAAATCAAATCAGGTAAGTCCTTTCCTAAAAGGTGGTGTGAGCACTTCAAAGTTATTTGCATCGTCAAAAATTAAACTATAGTGGAAGATTTTTGTGGGCCTTTAGCTTTTTTACATTTGGTTAATTGAATAAGAATTTGACAATAACATAGCTTTTTCTTTTTCACCATGAGCAAACCTTAAGTTGCCCTTTTTTTACCATATGCAAGGGTTGTCCATTTGTGCAAACTCAAACTTTATCATGATTATTGTTCGATTTATTGATTAATCTATGTCCCTAGATAAAGATAAAGAGACGTTAAAACAAATTAGTTTTTTCCCCCTCTTATTTAGGATTATTGAAAATACCTCAAATAATGGGGATATTTTTCTCTTGATTTCATTTTGGTTTTCATAAGTTATGCTTTTTGGGTCTCTTTTTGGGACTTTGAAAGTACCTCATGGGTTATGCTTTTCTTCTTAATTCACTATGTCTTTCCCGATTATCCATGTGTTTACAACTTTATTTCCCAGTTCTCAAAGTTAAGTTTCAAACTTTTCAAATTAGCAAATTGTCAAATTTTCAAAAATATATTTTTTTTGAATTTCAAAATTGTACAAACTTTGATACTGTACTCAGACTGCGGCTAATAAACCCATTTTCAAATGGAATCCAATATTTCATTATACGTCTCTCAAAACACAGGATAACTACAAAAGATTCAAATATCTTGTTTCTTGATCAAACAATTAAAATCTCAAAGCATTTCCCCAATAACAACTTTAAAAACCTTATTATACGCCCAAAATAAATGCAATAAAGTGATAAACCTTAGGCTAAAACCCCTCATAAAATAACTTCAACATTGCCCCATAGATGGTCCATATATGTAAATTAAAATAAATAAAATAAGAACTTGCCTCATATCAAAGCAAATCTATAATATTTGGGTCAAAAACAATATGGTCCTTAATGAAATAAAGACTTTGAGATTGAAAAGTTTTCTAAAGCATGGCATATAAAAAAAAATCATGTGCTTCAAAACAAAAATGTTCAAATAGCCATGACATTTAGAAAAAACGAGTAAAATAGCCAGTGCGATGCTGCGGTGCGGGCATTTTATTGGTATGCTTTTATTTACTTAAATTTTATTAATTTCCGTATGTATGTATTTTTGAAGAGTGTTAATTTTTTTGTTACTAAAAAGGTCCATTTGAAAGATTTGAAAGCCTAAATGGGGCCAACTTAAGCTGTAAGGGTAGTGCATAAGTATAATTGGGCTTAATTAAATTTGTAAGGGTAGGCCATCTTTTAAGCCCATAGGATATTCTATCTTTTTTATGGCCATAGGAAATTAGGCATATTAAAAAATAGGTTTTTGCTGAGGGTGCTAATATGGCGCCGTTTTTTTATAAGTTTACTTTAAGATTGTGGCGAAATCGATCATTGGCAAAATAAGTGGAAGAAGATATGGATGTCATCAAATCTATTTGATGGGGTCGTGTAACCTGGAGGCATCGGTTTACCCGTTTGAGTTTGACGGTAAGGAATGCAGTATCATAAAGAAATTTAGGAACTTGTAATAATTGTATGTTAATGACAATGTTGTTGCTTCTGCATTAGAAAATAACAAAACAGGAAAATGTAGAGTTGTTGCACCAAATATGAATGTTATTAGCCATTAACAGCCGAGTTACGTTACATGATGTTGTGCATTTGTTATACAAAAGGGTGGGCTAACACATTTGCTGAATGGCGATCCAACATAAACATGAGTGGTGCTAGTAGTTCTACATATGTACATAAGTGAGTCACCATGACTGCTGCTAGTAGGCATAGGTATTAAGATAGGTTATTGTTTTTTAGGATGTAGATTGCATCTAATTAACAAAAGATGATAGTTGCAAAGAGTACATTAGTTTTTTGCTCTTTTGGTGTCAGATGACAAAATTGTAAAGGTTGGTGTTTTTTTTGTTAAGTATTGCAAGTTTCTTACCTCCTGTTTTTTCTGTGTGGAGTGGATTCTCTTCTTGTTTTTCTTTTAAAACTTCTGCATCTTGGGAATGTTCAGGCTGGATGATAGTGTTGGTCGGTGTTTCTATCCCCCCTTGAAATAGCATCATAGATGCCTGACAAATACTCGCTTCTAATGTTATTTTGCTTGGCTCTTACAAAGTCAAGACGATCTTGTTCTAGTGTACAATAGACAGACACCATGTATTGCTGAAATAACCTTCCACCTTTAAAAAGCAACCCGTAAAGATGAGGCCTCTGATGTAATTGGTAAATATAATAGCGGTTCATAGACATCTTAGGTTTTTCACCCTGTGCATTACGAATTTCCAATGTTAATTTTGTAGTATAGCCTGGCTGACCATATATAAAAAGAAGCTGAAACTGTAATGACATATAGGTCCAATGCAGCTTGTTAATTCTTTGAGGACGTTCGGTTTTTTTTTGTATTATTACATCATAATCTGTCTTTGTTTCAGGCCCATTCTCAAACACAATAGCACCAACGATGTCTGCAGAAGGCAATTCATATTGGCGAGCTCCATGGACATTGTGAAGCCGAATGCTGAAATCAGGTACATTTTGTTGTTCACAAATGTCTCTAGCTGTCCTAAACAATGCGACCAACTCATTATGAGCATCCAAAATGTGTATCAGATGCTGAACAATTTCAGGATTCAGCGACGATGATTGTGTCCCACCAAACCTTCCCAGCATATTTTCGACTTCATTTCTGGTGTCATATATGTAAAGGTGCAAAAACTTGAGCTTTTCATTTTCTGAAGGACATAATGTTTTCCATAAAGTGTTTGTCCTTGAATAATTGTTTTATAGAGTCCGGCGGATCTCTTTCTTGCTGAATACACAGCTTCCCTTGTCCACAACATCGACTATAACGAATATTTGATGGTGTTTAATTTTTTTGCCTTTCACTATACCAAAATGCAGCCCCGCAATGGCCGCATGTCCAATCAGGATCGCCAATATCAATATAGAGGCCAGAAACACCTGACAGAAAATGTAACAAATATAGTTATGTAACCTCAATTTACAGGAATTGTTTGAGTAAAGGTAATCTGAATAAGGTTAATGAATATAGGTACCTTGGGAATTAAGGGTGCGCCTACGGGTTTGGCGAAGTTTATTAGGAGCATGAGTAAAGTTTGCACTGGCATACTGTTCTATAAATTATTGCGAAATGAGTAAGGTTTATTTCATGTAAAACTTTAAAAAGTAAAATGTATAAATAAGATTGTAATATTTACCTGAATAAGACGAAGGCTGTCGCATGTTGCTGATAGGTGTAGGATCGCTGATTTCATTTTCTAACACATATGGATCGCCTGAGGAATTTGCAGAAGTATAATCTGTCGCGTCAAAGTTAATAGGTATTGAGTGACTAAACTTTATTTCATTTAAAATTTAAATTAACAAAATGTGTAGATGTACCTGTTATTAAGATTGCAATATTTACATGAATAAGCCGAAGGCCCGTCCATATTGCCGATAGCTGCAGGATTGGTGGTGTCATTTTGTAACATGCATACATTATTTGACGAACCTGTAGAAGTATATTCTGGAACAAATTTTATCCAAGTTAATGGCTATTAACTTTTGTAAATCATAAGTGTTTGACTAATATTGGAGGAAATGAACCTGAAATACTATGCATCCCACTGTGGGAATGGAGCGAGGGTGGGTGGATTTTAGTGGTATCAGACAAATGTTGCTGCACCGTTTCCATTGCTGAACCTGCAAAAGTGAAGTATGTGTAAATTAAATGATAACCCAAAAAGGCTTAATCAGCTTATAGAGTAGCTGCATTACCTTTTCTTCGTGTGGTGTGTAACATATTATTTCCTTCATTTATGATTGACCCTCTGTTTTGTAAATTAACGTCGGTACTAATCTGGTGCAGGTTGTTTTCTGAATGTATGGTGTCAATATCTGAATTGCACACAGAAACGGTCCTTTCAAGGCTTCTATCTAAAGGTCTGTTACTCATATCTGAAGCTCCATTTGTGTATTCTCCAAATGCCTGTGCAGCTGGCATATCCTCCATTTGTGTCTCATTCCCTGTAACTGTAGAAGATGTTCACGTGTAAGTAAAATCGTAAGTAGAAAAATGTTTAATTATCTGACATAACAGGTGGGCTACCTTTCATTGCTGCAACATGCATACTACTACTCTGCTCCTTTGTCATCGATGTCCCCTTGCCATTCCTAATAGATGGACCAATTTGTTTAACCGTGCCTCGTAATTGTAGGGTATGACCATCATAACTGTCCATACAGTTGGCATCATGAATATTATCTGCCAAATATTGATGCTCATAACCCTGAAAATGATATGTTGCGGCCGTATTTGTAGAAGCTGGCGCACAGCAAAACACCAAATTTTTAAAAACTATTTTGACAATTTATAAGCAGAAATGTTATGATGACTATTTTCACCTGTGGCATAATTTTGTGGATCCCGATGATGATGTAAACTCGCATATGTTGAATGAGATTCCCCAAAGTGGTTGTTAACTTGCGTTTCACCCAACATATGTTCCCTTTTTTTTTCGGACTCATATTTGCGTGACATGAAATCATTTTCTAAGAACATGTCACAATTAATGTCTTTATTTTATGTTCTTTGTTTTTTTATCAGGTACAATTTGCATGAGGTATGAAAGTGCATAGATGGCTTAAGGCAAGAAGGTATGGTATAAAGTAATGATGGAGGCAGAAATATGGTAAAGATGCAAGAGTGTACAAACAACAGGAAAATCTGGAGCGAATGACACTTATGATACATGCATACATGAAAGGCAAATACCACAAACATTTTAGAAAACATACCTTCAGAAAGAGTCGTTGTTCAGACTTGTTAGATCCTGATAACTTTCTTTTTGGTGTTTTTTTTTTGGTCTCTTTGTTTTTTTCAAGTGTTTGATTTGTTTTGGTTATAAGATGTTGTTGTTATGAGCTTTGTTTATCTGTTTTCTGGAATACTACTTCGAGAAGGTTACCTGACAGTTGTGGCCATGCCTAAGTACAATGGCTGGTAACACATGTCCATTGGATATAAGCTTGCAATTAAGAGTCTTACTGTTGGCACCATGCTGAAGTAGGATAGTTGGTAACCCATGTGCTTTGAATATCAACTTGTAGAGTGCTAACGTGTGCAACATCTTATTACCATAGTTACTAATAATCTACACTCTTAATGAAGATAAAAGGTATACAGTAAAGTTGCAAAAGTTTTGCATCCAATGAGGTGCTGCCAACACATAAAATAAGAGCACCAAGTCCTTAAATGAGTTTGTCAACCAATAGCAGAGCAAATTATAGGATAATAAACGATTTAATAACACTCATTTGTGTCACATCATAAACGGTTGTTAGTATATATATAATAAGATACAATAATTCAAACATCAAAGACAGGAAAACTAAAAATGGACATTGGCCGAAAAAAGCTTTGTTTTCATAATTTGCCATAGCTTATGTGGAGGGAGACAAATATTATGGAGCAAAAGCAACGATGAACGTTTGGGAGCCGAAAATACAGCAATCAAATGAGTTTAGCTTGTCACAAATTTGGATTTTAGGTGGCTCGTATGGCCAATATCTTAATAGCATTGAAGCTGGATGGCAGATATTCTCACTATCAAAATACCTCAAAATGAAAAATATTATAGATCTATAAAAGTAATCTTTAAAAATCATAATTGTATCAAAATGAAAAATAATATAGATCTATAAAAGTAATCTTTAAAAATCATAATTGTATCAAAATACCTCAAATTTTTTCGGGTGGCTGTAACCTTTTCCGGCGACCAAAAAATTTTCCGGCGAAAATTCCGGTGAGAAAGTTGGGTCGCACAACCATCAACCAAACACAACAACCGAGACCATAACCACCAGGGTATTTCACAAAACAACCTCAAAATGTATCAAAATGAAAACAGTTTGAGCCATGATTTTCCAACCTGATTTTCCAACCTGCTAAACATTAAAACCATAAAAATTGGTCAACTAATTAACATATACGAAGAACCAAAACTAAAAGAAATATAATAGATCCACACAAAAGTACTCATCAACACCATAAATCCACAAGTAAATATGAAAAATATGAGATGCCTGATAGACTTCAACACCAGATCTCGATATATAAAAACCTAAACATAACCAACCAAAGCCACGAAAACTTCCCAAAACCCCCACCATTTCTTTCTCAAAACCACCAGTAAGACGCCGAAACCACCATAACCAACCAAAGCCACCAAGCCTACCGAAACCACATACACAACTAAAATATTGTGGTGGTCTCGGCAAGCGGCGACAAAGGTGGCGGCGGCTGTAGTCTTCAGATAATGAGAAATAGGGGTTCTACTTTAGATAAGAGAATATATGCTTTGTGTCTTTTTAGTTAATACGCATGGTAGTTAAATGTTCTTTCATACGCATGGGAGAAGAGAGAGTTACAAGGTTCTATGTAATTAATACGCATGTCTATGTATTTAGTACGCATGCATGTATCTGTAAGGCTATGTGTGTTCGTTATATGCCATGTATCTGTATTGATATTTGAAACTGTATTAATACGCATGTTCTAATGTAATTAATACGCATGAGTTGAAATGAGTTGAATGAGTTAATACGCATGTGGCATACAGTTGGTGTTATTGATTGGCTGATAAGTATAATAAAGTTAAGAAGGGCAAAATTGGTATTATGAGAAATTCAGTTTTTCACCTTGACCATAGTTGACCATACATGCTTTATAATTAGTTAAGATATATATATATATATATATATATATATATATATATATATATATATATATATATATATATATATATATATATATATATATATTTATATATATATATATATATTAGATAGATGTGTGAAGCACTCTGATGGTTTTGTGTAGCAATCTCATGGTGGTATGTTACTATATGATGCAAGACCATAATGAGGTCTATTTTTTGCCACCACAAGAAAGAACATTTGGTGAGTACCGTAGCTTTTTCGAAATAACTAGTTCCAGAAGATAGAGCTCTTTCCTTAGCATCCTCTTTTACCACTTGAGAATGTTCCAATATTGCAGCAGCATAGCATCTGTACGTGAATAGCAAGAACAATCATAAAGGAAAACTTCATAAATCCTTATCACCAAACTTTCACAGTTATATGCCTTCATTATTTGATATTCCGGGTGTACTTTTGCATGCATGATATGCTCATACTTTTTGCTGCCTATTTTTGTAAGTTCCTCAAAACTAAACCGCGTGGTATGCAACATCTTTGGATGAGAAGGATCTCATGCATCTAACGCTGGTTGGGAAGAGCATGGAGGAGTAGAAATGTCGAATACTTTTGAGGTGTTAATGGTTTTATTGGGAGATGAAGCATCATAGACTGATTTTGAAACATGTGCAGGTTTTTCTATCGTCATTGTGTCCCGGATAACTGGATAAGAAGCAAGATATTGTATATGATAAAAGCCAACAATTACTCAAAAGATTAGGCCTTTATCTTATTAGAGTCAAAATCACAGTGAAGTTCTTTACATTTATAATACTCCATTTTGCAGAGGGCTGCATATACATGTCAAAAGACCCTAAACAATCACAATCAGTTTTATTTCAAATATTCCTAAACTGGTTATGCAATCCATATATAAATGAAATCAAGTTTCACTATTAAGAAAACTCAAGAAACTTAATCTCGTCCTAGGGTGTGTTGGAAAATATCAAAATATATATATATATATATCAAAGCTACCAATGGGATGTTCCAATACGAATGAACTTTCAGTCATAAAAATTAATAGACTAGAAGACAATAATTATATAATTTAGCTTACATCTGTTGATCTTATTATGTTTTGATAATACAATAACCAATCCATTCGGTTACCATACATTATAGGCAAAATAGAAAACATGTAATGTAATTTAAAAATGGAATGCACACCTTTTCGAGCAAGTTCCTTTGTTGGTGCAAGAGCAATACAAAGTGGATTCACTTTCTGTTAGTTATTCCATTTTTCATTTTCCTCAATGCAAGTATTATCTAGAATCCTAATCACTTTAGAGTCCGAACACTTATGTAACAGCAGAGCACTTCATCAATTTCCCCAAAAACCAAACTGCTAGGATCCTAGACACACGATTAAGGTGGTTAAACCTTGTAACTTTGTGTGTATGATATGTTGTGTTAAAATGATTAAGTGCGCGGAATTCACTCAACCAAACTTAGAAGGTTGTGTATGTTATGGAAATGGAATTGTTATGTTTGTTAGTTAGCAATGAACACATAAAGATTATCACCAAACGATTCAATATTATTAAAGATAATAATACGAGTGATCTTGAAATATCACTAGGGTTACAACCTTGAATCTTAAGTTTTTCTAACTTGTGATGTTTTTGTGTTTGTTCTTATCTAACAGTTATATGTTCTTACAAATAACATATGCATGGACACTTGATAACTCTCTACACTAATATCACAACTAAGATCTCTTTTATAGTCCAAAAGATCTTTACATATTGCTTAAAGTCTTAGCCGACTTACTTTGTTAACTTATCCTTTTGAGTGTCAGTACATAAGATACAACATGTATCTATGTATACAACTTGTTAACTAAGCACATGGGGTAAGATATTATCTACCATATATTGTTGACCAAAATACAATAAATATCTTTTCGATCTTATCCACTTAGCAGCAGAATGTTCACTATCAGCAGCAATGAGTTATCGCTATCAGCAAGAACAAGTATCATTAGCAGCAGGATCAACAGCAGAATGCTAAGCCTATCAGCAGAGTCATTTATCACTAACAGCAGAGTGAAATGTTCTATCAGCAGGAACAACATTAACAGCAGGAACCATTTGCACTAGCAGCAGAATTACACTTAGAGTATTTCTTGGATTAGAACCCGATATTAGACATCTTGAATATTTAATTCCCAACAATCCTCCCCTAAACATGTGAACCATTTTCAAACATGTTTCTGAATTAAATCTTGGATTGAAGATCTTTCAAACACTTCTGTTCTTCAAGATTGAATATCTTCTCAGTAATTCATCTGCTTTGCTCTTCTTTGACTTTAACAATATCAAAAACATATTGAACCAATCTTGGACTAAAAGATGGTGCAATTTCCTTGGATGGAGGAATTATAAGAGGCAATGATGCTGTGTATCTTGGATGGTTGTTTCAACAAGTGAAATCATCTAACCAGCATGTCTTTGAAGTGAAATTGAAACTTTTCTTCGTTTGACCTAGATAGAACTTTCTCCATTGGAATGCTTCATCCCTTCTGAATATATATAATACTCCAGAATAAGCTCTATTCTTGTCATTTTCAACCTCCTCATCATCTTGTATGCTCTTGTCTTCTCCTTCCTTTTATTGGATTAACTTCCTTTTCCAGGCCATTATTTCCACCCCTGAGATTGTTACCTCCCCTGAAGCAAATAACTTTTGTTTCCTCCCCATATTTGGAAGATCTCACTATGTACCAAAATATATCTTTCCTTATCATCTGATCCAGCATTTAGAACTTGTTGTCAGACAATGATGTACATGAAGCCATCAATTCCTTAAGAGTTTAAGTTACTGCCCACATCACTTCTAGGTGTGTTAACTCCTATGAGAGGTGAATCAGTGGACATTTCGATTCATGATCCATCAATGGATGGTTTTTGTGAATCCTTGAAAATCCTTTTAAGAAATCATTTTGACTTAGTAGTATGTTCATGATTTTAGAATTGAAAAATCATACTACTTTCAACCATTTTGAAGGAATCAAGTGTATAATAGACACTTAATCAACATTTCGGTATAAAGCAACCTCTGGTTGTGTGAGAACCAATATTTTTCAGTTATAAATAACTGCCTGTGTAAAGATAAACCTATTCAAAAGGCTTTCTTGACAGGGTTTCCAGCTCATAGTAATTGTTTCCCTCTAACACGAGTGTTAGATTCACTTTTACTAGCTGTTCTTTCTATCAGATGTCCTCAGACTTGCACATTATACTTAAAAGTATAAAATGATAGAAAGTGAGTTGCATCAGTTGCTATCTGATCAACTAAGTCATCAATTCAATGTGAAATATCATAACTAGATTTCAAGAAAGTAGTTTTAAGGAGCTTTAAAGTCCCAAACTCAGTCCATCATAAACCTATTATGGTCAGCAGCTAATATCTCAATTCTGCTGTTTCCATTTCACTTGAAACATCCTTTGTGTTTACATATTCATACCTGAAATTGTTAGTCTAAAACCAAAAGAACAAAATACAAAGTACTTGTCTTGCATTAGTATAATCATAAGACCAACTATATGAATAACACAATTTAAATTTGTACTATTAGCACAAACTTTTGTAATAACAGTAGTATTAGATAAATCAGCAGCAACAACAAAAATTTATTTACAAAAACACATCATATTGAAAATTTAAAGATTAAGCATTCCAATACTTGCTACCAAGTACTGAAACCTTGAAACATCAAAAGCTTTTGTTAGCAGATCTGCAAAATTATGTTCTGAAGCAATTTTATGAACTTGAATTAATCTTTTCTCATTGCAGTCTCTTATAAAGTGATGTCTAATTTCAATGTGTTTTGTTTTAGAATGTTGCACTGGATTTTTAATAATACAAATTGTACTACTATTATCAATATGAATAATAGTGTTTAAGAAATTGTACCCATAATCAAGGAGTTGGTTTTGAAGCCATAGAACTTGACTAGAGCAACTTGCAGTAGCTATATATTCAGCTTCAGTTGTTGAATTTGCCACACTTGTTTGCTTTTTACACTGCCATGAGACAAGTCTACACCCAAGGAATTGACATCCTCCAGTTGTTGACTTTCTGTCCAAGCTAGCACCAGCATAATCACTATCCGAATATGCTACCAAGTCAAAAGGAGATTCCCTAGAATACCGTATACCCAACCTTGGTTGACCTTTGAGATATCTAAAAATTCTCTTGACTGCAGTTAAATGAGAAACCTTTGGAGTAACTTGAAATCTTGCACAAACACAAACAGGGAACATGATATCAGGTCTAGATGATGTAAGATACATCAAAGAGCCTATCATAGATCTGTAAGTGTGTACATCTACACTCTCTCTATCTTCATCTTTCAGAAGGTGCTTCTCAGCGTCCATTGGTGTGCTTGCTATTTTTTAATCAGCAAATTGAAATTTTCTAAGTATCTCTGCAACATATTTGTCTTGACTAATAAATATGCCTTCAGATGATTGCTTAACTTGCAAACCCAAAAAGAATGTAAGTTCTCCCATAGAACTCATCTGAAACTTATCTTTCATAAGCTTCTCAAATTCTAAACACATATCTTTCCTAGTAGATCCAAAGATAATGTCATCCACATACACCTGCACTAATAGAAGATCCTTCTTGTGCTGTTTGATGAACAGTGTCTGATCAATCTTTCCTCTTTGAAATCCATTTTCTAATAAGTAGGAAGCTAGTGTTGCATACCAAGCTCTTGGTGCCTGATGAAGGCCATATAGAGCTTTCACTACTCTGTAAACTTTGTTTGGATGTAATGGGTCAATGAAGCCTGGAGGTTGTGAAACATACACCTCTGGTTCAATTTTACCATATAAAAAAGCACTCTTGACATCCATTTGGTAGACTGTGAAGCCTAAAAATGAAGCATAAGCTAGAAACAGCCTAATTGCCTCAATCCTTGCTACTGGAGCATAAACTTCATCATAATCTATCCCTTCTTCTTGTGTGTACCCTTGGGCTACTAATCTAGCCTTATTCTTGATCACTATTCCCCTTTCATCCCTTTTGTTCTTAAAAACCCATCTAGTGCCAATTACCTTCACACCTGTAGGTAAATCAACTAGCACCCAAACCTTCTGAATCTTGAACTGAAGAAGCTCTTCTTGCATAGCCTGTAACCAGCTTGAATCATCTAGGGCTGTAAGAATTGTCTTTGGTTCAGCTTGTGAGAGAAAACATACAAACAAGCAAGAGTTTAAAAGCTCATGCTGTTTTGAAGCATAAAGGGCATCAAGAATCCCTTGTTGGTCTGAAGACATCAATTGTTGTCTTGTCTTCACACCTGACTGTATATCTCCAATCACATGTTCCAGGGAATGAACTTTGTGAATTCTTGATTGTGGTGTAGTAGGAACTTGATAATTTGATGGAAGATTTTTGAAATCCACCTCATTATCTGAGAATTCTGCTTCTTTTGTTTCTGAAGGGCCAGCAGCAGAGTCATTTGGCCGAACAGCAGAATCAGTATGCTTAGCAGCAGAGTGCTCTGGCTCATCAGCAGAATGACCAGCAGGAACAGAGACACTACCAGCAGCAACAGAAATACTACCAGCAGAAACATTGTGTTGTTCCTGAGTTCCATATTCTTTACTTTCATCTTCAACACCTTCTTTAGCTTTACTAGAAGAAGATTCATCAGTTGTCGAAGTTGATTCCACAATTGAACTTGACCATATTGGCATTAACACATCATTTTGATCTTTCTCTAACTCTGCCTCATTTGTTGTATTAGAACCTGCAAAATCATTAGTTTCTGCACAAAAAGGCACATAATTCATTGAATTGGTTAGATACTCTAAATCAAATAGCCATTGTGGTCCTTGACCTTCTACATTGGATTTGTTTTCTAAAAACTCCACATGTAGATTTTCTTCTACTATTTCTTTTCTTGTGTTGTAAACTCTAAAAGCTTTGCTATTAAGAGAATAACCAACAAAGAAACCTTCATCTGCCTTACCATCGAATTTTCCTAAATGGTCTAAGGTATTGAGAATTGTCACATGACATCCAAAAGGTCTAAGAAATCCTATTGCAGGAGTTCTACCATTAAAAAGTTCATATGATGTCTTATTGTGAGGCTGCACAACTAAAACTCTATTTTGAACATAGCAAGCAGTGTTGACTGCCTCTGCCCAAAAATTTATAGGTAGCTTAGAATCAGCTAACATTGTTCTAGCAGCTTCAATTAGTGTTCTATTCTTTCTTTCAGCCACACCATTCTGTTGTGGTGTTCTAGCAACACTAAATTCTCTCTTAATACCTTTTTCTTTGCAGAAGTCATCCATAACTCTATTCTTAAATTATGTCCCATTATCACATCTAATGACTTTCACTTTCTTGCTTACTTGGTTTTCTATCTGTGTAATGAAGTCCTTAAGGATGCTTGATGTCTCATCCTTAGTGGCTAAAAAGAAAACCTATGTAAATCTACTATAGTCATCAATAATAACTAGACAATATCTCTTATGCATTATGCTCATTACTGAAACAGGTCCAAATAAGTCCATATGAAGCATAAACAAAGACTGTTTGATAGAGTTAAAAATCATGGGCTTACAAGTGGCTTTGTGTTGTTTGCCTTTTAGACAAGCAATGCATGTTTGATCATTTTCAAATCTTTTGTGAGGTAAACCTCTTACCAAACCATTCTTAACAATTTTATTTATGGTTTTGAAGTTAATATGACCAAGCCTTCTATGCCATTTCATTGATTCATCCAATGAGGCCTTTGCAACAAGACAAGTTAAATTCTTTTTAGGGATAATGTTCTTCATGTCTACACTGTACATGTTGCCCTTTTTAGGAATTCTAAGAAGTACTTGACTTTCATCAGGCATCTTAAAATCAGGAGAAAGTACAAGACATTCAGTCTCACAGAAAAGAACATTATTCTTTTTGTCACACATTTGTGATACACTAAAAAGATTATAATTTAGCTCTTTTACATAGTACACATCTTCAAAATCTAAATTTCCGGTTTTGATTGTACCTTTACCAGAAATTTTGCCACGAACACCCCCTCCAAAGGTAACATATCCTCCATTGAAAGCTTCAAAATCTGAGAGATAAGACATGTTGCCTGTCATGTGCCTTGAACATCCACTATCTGAGTATCCTTGATCCTCTTCCTGATCATTTGAATGTTCCTGCACACAAATAAGAGTGTTAGTTTCTTTTGGGGATCCAAGCCATTACTGACTTGGATCTGCCTCTTGCATCAATATAATTGAATCTTTTGAGGATAGTTGATGCAACATTGGATTTAAGAATCCAACATGCTGAGGCCTTAACAGTATTTGCCCTATTTCCCTTAGCAGCAGAATGAACCACACGCTTAGCAGCAGAATCTGCTAACTTTGTAGTTCTACCCTTTGGTTTCCAAACTTGTTTTTGGACCACTGCTTTTGTTTGAATGGGCCTTAGAACAGTTGTTGGTGCATGTTTGACAAATGTTTTTTCACCCTTAGCTGTTGATTTTGGGTTAATAGTAGAAAAAGGTCGAGCAGCAGAACAAACTTGTTTAGCAGCAGGATCCATTAGTCTATCAGCAGGATCAGATTTTGAGATAGACTTGTTTTTGACTACTCTGGGGTTTGTCTTCTTAAAACTAGAGTGAAATTGAGATTTAGGTGTTTGCCTTTTGTGGTTCACTCTATGGTTTTCATACCCAGTTACCCATTGGTTGCAGAGAGCTGCAAGATGGTCAAAACTACCACATGTATAACAAGCTTTATTATAAAAAGCATAGTCATCATCTAATTGGTTAGGCTTGAGGTTGTTCCAATTCCTTTGGTTACCTCTGGGCTTGTTGGTGGTTCTATATTGCTCACAATATCTAACTGGTTGCCTAACATGCTTAATGTTTGATTTAGGCCTATCAGTATTGTGTTTGACTACCTTAGGAACACTTGTTCCTACTTTCTTAACCACTTCAGGTTTAGACATAACCTGTTCTTCTTCATCATCATCACTATCAGTTGTACAATCTTCAACAACTATAGTTTCTCCTTTCTTAGCAAAGGACACCTTGTCCTGATAAAGTAAAGTTTTATCTAAACTTTTACTTATCTTTGCTACCTTAAGGCTCTTACTAGCCTTAGAACCATATTCCATGATTGGTTCTTGAAACTCAGCTAAACCTGTATGTGCTAGGTCAACACCTGGAGGTGAAGGAACACCTCTATATGGTGGAGGGACAGTTTTGTAACCTACACCTGAATTAGCTTTATCAATTACCTGAGCTTCCCAAATCTTATTCATTCCTTCTGAGGCATGTGCTAAAGTATCTAAATGCTATTCCTCTTTTTAAAGCATTTAAGTCATCAGTAAACGTAGATTCATTCTTTTTAAAATGTTGAATCTGTTTTTCTAAAACTCCTACACACCTCTTATGATTAGCTAAATTATGAAGGGCATCAATTAACTCTTCTCTAAAAGCATCAAATCTCTTTTTAATGTCTTCATAATTTTTAAGATTAGGACATGAATTAGTACAAGTAGGAATGGTATCTACCTCTGAATCAGAAGAAGCCATTAGAGCAAATTCAGTGGCCATAAGAGCAGCATTTGGTGGTGCATCCTCTTCAGTAGCCATAGAGCTCCAATCATATCCAATACCATCAATAGCCAGCATAGCCTTTGGCTCTTCCACCAGTACTTCCTTATTCCTCTCTTGGTTATACCATGTGTTCCTATTATCCTGCTTCCTTGGGCTTCTACATTCTTTAGCAAAGTGTCCCAACCTATGACAGTTAAAACATTCTACTTTCTTCTTATCGAACCCAGCAGTATCATTACCATTTATGGTAATTTGCTTTCCAGTTTTCTGCCAAAACTTCTTAGCCCTCATGCTAAGTAAAGCAACTTGCCACTTAATATCCATCTCTTCCAAATCATCACCATCTACCTGCTCAAGGTCTTCATGATTTAGAGGAGAACCACTAGCTTGACTGGTTATAAAGGCATAAAATGTTGGATCTCCAAGTCTAGCAATATCCTTTTGTAAACTAGTAGAAGGACCACCATAAGTAACATTAGAAACACTTTCAACTTCATCTACCTCCTCTGAATGACTAACACTAGGAACTGATAAGAGTGCAGCATTCCCAGAACTAGTACCATAATTTCCACTTCTCTTTAGACTTTGTTCAACAATTTTAAAGTTGTTGAACAAATCATTAAGCTTCATTGTTTCAATTTCTGGTTTGTTCATCCAGACAATAACATGAGTATGGAAATCAACAGGTAGACTTTTCAAGAACTTCATGTTGAGATCTTCCTTCTCAGTCTCAACACCCAACACAGCTAATTGACTGACAAGCTTGTGTAGTCTTGAAAATAGTTTATCAAGAGACTCATTACTAAAAGCAGTAAAGTTTTCAAATTGGTGCTTTAGTAAAGTCTTCTGTGTCTTTTTGGTAGTTTCATTACCACCAAACCATGCACAAATCTCTTCAAAAAGATTTTTTGCATCAAGATATTTGCTAAAAGATAGCATCTGCTCACCAGGAATGGTCATAAGCAACAAGTTTCTTGCATTCTGATCATTTCTCTTCTGTATCTTTTCATCATTGGAAACTGGTCCAGTATTTCTTTTTCTAACTGTTTTCCCTTCAACAAGAACATCTGAATAGCCTAAAGTGAAGGAATCACCATACTGAATTATGTCCCAAAGAGAATAATCTTGAACCATAAAATATTGCTCAACTCTCATCCTCCATAACTCAAACTCATTGGGTTTGATCATGGGCAACTTTGCAGCAACATTTGTTTGAACATCTTGTACATCCATTTCTTGTTTCTTCTAAAAACAACAATATCAGCCTGAGCTCTGATACCACTTGCTAGGATCCTGGACACACGATTAAGGTGGTTAAACCTTGTAACTTTGTGTGTATGATATGTTGTGTTAAAATGATTAAGTGCGCGGAATTCACTCAACCAAACTTAGAAGGTTGTGTATTGTTATGAAAATGGAATTGTTATGTTTGTTAGTTAGCAATGAACACATAAAGATTATCACCAAACGATTCAATATTACTAAAGATAATAATACGAGTGATCTTGAAATATCACTAGGGTTACAACCTTGAATCTTAAGTTTTTCTAACTTGTGATGTTTTTGTGTTTGTTCTTATCTAACAGTTATATGTTCTTACAAATAACATATGCATGGACACTTGATAACTCTCTACACTAATATCACAACTAAGATCTCTTTTATAGTCCAAAAGATCTTTACATATTGCTTAAAGTCTTAGCCGACTTACTTTGTTAACTTATCCTTTTGAGTGTCAGTACATAAGATACAACATGTATCTATGTATACAACTTGTTAACTAAGCACATGGGGTAAGATATTATCTACCGTATATTGTTGACCAAAATACAATAAATATCTTTTCGATCTTATCCACTTAGCAGCAGAATGTTCACTATCAGCAGCAATGAGTTATCGCTATCAGCAGGAACAAGTATCATTAGCAGCAGGATCAACAGCAGAATGCTAAGCCTATCAGCAGAGTCATTTATCACTAACAGCAGAGTGAAATGTTCTATCAGCAGGAACAACATTAACAGCAGGAACCATTTGCACTAGCAGTAGAATTACACTTAGAGTATTTCTTGGATTAGAACCCGATATTAGACATCTTGAATATTTAATTCCCAACAATCCTCCCCTAAACATGTGAACCATTTTCAAACATGTTTCTGAATTAAATCTTGGATTGAAGATCTTTCAAACACTTCTGTTCTTCAAGATTGAATATCTTCTCAGTAATTCATCTACTTTGCTCTTCTTTGACTTTAACAATATCAAAAACATGTTGAACCAATCTTGGACTAAAAGATAGTGCAATTTCCTTGGATGGAGGAATTATAAGAGGCAATGATGATGTGTATCTTGGATGCTTGTTTCAACAAGTGAAATCATCTAACCAGCATGTCTTTGAAGTGAAATTGAAACTTATCTTCGTTTGACCTAGATAGAACTTTCTCCATTGGAATGCTTCATCCCTTCTGAATATATATAATAATCCAGAATAAGCTCTATTCTTGTCATTTTCAACCTCCTCATCATCTTGTATGCTCTTGTCTTCTCCTTCCTTTTATTGGATTAGCTTCCTTTTCTGGGCCATTATTTCCTCCCCTGAGATTGTTACCTCCTCTGACCCAACATTAAAAGCTAATTAGTTTGGCTTCAGATTGCATTAATCAGAAATCACTAATCATCAACGACGCAAATTTAAACATCCACTTAGTCTTATATGAAATCAAATTAAGAGAAAGGAACTAAACTTACCTTCGAGTCACTCTGGATCACTTTATCGATAAATTTCATGTTCTTATCATATCATTCTTTGGATTTAATAATCTGCAAAAGATATCATTCATACTTGGATTTTGGAGCGAATTTTTTAACTGATCCAAATTGGGCTGACTTTTCAAGGGTATATTTGTAATTTTGTTATTATCCATGTTCTTTCCTTTCTACTTAAAATAAAAACTCAAGAACACAAAGTGCAATAACCACTTTCTTCACAATGTCATCCCTTACTTTGCCCTTCCCATTCCACCACCTTCCATTCTTTAAAATTTAAACTCGAGAACAGAGCGTTAGGAGTTTTGAGGATTTTTTTTTGATAATTTTGACTTCTAAAAATAAGAATTACACTTGTTCTTTATATATATATATATATATATATATATATATATATATATATATATATATATATATATATATATATATATATATATATATATATATATATATATATATATATATATATATGTAAGTATATATATGGGATATTATGAGAAGGTGTCTTATAATGAAAAGTCTAGAAAGGATTGTGGGAGTGACATGTGTCACCTTGCCACATCATCATGCCACATCATATGACATGTGTACACCCCCACCCCCCCCCCCCCCCCCGATATTTTTTTCTTGCCAAAAAAAATTCTTTTTTAGGCAAGAAAAATTTTTCCCCGCCAAAATTTATACTACATCACATTTATAAAGTTACTGCATCACAATTATGATTTTAGTGCATGTAGTAATCGTGATGCAGTAAAATCATAATTGTGATTGTAACAACTCGTAATTTTCCAGATTTATTTCTATACGAGATTATCTCTGTTTTTCATTTACGAACCTTTCCGGACTCTTTTGACTCTAAAACGTGAATTTTATCTCGCGAAACGTGAAAATTCGTACACAACGCGTACTGGTACAACCGACGAATTGATTTGATTATTTTATTATTCGTGAGAAACGAGGCGTATGAATAGTCATTTTTATTAGAAAAATTATTCTGAGAGCAATGGTGAAATTCCCGTGTCTTGAATCGCTCGTTTACAAGTCTAAATAAGCCCCGGTCTTGATTTCCGGAAAGATTTCCAAAATTACAATAATAGTCCCTGCAGTAAAAGTTCTATCTCCACCCTTAAATTTTGTTGTTTACACTTTGGTCCCTGGAGTTATTTAACCTAACCCTAGCCTTATATAAACATCCTTATTCCCATTTCTAGGGTTAAGATCATCTTCCCTCCTTCACAAAAATTCCGGCGCCGCTCTCACTTTCCGACGAGATTCCGGCGAGGTCAACGTGGTCATCCGCCGCCATCACCATCGCCACCATTAAACCATCAACACTTTCCATCTCTTATTTCTTCTCTTTCAACTAACTCAGTTTCCGGCGAGTTTTCCGGCCAACTGTCGATGGCCGCCACTACCACCTCGTTTAAAGAGCTGAGAACTACGAGGGCGTTGTGTTTAGATCAAAGGTTTTGAAGCGGTTTTAGGTCTTGCTTGGTTTGTTGCTGCTACCGATTATATTTATTATTGTTGTTCGTGGATTTAAAATTATAAAAACGAGATTTAAAACACTTGAGATATATAAAATCGTGTGGTAAGTTCCTATAAAAATGGTGTGTTCGGTTGTGTTTGGGTCTCGATATTTGATGGCGGACAGATTCACAGCCGAGACCTTGAGGTCTCGGTGGTATTTGGGTATTTGGGTTCGTTTATTTAGTGTCGTCGAAGCTTATTTTTGGTCTTGATATGAATTATCATCCTATTTTTGATTAAGTCCGTTTGGTTGTTGCTGGTTGTGACCGAGGATCTAAGCCGAGACCACTAGGGCCTCGGCATGTGGATAATTGTCGTTATGTTGTTGTTGTGTTTGTATTGGTTTTGGTCTCGGTAAATTTTGTAAACTTCGTTAGTTTGGTTCGTCGGAAACCCACATAGGGTGCGTCTTGGTTCGCATTCCCAATCAATGGCTGCATTTTTGGTAGCAGCTTAACTAGGGTGTGTTTCTCTTCTTTGGTTTTCCTTTTGGGTCTAAATCACACAAGGGTGTGAGCTTGTTGGTTATAATTGGGCTTAGCAACCAAGTTGGGTGCGTTTATTAGTCCATTGGGCTAAGGAGCCCGCCAGATTTAATTAAGTTATGGCACTAGTTTTTGTTAAGGAATAATCAAGTCCATACATATGAAACTTTCGGATATTGACAAAGGTTAACAAACGTGAATTACTTGTTTTGTTTTGGCAACATATTAGTACGTTTCGGATTGTATTGGAAAACGTTAATTGGATTTGGACTTGAATGCGGATTTGAAAATTTTAAACTAGGACGTTTGGACAATTATGAATCGTTATCGGACTTACGATATTAGATAGCGGACTTATTGAACATTTTGAGACTTGAGACGGTATAATATATTAAACTCAAAAAGACTTTAATATATTAAACTCGGACCGGACACAAAATCTTCAATAAAACCAAAACTGATATTTACAAGAATAATAGCGAGACATAAACTTATTAAATAGTGTAATTTCAGTTTTGGTTAATCTAAGTCTTAACGATTTGAGAAAAACTAATTTTATTAGTTAAACTCTTTTTATTTAAAAAACGTTTAAGTTTTATACAAGTTATTTGGGATAACGGGGTAAATGTCGAAACGTACAAACTATTCTATTTGAGGTGTTTGTTTGTCGTAAACTTCTAGAGTTGTCTTCTTGGTGTGAGTTCTCGTCAGTATTCTCTCGACTATGTCGATGTCTATTTCTCTTTGGAGTGAGTTGTATGTCGAGTCTACGTTTTCTTACCACACCCACACGAAACGTTGAAACTAAGCTTTTGATAAGTTTTGAAACTAAGTAATCCACAAAAACTACGACACGTTGTCTTTTATAGACTTTATTATTTTGCGCGATGTATTTTGAGATAACCGTATACGTATTAGGTTGTGCCGATCCTAGACCGTTGTGTACCGCTATGCTCGCACCTCCGTGTACCGATTGTGCCTGTCTCCTTAATACTGTTGTGTTTTGCTTCTCGATGCCAGTCGTGTCAGTTGTGATCTTTGCATTGTTGTGGCTAAGGTGAGTTCATGGCCCCTAATTTTACTTGTTTTATAACTGTTTTGGGGGAGAATACATGCTCGTTGTTTTTTTCACTAAACTCAATGATTTACAAACGTTTTTATACTGTGAACTACTGTGTTACATGACTTTGGACATATACGTGTGATGATGTGATTATATGCTGTGACATGTTTGTTTTGTGAGTACATGACGGCGCCATTGTTAACTCTCTGTTGAGAGCCTACGTGTATAGGTTCAGTTTGTGTAACTGTTAACTCTCTATTAAGAGCCTACGTGTTATAGGTTCAGTTGGTGTAACTGTTAACTCTCTGTTGAGAGCCTACGTGTTGATAGATCTATCGGGGTAGCTCCCCACGTGATTTTGGTTAAGAGTATGAGGAACATTTTGGGCTCAGTTGGCGCGTCACTATATGAGTGTAGTACCTGTATGATTGATTTTGGTTTGCGATGTTTGACTATGTTATTACTTGAGGATTTGGTACTAGAACCATGACTTAGGCAGTGTTAGCCTACGTTGGACTTGACTTGTTTGTGAACGATGATTTGAACTTGAAAACCTTTTGGTTCAACCATACTGTTTTAAACTAAAACCTATGAACTCACCAGCGTAAGCTGATCCTTTTAGCATGTATTTTCAGGTTTAATGTTATAGCTTATCTCTGGAGGCGCTTGGCAAGAGGCATGGTCATAGACGACTCTGATATTTATATTTGGGACTGCTTTATTATTTTTGGGCCTTACTTCCGCACTATTTTCAGATGATGTAAACTTAACGTTTTGATAATGAAACTTTCTCCTAAACGGTTAAGGTAAAACCGTTCTTTGTACCTTGTGTTGTGATACCAATTGAGTAGCGCCCCAGTGACATGTATGCTTCCGCTGGACCTGATTTTCGGGGTGTTACAGATTGGTATCAGAGCCTAGGTTATAGAGAACTGGGTTTATTTTCAAAAACCTGGACTATAAACACTTTTGGCGAAAACTTAACCCTATGACCGACACTTGCCTGCCTGCCAAGCTGATGCCTCGCGTATGAATTTGTTTGAGGATATGATTGATATGACGAGATAGTGATGATATATTAGATGAGATGTTCATGATATATTTGACGAGTTATTTGATGAGATACTTGATTTTATATTTTGTTTGAGATGCGTGCCTGACTATTGGATATTTTATATCCGCTCGTTTTAACTGTTCACTATAAGCATTTCCATATGCTTATGCACGCACCGTACCTGTCACTGAGTTACGCTATTTTCCTTGCGTAATCTCACTATTGAACGTCGTGTTTGTATACTTATCGTGATTTTTGGGAATGATTTCGGATGTAATGGACATACTACTAGTATAACTAGGCTTAGCATTCCAAAATTCATTGAACCTCGGGTGAATATAGCCTGATCACCTATATTCAGCCAGGGACAGTGGGACATAGCCTGATCACCTATGTCCGACTCAGAGGTGAATTTTGCAATACTCAGAGTAGTTTATAATGGAATTATGTCCGGGTTGACTTTTGGATTTTGGAATGGTACAGTTTCGCGTGTGTACACGGACATGGAATTTTACTTCCACACACACTACACACTGGCATCACAACACCGCATGAACCGTAATGCCCTTGGCATCGCTATACGTCTCCATTATATGGAAATCCTGTTTGCCGCCGTCTGGCCGTATTTTGCATCGGGTCGAGTTAGATCCGATTGGCACCGTTTGAATCCGAGTTACTTATTTGTAACCCCTTCAGAGCACTATAAGCCGTCCGAGCTTACCGGAATGTCTAGATTCGATTTTGACCACGTTTGGTTTTGACTTTTGCTACGTTTGGATTTGATTTCTAGCCACGTTTGGATTTGATTTCTGGCTACTTTTGGATTCGATTTTTGACTACGTTTGGATTCGAGATTGACTATGTTTGGATTAGTCTTGATTCTGATTTAACTCGAGTTGTTTGATTTTGGACGTCATCCTGGATTTGGATTTATTATTCGGCCTCGTTTTGTTGTGGCCTTGTTACAGTCGCCTCTACTCTAAGCCTTGTGCTCAATCGATGATGTTCATCTTTCCGATCGGGATTGTTTAATCGAAACTGTTCAATCAATGTTGTACCTTCCGTTTTGAGTACCTGGTACATTACTGATTCAACCAACTGATTGCTTGTGACAATCAACATCTTCCCTCAGAATTATACTTTGAACTCGCTAAACTCTCTAATTGGCAGAGATTCCACGCCCAACAGAAATCTTGAGACTCTAAGGAGTAACTGAAACCGCGATTCCTTGGGACAACCGCCCAACTTTTCACTCGTCCCCCGGAAGTACCAGTGATCCTTGCTACCTCCTTACCAGATAATAAACTATATCATAAACGAAACTTTGGAAATAAATCTCGCGCTGCTACCAGAGTTATTGTTGATAATCCTACCTAATCTACTCACCTTCTCTAATCAATGAAACTACAGTATTGACAAACTTGCTCGTCCATACTCATATGGAATCATTACCCGGTATAGAGTGTCGACTCTTACCATTCTTTGATCAGGAAAGTTGTTTCACATCAAATCCCTGGCAATCACTCCAAAGAGCCATGAGAACAAATTTGGAGATGAATACTGTGTATCTTCTCCAGACTGATGGCCAAAGTGGAAAAATCATTCAAGTGTTAGAGGACATGTTGTGTTCCTGCGTAATTTGGCAATAGTTGGTATTGACACCTTCCGTTGGCCAAATTCTCTTATAACGATACCTACGACTCTAGTATTCCAATGGCACCGTTCGAGGCACCTTATGGTCGCAAGTGCCATTCGCCGACTTGATGGGTAGGAGTTGGTGGTACCCAACTTACTGACCCCGAACTTGTTCACGAGACAACCGAGAAAATCGTTCAGATCAGAAACGAGTTGCAAGCTGCCCACGAATCGTCTGAACAGTTATGCTGACAAGTGACGTAAATCTCTTGAATTCCCAGTTAAAGCATAGATTATGCTTAAAGACTCACCATGAGAAGGTGTGATACGTTTAGTAAACGTGGAAAGCTTAACCCTCGCTATATTGATTCTTTTGAAATCCTTGCTAGAGTTGGACTAGTAGCTCACGGACTCGAGCTACCGTCACGACTCAGCAGTGTCCGCAACGTTTTTATGAATATTGTGAAGAAATGACTTGCCGATGAGGCAACCGCTACTCCTCCGGGAGAGATCTAGATTTGATGAATGTTTAAACCTTGTTGAGAAACCTATCGAAATCATGAACCGTGAAATCGAACGACTTTAGTAAAGTCGCATCCCTGTCGACAAAGCTCGTCGAAGCTCGTGAAAAAGTCCTGAATTCAAGTGAGAACGTGACGACGAATCCTCGTGTGTATGTACTCATCTCTTTTCAACCGTAACGAGTAACTCGAATTGAATCACGAGGTCGCGATTCCGTTAAGGAGGTGAGACTGTAACAACTCGTAATTTTCCAGATTTATTTCTATACGAGATTATCTCTGTTTTTCATTTACGAACCTTTCCGGACTCTTTTGACTCTAAAACGTGAATTTTATCTCGCGAAACGTGAAAATTCGTACACAACGCGTACTGGTACAACCGACGAATTGATTTGATTATTTTATTATTCATGAGAAACGAGGCGTATAAATAGTCATTTTTATTAGAAAAAATTATTCTGAGAGCAATGGTGAAATTCCCGTGTCTTGAATCGCTCGTTTACTAGTCTAAATAAGCCCCGGTCTTGATTTCGGGAAAGATTTCCAAAATTACAATAATAGTCCCTGCAGTAAAAGTTCTATCTCCACCCTTAAATTTTGTTGTTTACACTTTGGTCCCTGGAGTTATTTAACCTAACCCTAGCCTTATATAAACATCCTTATTCCCATTTCTAGGGTTAAGATCATCTTCCCTCCTTCACAAAAATTCCGGCACTGCTCTCATTTTCCGACGAGATTCCGGCGAGCTCAACGTGGTCATCCGCCGCCATCACCATCGCCACCTTTAAAACCATCAACAGTTTCCATCTCTTATTTCTTCTCTTTCAACTAACTCAGTTTCCGGCGAGTTTTCTGGCCAACTGTCGATGGCCGCCACTACCACCCCGTTTAAAGAGCTGAGAACTACGAGGGCGTTGTGTTTAGATCAAAGGTTTTGAAGCGGTTTTAGGTCTTGCTTGGTTTGTTGCTGCTGCCGTTCTTTTTCCCTCCTCACGCTCTCTTCTTGACTTGGTAAATCGAGAAGCCCGTCCTTATATATTTTTTTTTATTATTACCGATTATATTTATTATTGTTGTTCGTGGATTTAAAATTATAAAAACGAGATTTAAAACACTTGAGATATATAAAATCGTGTGGTAAGTTCCTATAAAAATGGTGTGTTCGGTTGTGTTTGGGTCTCGATATTTGATGGCGGACAGATTCACAGCCGAGACCTTGAGGTCTCGGTGGTATTTGGGTATTTGGGTTCGTTTATTTAGTGTCGTCGAAGCTTATTTTTGGTCTTGATATGAATTATCATCTTATTTTTGATTAAGTCCGTTGGTTGTTGCTGGTTGTGACCGAGGATCAAAGCCGAGTCCACTAGGGCCTCGGCATGTGGATAATTGTCGTTATGTTGTTGTTGTGTTTGTATTGGTTTTGGTCTCGGTAAATTTTGTAAACTTCGTTAGTTTGGTTCGTCGGAAATCCACGTAGGGTGCGTCTTGGTTCGCATTCTCAATCAATGGCTGCATTTTTAGTAGCAGCTTAACTAGGGTGTGTTTCTCTTCTTTGGTTTTCCTTTTGGGTCTAAATCACACAAGGGTGTGAGCTTGTTGGTTATAATTGGGCTTAGCAGCCAAGTTGGGTGCGTTTGTTAGTCCATTGGGCTAAGGAGCCCGCCAGATTTAATTAAGTTATGGCACTAGTTTTTGTTAAGGAATAATCAAGTCCATACATATGAAACTTTCGGATATTTACAAAGGTTAACAAACGTGAATTACTTGTTTTGTTTTGGCGACATATTAGTACGTTTCGGATTGTATTGGAAAACGTTAATTGGATTTGGACTTGAATGAGGATTTGAAAATTTTAAACTAGGACGTTTGGACAATTATGAATCGTTATCGGACTTACGATATTAGATAGCGGACTTATTGAACATTTTGAGACTTGAGACGGTATAATATAGTAACTCGAAAAGACTTTAATATATTAAACTCGGACCGGACACAAAATCTTCAATAAAACCAAAACTGATATTTACAAGAATAATAGCGAGACATAAACTTATTAAATAGTGTAATTTCAGTTTTGGTTAATCTAAGTCTTAACGATTTGAGAAAAACTAATTTTATTAGTTAAACTCTTTTTATTTATAAAACGTTTAAGTTTTATACAAGTTATTTGGGATAACGGGGTAAATGTCGAAACGTACAAACTATTCTATTTGAGGTGTTTGTTTGTCGTAAACTTCTAGAGTTGTCTTCTTGGTGTGAGTTCTCGTCAGTATTCTCTCGACTATGTCGATGTCTATTTCTCTTTGGAGTGAGTTGTATGTCGAGTCTACGTTTTCTTACCACACCACACGAAACGTTGAAACTAAGCTTTTGATAAGTTTTGAAACTAAGTAATCCACGAAAACTACGACACGTTGTCTTTTATAGACTTTATTATTTTGCGCGATGTATTTTGAGATAACCGTATACGTATTAGGTTGTGCCGATCCTAGACCGTTGTGTACCGCTGTGCTCTCACCTCCGTGTACCGATTGTGCCTGTCTCCTTAATACTGTTGTGTTTTGCTTCTCGATGCCAGTCGTGTCAGTTGTGATCTTTGCATTGCTGTGGCTAAGGTGAGTTCATGGCCCCTACTTTTACTTGTTTTATAACTGTTTTGGGGGAGAATACATGCTCGTTGTTTTTTTCACTAAACTCAATGATTTACAAACGTTTTTATACTGTGAACTACTGTGTTACATGACTTTGGACATATACGTGTGATGATGTGATTATATTCTGTGACATGTTTGTTTTGTGAGTACATGACGGCGCCACTGTTAACTCTTTATTGAGAGCCTACGTGATATAGGTTCAGTTGGTGTAACTGTTAACTCTCTGTTGAGAGCCTACGTGATATAGGTTCAGTTGGTGTAACTGTTAACTCTCTTTTGAGAGCCTACGTGTTATAGGTTCAGTTGGTGTAACTGTTAACTCTTTGTTGAGAGCCTACGTGTTGATAGATCTATCGGGGTAGCTTCCCACGTGATTTTGGTTAAGAGTATGAGGAACATTTTGGGCTCAGTTGGCGCGTCACTATATGAGTGTAGTACCTGTATGATTGATTTTGGTTTGCGATGTTTGACTATGTTATTACTTGAGGATTTGGTACTAGAACCATGACTTAGGCAGTGTTAGCCTACGTTGGACTTGACTTGTTTGTGAATGATGATTTGAACTTGAAAACCTTTTGGTTCAACCATACTGTTTTAAACTAAAACCTATGAACTCACCAGCGTAAGCTGATCCTTTTAGCATGTATTTTCAGGTTTAATGTTATAGCTTATCTCTGGAGGCGCTTGGCAAGAGGCATGGTCATAGACGACTCTGATATTTATATTTGGGACCGCTTTATTATTTTTGGGCCTTACTTCCGCACTATTTTCAGATGATGTAAACTTAACGTTTTGATAATGAAACTTTCTCCTAAACGGTTAAGGTAAAACCGTTCTTTGTACCTTGTGTTGTGATACCAATTGAGTAGCGCCCCAGTGACTTGTATGCTTCCGCTGGACCCGATTTTCGGGGTGTTATAGTGATGCAGTAAAATCATAATTGTGATGCAGTAAACATGATGCAGTAACCGTGACGCAGGAAAATCATAATTGTGATGCAGTAACTGTGATGCAATAACTTTATAACCGTGATGTAGTAACTTTATAAATGTGATGCAGTATAAATTTTAGCGGGAAAAAAAATTTCAGTGGGTGGGGGGAGGAATTGTCATGCAGTAAAATTATAATTGTGATGCAGTAACCATGATGCAGTAATCGTGATGCTGTAAAATCATAATTGTAATGCAGTAATTGTGATGCAGTATCTTTATAACTGTGATGCAGTAACTTTATAAATGTGATACAGTATAAATTTTGGTGGGAAATTTTTGGCGGGAAAAAAAATCGGGGTGGGGGAAGGGGTTGGGGTTAGGTGATATATGTCATATGATGTGGCATGGGGATGATAGATGTCACTCCCACAATCCTTCCTACCCTTCCCATTATAAGATCTTTATCATTGTATCACTACCCTATATATATATATATATATATATATATATATATATATATATATATATATAGGGTTTTAAAGGTTTCTTGAAGTTACTGCTGCTAAGACTGCTCAGGTACTACAAAGGATATATAACAAGTCATTACTGCTGCTAGTAATGGAAGTTAATGCTGCTAGAAGATTAATACTACTAGAACAGATAGTTAGTGCTGCAAATACATTATTAATGTTGCTAGAGTATTAGAGTCGGTTATTATGTATAATATGTTTAGATAAGTATAGAAAAGATTCTATAAAGATTTATCTTGTGTAGAAAGTTATTGTAAGCCGACTAGGACTCCTTAGTCTATGAAAGGAGGATCTAGGGCATAGTTAAAAAGATAATTTTTACGATTAACTTCAAGGTTGTAAACCTTAATACTCAAAGAATATTCGTATTATTAATAATATTGAGGTATTTAGTTTGATATTCGTTGTTCATTGTTTCATTCGTTATAAAGTTCTTCTTAAGATCAAATACAAGATTCCGCATTGTGTTTGATAAACTACAAGGCAGTTTCTATACCTAGTTGTGTTAGATTTATCTAGCATAGCTAAACCTTTACAAGCTAAGGGATTCGATCAAGTGCTCAACTGGGATCAACAAGTGGTATCAGAGCTTTTGATCTAGAGACTGTGAATAAAGAAGAACCTGTTGCAACTCATCTCACTGAAGAAGGAAGACATGGACTCAGAATCTACTCACATGATTACTGCATCAAAGGTCCCCATGCTCAAGCCTAGAGAATATGAGCTATGGAGAATGAGGATAGAGCAGTACATCCAGATGGTTGATTACTCTTTGTAGGAGGTCATAGAGAATGTTAATCAACTACCTAAGACTGAAACTTCTACTGAGGGTGTTACTATTATAATGCCTATCAAGACTGCTGAAGACAAGGCACAAAGAAGGCTTGAAGTAAAGGCCAGAAGTACTCTTATGATGGGGATTTCTAATGATCATCAGCTAACCTTCAATCACATCAAGGATGCTAAACAGTTGCTACAAGCTATTGAGACAAGATTTGGAGGGAATGCTTCAACCAAGAAGACAAGGAAGAACCTCTTGAAGCAACAATATGAAAATTTTGCTGCTTTAAGTTCTGAAAATCTTGATCGAACTTTTGACAGGCTTCAGAAACTCATCAGTCAATTGGCACTTGTAGAAGTCTCAATTTCTCAAGAAGATGTCAATCAAAAGTTTTTGAGAAGCTTATCACCAGAGTGGAACACACACACTGTGGTATGGAGAAACAAGGATGATCTTGATACTATGAGTTTAGATGATCTGTATAACAATCTTAAAGTCTATGAACCTGAAGTAAAAGGGTCATCTAGCTCATCAACAAGCACACAAAATTTAGCTTTTGTGTCCTCCTCCAACAAAAATTCTAGCAGTCCTAATGAAGTAGTTAATACTGCTCATGGCGTTAGTACTGCTGGCACACAAGTTACTGCTGCTGGGTCTACAACCATTGATAACTTGAGTGATGCTATTATCTATGCTTTCTTGGCTGGTCAATCTACTAGTTCTCAAATTATGCATGAAGATTTGGAGCAGATCCATCCAGATGATCTTGAAGAGATGGACTTGAAGTGGCAGATGGCAATGTTGACTGTGAGGGCAAGAAGATTTTTGAACAAGACTGGAAGAAATCTCAAGATTATTGGGAAGGATAACTTGGGTTTTGATAAATCCAAGATTGAATGCTACAACTGTCATAGGAAGGGTCACTTTGCAAGAGAATGCAGAGCTCCAAGAAGCCAAGATTACAAGACTGGAGAAAGCTCTAGGAAAGCTGGGGAAACAACAACCTCTACAGCTTTGCTCTTATGGCCTACTCTTCTGCATCAAGTTCTGATTCTGAGGTATCTAACAGTTCTAGTTGTTCATTTAAGTCTTGTTTAGATACTATTGAAGAACTTAAGGCTAGGAATGAAAAGCTAATGGAAGAGGTAAAAATGTTAAAATTAGACAATTTAGGCTATAAGGTAGGTCTAAAATCTGTTGAGGAAAGACTTGACTTTTTCAAAGAAAATGAGTTAGAATATGTAGAAAAAGTAAATGTTCTTGAAGGTAAGCTTTTTGTAAAAGAACATGAAGTTAATGTACTTTCTAAAAGATTAGAAAAGGCTGAAAAAGAAAAAGATGCAGCTTATAAGGAATTAGAAAAACATCAGGTTAAGGTTAATAAGCTTGAGTTTGCATCTGAAAGTGTAAATAAGGCAATTGAGTGTCAGTTAATGAGGAGAGGTAGTGGCATAGTTTAAAATGAAATTCCTCCCTCAATAACAGGAAAGTATGTACCTCCTATTCCAGAATTGTCTTGTTTAAGTGAGTCAAATGTTAAGTCTTTAGGAGAAAGTAGTGAATCAAATAAGGAAAAACCTAAGACTGAAAGAAAGTATTCTGATGCACCTATTATTGAGGATTGGGTGTTTGATGATGATGAGGAACAGGAAAAGGATAAACCTAAGGTTGAGAGTGTAACAGTCAAACCTAGAGTTGAACAGATTAAATTTGTCAAACCTAGTTTTGGTACCAAAGTGTCTAAGAAATTTGTTAAGAACACTGAGCAACCTAGGCAGATTACAAACATTCCTAGAGGTAACCAGAGGAGTTGGAATGAAATGATATCTCAAAGGTTAGGAAGTGACTTTGAGATGATCAATAAGGCTTGTTATCATTGTGGTAGTTTTGAACACTTACAAGATAATTGTTTTTACTATAAAAAACCAGTGTGGAACTATGCTAAGAGGGTGAATCATAAAAGTTTTTCTAAGAATACTCACCCACATGCTAAAAGAAACATGGTTCCAAAAGCAGTACAAATGAGATCTGGTGTAGTATCAGTTACAACTGCTAATCAAAATGTTTCTAAACAAGCAGTAGTAACTAATACTGCTAGATCAGTTAGTACTACTAACACCAAAAGGACAGTGAATGGTGCAAATAAATTGTCAAAGTTTTCAAACAAAGCACATTCCACTTTAAAACAGCCCATTCAAAAGCCAACAGCTATTACTGCTGCTAAGGCAAAAATAGTAGTTTCTACTGCTAAGCCAAAAGCAATAACTGATACTGTTTTTGGAAATCTTTTTTTTGTTGTGAAGTCCTCAGCTTGTTGGGTCTGGAAACCAAAAGTTAAAGTTTTAGATCATGTTTCCAGAAACAACAGTGCATCTATAGTTTTGAAGAGATATGATTATGTAGATGCACAAGGTTGATCCAAGTCAGTATTGGCTTGGGTCCCCAAAATGAACTGATTTTCTTACTTTATGTGCAGGGCAATCTACAAGTGGAATTGAAAGATAAAGGAGTATTTGACAGTGGATGCTCAAGGCACATGACTGGCACATGTCCTATCTTGAAGATTTTAAAGCTATTGATGGAGGATATGTTGCTTTTGGGAGTAATCCCAAAGGAGGGAAAATCACTGGTAAAAGTACAATAAAAACTGGTAAATTAGATTTTGATAATGTGTACTTTGTCAAAGAGCTTAAGTTTAATCTCTTCAGTGTCTCACAAATGTGTGACAAAAAGAATAGTGTTCTTTTTACTGACACTGAATGTATTGTCTTATCTCCTGACTTTAAGTTGACTGATGAAAGTCATGTTCTACTTAAAGTTCCTAGAACAGACAACATATACAGTGTTGATTTAAAGAATATTGTTCCCAAAAAAGGATTGACTTGTCTCTTTGCAAAGGCCTCATCAGATGAATCAAAACTTTGGCATAGAAGACTTGGTCATTTGAATTTCAAAACAATGAATAAATTGGTTAAGGGAAACCTTGTAAGAGGTTTACCTTCAAAAGTTTTTGAAAATTCTGAAATCTGTGTTGCTTGTCAGAAGGGAAAACAACATAGAGCTTCTTGTAAGGCCAAAGTAGTGAACTCTATTAGTCGGCCATTACATATGTTGCACATGGATTTATTTGGACCAACATTTGTAAAGAGTTTAATGAAAAAGATGTATTGCCTAGTTGTCATAGATGATTATAGTAGGTTTACTTGGGTGTTCTTTTTAGCAACTAAGGATGAAACAAGTAGCATTCTTAAGGCTTTCATAACTAAGGTAGAAAACCTTGTTAATCAAAAGGTTATCGTGATGAGATGTGACAATGGAACTGAGTTCAAGAATAAGGAAATGAACCAGTTTTGTGAGATGAAAGGTATTGAGAGACAGTATAGTGTAGCTAGAACTCCTCAGGAAAATGGAGTTGCCGAGAGGAGGAATAGGACACTTATTGAGGCTGCAAGAACAATGTTAGCTGATTCTAAATTACCTACTACTTTTTGGGCTGAAGCAGTTAATACTACTTGTTATGTACATAATAGAAGTAAAGTAATTAAGCCTCATAACAAGACCCCTTATGAACTTTTTCATGGTATAAAACCATTGCTTGATTTCTTAAGACCATTTGGGTGTCCTGTTACTATCTTGAATACCATAGATCACTTAGGCAAGTTTAATGGAAAGGCTGATGAAGGATTCTTTGTTGGATACTCATTAAATAGCAAAGCTTTTAGAGTATTCAATAGTAGGACCAGGAAAGTGGAAGAGAACTTGCATGTTAGGTTTAATGAGAGTACACCTAATGTTGCAGGGAGTGGACCAAACTGGCTGTTTGATATTGATTCTCTAACCAAGACTATGAATTATGAGCCAGTTGTTGCTGGAACAGAGTCTAACAAGTGTGCAGGTACAAAAGCAAGTAATGATGCAGGTCAAGCCTGAAAGGAGCCAGAACATGACAAAGATTATATTTTGCTGCCTATTTGGACTGCTGATCCACCCTTCTCAACCTAAGAGTCACAGAGTTCACAAGCAGATGACTTTGATGCAGCTCCTAATGATGATAATGAAGATGGTGCAAAATCTTTCAATAGTGATCAAGAGTTGCATGTAGAAAAGAAGTCTGATGATCAAGCAAAGGATGATGTAGCATATGATATTAACACTGGCAGTTCTAACACAGTTAATACTGCTGAGCCAAGTGTTAATGTTGCTGGCAAGCAAGGCATATCTATTGATGCTGATGTCTACCCAGATGATCCAGACATGCCTGTATTGGAAGACATTTATCCTGATACTGATGAAGATGTACTTGGTGCAGAGGCTGACTCAACCAATTTGAATGTAGAATTACATGTCAGTCCTATTCCAACTGTAAGAGTTCACAAGAATCACCCTAAGGAACAGATCATTGGAGAGCCAAAGTCTGCTGTTCAAACAAGGAAAATGGTTAAAGATTTGAAGGAACAAGGTTTCTTTGAAAGATCCCTTCATCAAAGAAACAGTCACAAAGACCTTCAAAACTGTTTGTTTGCATGTTTTCTATCACAAATAGAACCCAAGAATGCTCACAAAGCATTACAAGATCCAAGCTGGGTGGAAGCTATGCAAGAAGAACTTCTACAATTCAAGCTTCAAGAAGTTTGGACACTGGTAGATTTGCCTAATGGGAAGAGAGCAATTGGTACTAAGTGGGTTTTTAGATGCAAAAAGGATGAAAGAGGCATTGTGATTAGAAACAAGGCAAAGTTAGTAGCTCAAAGATACACACAAGAAGAAGGTATTGATTATGATGAAGTATTTGCTCCAGTTGCAAGAATTGAGGCTATCAGATTATTCTTGGTATATGCTTCGTACATAGACTTTGTATGTATCAAATGGATGTTAAAAGCGCTTTTCTGTATGGGACTATTGAAGAAGAAGTTTATGTCTCATAACCACCTAGTTTTGAAGATCCTAATTTTCTTGACAAGGTTTACAAGGTGAAAAAGGCACTATATGGCTTACATCAAGCTCCCAGAGCTTGGTATGATACATTGTCAGCATACCTGTTGAACAATGGTTTTTGTAGAGGGAAGATTGATAAAACTTTGTTTATCAAAAGGCACAAAGATGATATCTTGTTGGTTCAAGTTTATGTTGATGATATCATCTTTGGATCAACACACAAGGCTTTATGTGTTGAGTTTGAGAAACTTATGCATGAAAGATTTCAGATGAGTTCAATGGGTGAACTTACATTCTTTTTAGGACTACAAGTTAGACAAAAAAGAAGATGGCATATTTATCAGTCAAGATAAATATGTGGCTGAAATTTTGAAGAAATTTGTATTTACTGATGTGAAGCCTGCAAAGACAACTATGGAAACATCCAAGCCCTTGCTCAAAGATGAAGATTGTGAAGAAGTTGATGTTCATTTGTATAGATCAATGATTGGATCATTGATGTATCTTACAGCTTCAAGACCCGACATAATGTTTTTTGTCTGTGCCTGTGCAAGATATCAAGTCACACCAAAAGTTTCACATCTTAATGCAGTGAAAAGGATTTTTAGATATTTGAAAGGTCAACCAAAATTAGGCCTTTGGTATCCAAAAGATTCACCTTTTGACTTGATTGCATACTCTGATAGTGACTATGCTGGAGCTAGCTTGGATAGAAAATCAACAACAGGAGGTTGTCAATTTTTGGGGAGCAGGTTGATTTAATGGCAATGTAAGAAACAAATTGGTTGCAAATTCCACAACTGAAGCTGAGTATGTTGCTGCTTCAAGTTGCTGTGGACAAGTGCTCTAGATTCAGAATCAGTTGCTGGATTATGGGTACAATTTTATGCATACTAAAATATATATTGATAATAGCAGTACTATGTGAATTATTAAAAATCATGTTTATCACTCAAAAACAAAACATAATGAGATAAGACATCATTTTATAAGAGATTGTTATGAAAAGAAGTTAATTCAAATTGTTAAAATTCCTACTGATAATAATGTTGCAGATTTGCTCACAAAAGCTTTTGATGTGGGTAGATTTCAATTTTTGGTTGTTAGTATTGGAATGATGAATCTTTGAACAATTCTTATCTCTCTGTGTTTTTTTAATGGTTTATAAGGATTAGTACTGTTATTAGGACAATAAATTGTTTCTGCGCCTAAGTTATACTTAGTATTGCTAATTTTCTTACAACTGCTATGTTAATGCTGTAAGAATACTTAGTATTGCTAGTTTTCTTACAACTGCTATGTTAATGCTGCCAGTTATACTTAGTATTGCTAAGTATACTTGATGATGTGAAAATTGTATGTTTTGTTATGTTTGTGTTTTTGGAACTAATCTTTTACAGGATAACATGAGAAAAGTGCTGGAGTGCTAGTTAATACGCTGTTAGGCGTGGAAATTGAGTTTATGCTGCCAGGCATAAGTTAGTGCTGCTAGGCCTAATTTAGTGCTGCTAGGTTTCTGCTGCTATGTTTGAAAGAACAGGGTACTGTTTTATAAATATGAGTGATTAAGGGTTTATATCCTTCACTCATTCCCAAAAGTGTCTTTATCTGATCAAAACTCTTTCAAACATAAACCCTAACTCTTTTTCGCCATTAATTGTAAATCCCAACCAAATCCAACCAAATTTTTTCAAAATTCACAATGTCGACTCTGTCATTCGCAGATCAACATAACATGATTGCGTTTTTGCAAAAGCCCAAAGAAAGTGAAGGTTTTACTAAAATCATTGATTTTCTTAATGCTGCTCATATTAGTTACGCATGAACAGTGAATCCTACTATATATATTTCCAACATCAAATAGTTTTCGGCTACTGTAAAGGTCAAAACTATTGATGAGGAAGTACAGATACATGCCCTTGTGGATGGGCAGAAGATTATTATTACAGAAGCTTCTGTTAAAGATGTTCTTCATCTTGAAGATGCTGAAGGTATTAACAATCTTCCAAATTCTACAATTTTTGAAAACCTTGCATTGATGGGGTATGAAAGCCAGAGTACTTCTTTAAAATTTTAAAAAGGTGCTTTCTCTCCTCAATGGAAATTCTTAATACACACTATCTTACAGTGTCTTAGTCCAAAGACTACTGGTTGGAATGAGTTTAGTAGTAATATGGCTTCTGCTATTATCTGCTTGGCTCAAAATCAAAGAAATCAAAGATTTAATTTTTCAAAATTAATTTTTGATAGTGTGGTTAAGGGCTTGGATAGTTTATCAACTAAACATTACTTATATCCAAGGTTTTTACAGATTCTTATGGACAAACAATTTGTAAATAAAAAGGTTCATAAAAAGGTTTATACTGCTCTCTTTCATACTAAAAAGATTTTTGCTAATATGAAGAGAGAGGGCAAGGATTTTTCAAGCAGAGTTACACCATTGTTTCAAATAATGTTGGAACTAGGTCAAACTCAGGGTGAAAGCTCAGCAATCCCAGCTGATGTTTATCCCACACCCACTCTTTTGCCATCTCCATCACCAACACAAAAGACCCATACCCATAGGATCACTTAAAAGGGCACTCAACTACATCAGGTTAGTGCTAGTATGGCTGCAGATGAGGTTGTGCATAAGGAGAGGGGTCACAGTTTAGAAAGGGCTGTCACTACAGCTACTAGCTTAGAAGTAGAGCAGGATAGTGATAACATAAGTAAGACCCAATCTAAGGCAACTTCTAATGAATCCAGTTCCTCTGGAACTGATTCAGGTAAAGGTCCCAGCCAACCGGATATTATGGGGGGTGTAGATGCTCAGGCTAGGTCTGAGGCTATGCCTAACTCACCCAATGATACACCACTCGGGAGAGGTAACACACTCCAAAGTGCTGAGGGTAGTATTAAACTTATTTATAAATTGACGGCAACTTGTGTAAAATTATCAAGGGATGTTCTTGATCTCAGAACTGAAGTCACAAGGTTGAAGAGAAGGGGGTTAGGTATCTTGAAGGTCAGCAGAGGTCAAGAAAAAAACAACCAAAAAGGTTATACAAGATTGGAACTACTTCCAAGGTTGAATCTTCTGATGAAGCACAGAGTTTGGAGAAGGATGTTTCCAAACAAGGGAGGAATTCAAGCAAAGCTTCAGGGGAGGAAACTGGGGTAGATGATGAAACTGGTGCAGATGATGATGTGAATGAGTTTGTTGTTGCAGATCAATACGGTAATGCAGCAGTTATGGATGATGTTGTTACTATTGCTGATGATGGTATTGAAAAGATGGTTGAAGGAGCTAAAGTGTTACTTGATGCTGCTACACTTAAGACTACTAATGCTGAAGTTAATATTGCTAGTGAAAAGGTTAGTGCCGCTGAGGCTAGTGAAAAGGTTAGTGCTGCCGAGACTAAAGTTAGTATTGCTGCTACTCAAGGTGATAAAGATATAACTATAGCTCAAGTATTAACAAAGTTAAGGAGCACAAGACCTAAGGCAAAAGGAGTTGTGATTAAAGAGCCATTATCAGTATCAACAACACCATCAACAACTATTTCAGCCAAGGTTTTCAGGATCGCGATCTTGCTCGTAGGATCGTACGATCCTACGATCCTACACACACAAAACGAGCAGGATCGTTACGGGATCGTAATTCAGGTAGGATCGTTACAGGATCGTGGGATCACTCGTAGGATCGTAGGATCGTGAACGATCCGATCCTGTTTTTTTTTTTTTTTTTACTTTTTTTTACTTTTTTTGAGAGGAAGGTTTTTTGTTGATATAAATAATGCCCTAAAAACATTATCAATACTTATTCATATCTCTATGTTTTGATGATCACAAAATGTAAACTCATCAAACATAAATTTATTAAGTAAACAAGTATTTAGTTGGAAATATTCATTTCTACAACTTAATCACTTAAGGTATGAATGAACAAATGCTTAATGCATTATATGATCAAAGGAACATTTTCTTAATCACTAGATTTTTCATAAAATGACCCAAAACATTTTATATCTTTTAGAAAATCATTTTTGGTATTAAATAAAAATGTTTAATCTTTTATAAAATTATGAATTCAAATTTTCAACCAAAAATGGTAAAAATGTTCCAGAAAAACCTTCCCCACAAAAAGACAAATCTGGGCAACGGTCAGATGGGCGGTCCCCTTAATTTTAAGGGGGCCGGCCACCTATTTAAGGGGACCGCCCCGCTCCTCCAGCTGTCCAGATTTGCCTATAAATACTAGACTTTCCCTGGACTTTTTCCTCACCTTTTGCACCCCAAACCTTCTTTTCTAAATCTCCTCTAATCCTTGTAAATCCTTTCTAAAATCCTTTGATCATATTCTCTTAAGCATTGGTTTCCAAGTGATCCAAGCTTCTACCACCCAAGTGCAAAAGAAGAATACTCCTTCAACCACTAGAGAAGAAGTATTACAACTTAGTATCATCTTGCTATCTAAGTTGTTTGTGTAATCATTCATTCATTTGTGTATAAGTTGTGTATATTTGTTAGATAGGTGTGAACATAATTGATTAGGCTAGATTAGTGTGTAAGTAGTCAAGCTGTGAAGAAGTGAAGGTGTGTAAGTAGTGAAGGTGTGAAGAAGAAGAAGAACATACAAATAGTGCTAGGTAGTGAAGTAGGTGTGAAGCTATTGTGAAGAAGGTGTGAAGTCGTGAAGAAGTTGTGAAGAAGGTGTGTAGTTGTAGTAAAGAAGTTGTGAATAAGTCGTGAAGAAGTCGTGAAGAAGAAGTTGTGAAGTAGTTGTGATTTAAGTTGTGAGATTGGTTCTAGCTACGATTAGAACTCGACATCTAGCTTTGTGTCGTTAAACCGGTGTAAGCGAAAGTTGTGTAAGGTTTTCTCCGCCATAAGGGAGCTTGTTGACATAGTGAAGAAAACTCTCGAGTTTGGTGCTCGAGGAGTGGAGTAGGGCAAGGAAGGTGTCCTTGTAGCCGAACCACTATAAATCTCTTGTCTCTCGGTTAGATCTTTCCATCTCTATCTTGCATTTCATTTCATTACTTTATTTGCATTGTTAATTTAGATTTATTTATATTTGTTCATATTGTTCAAGAGTTGAGTTCACATAAATTCGAATCTAAGTTTTTATAAGTAAATAAAGTTTTCATAATAAAATTAAAAAGACGTAAAACTATTCAACCCCCCTTCTAGTTTTCCACAATTGGTATCAAGAGCCACGTCAAACAAGATTTTTAAAATATATTGTATTTTAAAACTTGAATCGATCTATGGAATCCAAAAAATATTTAGAAGGGCAATCTATGCAAAGACCACCACTATTCGAGAGTGATGGTTTTCTTTATTGGAAAAATAGATTCGAAACTTATGTGAAATCAAAAGATCTTGATCTTTGGCATGTTATTACCTATGGTGATTTTCCCCCTATTCAAAATAATCCTTTAACTAAAATAGATGAAATTGTACCTTTTGAAAAACAAAATGATGATTTGAAAAGGAAACCAGCAAAAAATAATGAGGCTAAAATGGTAATTTATAATGCATTACCACGCAAAGAATATGAACGAATTTTTATGTGTCAAACCGCAAAAGAAATTTGGGATTCTTTATTAATCACTCACCAAGGTAATAGTCAAGTCAAAGACAACAAAATTGATCTTCTTGTTCAACAATATGAACAATTTACAATTCCTGAAGAGGAATCTATTGATAATGCATTTGCTAAATTTAATACTATCATCACAAGTTTGAAAGCACTTGATGAGAATTTTTCTAGCAAAAATTGTGTAAGGAAATTTCTTAGGGCATTGCATCCAAAATGGCGCGCGAAGGTCACGACTATTGAAGAATCGAAGAACTTTATGACGTTATCGCTTGATGAACTTATCGGCAACTTGAAGGTTCATGAAGAAATTATAAATAGAGACTCGGAAACGGTCAAGAGCAAGAAAGATCAAATAAAATCACTTGCGCTAAAAGTCAAAAAGGAAATTAGTGATGATGACGATTCAAGTGACGATAGTGAAGACGAAGAATATGCAATGGCCGTAAGAGAGTTCAAGAAATTTCTAAAGAGACGAGGAAGATTCACAAGACAACCACGAGATGAAAGAAGATCGCTTCAAAGAAATAGGAATGATAACTACGGGAAAATAAAGTGCTTTAGATGTGGAAGCCCAAACCATCTCATTGGCGAATGTCCAAAGCCTGGTTATGATTACCAAAGCGCCTTTGTTAGTGGAGCATGGAGTGATAGCGACAAAGACGAAGCGGACAAAGCAAATGACGAAAAATGTCTTATGGCAAAGACATCAAATGAGGTACTTTCCGAAACCAAATACTTTAGTGACAAAAATCAATCATTAGACGAAAAAGACCTAGATAATGAATATAATAGGTTATGCAAATTAGGTCAAAAAGTAATGGCTAAAAATAAATCACTAAAACATATTAATAATCGATTAGAAAATGAAGTACTCGAATTAAAAATTAAACTACAACATTTAGAAAAAGGAAAAGAAGTTTTTATAGAATGTAAAACATGTCTAGAGGTCAAAAATGAAAACGAAAAACTTAAAGATGAAATTTCTAAACTTGACAAGTTTAAAAATAGTAGTAACTCACTTAAGAAAATAATAAGTGGTCAAGGAACTTCAGGAGATAAAACCGGTCTAGGATTCAACTCAAATAATGTTTCAACTAGTGAAAATAAAAATGTAAAGTTTGAATGTCAATCTAGTAAACAAAAACCATTAGAGTCAAAACCTAAGTATATACTTATAAAAGATAGAAAAATACCTATTGCGAGTGATGAGGAAGTAAAAAGTTTTTATAAACCATCATTAAATGCCAAAACCGGATTTTCTAAACCGAAATTAAGATCTAAAACTCCACCTCCAAATAGACCAAATAATCCTCATCCTCGGTCTAAAACCCCTCAATCTAGAAGAAATCAAGGTAGACAAAACTTTCCTAATAATAATAATCACCCAATGTGGAATTATTCACTTCAACCAAGTTTCAACCCTTGGGGAATACTTTCACCGTACATGCAAATGCAAACCATGTTTGGTTCAAACAATTTTGGACAAATTAGACAATGGGGACCAAGTGGCTAAATCATCACTCATTGAATAATTCGGAAACTCATCTATGATTGGCTTCTATAAGTCAATATATCACCTTGAAGTATTTGAAGAAAAGCTGGACATAAGGTACGTTCTCTCTTTAAATTTCATGAGTAGTTACTTCATACATATAGTCTTATTAATCATTGCCTTAGGATATGCTTAGTTTGATAGGTTGCATTGCATTCACACTTTTAGTTATATCCGTTTTATGATTTAATAAACTAGAAACCCTTTAGTTAGCCCCCTAAGTATTAAATGAAGTATTCACTGTCGAACTCATTTAGCCTTCTCAAATTTAAAATGGAAATCTTCTATGTCCACTATTAGAAAACTCATGGTGATGAAGTGAAATGAGTTAAGTGGATTAATCATTAACATAGAAGTAAGATTAGGTTATATCCCATTCAACACTCTCGCGTCAAACATATAGAATTTCGTCATCACTTCCTTATGACCATAGGATATGTAGAAAAGGGTAGCATGTGAAAATAGCCTTAACCAATTCCCTTGAGCATGAGATCTTTAACAACCATTTTTAAAATCTAGGATTAATGGTATTTGTTGTCAAAAATCTAGTATCTTTAAAAATATACAAAAACTTCACATTTTGGAAAAATGATTTTTTAAATGACTATTTCACTTTTCTATTAACATGTTTTACTATCTCATTTTTCTTCTTTATCTATGTCCATAATTCTATTTTGATCAAAGTCAAAGATTGGGAATTTCTTTTTACCCATTTTCATAAACACATTTTTGAAATAAAACCCAATCTATTTTATTCAAATAACTTTCACGTCTACATAAAAACCCACTTTCAAACATTGTTGAATAATGCTAAAAACATTTCTTTAAATCATGCATGGCGATCTCATATTTGTCATCTATATTTATGTACATGACATTTATAAGTGAACTAAGTCAAATCAAGCAGACCATGGTTTGTCTATTAAGATTTTGTTTGTAACAAGTCTAGAAGTCCATGCTATCTTAAGTTCCCATTTATTGCATATAGGCACACATTAGAATCCATCTAATAATTCATTAATCTTCCCACTTAGTTATAATTTAGAAAATACTTGGTGTAGTTTATTGTTTCCTAGTCCATATATATTACTTGCTTGATAAGTATGTTTACATGCTAGATGAAATTACTTATTTCCTTAATCTCTTTAATTAACATGTTTTGCATAGATATCTATTACATGCTTAATTGCCTCAAAGAGTTGGACTTGCTTGAAACTAAACCCAAAAACACAACCCTTTCTACAATTTTCTGCCAAAAACCCATTTCCAGTAATCTGGAAACCACCAGATGGGCGGCCCCCTTAAATCATAAGGCGGCCCCCTTAATGTTTAAGGGGACCGGCCCCTTATTTAAGGGGACCGTCCATCTGATGGTCGAAGGTGCTGTCTCCTTTTCTAATTTTTAGCCCATTTCATCCTACACTTCCCAAAATTCACTTCCAATCCATCCAACAAATTATCCATTCCTTAATCCCATCAATCCTACACTATAAACACTCCCATTCCTCATAACCTTCCATCATCTCATTACGCCATCTCCCATCAAACCAAAGCCAAAAACCTCAAGGTTAGCAAGGATAACCGAAAAACCCGAAGAAAACCAAACCCCCGAAACAAGTCCATCTCAACAAATGATGTGGCTAAACAACCGACACCTCCACCCACATTTGTTCCCAACTATACTCCCAATCCTTAAGCTCATTCCAATGAACCCTTTCACAAACCTCATCATAATAACCAATCACCCATCTTTACTCCCAAAAATACCCATTCATCTCTTCCATGTGATTCATATGAAGAGCATGATCAATCCCTAAACAATTATTCCAATCTCATTCACAACACCTCACATCTTATTCAACCTACCAATGTACCATCCAAAACACTCACCACTCTTAGAATATCCCCTTCTTCCATATCTCCATCCTTATCCACTCATAATTACCCAAGCTCACAAATGTCTCCACCACCAAAAGTATCACCACCACCTCCTACCAACTTATATGTTATTCCTACATTACATGTTCAAACATCCATCCCAGATAACAACCATACTCATCCATCATCACCTTTCTAAACCACCCTCCAAAATTTACCTTCCTAAACCACACCATTTTTACACTATAAATAGCCCTTTTGCATCATTAGTGTTCATTCATCCATCATAACAACCACACTCCACCATCATCACCTTCTTCCAAACACTTGAAGTTCATTGAAGAACTTAAAGAAGCCCATGAGCTTTGTGCTCTTCTTACCTTACACCTTGCTCAATTGGATCAACTCCCTTCTAGTCCTCCTTCATCACAAAATAACCTCAACCTCCACCTTCGTTCCAAACTACATATCTCAACCTTAAACCAACCTCATTGAAACCCTTCAAAACCCTCATCATATTGGTCAAACATCCAACTTTACTTCCAAGTACACACCCCAATTTCTTCCACTTCCATCAAATGACCAAATCCACATTCCCAACCAAATCCATGACCGTATTGATCTCCTTGCTATGCACCTTACAACAAGGGCCAACCTCCATCCTCCATCCTCACCCTACTCAAATTGCTCACCTCACCCTCATAATTTGAATCAAGTTGATAATTATGTCAACTATTTTCCTTTTTGTGTCCTTCTCCAAAAACAAATCATTGCCTTAAATAAACATTTCACTTGTATTGAGTATCTTCTTACTAGATCTCATCCAACGTCTCCACTTGAGTGAAGATATTTCTTGGATCAAATATCTACTCACTCGTCCTCATCCTATTCCTTCTCAAAACCGATATAACATCGTTAGATCCACTCCATCCGCTCCATTTCCCTCACCATCAAATAACTAAATACTATTCACATGCTTTCCGCTCCAAACTCTCCACCTCCAAACTCTCCACCTCCAAAAATATACCTCTATTAATCTAACATCCTTACCCTCACTCAACCAATTCCATTCCAAACACTCTACCATCAACTATCTAAGCATAACTGTATGCTTATTTTCCAAGCTTTCGTGTCGCAAGCAAGTCCGAAAGCTCTCTTTTGCAATTTAGGACCTTTTTTCTTGTTATATGTTTCAAGCATACTAATTAATGTCTTGCTATATGTTCTTAATATTTGTTTGCCATGATTGTTGTCTGCCATGATTGTTGTTTTTATATTCCTTATTTTGCTATGTATGCTTGTACTTCTAATATTTTTGTTGCAAGTATTCCATATATCGATTCCTTGGTGCCCTCAAACGAGGGGGAGCACACATCAAGGGGGAGTTTTCGCCCCAACAAATTTTGTATCTGAAATTTGTCGGCATCACCTTTTTGATTCTACAAAAAGGGGGACAAGTGAATATAAACTCACTAAATACTTGTCCAAAAATAATGTTTTGGATTTAATGAGTTTAAGTTTTGTAATCATCAAAAAGGCGGAGATTGTTGATATAAATAATGCCCTAAAAACATTATCAATACTTATTCATATCTCTATGTTTTGATGATCACAAAATGTAAACTCATCAAACATAAACTTATTGATGCGTGGTTTTGCAACCTTACAACAGGTTTTACCTCTCAAGGGATCTCAAGAGGCTTACAACCCCACCAAGCAGTGTACCTGACCGATGTAGTATAGTGTAGGGGTAAGTACGGGGGATTGATCGTTCTCCACAGGGAATAGTGTTCGTTAGGCATGAAAAACTACTCTAATAGGTCTAAGGGTGAGAGAAGATTCTTTTTATGTTTTTATAATTTTATGAAAGCAAGTAAAATCTCAGGTTTGAAAGAGTGGGCGGAATTAGTTGCTAGTCAACTAACCCAAGTTACTACGAATGCAAATAAAATAAAATAACAGAAAATGAAAAGGTGGTAAAACTTATGTGGAGAGAAATGTGTTTACTTAGATTTCCTTACTCCCTAACTATCTTTTACCGGTTGATTAGTGTGTATTAATCGCGTGGATGACGGGTGTATTCCTTAATACCATTCGTGGGGTGGCGTACGTACTTCCCCAACTCTATGAACTCCTACTTCACTCCTATGTCGAGCCGGCTAGGAAGCTCCTAACATGGGATCACTAGAATTCGCTCATGCATTAAATACAACCATAAAAACCTTTAGTACGCATTGGTTCATGTTTCTTAAGACGTTCAAGCAAGTTACCGAATAGGAAGTTAGCCAGTTTTCTTAAGCCTAACATAGATGAACAATCATCCAATACAACTAATAACACACTAATAACCAATAATCAATAGCTAGGTTTCATTAGATCTAAGCAAACACAAAGATAAATCTAGCCTAGCATGTTAAACAAAAGACAAGAACAAGATAGAATCAAACAACACATAGACATATTGAATGATTAATTGATAACTTATCTTCAATGTAACATGGAAGATCTCAAGGCAAAAAGCCTTGAAAAAGCTGCTAAAATCGTCTTAGGGTTTCCTCCCAAAATTACACACAAAAGTTCCACACTAATGATAAAAAATTGCAAAATTATATATAAAGATTAAGGGCTGACGGCGTCACGTTGTAGATTCTAACGCCGTCACCTCGCCGCTTTTAGGGTTCCCGGAAGGCCTTCCTGACGCCGTCCCTCTTTAGACCTCCAAAATCCGTTCTGGCTTATCAAGGCTTGACGCCGTCAGATTATGGCTTGACGCCGTCCCTCTTTAAATTAAGCTGTGACGACCTTGATCACTTCAAAGGGTGACGTCGTCAGATTTTTCATGCAAAATTCTCTGGCTTATCATGAGTAATTTTCATATCCACCTTTTTCTTGCCAAGCCATGACGCCGTCTAGGGCAATACCTGACGCTGTCAAAGGTACTTTTCAGCCGATTTTGAGACTTTGTTGTTTTCTTCACTTTTATGCTCCAAAAAACGTCCAAAATGCTTCCTTTTCCAGATTTCTTCTCCAAAGTACCTAAAATGACAAAAGGAACGATTTAGGGCAATATTTGATCAAATAAATACGATTTAGGGCTTAAATGACCCCCTAAAAGTGGTACACTTTTCGCTTCATCAAATACCGTTACACTTGAGATTTGCTTGTCCTCAAGCAAATGCGCTTTTATTCTAATCAAAATACAAGTTAGGGGTCATTTAATACTAATATAAAAGTAATTACAACAAATAATCGTTCCACTTTAATCATAATAAGCACGGAGATTACGTACTAGCACCTCACAAGTAGTGTTTAGATACTCACATCTCTCAGGTGTCATCAAAATAAATCTCATAAATGAAAACGGATAATATCTCTCACTACCTATCATAGCAAATAGATTACCATAGGCTTGGGAAAGGATCGAAAACCTCCTCCACTAGGCGTAAGCACCTAAGATAAACTATCAAAGAGGGCTTTTAAATGGGTTATAACGTTAGGTGTAGGGATATGATAAACACGGTTTTGTTGGATAAGGGATATTTTACTGGTGGCGAGTTAAAGATCTTGATCAATTACATGTACTATACAATGTTGCTAAGCCAAGACTCGACTCAATCTTAAGCTAAAAACAAAATAACAAAAACATAAAACAAACATAAAATGAAACGGGATGGTAGTCCGTATGTTTTTTTTTTTTTTTTTTTTTTTTTTTTTTTTTTTCTTTTTCTCATTTTTTTTGTCACACTTTTTTTTTTTTTTTTTTTTTTTTTTTTTTTTTTCATACACTCTTGCCCTACCATCCAAAATAATACATCATAGGGGCGTTGCATTCCCCTTACACTTGAACTTTTACATAACTTTACAAATAACTATTCTAATGACTCGAATTAAGATAATCAAAACACTTGGAGTACTTTTTAAAATATTTAGCACATATGGGGGTAATAAATGATGTTCTTCCCCATTACTCCATTACACTAGTACTTTACCCATGAGTCCTAATCGTCCCAAAACAATATGTACAAGGATATGACTCGACTTAGCAACCATGTAATCAATTAGATAATTAACTTGGGTTTTAAACAAATGTTGTCACAATAATGCACTAAAAATGAGTGCATACAAGGTAGGCTAAGGCGATTTGGGTGTACATTTTAATGGGGTGTAAACAAATTCTTCCTTTAAGTAAAATGCTTAAAGGTCGAAACGAAAAGATAGGCTCTGAGGGGTGTACTAGGGGTATCGTGTACTAAAAATGAGTACAACGCAAAGGGTGTGGGAGAATTACTTGACCAATGTAGCCAATGTAATTATAACAAAAACACAGGTGTAAAACAATGGGTTAATCCTAATGCCTCTTATCATGTAGTAAATCTAACTACACGAATGTAGTCTCACTTGTGGCCTTGGAATGGTCCTAACGCAAGTTCTAGAATCTAAGTGCTACCGGTACACACATCATAGCATAAATGCTTTTCCTACCAATTCTAGGGGCGAACCTCACATATTTGGGGGTGGAAAATTTTTTTAGTGGTACGGTTTTTGTGCTAGTCATATAACTCCTATCCATGAGACGCTCATTAAGATCAAAGTTTCACTCCTAAATGTTGTAAAAAATTTTAAATTTGGAACTAAAATTGCCCTAACAGGTATTTATCTCAGTTTTATTACACATCTACTATTAAACAAACAAAAATCAAGCGTAATAGCATTCTCTAATCGTACTTTTACTCCCCCTTTCACTTAAGATGAACATTGTCCCCAATGTTCAAATAACAAGATGTAAAAGCATAAAGTAAAAGAATGAAATCAAATACTCCCCTAATTCGCTTGGTGGATAATGAAGTAACATGGTTAAATCTTCTTCCAAAGTAATGTTGAAGCTCCATGACTAATGCATCACCAAAAGCTTGATCCAACAAACATTTCCTTGTCTAAAATAACCTGTTAAACCTAAGAAAACAAACACGAAAACCTGCATAACATCGGCGGGATAAATTCTATATATAAGGATATAATGCTTGTGGAATGATAATTTTGCAGATTCCGGGAGATTATAAGTTAGAGATTTAATAAAAACTTTTTATGAAAACAAAACTTTCAAAAAAAATTTCAGAAAATTAAAACCTGACGCCGTCAGGTTGTAAACCCTGACGCTGTCAGAAATGATCTGACAGAATTCTCATGTTAAGTTTCCGGAAAAATTTTGGAAAAACGTACACCTTACTTCCTGGAATTCCTGCAAAACATCATTATGACTCGATACAAGCATTTGACTCAAACAAATACTAATATGTATGTTAATTTATTATTATTATTACGATTCATGTTCATTTGTTCTAATAAACCGATTTGGATTTCCCTTACACTTAACTTTTGCAAAATACCTTTATATGTAGTTAAGACGAAGTTAAAAACAAGATAAAGCATTTTCACAAATTAGTTTTGAACATGAATCAATAATAATAAAACTTAAACATACATACGGAATCAAATAAAATCAAACAAACAAATAAATAAACACACAAAGCAAATAAAGCTTGGGTTGCCTCCCAAGAAGCGCTTGTTTTTGTTCGAGTCACGAGCCTGACTCTACCCTTATTTAACGGATAAAGGAGAGGTTTTTCCTACACTTAGGATTAAGTGCGGGTGATAGTAGCGATACACACCATCTTGGTGGAAGTATGCCGCATGAGGAAAGAGTAGTGGATGAATTATATACTCAAAGGGGTGTGCTCCTTTCATCATAACCTTACCTAGTTCACTTTGGTCAATGGGTGAATTAAAGTTTTCTCCTAAAAAGGGATCATCTTCTATCAACTTCGAGAGATTCCAAGTTGGGAATCCATCTTGACCTAATAAACCCGGTTTAAACCCATAATGTTTCTTGTGATCAATCATAAATGGGTGATGTAAGTATGTAAGGTCATGGTTCACTCCTATAGTAGCTTCCTCTCTACAAGGCTTAGAGTCTACTACCTTCAACATAAAACTACCCGGACTATATGGTTTGATGGGTGGGTCGGGACCAAATTCAATTCCTAAGTTCACATCTAAGGATGGAAGATTAGGTAACGGTTTTGGTTGAGGCTCCGGCTCATCAAGACTAGGAACTTCCATAGGACTAAAAGAAAGGTTGTGATCACTAAAAGCATTCAAACCTATTTCTTCTAGTTGTGTTTGGTTCAAAGGTTCTACCTCTATTGGGGTTCCTATAGTCTCCACTACTTTTTCCGGGTAAGTCACGGGCGGTGTGTGTGCCTCGAATGATGGTAGGACTTGTGGGGTACTTTGTAGGTTTGTGTTATTTAACTCATCCTTCCTTGTCTCTATATCAATTATATCCACATCATGTGTTTTAGTAGAATCTAACCCAAACATGTTCCTAAGTATCTCAAATCCTTCTCTAGCCATTTCAAGTTCTAAGTCCGATTCATAAGAATCTTCCCCGATAACATGATTACTATGTTCAATTTGCCTAAAGGATTCATCATGTGTTCCTTGAGATTCAAAGTCATTGATCATAAAACCTAGGTCTTTTTGCTCAATATGCTCATGTTCGGCTAAATCCTCCTCAATTGTTTCCTCAAGTTGTGATGTATACAAACCTATTAATTCATTAAACTTATGGTTCACGGTTAGGAGGCTTTCCTCAAAATTTTTCCAAAGGGTCTTATTAAAAGGAGTTGATCCTAACAATGATTGTTTAATAGAAGCCACACATGCACATAATTCATCAAACCTATCAAACTTTATACCCATCTCCTCTTGTATATATCTAAGATCACTTAAAAATTCATTGGAACAACAGGAAGCAAATCTATCCGTGTAAAGTAATTGTTCCTCTATTGTTAATGATCTAAATGGAATTTCATCCGCCATGGTGACAAATGAAAATGGTTTTACAAACAAAGGGCACAAAGAAAAAGATAGACTACAAGAAATCCTAGAAAAATAAAATAAAAATCTCACTAGAAAGGAATCTAGTGAGTAGACCTAATAAAATAAGAATTCAACCTAAACAATAACTATTCCCCGGCAGCGGAGCCAAAAACTTGATGCGTGGTTTTGCAACCTTACAACAGGTTTTACCTCTCAAGGGATCTCAAGAGGCTTACAACCCCACCAGGCAGTGTACCTGACCGATGTAGTATAGTGTAGTGGTAAGTACGGGGGATTGATCGTTCTCCACAGGGAATAGTGTTCGTTAGGTATGAAAAACTACTCTAATAGGTCTAAGGGTGAGAGAAGATTCTTTTTATGTTTTTATAATTTTATGAAAGCAAGTAAAATCTCAGGTTTGAAAGAGTGGGCGGAATTAGTTGCTAGTCAACTAACCCAAGTTACTACGAATGCAAATAAAATAAAATAACAGAAAATGAAAAGGTGGTCAAACTTATGTGGAGAGAAATGTGTTTACTTAGATTTCCTTACTCCCTAACTATATTTTACCGGTTGATTAGTGTGTATTAATCGCGTGGATGACGGGTGTATTCCTTAATACCATTCGTGGGGTGGCGTACGTACTTCCCCAACTCTATGAACTCCTACTTCACTCCTATGTCGAGCCAGCTAGGAAGCTCCTAACATGGGATCACTAGAATTCGCTCATGCATTAAATACAACCATAAAAACCTTTAGTACGCATTGGTTCATGTTTCTTAAGACGTTCAAGCAAGTTACCGAATAGGAAGTTAGCCAGTTTTCTTAAGCCTAACATAGATGAACAATCATCCAATACAACTAATAACACACTAATAACCAATAATCAATAGCTAGGTTTCATTAGATCTAAGCAAACACAAAGATAAATCTAGCCTAGCATGTTAAACAAAAGACAAGAACAAGATAGAATCAAACAACACATAGACATATTGAATGATTAATTGATAACTTATCTTCAATGTAACATGGAAGATCTCAAGGCAAAAAGCCTTGAAAAAGCTGCTAAAATCGTCTTAGGGTTTCCTCCCAAAATTACACACAAAAGTTCCACACTAATGACAAAAAATTGCAAAACTATATATAGAGATTAAGGGCTGACGGCGTCACGTTGTAGATTCTGACGCCGTCACCTCGCCGCTTTTAGGGTTCCCGGATGGCCTTCCTGACGCCGTCCCTCTTTAGACCTCCAAAATCCGTTCTGGCTTATCAAGGCTTGACGCCGTCCCTCTTTAAATTAAGCCGTGACGACCTTGATCACTTCAAAGGGTGACGCCGTCAGATTTTTCATGCAAAATTCTCTGGCTTATCATGAGTAATTTTCATATCCACCTTTTTCTTGCCAAGCCATGACGCCGTCCAGGACAATACCTGACGCCGTCAAAGGTACTTTTCAGCCGATTTTGAGACTTTGTCGTTTTCTTCACTTTTATGCTCCAAAAACGTCCAAAATGCTTCCTTTTCCAGATTTCTTCTCCAAAGTACCTAAAATGACAAAAGGAACGATTTAGGGCAATATTTGATCAAATAAATACGATTTAGGGCTTAAATGACCCCTTAAAAGCGGTACACTTTTCGCTTCATCACTTATTAAGTAAACAAGTATTTAGTTGGAAATATTCATTTCTACAACTTAATCACTTAAGGTATGAATGAACAAATACTTAATGCATTATATGATCAAAGGAACATTTTCTTAATCACTAGATTTTTTATAAAATGACCCAAAACATTTTATATCTTATGGAAAATCATTTTTGGTATTAAATAAAAATGTTTAATCTTTTATAAAATTATGAATTCAAATTTTCAACCAAAAATGGTAAAAATGTTCCAGAAAAACCTTCCCCACAAAAAGAAAAATCTGGGCAACGGTCAGATGGGCGGCCCCCTTAATTTTACTAGGCGGTCCCCTTAATTTTAAGGGGGCCGACCACCTATTTAAGGGGACCGCCCCGCTCCTCCAGCTGTCCAGATTTGCCTATAAATACTGGACTTTCCCTGGACTTTTTCCTCACCTTTTGCACCCCAAACCTTCTGTTCTAAATCTCCTCTAATCCTTGTAAATCCTTTCTAAAATCCTTTGATCATATTCTATTAAGCATTGGTTTCCAAGTGATCCAAGCTTCTACCACGCAAGTGCAAAAGAAGAATACTCCTTCAACCACTAGAGAAGAAGTATTACAACTTAGTATCATCTTGCTATCTAAGTTGTTTGTGTAATCATTCATTCATTTGTGTATAAGTTGTGTATATTTGTTAGATAGGTGTGAACATAATTGATTAGGCTAGATTAGTGTGTAAGTAGTCAAGCTGTGAAGAAGTGAAGGTGTGTAAGTAGGGAAGGTGTGAAGAAGAAGAAGAACATACAAATAGTGCTAGGTAGTGAAGTAGGTGTGAAGCTATTGTGAAGAAGGTGTGAAGTCGTGAAGAAGTTACGAAGAAGGTGTGTAGTTGTAGTAAAGAAGTTGTGAAGAAGTCGTGAAGAAGAAGTTGTGAAGTAGTTGTGATTTAAGTTGTGAGATTGGTTCTAGCTACGATTAGAACTCGACATCTAGCTTTGTGTCGTTAAACCGGTGTAAGCGAAAGTTGTATAAGGTTTTCTCCGCCATAAGGGAGCTTGTTGACATAGTGAAGAAAACTCTCGAGTTTGGTGCTCGGGGAGTGGAGTAGGGCAAGGAAGGTGTCCTTGTAGCCGAACCACTATAAATCTCTTGTCTCTCGGTTAGATCTTTCCATCTCTGTCTTGCATTTCATTTCATTACTTTATTTGCATTGTTAATTTAGATTTATTTATATTTGTTCATATTGTTCAAGAGTTGAGTTCACATAAATTCGAATCTAAGTTTTTATAAGTAAATAAAGTTTTCATAATAAAATTAAAAAGACGTAAAACTATTCAACCCCCCCTTCTAGTTTTTCACATTTGGTATCAAGAGCCACGTTAAAAATGGTTTGTATGCATATGTAAAGGAATATCTGAAAACGATCCTAGGTAGGATCCGATCCTACGATCCCGATCTTGCAAAGCCGAAAACGATCCTAGGTAGGATCCCGATCCTGACAACCTTGATTTCACCATCATCAAAAGGCAAAGGTTTGTTGATTGAAGAACCTAAGAAGAAATTTTTATCACTCAGTCAACAACAACAACAACTCATTCAAGATGAAGAACTTGCAAGAAAAGTGCAAGCTGATCTTTTTGCTGAAGAAGAAGAGGCAAGAAGAAAGCAAGCTCGGAAAGAAGAACAAGCAAGTCTTGAACTTATTGATTCCTGGAATGACATTCAATCCAAATGTGAAGCAGATCACATGGTAGCCCAGAGAATGTGGGAAGATGAACAGGAAGAGCTATCTGTGGAAGAAAAATCAAAGCTCTTTATGGAATTCTTGGCTCAAAAGAATAAATTCTTTGCTCAAAAGAGGACTGAAGCAAAAAGGAACAAACCGCTTACCATAGCACAGCAAAGGCAAATTATGCAGACCTATCTGAAAAATATGGGTGGTTGGAAATAAGCTCAGTTCAAGGGGATGAGCTATAACAGAATCAAAGAAGAGTTTGACATAGTTTTCAGAAGGGTTAACACTTTCATTGCTATGAATGAAGATGAGGTGGTAGGAGGTTCAAAAAGAGCTAGAGAAGAGTTAGAATCTGAAAGCAGCAAGAAGCAGAAAATAGATGAGCAAACAGAGCAGGTACAAGAGCAGACAGAGCAGTTTCAAAAGAGTGCTGATCTACAACAAATGATTGCAATTGTAGACAGTGATGATGCATTTGTTGATGCTATTCCTTTGAAGACTAAAGTTCCTATCATTGATTGGAAGACTGGTTATAATGGTAAAACTCCTTGGTGGGAGATAATTAGAGTTGGTAGAAAGTCTCAAAGGTTTGTAACATTTCCTCAAATGCTCAAAAATTTTGATAGAGAAGATTTGGAGACCTTATGGGCATTAATCAAGAAAAGATATGGAGATTCAAGGCCAGAAAACATTTTGGATACAGTTCTCTGGGGAGACTTGAAGATTATGTTTGAAGTTTATCATGAAGATAGAGTTTGGCATGAGCAATACTCTAGTAATGTTTTGATTTGAAAACTTTTTCAATCATGTGGAGTTCACACTGTAATGATGAGAGGACTTCAAATCTACATGCTAGTAGAAAAAGACTATCCTCTGGCAAAGAGTACACTTGATATGATGCTTAATGGGTCTATTAAACTTCAAACTGATTATTGGAGTGAAATGGTATATCAGCTTCTCAAGAAAATGGAGAAACAACTTTATGGGGCTGATTACAAGAAAATGAGAAAGTAAGTATTTGGAAACATCCTCCTGGTGAAGGTTCAAGCTTATATTGAAACTTGATGATTTTGGAAGAAAATATCAAGTTTAGGGGAGGATTGCTGGGTTTTAAAGGTTTCTTGAAGTTACTGCTGCTTACATTATTAAGACTACTCAGGTACTACAAAGGATATATAACAAGTCATTACTTCTGCTAGTTATGGAAGTTAATGCTGCTAGAAGATTAATACTGCTATAACAAATAGTTAGTGTTGCAAATACATTATTAATGTTGCTAGAGTATTAGAGTCGGTTATTATGTATAGTATGTTTAGATAAGTATAGAAAAGATTCTATAAAGATTTATCTTGTGTAGAAAGTTATTGTAAGCCGACTAGGACTCCTTAGTCTATAAAAGGAGGACCTAGGGCATAGTTGAAAAGATGATTTTTACTATTAACTTCAAGGTTGTAAACCCTAATACTCAAAGAGTATTTGTATTATTAATAATATTGAGGTGTTTAGTTTGATATTCGTTGTTCATTGTTTCATTCGTTATAAAGTTCTTCTTAAGATCAAATACAAGATTCCGCATTGTGTTTGATAAACTACAAGGCAATTTCTATACCTAGTTATGTTAGATTTATCTAGCATAGCTAAACCTTTACAAGCTAAGGAATTCGATCAAGTGCTCAACTGGGATCAAGATATATATATATATATATATATATATATATATATATATATATATATATTGCTCCAATGTTTCGTATAAGTTATTTCATGTCAAGTTCATCGCGTATTTTCTTGACTTTATTGATTAGTTTGGCTATCAAATACAATATTTATGCATAAATTCGAGCTTTTGAGCTGAGCTCAAGCCTTATTCGAATATTACTCAAGCCGAGCTGAAGTTTTGATGATTAAAGCTCGTCAAGCTATCGAAGTGAGCTCAAGCCTACCTTGTGATTTTTGAGCCGAGCTTAAGCCTTGTAAAGCTCAATCTCGGCTTGTTACAGCCCTAGATTTATGTGATTATTGTAGATGTGTTTAGAGGTCTATTAAAAGTAATGATTGTGACTAACGAGATGTTGTTCGTACACGCGTTATAGCTGGTATAAAAACATTTATTTTATAGCTATGAAATATTTCTTTAACAATAATAGGTTTTTCTAATAATAATAATAATAATAATAATAATAATAATAATAATAATAATAATAATAATAATAATAATAATAATAATAATAATAATAATAATTTGCATTAGTACAAACGAGAAATGTAGTACATCCCTGTGGTTTACACCTTTTGCCACCTTACATCCCTGTCAGAAACTATTGGCAAGTTACATCACTCGTTAGCCAAACGTTTGCCACCCTACATCCTTAGTCCCTAACTTCGTTATTGTTTAGTCCTAACTGACGTTAAGTGGAAAAAATGAGGGGTATTTATGTCTTTTCGTTTCCCATCTACCATATTCCTTATTTAAATAGTCTTATACCCTAACATATTTTACTCACCACCCACTTTTACACTCACACTTATCACCACAGTAAAATCTCAAAATCCAAAAAAACCCTAATTTAAGAATCTCTAATAATGGAAGTAATAAATTGTTTTTGTGCCACTTCAGCAACAATTCGTACTTCATGGACACAAGCAAATCCCGGTCTTCGTTTTTATTGTTGTGCTAGGACTGTAAGTGTTCATCATTATGTCTAGATAAATTGATTTTGTAATGTGTTAAGTTAATGCTAAGTGTTGATATTTTAGGTACAAAACTGTGGTTATTTTGGTTGGGCTGAACCACAACTGTGTGCAAGAGCCATGGAGATCATTCCTGGACTTTTGAATAACATGAACAACCTTCGAGCTTTAGCAAGGGAAAATGCAAATCAAGCTCGCAAATTGAAGTTCTTATTAGCTTTTAGTTCTTATTAGCTTTTAGTTGGTGTTTTTTTAGTTTGTATGTTGTTATGAATTGAAGTATGGGTTAGAAGTAAGCTTTTGTGGGTTAGAAGTAAGGTTTGGCTTAGAAATGTATGGGTTAGAAAGATGGTTAAAGTAAACTTTTGTGGTTTATCATGAATGTAATGTTTTGGAACATCAATGAATGTAATATTTATTTTTGATGAATGTAATGTTAATTCCTATAAACAATGAAGTAAAATGCAAAAAATATTGAAATGCTATTCAAGAGTAAACTGTACAAACCAAACTGCATAACAGTTAAACAAAGTGCATAACACTTAAACAATGGCCTATAAATTCCAAAAAGATGGACTGCAAATTCCCAAAATAACTACATTGTACCATAGTGGCCAAACTAAGTCAGCGTTTCAAAATAACCACTTAAAGATTACATATTTAGAACATTCTTTTGAAAATAGCCATAACACTTAAACCAATTTTTATTTTCCCTTGGACTTTGCAAACCTCTGTGATGCTCTTGTTAGAGTTGTTGCAGACCTTTGTGATGCTCTTGTTGGAGTAGTTCCAGAACTTTGAGATGCTCTTGGTGCTGCAGCAGACTGCTTTGATGCTGTTGGAGTTGCATCAGATCTATGTGATGTTCCTTGATTTGTAGCAGAAGCTTGGGAGTGTTGAGACCCTCCAACACCAACCTTATATGATCTTTTATTATGACCAGGAGTCTTGCAAATATCACAAGTCACTGTCTTGCCAACCCAAGACAGTTTCCCACCACTACTCATTTTCTGGCTAGATAGCTCATCAGCAGATTTCTTCCCTTTTTTTTCGGTGGCCTTCCTATTTGTGTGTGATGCTTCAGTGGAATAAGACTAAGAGGACAAGGATATTTCTTCCAAAGGTGTGGGCCATTTAAACAATAGAGCTTGTAACTATAAACCTTTTTCCATGTAGCAAGCCAATAAGATGGATGGACCCAACTTTCTAGTATGCCAACATCATCTTTGTGTCCAGCCCTGTCCCATAATGCTGCCACAACATGCTTGCAAGGCATGCCAGTTAATTCCCACTCTCTGCAGCTGAAACTTTTCTCCTTAATACCCACTACTACCTGGTCATCCCATGGACCCATAACTTGATATTGATTTTCACCATTCCAAAGTACCTTTATAAAAAAGAAACTACTTAGCTAGATGGCTTAAAACAAAACATGATAGAAATACTAATTACCTAGCTAGATTGCTTAACACATTAAGTAATACAGTTAAGTAATTGCTGTAAAGTAAAACAGTTAAGTAAAACAAATTACCGTATAAAAGCTAGCTTCTTCTTTGATGGCTTTGCACAAAACAATAGTAGATGGTGTTAGAGGACCCTTTGACTTGTCAATCACCTTTTGAACATTAACTATTCTTTTCATTAGATACTCTCTAACAAACTTTAAACATGTGATTATGGGAACATCCCTTCCACCACCAACTGTCTGTTGAACACTTCACAAAGATTGTTCAATAACATATCACAATTAGCTCTGCCTGTATGTAACACCCCAACCCGACCTTGGTTAAGATGCCACATTATGGTGTCTAAACAGAACATACAAAATAACACAAGCGGAAGTCTTTCATAAATAAAGTTAAGTCAAGAACATCATGACTTACAAATAACAAGTTCCAAAAGACTTAACAATGAAATACAAAGGAAATAAATATCCAAACATGAGTCCAAAATAGTTCCAAAAGAATGGGGAATCTAATAAGATAGGTCTTCTACTCCTACTCTTAACTCTCTTGCCCCGCATCCCGCTTATTACCTGCCGCATGGAAAAGAAAACGCGGCTGAGCATAAAATGCCCAGTGAACAGATATATAAACAAAGCAGAAATGATAATAAGCATAGTCAAACGAATACGGATCAAATGGCACACATGCATACACATCAAGGTAAGAATTGCTCTAGAGTCAAAGAAATAAACGTCAACGAACACGTCCAAACGAGCCACTCGAACGGACCAAAGATACCTAACGGATAGCCACGAGCCTGTCTAAATGAGTCACTCGAATAGACCACATATCACATATACCTATCATATCTAAAGTGTAAGGAGAGGGGAGACCTATAAGTACCAAATAGTGAGTGGGGTATAGGGCACATACAGCCAGTCACCAAACAAATCATATCACATATCATATAAGCCTAGGATGCATCCATACGCCCCCTGCAAAACCAAATACATATGCAAGTACTAGATTGTACACATGTATACATAATGGCCAAAGTGCGCAAATAATCATATCATAACAGAAGGGGACACCGTGGATCAATCACACCTCCACAGAAAGTGTCATGCCATTGGTGCCTCAATGACATGGCCATGGTACCTCCATGGCTAGTTAGCTCGGGCAACAAACATAACAAAGCACATCATATCATATCATCATATCAGAGTGAATCATAGCAAAGGCATACATCACTGAATAATAACAGATGGTCATATACTCAAATCATATCAAAGCTCATATCAAAAGAATCATATCAAAGGATCATAGCAAAGGAATCATATCAAAGGATCATAGCATATCAAATCAAACGAATCAGTGTCAAGGATCAAAAGTCATGAGAAAAGACACCCTTACTGAGAAAGGGTAGAATATCTGTACCTTATGCAAATCAACCAACGAAATAAGAAAGTACATCGAAAATAGAGGATCACTCCTTCTTCACCGAACCTATACAAATTAATGATAAAGTATTACTAATAATGCTTATTTTACAAGTTTACCACTTATAGTTATTAATGTTTTTCATTTATGGTTTCTTCCTATTTTTAGTAACCTGCCATATTTAGTAAGTTTCCATAATTAGAAAGTTTCCCGAAATAGTAATTTAATACCTTAAGGTTATAATTGACAATTGATAATATTTAAGGGTTAAAATGACAATTATAATAGTTTAGGGTTAATTATGTCAATTTAGTAAAGTTTAGGGTCAAAATGTAAATTATCAAAATTAAATAAAAAATGTCAAATAAAATTATTTTAAAGTACGTTTATGCTATAATTTTATATTAAGATGATAATTTTAGATCCCGTTGTTCATAATTTATTAACGTATTCTTGACATTAATCTTAGACCGCGACGACCAAAATATGTTATTATCACATGCATAAACACACGACTCGCGACTATCCTTCAAACAATTTTGTATAAGCATTTTATGACTACCATACTCACACACATGCACATCTTTACGCTAGTCATAATTATCGAGATACAATACTTCACTAGACTCAACTAGATCCAAATAACCCTTTTTATTTGTCCATAACACACGACACAACCAAATCATAAAATCACACCTTTTGACTACCATATCTCCCAATGCTTACCCTCCCATTCGACCCAAAACCATAACCAATCTCGACCCTTTTTCTCCTTTTCTTTCCCATTTAGCGAGACCATCATAAACACCAAACCATACGTTTCAAACTACACTAACACACCCTTTTTTCTAATCTATTTGACCACCATTTATTTACATGAAACTACAAATCAACAACCTTAATTCTGTGCATTCGACCATCCTATAAACGACTCGCCATGCATGCATTTATCCTCATTTATTTAGAAACCAAACTCACCCTTGCTTTACGTATTTAAATGGGAATACTTTTACACCATGCGACAGCAGCAAACACGAAACGAGATCATGCAATAACAAACCCATTGTTTATTTCTTGCGTTTAATATCCAGATTTCAGATTGTATAATAGTGATCGAAACGAGTGTCGAAAGTCCAGATTCAAACATATAACATCACAGATTCAAATGGCAAAACAGCAAACAAGGTCGACATGTATAAAGTCCAGTTTTCATGATTTCATGTTAAGTATCTATATACATGTTCAACTGAAAATACCAAGGACGCACATTAAAACGCCGTTGGTTTACTAAGCTTGTAATGTTAATATAATCAATATGTTTTTCTTAAGAACACAAGTAAAAACAGGTGGTGTCAAATGCGATTATGAAATTAAATGTCCAAAGGGAAGGTGACGAGTTTGGAGTTCATGCAACACTTGTTAACATAAATGCATAATAGCAGTTTGAAGTTTATATTGTCTGATCCCCAAAGTGATCATATCTTACAAAGGACCATCGCTAAGACCAGCAATCAGAAAATGGACGCACATTAACCGTATTCAAAAAGCAATAGAGTAGAGATCGGCATATAGGTTATATTGTTCATTATTTTATTAGACGTATCGATATGTTATTCATTTATTTATGTTTAACGAAACCACAATTAGTTTTACAGGTTATAAGCGTGTATATATATATATGTTGAATGCATGTCGACTGAAAAGACACAGAGAGATCGATATACCTCGAGTCGGACCTAAGAACGAAACAAGAACACGAGAATCAAAACCTACACCCTTCGCACACAATCCCACCCTTATTCGAAATGAGACCACACGAGTAAAACAGAAGATTATTCAAGCTCCTTGGCGCACCTGCAGTGATCGTGTCAGAAAAATCGAGTTTTGCTTCACACTTCCAGAAGAATTGCAGAAGACCTTCAAGACCGGCTCGAGATTTTATGGCGACTACTCACCTTCAGATGGATGGACGGACAGAGCAACTATGTTGAAATTGAAGATGTATGGAACGGAGAGTTTGACAAGTGTATTGGCATGATTGAGCTTACCTACGGAGATGTAGAACACCTTTTGGATTGGATTAAGTTGAAGATTTATTGGTTTAAAATCCGGGGTTGATTACTGTGATTGGCGAATTAGTTATCCTTGTAGAAGAGAAACCTTGAATGGTGGACTATGAAATTGGTATGTTTCGTACGATGTCCCCGTTATGGAGATTTAGACATTTTGGGCGTAGGAAGAAGAGCTGGTTCATGATACGTTAATCCTTTGAGTTGTTGTTTTCCATACGATTATCCGACCTATTCCGTTATGCTCTCCGATACGTTCCGATCCTCCGTTATGTGCTTAGTTTATCGTCTGCACGACTAAGTTAGCTCTTTGATCTGCTTTATCCGTATGATGGTTCGACTTGTTTTGTTTTGTTTTCTGATGCGTTTCGATACTCCGGTTTATACTCCATTGATCGTCGGTACAAATATGCTACACACCTCATTATGCGTTTCAATTCACCTCATTATGTTTTGTTTTGTTTTCTGATGCGTTTCGATACTCCGGTTTATACTCCATTGATCGTCGGTACAAATATGCTACACACCTCATTATGCGTTTCAATTCAAGTTGATATTTCGAGTTGTACTCGATTGATCATCAGTTAAATTATACCATCTATCTCTTATAAACTCTCGATACATTTAATGATTCGTCATGTGCTTTATTGACCGGTGGTACGTTCCTTAGTTCGATCAGTATCAGTTTGAAATTGATGAGTTCTTCTATAATGATGCACTAGTTCCCTTTTCGTTAAAAATCTGGACTGAGTCGAGGAGGTTTTACTCTTTAGTACTACCCTCGTATTGCTTGCAAGCATGAATGTTTCATGTATCTCTGTGCGAGATTTAAATCGTTATTCGCTACATTGTTGTTTCGTATTCCTTGGCACGAATTCGTGTGAATTATGAAAGTCTAGGGCCTTTCAAGGATTTTGATCAGAGTGGCGAGGTATATCATCGCTTGGCGTTACATTCCCAGTTATCTTACGTATACGATGTATTCCATATGTCACTTATTCGTGAGTATGATTATCATCCGCTTCATGTTGTGTTTTGCCCATTCGATCAAATTCGGGAAAATCTTTCGTATAGTGAAGAACCTGAGGCTGTTTTGAGCGTCAGGAAAGAGTCATGAGAACTAAAACAATTCCGTTCATAAAGATTCTTTGGAAGAACCATCCTGAGAGCGAGACTACTTGGGAGACCAAAGAATCAATACGATCCAGTTATCCGCATTTTTCTTTTTGACTTGGTACGTATTCATTTCGATATTGCTTTCGATTTCGCCTTTTCATTTCGACTTCGCATTTCAATTTTCGAGGACGAAAATTCCTTTTTAAGAGGGGAAGAGTTGTAAAACCCCGAAATTAATATGATCTGAAATGACTAAAATACCCTCTGAATTTGAACTTTTAAAAATTTATGAAATTATATAAGTAATCTCGTGTGAACTTAACCTAAGTATCTAACACGCCAACAATTGAATATATGGACGTGATACGAATATTTAAGACTTATGTTATACACAAAATATTAATCCTACATCTAATATACTAGGCGAAATTTTGTGAACTTATGCACCTATGACATTCCAAATTTTTGGCCCATAATTACTAAATAAGAATTCATTTAACTTGGTTGGTCCTAGCCCAAATTAAACCCATTCATTCCTTGACTTGGCCCATCAAAAAAAAAAGAACTCGGCATCCCTTTTGTTATAACCGATCTTCACAAGACAAAAAAACCAAAAACCCTAATTCACAACATTCGGTTCTCCTTGTGCTGCTGCAGTCGATCCAAGAAACCACCAAAAAGGGTTTAATCCTTGCTCATACTAGTCAAGGTAATCTTGTTCTTGTTCCCATTGATCCATTCGAACCATTAAACACAAACCCTAATTCGACTTTTTGTGTTTCCTTGTGTTTTGTTGCTGCTGTACGAACCAAAGAGAAAAGAAGAAGGCTTGTGGTGATTTGATCTCGTGTGGTATCTTGTATTCTTGTTCTTCATCGTGTCTTCGAGGGTATTGTGTATCATTCTTGTTGATTTCATTTTTATTCTTGGTCCTTGTCGAATTGAATGATAGAACTACACATAAAATCATAATGAAAACCCTAAAACTTAAGATGTATAATCGACACAGGTTGTATATGATGGTTGTAATTGTTTTGAATATGTTTTGACCTGTTATTATCGACCTAAACATGTTATGAACCAACCTATAATCGTTGTGTGTCATGAATTAAAGATTAGAAGGATAAAACCCTAAGTATATGCATGAAACTGTGAAACTGCTACTGATCCAGGAAAAGGTCCAACTTAAATCGAATGTAACTAATTGATGTGAACGTGTTTTTGGGTGTTTTCAGAGTCTAAAACTAAGTTCAATGAAATAGCTACCTGGAAAAATTAATCTTGTAATTTTTGGAGGCGTGGAAGGTTACTTTTTGATTTTTGGAAAATTAAGTGTCAATCAGAATTCGTATGTCTGGAAAATCCGTCCGTGTTTTTGAATTTTAATTTGCAAACCGTGTCGAATTAGAAGATGCCCTTTGAACTGAGTAATATTTAATATGTTAGGTAATTACTGGAATTTTTATAGATTTTTATGAATTTATCTGAAGGGGTAAAAAGGTATAAACTTGTCGGGTGTTCCATCAGATACGATTTTGGAACATGTTGAGAAAATGGATTTTTAATATGTACCTATACAACTTAATAAAATCTGGAAAAATTACATAAAATACTTAAGACATTTTGGAACATGTGTGAATTTTTATAGATTTTATTTCGAAGTATTAATGTGATTCATAAATTATTGGAAACGTGTTAAATTCGTAAGTGTAAAGGACTGTTAAGGATTAAAATGTTTAAAATGATGTTATGTGTTGATTTTCTAAACTAAAGGGTCTAAAGTGTTATTCTTTTAAATTAAGGGACCTAACTTATGAAAAACCTGTAACTTTATAGTAATTACATTTAATACCCTAACTTCATGAGAATTGCATACTAATCCCTAAACTTGTGATTATTACATAATAAACCCTAAAATTATGGAAACTACATTATGAACCTTAAACTTATGTAAATGATATTATGAACCTTAAGCTACTAATATGGTCATCTTTAATACCTTAAGATGATAAACTTGAAATGTTTATAACTAATATTTACTAAATATGGAAACTTGCTATTTTTGGAAAAATTACTAATTATGGAAACCTGCTAATTATGGAAAGTTACCTAAAATGGAAAGAAAACTAAAATGAAACCTATACGACTAGGAGACTATGAACTTATAAGAAAACTTATGATTATGTATATCGGGTGAAGAAGGAGTGGCCTTCTGCTTCTTTTGATTTCATTTGCTTTCGTTGTGTGCTGTGTTAAGGTACAGATATTCTTTCCCTTCTCAGTAGGGATATTTTCTTTCGATCCTAAGCCATTGCTATGTTTCCCTTATTTGATTCATGACATTCATTGTATGGTTGTCATTCCTATGATCCTCTCTGACATTTATTTTAAATGTCTCTGCTATGCTATGCTTATTTGTTTGCCATGCTATTTGAGTTACTTTCTGTTTCTCTTGCTATGTTAGATTTTGATTATGTATGATATGATATTCCGTGCCTGAGCTTAACTAGTTCTAGAGGTACTAGGACCATGTCTAGGATGGCACCCTAGTCATGACACCCCCGTAGAGGTGTGATAGATCTACGGCGTTCCCCCCTTATGTATATGAATTATAACGCGTTTACTATTGGCCAACCCCTTATGTGTGCTTAGTCTAGAGCTGACACACATACTTATGTTAGGGAGCGTATGGATGCATCCTAGGTTTTATGAATATGTATTATGGTGACCAGGTGGTGTGTGCCTTGCACTCCTTCTCACACGTTTATGATTACATAGAGGTCTCCCCTCTTCGTATACTTATATGTGCTCTAGATTTGATTTGACGGATTATGTATGGAGTTCTTATGGCACATCCTTTTATGAACCCTCCTTTGTTTTCATTTCATTTCTTGATTCATTTCTTGTTCGGTTCTCATGCACTCTTGATTTTTCAGTTCTCTTTCATGATTATGCTTTTCGTTTCGTATTCTTGTTCCTTCGTTGCTTATGCTTATTTTACCTTTATGTTATGCTTTGTATATATCTATTCACTGGGCTTTTTAAGCTCAGCCGCATTTCTTTTCCTGCGGCAGGTTTTAGTAGGAAGCTGGGTATGAGTGGAGAGTGTCTTTGACTTAGAAGCCATTCCGGATTAGAGATGACTAGAAGAGACGATATTTAGACTTAGTAATTATTGTAATTCTTTTGTAACCTTGTAATTCCAGATTTTTCCCTTGTAACCTTGAAATTCATTTGTATTATTTAAGTCTTATGCTTATGTTTGCTTTGATATGTCACCATAACGTAATACTTCTACCCTTATCGGGTTGGGGTGTTACAATTATGGTATCAGAGAGACAGGCTGCGACTTGTAATGCATTTACCCTTGACCTGTGAAGTTTGGACCACTAAGTTTCCACTGTAGGCGCTCATAAGACAACCTTTGAGAAATTGCTTTAGGATCTCCCCATAGGGACATAAGTTATAACAGGTGAGGAATGGGTAGACTAGGACATCTATGTAAGTAGCATTGCTTCCGCATTACTCTGATTCGTGCCTATGCCTTTAGATATGCCTTGTAAGAACATTTGTTTCAGAAGCTAGAAAGTTTTACCACCTAAGCTTTGTAACCAAGTAAGATTGGAATGCCTTAAGAACCGCATGGACACCTTACACCGTTTAGGTTTCACTTCCTGATTCTGACCTCCATCTCCGAGTTGTTTGATAAACAGTTTGATATCTTTCCGACCATTCCGAAGGTCATTCAACCGTCATGTGTTTGACACATTCTGTGAATTCATTACTTATGCTGGATATGGAACGTATCATCTGATACTACTTGAATCTGCATAATCCATTGCTAATCATATGAGAACTCTGATAAATTTTAACCACGGATATAGGAAGATTTGTTTCCCACCCTTAGAATGACCTGTGAGGATATTGAGTAGACATTAGGCTTCTCGTTTGACGCGATCTCTTCCTTCGTATTTTGATCCTGACGATTGCTTTGTCTTCATTGTTCGATTTGATCCCTATGTTCAAGTTCGTATGAGTAGAAAAAGTTGTGGGACCAGGTTCCATCTCCTACATGTGTTGACTGTGAGAAGTTTCATCTGGATGATCGTGTTATAAGGCGTTAGATGCCGGCTTCAGTTGTAGTGTGAGTGGACGTCGGATGAAAGAGTGTCCGAAAGTGAATGGTAACAACCGTAAGAATGAGAATGATTGACAGCAATCTGCCGAGGGTCTAGTGTTCGCTCTGACCAGGGACCAGGCTGCTGACACATCACATACCATTTCGGGTATTCCTTACTTATGCGATCGTGCTGCGTGGTTTGATTTGATGCGAGAATGACATTTCCTTTGGTGTCTTTTGCTTTTACTAAGCACATTAAGTCCCCTCTGCATTATTGAATTGCTATTCCTAATTCTATCTCTATGAGAATCTTGTGACTATCCATCACGAGTATAGATTATCGTGTTCGGTTGAGGATGTCTGAAGATCAATTTCATTCTGTTAATCTGATTTCTTTGAAAATGTTCGATTCAATTTCATTCTGGTCATGTACTTGTTGACTGAGCATTAAGATGCTAACACCAGTTATGATTTTGTCATCTCCGGCGACTTATGAAACTTAAACTCCGTGCCCAGGTTTCTGACCTGGCATACTATAATGATCACCGTTGCTTTGAAATTCTGTATATTAATCCCTCGCGTTTGTGAAGATATTTCGTTTGACGTAACTCGCTCGAGAGTTTTCGATGTTGAATTTCGTGATGTATTCCTTGGTGGACTACCAAGATTCCCTCTCGAATGTAATTGTTTTGATCCATGTATTAGAATGTGTTTTGTCATGACTCGAGGTAGACTGTGATTGCAATAAAGGCATGTGTATATGATGCAAGTATTATGACGTCTGGCCAGCGTGATAATAGTTACATCATATACCTTGAACTTATTGGAGTCATAGAATGTCTTGAGGAGTGCCTGAGATCAGTGTGTTATATGAATCAGAACTCTATTTATGTCAGTGACGTTTTGCCTATTTCCGAAATCCCTTACGAACGATATACATTGAATGAAGAGTATTGAAGGACCTACTTCTAGGAAGTGGTTTATCCGTCTGTGTGCCTCTCTGTGTTGTGTTTCAGTTTGGTTATGAAGAAGAATGATTGTGGTATGAGGTTGTTCATGGAATTCTAGAATCTTAGTAGTATGGTGATTAGGACTGATACCGTTATCGATGACTTATCTAATCAACTTCAGGGTGAAGTTTTCTCTATGATCGATTTGTAATCTGATTATGTCCACTTTCATGTGAAGGAGCAAGATGTTCCTAGCATTGTTTTGTATCCGTTATAATCTCTATGAGCATCGTGATGCCAATCGTATTGGCTACTGCTTCGACTAATTCCTGTGAGCTTGATGAACCGTGTATTTCATGAATGCTTGGACAATTGTCATAGTATAACGATTTAGTATATTCAGGGAAGAAAGAGAAACACAGGAATCATCCTTGTATTTTGGTGTTGAAAATTTCTACGTCAAAAGAACTCGATGTGAGTTTCTCGAAGAGTATAATTTGGGTAGGGATGAAGAATAAGTTGGAGAACTTTTGGGAAGTTAAGAGGGATATTTTTCTACTTGAGAAGAAGGTCAGCAACTTTGTGACGGGATTTACGCGCACGTTGGGAAGGACAAACGATGTGGTTTGTAGCTAATCGTTCAACTTGGTGGCTCACTTGGAAGATCGGCAGAGATTATTTCAACAGAAGATTATTCAAGCTCCTTGGCGCACCTGCAGTGATCGTGTCAGAAAAATCAAGTTTTGTTTCACACTTCCAGAAGAATTGCAGAAGATCTTCATGACCGGCTCGAGATTTTATGGCGACTACTCACTTTCAGATGGATGGACGGACAGAGGAACTATGTTGAAATTGAAGATGTATGGAACGGAGAGTTTGACAAGTGTATTGGCATGATTGAGCTTACCTATGGAGATGTAGAACACCTTTTGGATTGGATTAAGTTGAAGATTTACTAGTTTAAGATCCGGGGTTGATTACTGTGATTGGCGAATTAGTTATCCTTGTAGAAAAGAAACCTTGAATGGTGGACTATGAAATTGGTATGTTTCGTACGATGTCCCCGTTATGGAGAGTTAGACGTTTTGGGCGTAGGAAGAAGAGCTGGTTCATGATACGTTAATCCTTTGAGTTGTTGTTTTCCATACGATTATCCGACCTATTCCGTTTTGCTCTCCGATACGTTCGGATCCTCCGTTATGTGCTTAGTTTATCGTCTGTACGACTACGTTAGCTATTTGATCCACTTTATCCGTATGATGGTTCGACCTGTTTTTTTTTGTTTTTTGATGCGTTTCGATACTCCGGTTCATACTCCATTGATCGTCGGTACAAATATGCTACATACCTCATTATGCGTTTCAATTCAAGTTGATATTTCGAGTTGTACTCGATTGATCATCAGTTCAATTATACCATCTATCTCTTATAAAACTCTTGATACATTTAATGATTCGTCACGTGCTTTATTGACCGGTGGTACGTTCGTTAGTTCGATCAGTATCAGTTTGAAATTGATGAGTTCTTCTATAATGATGCACTAGTTCCCTTTTCGTTAAAAATCTGGACTGAGTCGAGGAGGTTTTACTCTTTAGTACTACCCTCGTATTGCTTGCAAGCATGAATGTTTCATGTATCTCTGTGCGAGATTTAAATCGTTATTCGCTACATTGTTGTTTCGTATTCCTTGGCACGAATTTGTGTGAATTATGAAAGTCTAGGGCCTTTCAAGGATTTTGATCAGAGTGGCGAGGTATATCATCGCTTGGCGTTACCTTCCCAGTTATCTTACGTATATGATGTATTCCATATGTCACTTCTTCGTGAGTATGATTATCATCCGCTTCATGTTGTGTTTTGCCCATTCGATCAAATTCGGGAAAATCTTTCGTATAGTGAAGAACCTGAGGCTGTTTTGAGCGTCAGGAAAGAGTCATGAGAACTAAAACAATTCCGTTCGTAAAGATTCTTCGGAAGAACCATCCTGAGAGCGAGACTACTTGGGAGACCAAAGAATCAATACGATCCAGTTATCCGCATTTTTCTTTTTGACTTGGTACGTATTCATTTCGATATTGCTTTCGATTTCGCCTTTTCATTTCGACTTCGTATTTCAATTTTCGGGGACGAAAATTCCTTTTTAAGAGGGGAAGAGTTGTAAAACCCCGAAATTAATATGATCTGAAATGACTAAAATACCCTCTGAATTTGAACTTTTAAAAATTTATGAAATTATATAAGTAATCTCGTGTTAACTTAACCTAAGTATCTAACACGCCAACAATTGAATATATGGACGTGATACGAATATTTAAGACTTATGTTATACAAAAAATATTAATCCTACATCTAATATACTAGGCGAAATTTTGTGAACTTATGCACCTATGACATTCCAAATTTTCAGCCCATAATTACTAAATAAGAATTCATTTAACTTGGTTGGTCCTAGCCCAAATTAAACCCATTCATTCCTTGACTTGGCCTATCAAAAAAAAAAGAACTCGGCATCCCTTTTGTTATAACCGATCTTCACAAGACAAAAAAACCAAAAACCCTAATTCACAACATTCGGTTCTCCTTGTGCTGCTGCAGTCGATCCAAGAAACCACCAAAAAGGGTTTAATCTTTGCTCATACTAGTCAAGGTAATCTTTTTCTTGTTCCCATTGATCCATTCGAACCATTAAACACAAACCCAATTCGACTTTTTGTGTTTCCTTGTGTTTTGTTGCTGCTGTACGAACCAAAGAGAAAAGAAGGAGGCTTGTGGTGATTTGATCTCGTGTGGTATCTTGTATTCTTGTTCTTCGTCGTGTCTTCGAGGGTATTGTGTATCATTCTTGTTGATTTCATTTTTATTCTTGGTCCTTGTCGAATTGAATGATAGAACTACACATAAAATCATAATGAAAACCCTAAAACTTAAGATGTATAATCGACACAGGTTGTATATGATGGTTGTAATTGTTTTGAATATGTTGTGACCTGTTATTATCGACCTAAACATGTTATGAACCAACCTATAATCGTTGTGTTTCATGAATTAAAGATTAGAAGGATAAAACCCTAAGTATATGCATGAAACTGTGAAACTGCTACTGATCCAGGAAAAGGGCCAACTTAAATCGAATGTAACTAATTGATGTTAACGTGTTTTTGGGTGTTTTCAGAGTCTAAAACTAAGTTCAATGAAATAGCTACCTGGGAAAATTAATCTTGTAATTTTTGGAGTCGTGGAAGGTTACTTTTTGATTTTTGGAAAATTAAGTGTCAATCAGAATTCGTATGTCTGGAAAATCCGTCCGTGTTTTTGAATTTTAATTTGCAAACCGTGTTGAATTAGAAGACGCCCTTTGAAATGAGTAATATCTAATATGTTAGGTAATTACTGGAATTTTTATAGATTTTTATAAATTTATCTGAAGGGGTAAAAAGGTATAAACTTGTCGGGTGTTCCATCAGATACGATTTTGGGAACATGTTGAGAAAATGGATTTTTAATACGTACCTATACAACTTAATAAAATCAGGAAAAATTAAATAAAATACTTACGACATTTTGGAACGTGTGTGAATTTTTATAGATTTTATTTCGAAGTATTAATGTGATTAATAAATTATTGGAAACTTGTTAAATTCGTAAGTGTAAAGGACTGTTAAGGATTAAAATGTTTAAAATGATGTTATGTGTTGATTTTCTAAACTAAAGGGTCTAAAGTGTTATTCTTTTAAATTAAGGGACCTAAATTATGAAAAACCTGTAACTTTATAGTAATTACATTTTATACCCTAACTTCATAAGAATTGCATACTAATCCCTAAACTTGTGATAATTACATAATAAACCCTAAAATTATGGAAACTACATTATGAACCTTAAACTTATGTAAATGATATTATGAACCTTAAGCTACTAATATGGTCATCTTTAATACCTTAAGATGATAAACTTGAAATGTTTATAACTAATATTTACTAAATATGGAAACTTGCTATTTTTGGAAAATTACTAATTATGGAAACCTGCTAATTATGGAAAGTTACCAAAAATGGAAAGAAAATTAAAATGAAACCTATACGACTAGGAGACTATGAACTTATAAGAAAACTTATGATTATGTAGATCGGGTGAAGAAGGAGTGGCCTTCTGGTTCTTTTGATTTCATTTGCTTTCGTTGTGTGCTGTGTTAAGGTACAGATATTCTTTCCCTTCTCAGTAGGGATATTTTCTTTCGATCCTAAGCCATTGCTATGTTTCCCTTATTTGATTCATGACATTCATTGTATGGTTGTCATTCCTATGATCCTCTCTGACATTTATTTTAAATGTCTCTACTATGCTATGCTTATTTGCCATGCTATTTGAGTTACTTTCTGTTTCTCTTGCTATGTTAGATTTTGATTATGTATGATATGACATTCCGTGCCTGAGCTTAACTAGTTCTAGAGGTACTAGGACCATGTCTAGGATGGCACCCTATTCATGACACCCCCGTAGAGGTGTGATAGATCTACGGCGTTCCCCCCCTTATGTATATGAATTATAACGCGTTTACTATTGGCCAACCCCTTATGTGTGCTTAGTCTAGAGCTGACACACATACTTATGTTAGGGAGCGTATGGATGCATCCTAGGTTTTATGAATATGTATTATGGTGACCAGGTGGTGTGTGCCTTGCACTCCTTCTCACACTTTTATGATTACTTAGAGGTCTCCCCTCTTTGTATACTTATATGTGCTCTAGATTTGATTTGACGGATTATGTATGGAGTTCTTATGGCACATCTTTATATGAACCCTCCTTTGTTTTCATTTCATTTCTTGATTCATTTGTTATTCGGTTCTCATGCACTCTTGATTTTTCAGTTCTCTTTCATGATTATGCTTTTCGTTTCGTATTCTTGTTCCTTCGTTGCTTATGCTTATTTTACCTTTATGTTCTGCTTGGTATATATCTGTTCACTGGGCTTTTTAAGCTCAGCCGCATTTCTTTTCCTGCGGCAGGTTTTAGTAGGAAGCTGGGTATGAGTGGAGAGTGTCTTTGACTTAGAAGCCATTCCGGATTAGAGATGACTAGAAGAGACGATATTTAGACATAGTAATTATTGTAATTCTTTTGTAACCTTGTAATTCCAGATTTTTCCCTTGTAACCTTGAAATTTATTTGTATTATTTAAGTCTTATGCTTATGTTTGCTTTGATATGTCACCATAACGTAATACTTCTACCCTTATCGGGTTGGGTTGTTACACCCTGCATATTCTTCTCCATTTAAAACGAATTTGTACTCAATTTTTTCCGTTTTAACTTATATCACTAGCTTTTAACATTGTAAAACGTGTTTATTCCATCAGCAAACATCATTTACTTGTATAAAAACATCAGAAACTGAGTTTATACTAATGTTACTGATCTGGAAATTGGGGCCCCAAGAAAATGGAGGCCCTGTGCCGTCGCACAGCCCGCACATGCCTAAATCCGGGCCTGGTCATAGTGATGAGCAAAAGAAGTTGATTGCCAAAAACAATGAAGCTAAAATGTTGCTTTATAATGCTTTACCTCGAAAAGAATATGAAAGAGTCTTTATATGTAAAACCGCTAAAGATATTTGGCAATCATTAATTATCACTCATCAAGGGAACTCACAAGTAAAGGATAACAAAATTGATCTTCTTGTTCAACAATATGAACAATTTGCTATCCCTGAAGATGAGACCATTGATAATGCTTTTGCTAGGTTTAACACTATTATTACTTCTCTTAAAGCACTTGAGGATTCTTTTTCTAGTAAGAACTTTGTCAAAAAATTTCTTAGTGCACTTCATCCGAAGTGGAGAGCGAAGGTGACGGCCATAGAAGAATCCAATGATCTTTCAAGCATGCCACTTGACGAGCTCATAGGAAATCTCAAAGTTCATGAGATGGTCATGGAAAAAGATTCTGAGATAGTCAAAGGCAAAAAGCAGAAGTTAAAATCCATTGCCTTAAAAGCTAGGGTAGAGTCGAGTGACGATGAAGAGTCTAGCTTAGATAGCGAAGACGAAGAGTATGGCATGGCCGTGAGAGATTTCAAGAAGTTCTTTAGAAGACGAGGAAAGTTTGTTAGACAACCTCGAGAAGAAAGGAAATCCCTCTGAAAAGACCGCGATGAAAAGAAAGGCAAAATGGATAGGAAGTGTTTTAGGTGCGGAGATTCCAGTCACCTAATAGGAGAATGTCCGAAGCCACCCAAGAACAAGACTCAACGAGCCTTTGTCAGTGGTGCTTGGAGTGACAGTGAAGATGATGACGAAGAGCCAAAGAATGGCGAAGTTGCTCTTATGGCTAATGACTCTAACGAGGTGTGCTTGAAAGTCGGGTTAGAACCGGACGAGTGGATCAAAGATAGTGGGTGTTCAAGACACATGACGGGAAACAAAGGCCTTTTTCTCAACCTACCAAGTGTAGGACAGAGGTAATGTCACTTTCGGTAGTAATCTTAAAAGTAAGATCATCGGAAAAGGTACGATCTCTCATGACTCTCTCACTATTGATGATGTTGCTCATGTAGATAACTTAGGTTTTAACTTGCTTAGTATTAGTCAATTATGCCGTAAAAAGTATGACGTCCTCTTCAATGAAAACGGAAGTAAGATACTTAAAAATCCCATAACCATAGGAAAAGGTGTTTTGAAGAATAACGTTTACGTTATGAAATTAGACAAAACATCTAAAGACAAACTTTGTCTCACTTCCTTAGACGGCAACTCAACTCTGTGGCATAGACAGTTAGGTTACGCCAACATGAGACTCATCGAATCCTTATCATCTAAGGAACTCGTTAGGAACCTACCCAAGTTGAAATACGACCAACACTTTTATGATGCTTGCAAAATTGGGAAACAAGTTCATAATAGCCATAAGGCTAAAAACATGGTGTCTGCATCTAGGTGTATAGAATTGTTGCATATGGATTTGTTTGGTCCATCCGCTATATAAAGTTATGGAAGAAACTTCTATACTTTGGTAATAGTAGATGTTACTCTAGGTATACGTGGACTAAGTTTTTGAAAACTAAAAATGAAGCATTTGATAAATTTGAAATTCTAAGTAAGAAAATTCAAAATCAAATAGGAAATAGCATTGTGTCAATTATAACCGACCACGGTCGTGAATTTGATAACGAAACCCAATTCGGAGCTTTTTGTGATGCTAATGGCATAACACATAACTTCTCGGCTCCTCGAACCCCTCAATCAAATGGTGTAGTTGAACGTAAGAATAGAACACTCCAAGAAATGAGTCAAACAATGCTTAACGAACAAAATATACCACAAAAATTTTGGTTTAACGCCGTAGATACATCAACATACATCCTAAATAAAGTTTTAATTAGGTCATTTTTGAAGAAAACACCATATGAGCTTTATAGAGGCAAAAAGCCTACTTTAGGATATTTTAGAGTTTTTGGAAGCAAGTGCTTCATTTTAAACACTAAGGATTATCTCACCAAGTATGACCCAAAGTCTTATGAAGGTGTATTCCTTGGATACTTGCAAAATAGTAAAGCATACATTGTCCTAAACAAAGAAACCTCAAGAGACGAGGAATCATTAAACGTAACATTCGACGAAAGTCCACCTCCCTCTAAGACATCACCTTTGGTAGATGATGACTTAGTTGAAATTCAAATGGTTGAAAACCTAGAAAATATAGAAAATGACAAAGAAGAAGAACCCATGGATAGGGAAATAGTCAACATCAAGGAATCTAGAAGTCACCCATTAGACAACGTCATAGAAAAAATTAACGAAAGAACCTTAAGGTCAAGAGTCCAAAACCAAAGTAATTTCTTTTGTTTTGTTTCAACCATTGAGCCTAAAAATATAAATGAGGCAATAAAAGACTAATCTTGGGTCGTAGCGATGCAAGAAGAACTTAATCAATTCATTAGAAATGACGTCTGGACATTGGTCCCTCAACCTCAAAATCAAACCATAATTGGAACTAAATGGGTGTTTAGGAACAAAATGGATGAAAATGGAGTAGTGTCTAGAAACAAAACTAGGCTAGTAGCTCAAGGCTACAATCAACAAGAAGGTATAGATTACGACGAGACATTTGCACCCGTCGCTAGGCTTGAGTCAATTAGAATACTACTTGCATATGCATGTGCACATGACTTCAAACTTTTTCAAATGGATGTCAAAAGTGCTTTTCTTAATGGTTTTATTATTGAGGAAGTGTACGTTGCACAACCTCCCGGCTTTGCCGATTTTAAAAAACCAAATCATGTCTATAAACTTAAAAAGGCTTTATACGGACTTAAGCAAGCACCAAAAGCTAGGTATGATCGAATTAAGACATTTCTAGTTGACCATAAGTATACCATGGGCCTAGTAGACAACACTCTTTCCACTAAGAAAAAGGGATCACATATAGTCATAGTTCAAATATATGTGGATGACATCATATTTGGATCAACTTGTCAAGAGTTATGCGATGATTTTTTGAAAATCACGCATGATGAGTTTGAAATGAGTATGATGGGGAAACTAAATTTTTTCTTAGGACTCCAAATCAAAAAATTAGATAATGAGATATTCTTCAACCAATCTAAGTATATAAAGGATATGCTTAAGAAATTTGGTCATGAAGATTATATACTTAAGAAATTTGGTCATGAAGATTCCAAACCCATGAAAACACCTATGTCCTCCGAAACCAAACTCACAAAGGATGAAGAAGGTGAATCCGTAGATAGCACTAAATATAGGGGAATGATCGGTAGTCTACTCTATCTAACGGCTTGTAGACCCGACATTATGTTTAGTGTTTGTCTATGTGCACGCTTTCAAGAAGATCCCAAAATATCCCATCTTAAAGCCGTCAAACGTATTTTTAGATATATCAAAGGCACTTGTAACAACTGTGAAATTTCAAGTCATTATTTTTACTAATTTTATTTGTTATTATTCTATTTTAAGTAAATTGGCTTTTGCCGGGAAAGTTGCCCGCGTACGTCGTGACACGTACACTTAAATTTGTAATTTGATTTAGGCTATGCTCAGTCTACCCATTAATATGATGTATGTTGTAACACCCCCAAATTGTCTTTCATCTTACCAACATTCATTCCTAAGTCAAACATTGTTCGTCTCTCGGCATCTGATCTTTTGAACAAGGTGTCAATGTTACGGTCGTACCATTCGAAACGTAATGGTTGTAACTCTTTCAGTTGTTCAGTGTGAGCGTCTAGTATGTTGGCTTGTTGGTAAAGACGAGTTCATATTGAATCACGTGTGCTTACATTGTAGTCAGCGGAATTTGGTGAAGATACATCGTCTGGGATGTCTGGCATTGAGGAATCTGGAGAGTTAGGTAATGGAGAATTTGGCTCAAAATTCTTCCACGTCGTTTCTTGGCGTTAACTCTGTACAACCTCGAATGTTGCCTGACCACCAATCAAGTCTTCATAAGATTCGGTAGCTCTCCTAAGTCTCTGACGTGGAGGTGAGTAAGTAGGTGATGATGGGAGTGGTATTTGAGTAAGTTCCGTATCAGGCTGGGGTTGTGTCAAAAGAATATAAGGATCTTCATCATCCAGAGTGATTTGATAGGTAGGTGACGTACGAGTAGTAGGAAGGGCAGTTTTGGTAATATCAATTGGTTTGGAAGACATGGTACTGTAGCAATCGGAAAATAGTAATTATAAGTAATTCATACGTTAAAGGTGTAAAAGTAAACGTGTAATAGTAAAGAGTGTAAGGATAAATATCAAGCATGTAAAGATTAGGGTAAAATAATCCTAACAGAAAATGTATTGAGCACAACAATCTGCAGACACGGAGGGCGTAAAATCATTCATTTTGAAAGTGTAGTTATAGTTTAATGTTTGAAAACATTTGGTTCTCTATAACTCGGGCTCTGATACCAATCTGTAACACCCCCTAATTTATGTAAAAGCAGCAAAAAAATAATTAGGGTGTTACGGTGAGGATCAAAGTCATAATTATAGAAAACGGCCCGAAAGAGGCATTTTGAAAGTTATTTGTCATTTAAATAATACTTCTGGTACAAAGGTAAAATATCTGATTTAAAAATCCCATGATAGAGTGTGATAACTTGAAAAGAATGATATATTTGATTTTACACCACGTAATTTATCAGAGTATAAAATGCCCACTCCGTGTCTTGTCCTGCTCCGTTAATTACCTGAGATAAACATGCTTAAAAGTGTCAACACAAAGGTTGGTGAGTTCATAGAGTTTATTGGGAAAACAATTTATTTCAATAATTTCATGAGTGTACAGTGATATTTGAAATAAGTTACAATCAGTGATGATGGATGAGTTGCACTGGGTAAAAATCACGAGTATGCCATATATGAGATCAATTAAGTACACGTATTGCATCATATCCTAGCATGTAGTGAATACAATGATGTTATGCCTGAAATCTACAAATGGGATGTGGTGAAATACTAATACAGCTATATCTAAATATACATGAAAACATATATATTAATATATTGCTCTAAGCCTCATGACACGCAAATGTTAACAAAGTACCGAAAAACGGAGGAGTTCACATCAAAGGAATGATGGATTTATGGCCCTCGGGTAATAGGTGGTTTGCCAATACCTATTTTTCTTAAATATAGTGCATCTCGACCAATATGACTAGCAACTAAGGCATTCCGTCAAGTATTAAGTGGGATAGGTTGTCAGCCTCTAACAGGTTTCGAAGCTGTTCACTATATTCGCGTTCACCGCAGTGATTAATGGCTCATGATAAAGGGACTTTATGGCAATACAGTAACTTAGGCAATATGGGCTTAGTGGGGCACATAAAATATGCGTACTTTAATCCTGGCAAATATTTCCATTGAAATGTGGAGATAACATCTAAAAGTGAAATGTATATTCATGGTATTACGTGAATGTGTATAATGAAAACCAGTATCATGTTACAACGAGCAGATTGAAAATGCTATCATTTGAGTTCAGTGTTTAAGCTAAGCAAGCAATTTGTAAGTAAAACGTACACACATCTCTTCCAAAGAGTAAATCAAAGCATGTAAGTATGAGTTATAATTCTGAGTAAATCATGTGTGTTTTTAAAGTATGAAAGTAAACGAAAAACAGTTGAGCATGTATCTCCACAAAAACTATAAAACTTGTAAACAATAAAAGTGGGGCTATGACTCACCTTGTGGGTTACTTGGTAAGATGGAATGAGATAACAAGTTAAATTACGAACACGGCTCCAAAACAGGACCTGGAATATAGTGAAGTCTAAGCATTTGGTGTTTGTGACTTAAAATAACAATGGGTGTGAGAATGATAATAGGTAGTGAACGGGTGTGTGATATGAGTTTGATATGCTTAAAATGCCTAAAGTTTAAAAATAATATTATATATATATATATATATATATATATATATATATATATATATATATATATATATATATATATATATATATATATATATATATATATATATATATATATATATCTTGCTTTTATGTGTGGCTGGATGATAAGTTATGCTTAACTTATAGTTGGGCGTTACATATTTATAGTTGAGTGTTCTGGTTATTTTATAGCTTATCAAGTTTAAGGGTTTCATGAAAGTTACTGTATAATTCTTCAATTTATAGGAAATTCACATTTCAAACCTTACGGTGGATATTTTCATTTTCAGTCCATGTACTTTAACAAAATGACATTTATGGCTCAAAGTATCAAAATGTGACAAGTTAATCATCATTAGTTTTCAAATATTAACTTTTTACCTTAAATCACAATTATGACAGTTTTGATACCCTTTTTATGTATTATTACACATTTAATCCTTTATCTTAACAAAATTACATTTTTAGTCCTTAGTAATTAAAGTATAACATTTTAGTACTTACAATATCCAAATATTCAATAAATTCCCTTGGTTTTAATGAATATACTGTTTTAACTCCAAATTTACAGAATTGACAGTTTCAGTCCTTGTAGTTAAGTAGCTTTGCAAAAATAGTCCTTTTTCAATAAAATGTACATTTCAAGTCCCTTTACTTCCAAATTTACACATTTAACTCAAAATCATTAATAATATCAGTTTACATCTTAAAATATCTGTTTTGGCTGTTTCAGTCCAAGTTTTAAGGGGTTTGGCAGTTTTAGTCCCTCAAGGTGCAACTAGTTTGCAAATTTAGTCCAAACGTCCAAAAATTATGGGGAAAAAATATTCCAAATTTTTCTGTGGTTTAATGAAGCTTATTAAAACTTATTTCAATAGCTTATTTGCAAAAATAGCTTATATTTCACCTAATGGGCCTTAACGAGTTAACTTAAAGGCCCGTTAAGGTTTTTAGAGCCGGGGGGTTTTAAGGAAAGTTGGGCTTGGTATTGGGCTTGTTTTTAAGTGAAAAATTCATATCCAAAAGGCTTATAGGACCAGCTTAACATATAAGCTAAAATTCAGCTTATTGGGCTTTTAGTCAAATTTTGAAAATAATAACTGTTTTGAGGATTGGGTTGGTCGACTCACTTTGGCCCGTTTCAAAGGGTTAAACGAGTTCCTCATTATAAAGTATAAATATGAAACATGTAGTTAGTAACGTGGTCTAATGGATCGTGTCAAAATATAGTATGCTTGTTAAGCGATGTTTTGTTTTACAAGCACGTTTAGGTCGCGACCTGGAGCAAAAATTATAGGTGAAAAAGACTTAGAATAATTTCCAGATTTTGTGTGTTCTTGCATGAGATCGAGTTTACTTGGGACGATTTAAAGAGGTTAGAAGAGCTTATTATCTCAAAGTATAAACAATAATTATTTAGTTTGTAGTATGAAGAATTAAGTTTCGTAAAAATATTGAGTGGTTGTTAAGTTGTATTTCATTTTACGTGGTCAATACATGGGACTGATTTTTAAGTAAAAATACTTAGTCAATTGTTATGTTTTCTTGTTTTGTACGTGTACATCTAGGTTCAAATGGGTTTCGTTTTTAAGTATGTAGCAAGGAAATAACATGATGTGAGTATTTCTCATGATCCCTAGGCCTTCCATAAGGGAGGCAAATCATGATTTACGTTCTAGAGTTTTATGTAATGCGTAAAAGTAAACAAAAAAATATATATGTTCGAATATGAACTATAAACGTTGCATGGGTATGTAAGAACGTGAGATACGAATTAAAGATGATCGAGGAGGACTTACAACACCTCTAGGGTGGGTAGTGGTTGAGTGAGAGTGAATGGAACACAAGGAAACTCAACCTACGATCGCTAGAATTTATATATACGTTTATATATAAAACCCTTGATTTCGAGTGAGCTTCCAAACGAGGATGGTGAGGCTTCTGGTCGTCTTGGGGTATTTTTAAGAGTGATAGAGAGTTAAAATGATGTGATTGAATGGGTGGTGTGAGGTAGTGAATGAGAAAGTGAGTTATACGTATATGTGTATACATATGGAATTTTATCATGTTTTAAAATCTCCTCAACTTTATCCTACTGTTTCAATGTCAGAGAATATTGGATTTAGATAGATCTTATTGTCCTTGTGTCTACAATAATGTGTGGTAGTGAGGGTAAATCAAAAGGATGTCGACATGTATATATATATGTGTCGAATAGAATTTAAATGTGTACAAGAAATGGTCCTAGCATGAAACATGTATAACTTGGGTGGTAAATGTGCTTGATATCTCCCTAATGATCAATTATCAACATTAGAATGGGTGGAAACAAGCTCGGGTCAAAACGATTCATTTTGTGAATAAATATATATGTCGAGTTTGTGTTAAATGGCCAAACACTTTGGCTTTTGAAAATGTATTAAACCTTCGTATCAAGAGCTAATATTTGGCATACTATTTCCTTGGCGGGGGAACAATTAGGTGGTGCAATGATACGTACAATTCGCGTTTAAAATTCGAGAGAAAACGAGGGCGTTTTGGATGAGGTCTGCTCGACCAGAACTGAAATAAAAAATAATAGAGTTGGGCTTGGTGGGCTGGTGAATAGTAACTAGAAATGGGATTGGGCTGGGAATTTAATTGGCCCATGTGATGTTTTGTTAGTGTATATATTTGGTGGATTTTCATTCGTGGTTCGCGTACGAGCTCGTCCCGTTATTTGGTAATTTTTGTGATAACGTTTTCGCGTTAAAATAATATAATAAAGAAAAATTTTAATTTTCCTGCAAAAATGTTGATTAAAAATAATGACAGAGATTAATATATAATTAAACGTTGTTAATTATAGGAAAGTTTGCAGTTTGCTACAGAACTCACCCGTCATTCTGAATTCCGTCCCGGAATTCAAGTTTAAAATGATTATTAGGGTAAAGGGTTATGGAACAAGGGTTGTCGAGAGATTTCCATTCGAAAATCGAGTAACAGAGATCTAGTTAGGTTTATTCGTACTAGATGAAATAAATTCAAATGTTTGGTCAACTACTGAATTCAAGGACTGTGAATAGTAAAAATAACTATCAGGAATAGTGAAAATTTAATGGCTAGTGAACAGTGTTCCAACGGTTGGGAATAGTGAATTCTAACGGTCGTGAATAGTGCCCCAACGGCTAGATTTAGCCTATTAATACTCCATTTTAATTTCCATTCTTCCACCAACCATTTTCCTCTTATTCCATATCTCAAAAATGCCGCACCTCATTACTATGCTAGCGATTGTGTACGTCGTCCTTGCGGTTATTTATTCGGCGTACGTCTCTGCTGAAGATTACGCATTCATGGTTTGCATTCTAGCGGTTCTTATGCCTATCGTGATTCTTGCCATCGGCGTGGACAAACTATGGGGGTAATAGTCTCACGCTAGGGTTGTCGAAATGAGTTCTCGTTATGTTTTTATGTAATCCTTAATAAATGTGAAACAAAACTCGTTTGTTTTTGTGTCTAAGATCTAGTCTTTTTATCGTGTTTAATGGTTTGTTTGTATTTATCATACAGAATAATGAAGGTGCTACATCCCGTGGTGGCTCTCGCTATTGCTGGGTTGGTGGCAATCTTTGTTGTTATGGCGGGTCAACCTATTGGCGATTCTATGCCTTTTATTGTAATCATTGTAACATTAGCACTTCCGATGCTAATTATTTCTCTATGTATGAATTTCCGTGGATTCTAATAAAATTTATGTTATTTGTGTTTTCCATATATCTTTGTGAATTCTTAGGGTTTCTATGTTTGTACTTTTCTCGACTCCTATAATAAAAGTGATGGGTAATAAGTGTAGATATTCACTATAGGTGGTTCAAAAGGGATGCATATGAACGGTTTATCTTATCTCAAGATTTTTTTTTTCTTTTGAATGAAAATCGTTATTAAAGAGTCTGAAAAGTTAACTGTTCCATTTATGACATAATTCTTCCTAAATTAGACATAGTTGATCAGGCTATGTATAATTGAGGACCAAATGATGTGATGCTTGGTTCAGTCACAGTGGTATTTATGTTTCTTTAAAAGTTTTAGATGGTGTTCAACGTGTTGTTTTTGTAAAATAACAACGTGATTATTTTTCAAAAGACAATATAAAATTTTTGTTCACTCTATGGTGATGAGTCAGGAATTTCTAGGGTGATATCAGGGTATGATTACATAACGACTATGAATGGGGAAAATGGAATAGAAATTGGAATAGACGTAGATTATGATTATTACGGAAATATTACAAGATAGAGTTTTCATATGGTAGAAAGGTAGTTGTTACACTTAGGTTACATCCATCGTACCTAAGGTAAAGTACAAAAGGAAATACAACTCTAGAGGGATTGAACTATGGTTTATTTATTACAACAGGAATTTCTTCTTCCGTTTAAACGTTGGTGTCATCCTTTGACGTTGTTAAGGTCCTAAGGGGCTTCCATTCCCTTCTACTGGCCTTGTTGTTCTAATTGGTATTTGTATGCTAGTGCTAACAATGTGGTCACAATGCGAAATCATAACCAACTGAGAATCATAAAATTACGATGTGTCTGGGTAGTATCGTAGATAAATGATCAACTCTTGGTATGGGATTGCTAAAGAATAAACTGATTCATCTACAAAAGCTGAAGTTCAACAACTTTCTCTTCATTCATCAAGTTTTCTTCCAAAATTTGTCTTGGAAAATTCTATGGTTTATAGCTTAGTTATAGCATGTTTAAGAAAATAATAAGAATTATAGGTAATATCAAGGTAAGTCTGGATATAATCACAGTAATCAACATAATATTAATAAGTTGATCGATTATTTTTGCAAAACAATCGGTACAATGTTCTTTATTAATGCTCCATTGATTGCGTGGAGTCATTTGTCTATCAGAGAGGGTAACAAATGATGGGGTTTTGTATGAGGATATGAGTAGTCATTACATGCATGCATAGCATTATAATAGAGTAAGATAGAAGGAATTTATTTACCATAGAGGAATATAATAGTAGGAGGTTGTTATACATTAAAAGTCAATTACAAGTTCTGAAGGTTTCAGAATTATTGGAAATTACATGAAACAATAACAAAAAACTATTTGGTTTGGTGGGTACAACAATGATATATGTAAACTTAGAATTAGCTACGTCTCTGACGTAAACTTCTAGCTTCTGCCTCGAGTTCCCGTTGTGCAGCTTCCATGTTTGAGAAGCGTTCCTGGCACATGTTCATCTGATTAGCCAACATGGTTTCTAAGGCTGCAATCTTTTGACCGTGGTTTCTTGCCGTATCTCAGGCCATCCATAGGGTTCTTTCAATGTCCTCAACTCTAATATGTATCTGGGTGTGACCTCTACCCAAACAGCGGGTTCTGGAGTCCAAGTTTCTAAGTTCCTGGTCGTAATTGTCTTTCATCTTCCCAACATTCATTCCTAAGTCAAACACTGTTCGTCTCCCGGCATCCGATCTTTTGAACAAGGTGTCAATGTTACGGTCGTACCATTCGAAACGTAATGGTTGTAACTCTTTCAGCTGTTCAGTGTGAGCGTCTAGTATGCTGGCTTGTTGGTAAAGACGAGTCCATATTGAATCACGTGTGCTTACATTGTAGTCAGGGGAATTTGGTGAAGATGCATCGTCTGGGATGTCTGGCATTGAGGAATCTGGAGAGTTAGGTAATTGTGAATTTGGCTCAACATTCTTCCACGTCGTTTCTTGACGTGAACTCTGTACAACATCGAATGTTGCCTGACCACCAATCAAGTCTTCATAAGATTTGGTAGCTCTCCTAAGTCTCTGACGTGGAGGTGAGTACTTAGGTGATGATGGGAGTGGTATTTGAGTAAGTTCCGTATCAGGCTGGGGGTGTGTCAAAATCTGATAGGTAGGTGACGTACGAGTAGTAGGAAGGGCAGTTTTGGTAATATCAACTGGTTTGGAAGACATGGTACTATAGCAATCAAAAAATAGTAATTATAAGTAATTCATACATTAAAGGTGTAAAAGTAAACGTGTAATAGTAAAGAGTGTAAGGATAAATATCAAGCATGTAAAGATTAGTGTAAAATAATCTTAACAGATAATGTATTGAGCACAACAATCTGAAGGCACGGAGGGCGTAAAATGGTATGGTGTAAAATCATTCATTTTGAAAGTGTAGTTATAGTTTAATGTTTGAAAACATTTGGTTCTCTATAACTCGGGCTCTGATACCAATCTGTAACACCCCTTAATTTATGTTAAAGCAGCGAAAAAATAATTAGGGTGTTACTGTAAAACCCTAAAATTCTAAAACATGTTAAAAGACCAAAATGCCCCTACAATCTAAAACTATGATTAATATGTTTATAAAAGTACCAAAAGAACTTCAAACTTTAAGAGATGATCAAGAAATGAAATAAAACAAATTTCTTTACCCCATTTGACATTTTTGTGAAGTACCAAAATTATTTGAACACATATAGGGACCGAAAATTTGTCTAGCATATTAAAACATTTATTATAAACTTTATAATATAACTAATATGCATTTAAATGTAAAATAAATATGGTAATTAATCTAAAATTCAAAGTATGATTTGGTCCAAGGGATAACCGAAATTTTACAGCCCATGATCCCAAAAATCACGGCACATCACTTATAATTGCTAACAATTCCATCAAACCCTAAAATACTATTGCCGACAAAAGAGAAAAACACACAAAAATCCTTAAAACCTCCATACGATTTTCTGGAACTCCAAGATTATTTTTCACGTGTTCTAAATCATCTAAAGGAGCTAAGAAAAATACTTTTCGAATTGTTTGTGGCCTGGTTCGATCGTAGTGATAGTTTCCTTGTCGCATGAACAAAACTAAGGTAAATTCGTTCATAATTAATCCGACCTTTGTAAAATTCATTTCTCATTTTTCCTGAGTTCCTTACATCATATATGATCTGTGAAAAATGTTGGAATTAAGTCATACAAGGTTTAGGTGGTCGAATGGATTTAAAATGTGTATAATGGATTAATTATATAAAATATGCTAAACGATTTTTCTGGGTTGTCTTGCTAATTTTTATGAGTTACTTGATCATGGTATAAGCTGGGAAAAATGTTAATTCGAATTATGGAGACTTGTGTTAATTGTTTTGGATTTAAATCATTAAAAAGGGTGGAAATTCTAATATATAGAAAACGAATTTTATGGGTATCTAATTTATTTTTACTGGGTTCCTTAGGAATCATATGATCTCAAAAAAATGCCCATTCAAATTGTTGAAGCCCATGTAAGTCGTGGCTAATTATTTTACAAACCGGATTTTTGGAAAATAAGAATAAAAGGGAAAATAAATCGAGGAAGCTAGGGTTAGGTTTTCTTAGATTAGATCTGGTCATTTAATGTGTTTTTAAGGATGTTTCAATGATTGGATATGATGGGAGAATTTAGGGCTTAGTTTGTGTAAATAAAAGGTATACGATTTGTGTTTTTAAAAGTAGAGGGGGTGTTTTGTAAATTATGAAACCTATGGGATATTTTTGTAAGGTGTCTTGGATCTGGGTAAAAATATAGAAAATATTTTATAAGGGTCTCATGTGTTAATTTTGTATTTAAAAGGTTTATTTTGTTAATTAAATAAAGTATAATTTGAATTGTTTAATAATTAAATGGAGGGACTAAAAATGTAATTTCTGGAAACTTAAGGTTGATTTGAGTAATAAAATATATTCAGGGGGTTATGTGTAATTTTGGTAATTTAATGGCTTAATATGTAATTATTAATAATTAAAGGTTGAAATTGTAAATTAAAGGGCTAAATATGTAACTTTGATAACTTGAGGGACTTGATGTGTAAATTATGAATATTTAAGGGTACATTCGTATATCATGTTAAAATAAGTGTACATTGTGTAAAATTGGGAAATTGAGGGTTTAATGTGTAATTATGAATATTTGAAGGTTTAAAGTGTAACTTTTGTAATAAAGGGGTGTAAAGTGTAAATTGTGAAATCTTAAGGACCAAATGTGTAAATATGATAAAAGATACTTTATTTCCATAATAATGATTTAACTAAGTTATGTTACTCTATATTACTAAAAATGGAAACTTTCTGAAAGTGGAAACTTACTAAATATGGAAACCTGCTAAAAATAGAAAGTTACTGAAAATGGAAAAACAATTAATTAAGAATGATTTGTAATTCCCTTCTACTCCTTTAGGTGTGAAGAAGGAGAGACTTTGAGCTATCCCCATATCCTGTGTTTATATTCTGTTTGTGCTTTCGTCATAAGGTACAGATACTCTGCCTTTTCAGTAAGGGTTCTTATATTCTATACATTGATTTTGAGTTATGATTCAGTTAAGATTTCCCAAGCCATTGCTATGTTCCCTTTGAGTGAACCTTTGATATTCCTCTTGATTATGATCTGAGCTTCGTTTATCTGACCGATGCCTTGCCAAGTTGCTCTAAAGTTCTGAACTATCTTTGTGAGAAATTAAGACTTTGGAATGATTTGTTAAACTAAGGATTTTGAAATGGTTCACTAAACTAAGGTTTTGAACTACTTGTTTTGAACTATCTTTTACGAAGGCTATTTTAATGACTATCTTTATGAAACCAATTTAAAGACCATTTTAATTAAATACCTTGATTAAGCTTTCTAAAATGAATCTTTTGAATAAAGACTTTGAAGATGGACCTTTGATAAAGACTTTGAACTTTAATTAAGATCCCCTTTGTTTTTAAAACTATGATATGAACTTTGGAAGACCTTGGTGAACCACGCTATTATGAACTATCCGATATGAACCCTTGTCTATGGACCTTGTGATATGACTTTGAGATGCACCTTTTGATATATGATCTTTTGTGATGACTTTGAGACCTGACTCTTAGTTTGATACCCGAGCCAAATTTCTGTGTACCTAGCCAGGAAGGTAACCTGGCCATGTCTGTGATGCACCACTGGCATGACTCCCGTGTGGGGGAGTGATTTCTCACACCGTCCCTTTTATGATTATCTGCCATGGCTACTATGATTTTGGGATGACTTTGAGTTTGGGGGCGTATGGGTTGCAATCCTAGATTTGTATGTTTAGTGGATTTAACTATGACTTTGAGTATGACTTTGAGGTGACTGGTGCTGTGTGCAATACACGCCTTTCACACCCCTGGGAGCTGATCACTCCACTATTATGATACATGAGGACACCCCTCATATTATCTGGTTGCCTAAGAGGTATCCCCTCTGATTTTGAGATTATGACTTGGAGATTATGATGTTGAGATTATGACTTTGAGTTCTGGGCTCGTGGTAGATGACTATCCTATATTTCCTTTATTACTCTTTTGCTTTGATTATACCTTATGACATTCCCTGTACTTCACTATATTCTGTTTCGTTATCTTTGCTTGTATTATGTATCTGTTCACTGAGCTTTGTAAGCTCAGCCGCACGTTTTCTTTTCGTGTGCGGCAGGTTTTAGTTGGAAGATGGGTATGAGTGAAGAGACTTTTGGACTTAGAAGACTTGATAATTATTTTGGCCTAGAGACGATTGGAAGTTACTACATTGTTAGAATTTGTATTCGCTTTTGTAACCTTGTAATTTCAGTATTTCTTCTGTAACCTTTGAGAATCTTTGTATTACTTTTGAATGTATGCTTTGTTATATCTGATATGAAACCATTTGCGTGACATCTTTACCCGTGTCGGGTTGGGGTGTTACAATTATGGTATCAGAGAGACAGGCTGCGATTTGTAATACATTACCCTTGACCTGTGTAAGTTAGGACCACTAAGTTTTCCCCTGTAGGCGCTCGTAAGATAACCTTTGAAAATTTTGCTTTAAGATTTCCCTATAGGAACCTAAGTTTTGACCAGTGAGGAATGGGTAGACTATAAGGCATTCGTTTAAGTATCTTTGTTTCCGCATCACTCTGATTCGTGCCTTGCTTTTGGTTAGATCCTGTTGATATCACTTTTGGAAAGCGAAAGCTTATGTTTTGCACCACCTAAGATTTGAACCTGATTAAATTTGGAAGGCATTGAGAAATTTCATAATAATTGCCGACACTGTTTGGATCCTTATCTTCAGATTTCTTTCATAAATCATTTTGATAAAGGCCCACGTTGCACTCTGATCATTTTGTTAATCACTTTGACGCCTCTCCAGGCATTCCGAGAACCTCTATGGCGATGACGTACTGGATATGTTTTGCTATTTGATAAGTATCTATGAAGTTTCTGACACTATTGATTTCGTTTTACCCATCTCTGTCCTTATGAGAAGTCTTGCGGTGTGTAACCATAAGTATAAGAATGTTTTCTTCCTCACTCTAATGATATAGCTTTGATTTGCGAACCGTCTTTCTTTGAATAGTTAACTTCGATTTTATTCTGACCAGGAAATTGTGGAATGATCAGTCAAATATTGACAACTACCCTTCTATGTCTCACCTTTAACGTTTGCAAAAATTTTGAACTCCCTACTACGATTTCTGACTGTTAAACCCTTTGCCATCTCTATTACTCTGGAGACTCGTGTGTTACATTTGCGGTTATAAAGTTTTCTTAGAAACCATTTCGTACACTAATGAATGAACCTCATCTTGAGAGTTTCTTGGCACCTTGAGTTTTCTGAACATGAACCTTGTATTGAACGTTATTTGGCACCCTGAACTTCTTGAACATAATCCCTGTTGGACCACCAAGTTTTTTTTTCCACCGGAGTATGAAGTAAGATTTGACATGATACTGAGAGATTCTAGTCACTATACGAAGATGTCTTTCGGATCATACCAATTGACTGGAGCAACCGGGAAGAGCAGCAACCGAAGACCAGGAAGTGAGTTTACTTAAGTGTATCTTCTGGGCATGTTTTAGTTTCGTTCGCGATAAAGAAGGATGGTAACTGGAGATATGTATGAAAGCTGAACCGTATTACTGTTAGAAGCCAATATTCCTCCACCCTGAAACGACTCTGTGTTTGTTTAATTTCAGAGCGAGAAGTTTTCTTCTGATAAATTGATTTTATTCTTGGAATCGCCTTCTGTATTCGTAAAAGACTGCTGTAACGATTAGTGACGCTAATAGTATTAGCTAAAGCTCTGATTGTTTTGCGAATTTGATAAATGATGTTTTCTCGTAAGTACTTGGGCAAATGGTCATTGTATGACTTAATGGTACCTTCGAAGACGAGGAAGAGCATGAAAATCATTTTTGCACCTTGTTAGAAATTTGACATCATTTGTGCATTCTGGGAGATGTATATTTGTTAAGAGAACGGTGTTCCTTGCCTGACCTGGAGTTGACGACAATGGAGACTACCCCGAAGAGTGGAGACATTCCTTACAAGACAGAAGTGTTGGCGATGCAGAAGAAGAAATTCTAGTCAAGATGGCGAACCTGGAGCTGATGAAGACATGCAGTCCCACTTCCCTATTCATCTTAGTTGTACTAAGATGAATTGAGAGCGGAAGCAGACTGGATGATGAAGAGATTTAAAAATCGTGCCAGGAATCCATATTACTCCATCACATTCCAAGAAGAACTGCAGGAGGCTCGAAGAACCAGACACAAGTTCCCGATTTTGATTGATGGACAGCCGAAGACAGATCAACCGGACTTGAAGAGATTGGAGGTGTTGAATGAGCGGAATCGGGAAACAGACCCTTCATGTTTGGAAGATTAGATTTTATGAAGGCCGAAGTTCTTGAAGATTAATAAGATCCTTGATGATTTAAGTTTCCTAGAAGCATTTCAGTTCGTGTTTATTTTCGTATGTTCGGTGATAGCTTTGTTTGAGAGATTTTGGCGAGTTGTGGAAGATATGATGCTTGTGACGGCGTACCTCAATTCTGCTGGGCAATCTGGGATTTTGATACTCTTGCGGACAGTTTTGTTTTCTCTCTTGACTATGGCATTCGTTTTGTTGACCTCTGAGACTGTAGAAGTACTAGGTGGATTAAGATAGGTGGTTTTGATTACGATTTGAGATAAAGTATGACCATCATGAGGGCATATTTATATGATGCCAGTATTATGACGTCTGGCCAACGTGATAATACTTACATCATATAACGTGCACTTGTTATGGGCATAGGATATCTCGGGATGTACCAAAGAAGTTAGATTTTGATCTCTGTTGGATTATCTGTGATTAATGAGACTTTAGGTTCATTCTATCTATGCGTTTAATCTGCTTTCATCGTTATACGACTGGATGCGTTTGGATACTCGACACGCGTTTGTTGACCTTTGTACTCCCGATAAGAATCTTAGGTTCTGTGTAGAACTTTCTACCGTCTGTTTTCTGTCAGTATGGATCTGATCTGTTACTATTGAAAAGTACACCTACATTTTGCTATATGTACGTTTCGCATCCGTTGATTATGTTTCATTATGACCTGCTATGAGTTGATTGAGGATTTTGATTTTGGGGAGCAAAACCTGTTTGTTTATGAGAACACCTATGAAAGGTTATACTGAAGACGAGACTATTTAAGAATCCGAAGAGGTTGAAACCATATACTATTCCCATGTTCGCTACAATTCGATACGTTTTCATCTGATTTGACTATTTCTATTCCATGGACGAAAATCCGTCAATCCTACATCTTCCCTGAACCCCTTCTGATGAGATACGTTTATCATCCATTACGTTTAGTATATCTTTCTTTTGATGTGAATCCTGAGCTTTAGGTCTTGTTGAGAAAACCGAAATTATTTGATCGGCAAGATTGAGTCATGAGGAAATACTTGGTTTGGAAGAACTTGCTCGAGCGTGAGAATGTTATATTGATCGTTTGCAACTTTCTACGATTTCGTTTAACTTTGCGACTTCAAATTTCGAGGACGAAAATTTTCTGTTAGAGGGGAAGAGTTGTAAAACCCTAAAATTCTAAAACATGTTAAAAGACCAAAATGCCCCTACAATCTAAAACTATGATTAATATGTTTATAAAAGTACCAAAAGAACTTCAAACTTTAAGAGATGATCAAGAAATGAAATAAAACAAATTTCTTTACCCCATTTGACATTTTTGTGAAGTACCAAAATTATTTGAACACATATAGGGACCGAAAATTTGTCTAGCATATTAAAACATTTATTATAAACTTTATAATATAACTAATATGCATTTAAATGTAAAATAAATATGGTAATTAATCTAAAATTCAAAGTATGATTTGGTCCAAGGGATAACCGAAATTTTACAGCCCATGATCCCAAAAATCACAGCACATCACTTATAATTGCTAACAATTCCATCAAACCCTAAAATACTATTGCCGACAAAAGAGAAAAACACACAAAAATCCTTAAAACCTCCATACGATTTTCTGGAACTCCAAGATTATTTTTCACGTGTTCTAAATCATCTAAAGGAGCTGAGAAAAATACTTTTCGAATTGTTTGTGGCCTGGTTCGATCGTAGTGATAGTTTCCTTGTCGCATGAACAAAACTAAGGTAAATTCGTTCATAATTAATCCGACCTTTGTAAAATTCATTTCTCATTTTTCCTGAGTTCCTTACATCATATATGATCTGTGAAAAATGTTGGAATTAAGTCATGCAAGGTTTAGGTGGTCGAATGGATTTAAAATGTGTAAAATTGATTAATTATGTAAAATATGTAAACGATTTTTCTGGGTTGTCTTGCTAATTTTTATGAGTTACTTGATCATGGTATAAGCTGGGAAAAATGCTAATTCGAATTATGGAGACTTGTGTTAATTGTTTTGGATTTAAATCATTAAAAAGGGTGTAAATTCTAATATATAGAAAACGAATTTTCTGGGTATCTAATTTATTTTTACTGGGTTCCTTAGGCATCATATGATCTCAGAAAAATGCCCATTCGAATTGTTGAAGCCCATGTAAGTCGTGGCTAATTATTTTACAAACCGGATTTTTGGAAAATAAGAATAAAAGGGAAAATAAATCGAGGAAGCTAGGGTTAGGGTTTCTTAGATTAGATCTGGTCATTTAATGTGTTTTTAAGGATGTTTCAATGATTGGATATGATGGGAGAATTTAGGGCTTAGTTTGTGTAAATAAAAGGTATACGATTTGTGTTTTTAAAAGTAGAGGGGGTGTTTTGTAAATTATGAAAACTATGGGATATTTTTGTAAGGTGTCTTGGATCTGGGTAAAAATACAGAAAATATTTTATAAGGGTCTCATGTGTTAATTTTGTATTTAAAAGGTTTATTTTGTTAATTAAATAAAGTATAATTTGAATTGTTTAATAATTAAATGGAGGGACTAAAAATGTAATTTCTGGAAACTTAAGGTTGATTTGAGTAATAAAATATATTCAGGGGGTTATGTGTAATTTTGGTAATTTAATGGCTTAATATGTAATTATTAATAATTAAAGGTTGAAATTGTAAATTAAAGGGCTAAATATGTAACTTTGATAACTTGAGGGACTTGATGTGTAAATTATGAATATTTAAGGGTACATTCGTATATCATGTTAAAATAAGTGTACATTGTGTAAAATTGGGAAATTGAGGGTTTAATGTGTAATTATGAATATTTAAAGGTTTAAAGTGTAACTTTTGTAATAAAGGGGTGTAAAGTGTAAATTGTGAAATCTTAAGGACCAAATGTGTAAATATGATAAAAGATACTTTATTTCCATAATAATGATTTAACTAAGTTATGTTACTCCATATTACTAAAAATGGAAACTTTCTGAAAGTGGAAACTTACTAAATATGGAAACCTGCTAAAAATAGAAAGTTACTGAAAATGGAAAAACAATTAATTAAGAATGATTTGTAATTCCCTTCTACTCCTTTAGGTGTGAAGAAGGAGAGACTTTGAGCTATCCCCATATCCTGTGTTTATATTCTGTTTGTGCTTTCGTCATAAGGTACAGATACTCTGCCTTTTCAGTAAGGGTTCTTATATTCTATACATTGATTTTGAGTTATGATTCAGTTAAGATTTCCCAAGCCATTGCTATGTTCCCTTTGAGTGAACCTTTGATATTCCTCTTGATTATGATCTGAGCTTCGTTTATCTGACCGATGCCTTGCCAAGTTGCTCTAAAGTTCTGAACTATCTTTGTGAGAAATTAAGACTTTGGAATGATTTGTTAAACTAAGGATTTTGAAATGGTTCACTAAACTAAGGTTTTGAACTACTTGTTTTGAACTATCTTTTACGAAGGCTATTTTAATGACTATCTTTATGAAACCAATTTAAAGACCATTTTAATTAAATACCTTGATTAAGCTTTCTAAAATGAATCTTTTGAATAAAGACTTTGAAGATGGACCTTTGATAAAGACTTTGAACTTTAATTAAGATCCCCTTTGTTTTTAAAACTATGATATGAACTTTGGAAGACCTTGGTGAACCACGCTATTATGAACTATCCGATATGAACCCTTGTCTATGGACCTTGTGATATGACTTTGAGATGCACCTTTTGATATATGATCTTTTGTGATGACTTTGAGACCTGACTCTTAGTTTGATACCCGAGCCAAATTTCTGTGTACCTAGCCAGGAAGGTAACCTGGCCATGTCTGTGATGCACCACTGGCATGACTCCCGTGTAGGGGAGTGATTTCTCACACCGTCCCTTTTATGATTATCTGCCATGGCTACTATGATTTTGGGATGACTTTGAGTTTGGGGGCGTATGGGTTGCAATCCTAGATTTGTATGTTTAGTGGATTTAACTATGACTTTGAGTATGACTTTGAGGTGACTGGTGCTGTGTGCAATACACGCCTTTCACACCCTTGGGAGCTGATCACTCCACTATTATGATACATGAGGACACCCCTCATATTATCTGGTTGCCTAAGAGGTATCCCCTCTGATTTTGAGATTATGACTTGGAGATTATGATGTTGAGATTATGACTTTGAGTTCTGGGCTCGTGGTAGATGACTATCCTATATTTCCTTTATTACTCTTTTGCTTTGATTATACCTTATGACATTCCCTGTACTTCACTATATTCTGTTTCGTTATCTTTGTTTGTATTATGTATCTGTTCACTGAGCTTTGTAAGCTCAGCCGCACGTTTTCTTTTCGTGTGCGGCAGGTTTTAGTTGGAAGATGGGTATGAGTGAAGAGACTTTTGGACTTAGAAGACTTGATAATTATTTTGGCTTAGAGACGATTGGAAGTTACTACATTGTTAGAAATTGTATTCGCTTTTGTAACCTTGTAATTTCAGTATTTCTTCTGTAACCTTTGAGAATCTTTGTATTACTTTTGAATGTATGCTTTGTTATATCTGATATGAAACCATTTGCGTGACATCTTTACCCTTGACGGGTTGGGGTGTTACAGTTACGGTGAGGATGGAAGTCATAATTATAGAAAACGGCTAGAAAGAGGCGTTTTGAAAGTTATTTGTCATTCAAATAATACTTTTGGTACAAAGGTAAAATATCTGATTTAAAAATCCCATGATAGAGTGTGATAACTTGAAAAGAATGACATATTTGATTTTACACCATGTAATTTATCAAAGAATAAAATGCCCACTCCGTGTCTTGTCCTGCTCCGTTAATTACCTGAGATAAACATGCTTAAAAGTGTCAACACAAAGGTTGGTGAGTTCATAGAGTTTAATGGGAAAACAATTTATTTCAATAATTTCAAGAGTGTACAATGATATTTGAAATAAGTTACAATCAGTGATGAAACCATGGATGAGTTGCACTGGGTAAAAATCACGAGTATGCCATATATGAGATCAATTAAGTACAAGTATAGGATCATATCCTAGCATGTAGTGAATACAATGATGTTATGTCTGAAATCTACAAATGGGATGTGGTGAAATACTAATACAGCTGTATCTAAATATATATGAAAACATATATATTAATATATTGCTCTAAGCCTCATGCCACGCAAACATTAATAAAAGTACCGTAAAACGGAGGAGTTCACATCAAAGGAATGATGGATTTATTGCCCTCGGGTAGTAGGTGGTTTGCCAATTCCTATTTTTCTGAAATATAGTGCATCTCGACCAATACGACTAGCCACTGAGGCATTCCGTCAAGTATTAAGTGGGATAGGTTGTCAGCCTCTAACAGGTTTCGAAGCTGTTCACTATATTCGCGTTCACCGCAGTGATTAATGGCTCATGATAAAGGGACTTCATGGCAATACGGTAACTTAGGCAATATGGGCTTAGTGGGGCACATAAAATATGCGTACTTTAATCCTGGAAAATATTTCCATTGAAATGTGGAGTTGACATCAAAAAGTGAAATGTATATTCATGGTGTTACGTGAATGTGTATAATGAAAACCAGTATCATGTTACAACGAGCAGTTTGAAAATGCTATCATTTGAGTTCAGTGTTTAAGCTAAGCAAGCAATTTGCAAGTAAAACGTGCACACATCCCTTCCAAAGAGTAAATCAAAGCATGTAAGTATGAGTTATAATTCTGAGTAAATCATGTTAGTTTTCAATGTATGAAAGTAAACGAAAAAAAGTTGAGCATGTATCTCCCCCAAAAGTATAAAACTTGTAAACAATAAAAGTGGGGCTATGACTCACCTTGTGGGTAACTTGGTAAGATGGAATGAGATAACAAGTGAAATTACGAACACGGCTCCAAAACAGGACCTGGAATATAGGGAAGTCTAAGCATTTGGAGTTTGTGACTTAATATGACAATGGGTGTGAGAATGAGTAATAGGTAGTGAACGGGTGTGTGATATAAATATATATATATATATATATATATATATATATATATATATATATATATATATAGAGATGGGATATTATGAGAAGGGATCTTAAAATGAGAAGGGTGGGAAGGATTGTGGGAGTGACATGTGTCACTTTGCCACATCATCATTCCGCCAAAATTTTTACTGCATCGTGATGCAGTAAAAATTTTGGCGTGAAAATTTTTTTTTTCCCGCCAAAAAAAAAAAAATTTTTTTTCCCGCCAAAATTTTTACTGCATCGTGATGCAGTAACTGTGATGCAGTAAAAAATTTTGGCGGGAAAAAAAAAATTTTGTTGCTCAAAAAAAAAATTTTTTTTTGCGGGAAAAAAAAAATTCCCGCCAAAATTTTTACTGTATCACGATGCAGTTACCGTGATGCGGCATGATGATGTGGCATGGGGATGACACATGTCACTCCCACACTCCTTCCTACCCTTCTCATTTTAAGCCCCTTCTCATTGTATCCCTACCCTATTATATATATATATATATATATATATATATATATATATATATATATATATATATATATATATATTCTTGCTTTTATGTGTGGGTGGATGATAAGTTATGCTTAACTTATAGGTGGGCGTTACATATTTATAGTTGAGTGTTCTGGTTGTGTTATAGCTTATCAAGTTTAATGGTTTCATTAAAGTTACTGTATAATTCTTCAATTTATAGGAAATTCACATTTCAAACCTTACAGTGGATATTTACATTTTCAGTCCCTGTACTTTGACAAAATGACATTTATGGCTCAAAGTATCAAAATGGGACAAGTTAATCATCATTAGTTTTCAAATATTCACGTTTTACCTTAAATCACAATTATGACAGTTTTGATACCCTTTTTATGTATTATTACACATTTAATCCTTTATCTTAACAAAATTACATTTTTAGTCCTAAGTAATTAAAGTATAACATTTTAGTACTTACAATATCCAAATAATCAATAAATTCCCTTGGTTTTACTGAATATACTGTTTTAACACCAAATTTAGGGAATTGACAGTTTCAGTCCTTGTAGTTAAGTGGCTTTGCAAAAATAGTCCTTTTTCAATAAAATGTACATTTCAAGTCCCTTTACTTCCAAATTTACACATTTAACTCAAAATCATTAATAATATAAATTTACATCTTAAAATTTCTGTTTTTGCAGTTTCAGTCCAAGTTTTAAGTGGTTTGGCAATTTTAGTCCCTCAAGGTTTAACTAGTTTGCAAATTTAGTCCAAACGTCCAAAAATTATGGGGAAAAAATATTCTGAATTTTTCTGGGGTTTAATGAAGATTATTAAAACTTATTCCAATAGCTTATTTGCAAAAATAACTTATATTTCACCTAATGGGCCTTAACGAGTTAACTTAAAGGCCCGTTAAGTAAAAATATGAAACATGTAGTTAGTAACGTGGTCTGATGGATCGCGTCAAAATATAGTATGCTTGTTAAGCGAGTTTTTGTTTTACAAGCCCCTTTAGGTCGCGACCTAGAGCAAAAATTCTGGGTGAAAAAGACTTAGAATAATTTCCAGATTTTGTGTGTTCTTGCATGAGATCGAGTTTACTTGGGACGATTTACTGGGGTGAGACAAGCTTATTATCTCAAAGTATAAACACGAATTATTTAGTTTGTAGTATGAAGAATTAAGTTTCGTAAAAATATTTAGTGGTTGTTAAGTTGTATTTCATTTTACGTGGTCAATTTGGTCGTGACATGGGACTGATTTTTAAATAAAAACACTTAGTCAATTGTTATGTTTTCTGGTTTTGTACGTTTACATCTAGGTTCAAATGGGTTTCGTTTTTAAGTATGTAGCAAGGAAATAACATGATGTGAGTATTTCTCATGATCCCTAGGCCTTCCACAAGGGAGGCAAATCGTGATTTACGTTCTAGAGTTTTATGTAATGCGTAAAAGTAAACAAAAAAAATATACGTTCGAATATGAACTATAAACGTTGCATGGGTATGTAAAAATGTGAGATACGAATTAAAGATGATCGAGGAGGACTTACATCACCTCTAGGGTGGGTAGTGGTCGAGTGAGAGTGAATAGAACACAAGGAAACTAAACCCACGATCGCTAGAATTTATATATACGTTTATATATAAAACCCTTGATTTCGAGTGAGCTTCCAAACGAGGACGGTGAGGCTTCTGGTCGTCTTGGGGTATTTTTAAGAGTGATAGAGAGTTAAAATGATGAGATTGAATGGGTGGTGTGAGGTAGTGAATGAGAAAGTGAGTTATACGTATATGTGTATACATATGGAATTTTATCATGTTTTTATATCTCCTCAACTTGCTCCTACTGTTTCAATGTCAGAGAATATTGGATTTAGATAGATCTTATTGTCCTTGTGACTACAATAATGTGTGGTAGTGAGGGTAAATCAAAAGGATGTCGACATGTATATATATATGTGTCGAATAGAATTTAAATGTTTACAAGAAATGGTCCTAGCATGAAACATGTATAACTTGGGTGGTAAATGTGCTTGATATCTCCCTAATGATCAATTATCAACATTAGAATGGGTGGAAACAAGCTCGGGTCAAAACGATTCATTTTGTGAATAAATATATATGTCGAGTTTGTGTTAAATGGCCAAACACTTTGGATTTTGAAAACGTATTAAACCTTCGTATCAAGAGCTAATATTTGGCATACTATTTCCTTGGCGGGGGAACAATTAGGTGGTGCAATGATACGTACAATTCGCGTTTAAAATTCAAGAGAAAACGAGGGCGTTTTGGATGAGGTCTGCTCGACCAGAACTGAAATAAAAAAAATAGAGTTGGGCTTGGTGGGCTGGTGAATAGTAACTGGAAATGGGATTGGGCTGGGAATTTAATTGGCCCATGTGATGTTTTGTTAGTGTATGTATTTGGTGGATTTTCAACCGTGGTTCGCGTACGATCTCGTCCCATTATTTGGTAATTTTTGTGGTAACGTTTTCGCGTTAAAATAATATAATAAAGAAAATTTTAAATTTTTCCCGCAAAAATGATGATTAAAAATAATGACAGAGATTAATATATAATTAAACGTTGTTAATTATAGGAAATTTTTCAGTTTGCTACATATGTTCCCCCACGTACTTGTTTTCATATGGAATAATTTAATTTTCCATTTCTACGCGAAGTGTGCACAGTTTACGTTTTACGCGTTTTCGGCTCGCGTTTTAAGCTTTAACTACGTTATGACACTCTGGAGGGCTCGAGAAATTTATGAAACATCAATTTGGGTCATTTTAAGTTAAATGTATATTTTTATGAAAATATTATCCTTGTGACATTTATTTTTGCAAACTATGCATAAAAGTACCCGATTTAGCGATTTTCGCGTTTCTAGCTATTCATGAGCAGTGCTTAGGATTTCTATCCGTTTTCATGTCATTAGTAGTTTAATATTCCATCATATGCTCCTTGTATTTATAAATTTCTATATTTCACATTTTCTGTCTCATTTCACGATTTCGTCAAATTTTGGTAACAACTCGCGTTCTTCATTTTTTAGTTTCGTTTTAACTCTCCGGAAAACACAATGCTCCCATGAAATATTAAAATTATCCATTTTAACACTTTATAACAATTTTATAATGTTTTGATAGCACTTTTCTAAAATTCACGTTTTCAGGTCACCCGGTACTGCGTAATTCGTGTTTTTAAGACTGTACGCTTGATTTAAACCCCACAAATACACTAATAAACTAAAATAAACAAACCCACTCCTGGTCCAGGATTGCATGTCAGGTTTGATAGGCTATTTACTCTAAAATGTTTAAAAGAACCCTAGGTTGGTAAAAACATGAAAGTTGGAGCTAAGTCCTGTAGAAAACGTTTTCCACAGGCCATGTGTCCATTAGACCTATAGATAAAAAGATATGCTCATTTTTCTAAACCTAATTGGATGCTGGAAGTAACTACATAGAGACATAGGGGTAAATTGGTAATTTTACCCATGTTCTGAAGTTCTCAGTTAAGTGAGGCCTTGATTTTCATATATTACAGAGTCATACCTTTCTAAGCATATAAAGTTCATAATTTTAGCCTTCACGGTTTAGAAATGGCGACCCGTTTACTGCGGTATTTTTATCCAAATTTCCATCAGCTTTGCATATTAAACCATATATGCTTTTACAAATGTCTTTTCAACCCATGACTTGCTATAAGACTTTTACCTAAATTACCTTATGATGTCACAAGCTAAAGTACTGAATTAAAACACAAGTATGAGTGTTAAACCTTAATTCCCCGAGCCTAAGTTGTGTTGTATTTTATTTAGGTCACTTGTGATCTTTACGGTTTTTCTCGACGTGAACAGTTCTCCTATTTCTGTTGCTACTTCTTATTCGGTGAGTTCATAGCCCCAAGTTTTTACATCAATTGTTTTACAAACTCCGTGGGGGAGATAAATGCTATAAATAATTATGATCACAATGCTTTAAAATTGTATGCTATCCTATTAATATTATTTCCTATGTTTCCCATAGCCGAAAGTCCCTTTTATCGTGAACCGTTAGTCGCTTGCGAGCGAACGCGAATACAGTGAATAGATCTATTGGGATTAATAACCCCCATGACGAAATGTGCCTGTATGGCAGTTGTATGTATTGTATTCATACCAATGATAAATGTGGCTATTACCTATGTTTGAAGGCATGAAGGTCTTGGTTGGAGTCGCACGGATATATCTTGAAGACTTGGAATATTTTTTCACATTTAAAGAGACTATATTTTAAAGATTTATGTTATGTTTAAAACGTTTGTGATCTTGAGAAAACATTGTGTTTTTATGAAAACTGTTGGGACCTTTACAAACTCTGAGGTTTCAATGTATTAAATGTGTGTTACACCCCGTGCCCGATTAGACCAAAAACATTGAACTTTTACGCGGAAATGCTTGACTTTTACGGATATCCTATCACTCTTTTGACCATTGACAAAAATATATAAACATTCAGACCTTAATACTATTTTTAAATGAAACTAGACTCAATTAGCTTCAAAACGACGGGTGGCGCTACCCATAACGACTTACGGTTTAAAAGATATGATTTTTTGAAAATCGACAAAATCTGAAAACACCTCCCAACCGCCGGTTGGGCTTGTCAGAAAGTCCCAACCACCCAGGTTGAGATCCCAGCCACCGGTTGGGCTTCAAAGAAAGTCCCAACCGCCCCGGTTGAGATCCCAGCCGCCGGTTGGGGGTCTGCAATGCCCATTAACTTCCGTTTTTAGCCCATTTTCGCGATATACAACCCATACCACATTCGTATTACGTCAAACTTAACCAAAATCATTACTTTAACATATTAAACATGTTCCATAGACACTTGACCCATTTACATCCCAAAATGGGTACATTCATACTTAATCCAAACGCTCCTTTTTACTTTGACTATAAACACTTCAAACACACTTTAACATACCAAAAGACTACCAATTCATTATACAACTCTTGGTACACAATTTGACGCTTGTCTACTCATTACAAAACATTACTTGACTCTCGGGGGTACAAATTTTACACTTGAGCTCGGTATCTACCTAAGCTCTACTTTCTTACCAATCTTCTAATATCACATAACCAAACCTTTATCTTTACTCCAAGCTTTCCATGATAGCATACAAACCTACAAAATGGTTAGACAACTAAACCATAAGCTTTCGCTTAGTAAGTAACCCGACATAAAACACATATCATACACATATTAGCACATAAGCATCATGATCACTTACGTTGCTTCCAAACCATAACATTCAATTTACCACATAAACCTTCATCACATGAGCTACAACAATTCTCACTAGCATTTAGTCGCATACTCGCTTGACTAGGCCATAACTAGTCACCACTTTCCTAACCTTCATCCATTACTCAATCCAAGTACTAAATCTTATCAAATTCATAACACATATATGGATAACACACATATAACACATGTTTTAGTACAAGTTACTTACCTTAGCTTCCAAAGCTAAGCATAAAATCAATATCCCATCATCTTCAACCTCAAACCATCATCATCATCCTTTAAAATTTATCAAGGCCTAATAACCTAATAATCAATAACATAAACAAGGGTTAACATAACCTATAAAACATACTCATCTTCCTTTCTACATCATCATATGATCATACCTTGATCATATGATGATTTCCCCCTTTATTCATACATCTTAACCTCATTAGAATCGAGGATGGGGAGTACTTACTTGAGGAAGATCATTGCTAAGACTTAACCCTTGCTTTGGAACCTTAAACTCTTCATGGATTAGCCATCAACTTCATCTTCTTCCTTCCTTTTCTCTAATAACCAAAAATGCAAGAAAATGGTGGAAAAGTGTGGAAATAACTAGAAGACTCCCCATCCAGGATATTTACTTGCACAAGTTTGGGCTAATGGCAAGAATGGCCCCTCATGTCTCTTTTCTTCCACATAGGCCACAATACTTACTATAACACATTTGGCATAAGACAACTTAAGCCCTTAAAGTCTATTTCCCTCTTGTTGTGCCACACAATACTTTCATAACCTTATAATACATTCTTTGACTATCATTTTGACTATCGGGTTTGACCACTACGCAACATTCATTGACTAGCCAATCACGTAAAGTCCTTAATCCATTTTCATCTAGGGTGGGGTCCAAGTACCCGGGAAACGGGTCTAACAATTCTACCCCCCCCCCTTATTTAGATTTCGTCCCCGAAATCTCTCGTCTATTACTATCCAAAACTAATTCACAACATATACATGTCCTTATTCTCTTGCTCTCTAAGCTATTACCTTGCAATGATCTAATTAATCTCGCAAATTCTAAACTTACAATACATAATCATTACTCATAATACATTATAAACTACACTTCTAATCACAAGCTTATCTAAAATTTCCAACAATGACGACTTGCCATCCGAAAACATTTACTATTTGACTTTATATAAGTCAAACTTTAACACTATTACCACTTTATTCATCAATGCACTAACATAACCTTAAGTCATAATTCCGGTCAATATCGCATTTTACTTAATACCAACACTTATCTACTTCAAAACCGGTAACTTACTTCAATTTTATATCAAGTACCATCTAAATGGCACTTTCAAAATCTTTTCTTCGCATTACTTAAGCAATCATCTTGTTAAATTTTGGGAACGCTTACCCATTATCTTATCAACGTAATGCACAAACTCATTCTAGGCGTCTATCTTAAGGTTCACACATGACCTTAATACCGCTATAAGTTTTTATTCATGTATAGCCTCTTCTTATGACGTCTAACTTGTTTTAAGTTTTCACTTTCTCATCTCTCTACCCGTACTCATGTCATATCGGCTACACATAAGCCCACTCATTTATAATTCTTTATTTACATAAAAAGGCGTCCCAATCTATGTAAGTAAGGAATTATAAACTTATGGTTCAGCGATTTACAATTTCTTCATTTAAATGAAGAGGCATCCCAATCCATTTAAATAAGGAGATTATAAATCATCCTACTTACGTACTTTAGACACGAAAATCATACATACTTTACTTTCCATCTATTCTAGCCTTGGATCCAATCTCGCTAACTTTTCATCCATGCCATAAAGGCAAGCTAAACAACCATGCCATGAAGGCAAGCTAACAACCATGCCATGAAGGCAAGCTAACAACCATGCCATGAAGGCAAGCTAACAACCATGCCATAAAGGCAAGCTAACATCCATGCCATAAAGGCAAGCTGGGCTATCCCGGAGGATACCAAAACACATGCCATAAAGGCAAGCTGGGCTATCCCGAAGGATACCAAAACTAGAGCATTGGATCCAAGCTATATCTACCTTATCATCTTTACTCATTTTATCTTTTATGTACTTTTATCATTAAGTACACACTATCATTTCCTCAATTCTCATTGCCTTAAGCAATTTCTATATAACACTTGCCCATATATTATATTTGCATTTTCACAATGCAACTTATCATTCATCCGTCAACCCCAAGTTGACTCACACACTCACTATGTACCATCTTTATTTTTAGACAAGTTCTGTATGATGCTTGTCCATTACAATTTACACATTTTCTATGTGTTCTTACAACGCACTTTTACTATTACCCGTCAACCCCTTGTTGACCATATTCTCAACTTATACTATCACTTCATTAGTCTACTCAACTTTTACGCATATAAACCTTACATAGGTTTATTCTATAACACTCTCATTAATCTCATCATACACATTCCAATATATTAACATGATTATATTCATGTTTTACAATTCTTTCTAGCGCACTTCATATCACTTATGACTTCTAGCACAATCTGTATCTCATTCATCACTTCTACTCATCACACTTAACCATTTATTACTATCACATTTTAATTATCATGTTTTATATACAACATGATCTCATCACATCTTAACTATACACTTTAACTTTCTCATTTTAGTTACTCATATAAGAATTTGCGCCTTGAAGCATCAAATCGTTATTATATCAATCGTGTCTTTCTAATCATCAAACTACAAAAGTACTTCATTATTCATTTCTTACTTTATCTCAAGCTTTCAAAGCATCTAAGCTTTATCAAACACTTACCATACTTATCTTTTCACATATCAACGTGGTCTATCAACCTTTTCCACCACTTGGTCATCCCACATAATGTGGCAATTAATAAATTACATTAGACTTAATTCGTGCTTCAAACAACTTCTATCATCAACCACATTCGCTCATTAAACATTATTCTCACATATCCATAAGTCTTACATAATATGCATTCCAATGCATCTATCATATCTCGAACACTTCTATGTATTCATGCTATCAAGCACAATCTCATTCTACTTAGCCATATAACCAACTACCATAGACTTACATCGCATAATGATAACAATTAACACTTTATCCAAAAAGTGTTCTAACATTCATAATCATAATCAAATCATATAGTCTATGGCTCATATATCACATCGCACAATCAATCTATGTCTAAGCATCAACATTCTAATTAGCCGTAAGCACTAGTCTACCTTATAACTAAGGCATCATAGAACTTTAATTCATTTATTAGCCCATCTCTAATACCGCTTAGCATTCCTACTCGCATTCCATTACCATTACTCTATCACACAATCACTAATCACAAAGCAATCACCGGCACCGATCGAGGTGCACGGCTAACTAATCACTTAAACACTTCAAGTCCTCCATGGACTTACATCACATACACATTAACACATAAAACACATTCATCACTTATCAACTTTGGTCCATATAACATATCACATATTTCTTCTTCTAACTTAAACATTTACCTTTCGCATTTCTTACACCTACGTTCTACGCTTCAACGAGTGGTTTAAGTCTAGGAAACCTATAGTGGAAACCTAATTTACGTAAACCGAAGCTCTGATAGCAAGTTGTTACACCCGTACCCGCTTAGACCAAAAACTTTGAACTTTTACGCTGAAACGCTTGACTTTTACGAACATCCTGTCACTCTTTTCACCATTGACAAAAATCTATAAATATTCAGACCTTGAGACTATTTTTAAATGAAAATAGACTCAACTACCTTCAAAACGACGGGTTTCGTGACCCGTAACAACTTACGGTTTAAAAGATATGATTTTCCAAAAATCGACAAAATCTGAAAATACCTCCCAACCGCTGGTTGGGCTTCTCGGAAAGTCCCAACCGCCCCGGTTGAGATCTCAGTTGCCGGTTGGGCTTCACAGAAATTCCCAACCGCCCCGGTTGAGATCCCAGCTGCCGGTTGGGGGTCTGCAATGCCCATTAACTTCTGTTTTTAGCCCATTTTCGCGATATACAACCCATACCACATTTGTATTACATCAAACTTAACCAAAATCATTACTTTAACATATTAAACATGTTCCATGGACACTTGAACCATTTACAACCCAAAATGGGTACATTCATACTTAATCCAAACGCCCCTTTTTACTTTGACTATAAACACTTCAAACACACTTTAACATACCAAAAGACTACCAATTCATTATACAACTCTTGGTACACAATTTGACGCTTGTCTACTCATTACAAAACATTACTTGACTCTCGGGGGTACAAACTTTACACTTGAGCTCGTTATCTACCTAAGCTCTACTTTCTTACCAATCTTCTAATATCACATAACCAAACCTTTATCTTTAGTCCAAGCCTTCCATGATAGCATACAAACCTACAAAATGGTTAGACAACTAAACCATAAGCTTTCGCTTAGTAAGTAACTCAACATAAAACACATATCATACACATATTAGCACATAAGCATCATGATAACTTACGTTGCTTCCAAACCATAACATTCAATTTACCACATAAACCTTCATCACATGAGCTACAACAATTCTCACTAGCATTTAGTCCCATACTCGCTTGACTAGCCCATAACTAGTCACCACTTTCCTAACCTTCATCCATTACTCAATCCAAGTACTAAATCTTATCACATTCATAACACATATATGGATAACACACATATAACACATGTTTTAGTACAAGTTACTTACCTTAGCTTCCAAAGCTAAGCATAAAATCAATATCCCATCATCCTCAACCTCTAACCATCATCATCATCCTTTACAATTTACCAAGACCTAATAACATAATAATCAATAACATAAACAAGGGTTAACATAACCTATCAAACATACTCATCTTCCTTTCTACATCATCATATGATCATACCTTGATCATATGATGATTTCCCACTTTATTCATACATCTTAACCTCATTAGAATAGAGGATGGGAAGTACTTACTTGAGGAAGATCATTGCTAAGACTTAACCCTTGCTTTGGAACCTTAAACTCTTCATGGATTAGCCATCAAATTCATCTTCTTCCCTCCTTTTCTCTAATAACTGAACATACAAGAAAATGGTGGAAAAGTGTGGAAATAACTAGAAGACTCCCCATCCATGATATTTACTTGCACAAGTTTGGGCTAATGGCAAGAATGGCCCCTCAAGTCTCTTTTCTTCCACATAGGCCACAATACTTACTATAACACATTTGGCATAAGACAACTTAAGCCTTTAAAGTCTATTTCCCTCTTGTTGTGCCACACAATACTTTCATAAACTTATAATACATTCTTTAACTATCACTTTGACTATCGTGTTTGACCACTACGCAACATTCGTTGACTGGCCAATCACGTAAAGTCCTTAATCCATTTTATTCTAGGGTGGGGTCCAGTACCCAGGAAATGGGTCTAACAATGTGAAACACTTTTAAAACGTCTCTTTTAAAGGGTCGTTTTCCATGACTTGTACTTTGTGCTAGGAAGTAAGACCCTAGTGAACTATCTTCCGCTGCAATAATTTTGGGGGTGTTGCAGATTGGCATCAGAGCTACAGTTATTGAGAACTGGGTCGTTTTCGAAACCTTGACTATAACTATTTTTCACTAAAGAGTCTCTCATTGCCGTATCTGATATTCGTGCGCGTGTACCACCAGACTGCCTATGCTGTTATACATATGTCATCACTAATGGTATTATATAAAGTATGCTTATATACACTATTATTTATATAAAGGTTAATTATATAAATGTTTGACTGATTTTGACCTCTTACGCTTATTTCGGAGCTTGAGCTCAAATCGTGTTTTCCTCGATTACATACCTACGCTTACATTTTAATGAGCTCTTTTATTTTCTCAAACATCGCGAGTAATACCATGGTTCGCTACAACTTTTCATAACCTTCCGTAACATCGTTTTACGTAAAACCCGTTACAGTCTATCGATTTCCCTCGGTTGTCTTACTATCCGCCTTCGAAGACGAGTTGGAACATTGGTCCCATACTTTTAGAACACCTACATCACGTCGTAAACCATCACCTAAAGATACGCCAATTGATTAGAGCATGAATTTAACATGCCGCCTTGGAACACCCTGCTTTCGGAACACAACTTTTAACGTCTCATTCTTTCTCACTCCTCGTGTTTTGAAGAATCACGCTGCTAGGAAGGTAACGCCGAAGCTTGATAACAATGTTTACCTTAACTTAATATTATTTTTCGATTCCGAGGACAAAATTTGGAAGCTTGTTGGTCACCATTCTGACACCCACTTCACCAACTTATATACTAACGTCTAATAGTGAGACAAAGCCATTCGAGGACAAGGCTATAGAATGTGAACTCAAATCAGAATATTATTGACTTGAAGAAGAATCCCTCGGAAGACGAGGAGGAGAACCATTACAGCACCAGAGAACCCATCCACCATAGCATCCCATCGTTGGTGACGCCCATGCCACATCATGAGAGATATTACATGTCAGCAGAAACGAGCTATAATGGCCAACCTACAGTCTCATTGGAGCAGAGTAAAGCTCGAGGAGCCAAGTGTGGATCTTACTTAATCAACATTCGTGATATTTATTGACTTTACCATTTATTATTTGTTCTCATTTAACCTCAAACAACTTTCGTGATACTCAATGCCTTTCTCATTTTATGTTGTTCTTATTTAACACGCATATTTTCAACGTAACGCTTTTCTCATTTATTGTTGTTCCCCATTCATTCTCAATTAGCAATCACAATGCTTATTGTCTTTGTCACTTATTGTTTTTCACATTAATTGTTTACCCTCAGCTAGCATTCATGCTGCTTGTTATATTTCTTATTTATTGTTCATTCTCATTTCTTCTTCTCATTTAGCATTCGAGATGCACATTGTCTTTCTAATTTATTGATTTTCCTAGTTATTTTCATAAAACATTCGTGATATTTATGGACTTCATCATTTATCATTTGTTCTCTTCCATGACATTTATCGTCTTTCTCCTTTATTATTTGCCTTCACATTTATTGCCTATCTCATTTGTTCTCATTTAAAGTATCGTTACGCTTATTGCTTTCTTAATTCTTGTCTATTTCACTTACCTTCTTTCAACAATCGTGTGTTTATTATCCTTCTCAGTTATGGATTTTCCTCATTCATTCTCATTTGACATTGATAATGAATATTGTCTGTCTCGTTTATTATTGAACCTCATTTGGAATTCTATCTTTCAGTATTGGCCTCTTTTGACCATTGGTTTGATTCGTTGGTTGTATCGATTAATTGATTATTTGTGTTAATATTCTATATCTCTTCGCTTTACTATTATTGTAATTTATGTTCCTTCTGTTTGAATTAATTTGATTCATTGACCTCTCTTTTACACACCCTTTCATTTGCTTCTTCGTTCGTATAAATATCAAATTTTCTTCCGAGCACTCTATGCTCATACTAGTACGAATGATATGGACATGTTAATCCATTCATTATTGTTCTGATTCATTGATCCTTTCATTTGCATCGATTGATAACAGTTTGCTTCCTTGTTCATACAGATATCTTATCTATCCCTTTTAAGTAGTCTTTGCTCCTAAAACATTACACACGACAGAATTCTATTATTATTTTTGTGATTCATCAAGATCTTTCATTTGTATTATTAATTACTCCTTGTAACTATTTTTACCCCAAGGCATTGGCATCTACTTCTTATGACTGATAGTACGCTCCCGTAGTAATCTCATTCGCATTAATCATTAGTACGCATCAGGGCATAGGAACAACACTCCAGGACAATAAGCTGCAAGTAGTACAAGATCGTCAAGAGAGTTACGTGAAAGTTCGCCACGAAAGAACGTGCTATGTTTCAGAAAACGATGAAGACTAAACTCGATGTACATCGAACCCTACAAGAATTTGGCAAAAGCTGGACCGGTAGCTTATTCACTTGAACTTCTACAAGAGCTTAGTTGTGTGCCTAATACATTTCGTGATTCGAAATCGAAGAAGCGCCTATCGGATGAAACCCTCGTCACTCCACTAGAGGAGATTCAACTTAACGACAAGCTTTACTTTGATAAGGAACCAGTTGAGATCATGAACCAGGAAGTCAAACGACTCAAGCAGAGTGCATTCCCATTGTCAAGGTTCATTGGAATACTCGACATGGACCCGAGTACACATGGGAGCGAAAAGATCAGATTGCGACGAGTGTACCCTCAATTTTTTTTCTACACATCGTCAACTGATAAGACAAACAGAATCACGAGGACGTGATTCCTTTTTAACGGATGGATAATGTAACAACCGTGAAATTTCAAGTCATTATTTTTACTAATTTTATTTGCTTATTATGCGATTTTAAGTAAATTGGCTTTTGCCGGGAAAGTTGCCCGCGTACGTCGTGACACGTACACTTAAATTTTTAATTTGACACAGGCTATGCTCAGTCTATCCATTAATATGATGTATGTTCCCCACGTACTTGTTTTCATATGGAATAATTTAATTTTCTATTTCTGCGCGAAGTACGTTTTACGCATTTTCGGCTCGCGTTTAATCTTTAACTACGCTATGACACTCCGGAAGGCTCGGGAAATTTATGAAACATCAATTTGGGTCATTTTAAGTTAAATGTGATATTTTTATGAAAATATTATCCTTGTGACATTTATTTTTACAAACTATGCATAAAAGTACCCGATTTAGCGATTTTCGCGTTTCTAGCTATTCATGAGCAGTGCTTAGGATTTTGTTGATATAAATAATGCCTAAACACGTTATTAATATTTTTCGATATCTCTACGTTTTGATAATCACAAAATGTAAAATCATTAATCGGAAAATTATGACGTAAACAAGTATTTAGTTGTAAATATCTATTTCTACAACTCAAATCACTTAAGTTATGAATGAACTAATGCTTAATGCATTATATGATCAAAGGAACATTTTCTTAATAACTAGATTTTTTATAAAACATCAAAAACATTTTATATATTTTTGAAAAACATTTTTGGCATTAAATAAAAATGTTTAATCTTTTATAAAAATATGAATTCAAATTTTTAACCAAAATCAGTTAAAATGTTCCAGAAAAACCTTCCCCACAAAAGGATAAAATTGGCCAACGGACAGAAGGGGCGGCCCCCTTAATTTTACTAGGCGGCCCCCTTAATTATTAAGGGGACCGCCCCCTATTTAAGGGGACCGCCCCCGCTCCAGTAGACTTCCAGCTGTCAAATTTTTCTCCTATAAATACCAGTCTTCTCCTGGACTTTTACTCACCTTTTGCACACTAAAACTTTATGTTCTAAATTCATTCTAAACATTGTAAATCCTTTGATCATATTTTCTTAAGCATTGGTTTCTAAGTGATCCAAGCTTCCACCACCAAAAGTGCAAAAGAAGAACTCTACTTCAACTAGTGAAGAAGTGTTATTACTTACCTCATTCAATTGTGTTGTTGTGTAAAGTGTTGTGTAGTTGTGATAAGTAGATCAAAGTGTAATTACGTAGTGGTGTTGTAAATTAGTTGTGAAGTAGTTGTGAATAAGTAGTTGTGAAGTAGTTGTGAAGAAGTAGTCGTGAAGTAGTCGTGAAGAAGAAGAAGTCGTGAAGAAGTCGTGAAGCCGTTGTGAAGAAGTCGTGAAGAAGTGGTGATTAAGTCGTGTAGAAGTTGTGTATAAGTTGTGAGATTGGTTCTAGCTACGATTAGGACTCGACATCTAGCTTTGTGTCGTTAAGCCGGTGTAAGCTAAAGTTGTGTAAGGTTTCTCCGCCATAAGGGAGTTTGTTGACATAGTGAAGAAAACTCTCGAGTAGGTGACTCGAGGAGTGGAGTAGGGCAAGGAAGGTGTCCTTGTAGCCGAACCACTATAAATCTCCGTGTTATGGTTTGATCTTTCCATCTCTCTCTCTCTTATTTCATTATATTTATCTTACTTGCATTACTTATCTATATTTGCTTATATATGTTCATATTGATCAAGAGTTGAATTCACATAAGAAAGAATCGAAGTTTTAAAAAGTAAACAAAAGTTTTTTCATAAATTTAAAAGACGTAAAACTATTCAACCCCCCTTCTAGTTTTTCACAATTGGTATCAAGAGCCACGTCAAACAAGATTTTTAAAATTAACTGTATTTTAAAACTTGAAACGATCTATGGAATCTGAAAAATATTTAGAAGGGCAATCTATGCAAAGACCACCACTATTTGAAAGTGATGGATTTTTATATTGGAAAAATCGATTCAAAACTTATGTGAAGTCAAAAGATCTAGATCTTTGGCATGTTATTACTAATGGTGATTTTTTACCTATTCAACATAATCTTGAAACTAAAAAGGATGAAATTGTACCTTTTGAAAAACAAAGTGATGATTTAAAAAGAAAACTTTATAAAAATAATGAGGCTAAAATGGTTATTTATAATGCGCTACCACGTAAAGAATACGAAAGAATCTTTATGTGCGAAACCGCAAAAGAAATTTGGAACTCTTTACTAATAAGTCACCAAGGTAATAGTCAAGTCAAAGATAATAAAATAGATCTTCTTGTTCAACAATATGAACAATTCACGATTCCGGAAGAGGAATCAATTGATAATGCATTTGCTAGGTTTAACACAATCATCACAAGTTTAAAGGCACTTGATGAGAGTTTTTCTAGTAAGAATTTTGTCAGGAAATTTCTTAGGGCTCTTCATCCAAAATGGCGGGCTAAAGTTACGGCAATTGAAGAATCAAAGAACTTGTCAACTCTTCAACTTGACGAGTTGATTGGCAACTTGAAAGTCTACGAAGCAATAATCAAGAAAGACTTCGAGATGGTCAAAGGAAAGAAAGAGCAAAGCAAGTCAATCGCGTTGAAAGCTAGGAAAACATCAAGTGACGAGGATAGCTCAACCTCCGAAAGTGATGATGAAGAATATGCCATGGCCGTAAGAGACTTCAAGAAGTTTTTCAAAAGACGAGGAAGATTCATTAGACAACCACATGACGAAAGGAAAACACTCCAAAGAAACAAAGACGACAAAGGTAGCAAGAGCGAGAGGAAGTGCTTCAAATGCGGTGATCCAAATCATCTCATTGGAAGATGCCCTATGATGTCAAAGGAGCAAAACCAAAAGGCGTTCATTGGAGGAGCATGGAGTGACAGTGAAGAAGACAAGAAAGAAACCACAAAAGAAGAGAAGTGTCTTATGGCTAAGACATCAAGTGAGGTACGTTCCGAAACCGAATACTTTAGTGATGAAAATTTATCATTAGATGAAAAAGACCTAGATAACGAATATAATAGGTTATGTATATTAGGCCAAAAAGTAATGACTAAAAATAAATCACTAAAACACATTAATAATCAATTAGAAAAAGAAATACTAGAATTAAAAATTAAACTACATAACTTAGAAAAGGGAAAAGAAATTCTTGAATGTAAAACATGTCAAGAAACAAAAAATGAAAATGAAATACTTAAGGAGGAAATTTGTAGGCTTAACAAATTCAAAAATAGTAGTAATTCTCTTAGGGAAATAATAAGTATTCAAAGAGTATCAAGTGATAAAACCGGATTAGGATTAATTCAACTAAGGATTCAAATAGTCAAACTAAAAATGTAAAGTTTGAATGTGAAACTAGTGAGCAAAAACCTTTAGAGTCAAAACCTAAGTATATACTTATAAAAGATAGAAAAATACCCATAGCTAGTGATGAGGAAGTAAAAACCTTTTATAAACCATCCTTAAAAAATGAAGTAAAATACTCTAAACCAAGGTTAAGGTCAAAAACACCTCCACCTAGAAGACCACCTAGTCCTCACCCTCGGCCTAAAACTCCTCAACCTAAAAGAAACCAAAATATACCAAACCGTCATAATAATAGTTACCCAATGTGGAATTACCCAAATCCACAAAGCTACAATCCTTGGGGAATACTTCCACCATATATGCATCCGAGTCAATTGCAAACCATGTTTGGGCCAAACAACTTTGGACAAATGAGATCATGGGGACCAAGTGGCTAGATTGCATACTCATCGGGAAAGGCGTTTTCTCTTTCGTAATTGACTTTTATAAGTTAATACGCTTTGAAGAACTTGAAGACCACATGTTGAAGACCAAAAGGTACGCCACTCTTTCATGCTCACCATCATATGCGTAGATAAATGAACTAGCAAATTGCATGCCCCATTAATCTTTTATGCTTAGTATGATAGTTAGTAGATTTTTCTTTATACATATATACTTATATATACCTATACTACTATTTATACATACTATATATATATATATATATATATATATATATATATATAATATATATATATATATATATATATATATATATATATATATATATATATATATATATATACATATAAATATATACGCACATAACCTAGATACGTCATTTGTTGACTATCTAGAACTAAAAGAAATTGTTCGTCCTCGAACCTTTTCTTCCCCCTTTGCCTCTCTTGAACTCTAACGTTCAACACGAAAATCTTCCGTGTCCACTGTTACATAACTCATGGTGATGAAGAGAAGTGAGCTAAGTGGATTAACGTAGAAGTAGCTCTTTGACCGTCGAGTCAAATAAACTATGGATGAAACAAACTCCCGTCACCGCCAGCACCTATCTCCGTCATTACCTTATCATTCCTCAAAATCTACTCAACATCCCACACTTACACATAATACTAATATATATATATATATATATATATATATATATATATATACGCACATTTCTTCCCAATCCTTAAACCTCCTGTCGACTTGACGTCTTGAGCATTTTGTCCAAAATTATCAAGATTAAGTTTATTAACATAATGTTAATAAAATGTGTCAAGTATTCCTTCTTCGTGCCAATAAACGTATTTTTGATATATTATAAATATATACATATAAATATTTTGCCGTCAGAAACAAAAATCAAGAAATTCTAAAATTTGGCAGGCGGCCCCCTTAATGTTTAAGGGGACCGGCTAGTAAACGGGGGCGGTCCCCTTAATGTTTAAGGGGGCCGGCCTACTGTTGCTGCCAAAACGAATTTTCTCCTTGAAAACTTTGCCAAACACCCCATTTTTCAAACACATTTCACTCCCACTCTGCTGTATACGAACTGCCATCACAAATCCATCATCAAATCACCTCTTCGAGTCAATTTCACAAAGGGCAAACATCTATACATCGATTAGCAACACGTTTAGTAAGTTTTTCATTATACATTTCATCTAATTTCATTCAATTTTGAGTCTAATCTTAATTAGGTCTTTTGCTAAACTTTTCCAAACTTAAATTTTTATTGAAATTAAGTCTAAGAATGTTGTAATCAAATGCTCCCCATAGGATTAGAATGCTTAATCAACCTAGAAACTAAGTAATTAAAAACCATTGTGTCAAAGTATTGATAAACTAATCACTCCTTTTCAAAACTAATCACATTGTTGAATTATGCCATAAACACTTGTTAAAACTAATCACATTGGTTTATTACAACTCACTAATCCTAAAAATATATTTTTCGAATCATAAAAAATGTTTTTGTTAAATATAAGAGAGTGTTTGGATTAGGAGCTAGAATCATCAAAATTTGATCAAAATTAAGTTCATAACTACTTGTCAAGTTTATAAACACACAATTAGTTGTTTTAAGTCATCAAGATACATAATTCATATGTATATTGAAATTTTATTAGTCATTTTCATATTTAAAGGAGCGTTTGGGACAACATTTTGAAAGAAATTTTTGAGTCAAAATCTAAATTACTTAACATGAACACTCGTAAGAAATAGCTAGATATACAATCCAATGTTTGTCTAGTCACATTTCAAAGTAGCTTATGACGTATAAAAGAACGTTCGGATACTTTTGATTTCTTGTCATAATATCCCTATAACTACTCTTTAACATCATAAAACACACTTTAAGCGAGTTAAAAATTAAAACTAAGGAACATTGTAAACTACTTCTTAGGACTTAAGTTTTAGAGTCGAAGTATGTTTACGTTCCACATAGGTAGCATATTTAATATATGCATGTCATTTTCTTTTTTTTTTGTTTGTTGCTATCTTGTATAGGTAAAAATGCCCAAAGTGATAGTTGGCGATGTCTCAAAAACAAAAGCATACATTCCTAAAGTCTCTTCCACTCCGGGCATGGCTCCCTCTGTTGCTTGTTTCTATCGTCCCATTGAGGATAGGAACATTCACGAAGGAAGAATTGTCCATCCATCGTTCTATGAATCTGACTTCATCGAACGAATGTTCACCAACGTTGGTCTTGATTGTCTCTACAAAATAAATGAGCCAATCATTCCCCGGTTTGTCCTCGACTTTTATAGTCAAGTGATGTTACAAACTGATCCCAATGGGTATATCCTCATATCCTTCATGATTCAAAACCAATTCATCACTCTTACTCTTGCTCAATTCGGGCAAATTCTAAGAATCCCCTTCTCTGGTCAAGCTGTCTTCTCTAATGAGTGGGACCTCTCGTCTCTTGAGGAAAATCGACCTCAACAGGGTCCTTACTACTCAGAGATTCCATCTCCTGAAGAGATTCGTCAATATCTTGGACTAGCTCGTGGTACGACTAGTCGAAAGATCAAATCAAAAGATGTTGACATCACTCCAAACCAAGTCCTTCTCAAGGAGCTACGCAAAGACATGAGACGTTGGGAAGAACTCATTCGTGAGAATGCGTTCGGTACCAGTGGTCACCGTGATCATGTCACGGCGAGCATACTCCACATGTTGTATTGTATCGTTGCTGAAAAGCCGTACAATTTGGCATATCTCTTTGTCTACCGTATCATGTCCGCCAAAAACACTCGTAATGCAAATCTTCCGTATGGTATGTTTCTCACCCGTCTCTACAATGATATCATGGAACACTATCCACAGCTTCGGAGTCCACTCTATGAGTCTGTTCTACCGGTCCTCAATCCACTTGTTCGTGTCCGTGCTCGTCGCTCCCGAAGTGACAAAGGAAAATCTCGTAAATCTGTCTCACTTCCACCTCGTGGTTCCACATCACATCAAGGAGACGATGATGATGATGATGAGGAGGAGGAGGGCACAACACGTGCTAGTACCCCATCACCTAGGACCTTCGTTCAAAATCTTCCGGATCTTGATTACACCGAGTATCAAGTCCCTTCTCCTTCCGAACGAACAGACGAACTGCTATATGAAAGACAAACCGAACTACTCAACACCACACAGCAGATGCGTCAAGAAGTACGAGGCGGTTTCAAGTCTATTGGAAAGACTCTTGGAAAAATGTTTGGAAAGAAGAAGAAATAAACATATTTGATGAATGCTTAGTTGATTTTTATTGATGTTGTGATTAGACACTTATATGTAGTATTATTATCTTGACATTTGCTTGCTATGACTTTTATTTTGTTAGTTGATAAACTTATTAGAACCTAGCTACTAGTTTATGTGAAATTATATGACTATGCTTCTAATATGATTTTTTTTTCTAGTCTTCAATATGTATATTATTTATTTTAATATGCAATTGATAATATTTAATCATTCTTGATGTACATGATCCAAATGGAACTTGCTGCAAAGACACCCTAAAAATAACCTTTTTCTGGAAATTTTTCAAATTTGGTCGCCTGGGAAATCACCAGATGGGCGGCCCCCTTAATTCCTTAGGCGGTCCCCTTAATTTTTAAGGGGGCCGCCCAACAATTAAGGGGACCGGCCATCTGGACAGTAAAATTTACTGTTTCCTTTTGCATCTTGTGACCACTTTTACCTAGCCCCAGCTACCATTACCCTTAATGCACGAACTGGACCTAACAAAGACTTGTTATCATACCACCAAAACAACCTTTCATTGACCTAACCCAAGATGACATCAAAACTCCATCACCACCACCTCAAAATTCATCCCCAAGTGCACCAAATGCACCATCAAAAACACCATCCACCCATGGAGCTTCATCTTCCTCCATTCCATCCACTTCATCCATCAATGACTACATCCACACTCACCTAACATCATCACCAAGAGCATCATCACCACCATCCACTCAAGAACCTTCATACACCCAACTTGCCATTTCCTTATCACCCATCACACCTCTTGATGCTCACTTTTCACCATCACCAACCCCACCACCATTCATTCTTTCCTATACCTTGGGCAATGCTTGAAGCCCATGGTGATAATTGTCTTTGTTGCGTCCATAACCGGACCTTAATCTTTGGTCTTAGAGATGAGATACACTACATGTTTTCATCTCTTGAACACATGATTGTCAACCCACAACCACCACCTCCTCCACCTCCTTCACCCACTACACCACCACCACCTCCATTTTCATCCAATTAAGCATATGCAATGCTTAAAAATAATTTTTCAAACCCTTCTTGCAAGCAAGCTCCATGGAAGACCATGTACCTCTAAGATGATTATGTAGTTTCATTAGTAGTTTGTGTTTGTATGCTTGCATGCTTCATGTTGTAATATTTTGGTTGTGTACTTATTCACAACACCTTTATTAAATGAATGATCTTATTCTATATGCTTGCTTATTGTTTTTACATATACTTGTGCTTCTAACATTTTTTTTGCACGCGTTCCATAGCTAGTTTCCTTGGTGCCCCCAAACGAGGGGGAGTACACATCAAGGGGGAGTTTTCGTACCGACGTATTTGGTTCTAAAAATTGTCGGCTTAACCTTTTTGATTCTACAAAAAGGGGGAGAAATAGATGTAAACTCACTAAATACTTGTCTAAAAACTTATTTTTAGATTTAATGAGTTTAGATTTTGTAATCATCAAAAAGGGGGAGATTGTTGATATAAATAATGCCTAAACACGTTATTAATATTTTTCGATATCTCTACGTTTTGATAATCACAAAATGTAAAATCATTAATCGGAAAATTATGACGTAAACAAGTATTTAGTTGTAAATATCTATTTCTACAACTCAAATCACTTAAGGTATGAATGAACTAATGCTTAATGCATTATATGATCAAAGGAACATTTTCTTAATAACTAGATTTTTTATAAAACATCAAAAACATTTTATATATTTTTGAAAAACATTTTTGGCATTAAATAAAAATGTTTAATCTTTTATAAAAATATGAATTCAAATTTTTAACCAAAATCAGTTAAAATGTTCCAGAAAAACCTTCCTCACAAAAGGACAAAATTGGCCAACTGACAGAAGGGGCGGCCCCCTTAATTTTACTAGGCGGCCCCCTTAATTATTAAGGTGACCGCCCCCGCTCCAGTAGACTTCCAGTTGTCAAATTTTTCTCCTATAAATACCAGTCTTCTCCTGGACTTCTACTCACCTTTTGCACACTAAAACTTTCTGTTCTAAATTCATTCTAAACATTGTAAATCCTTTGATCATATTTTCTTAAGCATTGGTTTCTAAGTGATCCAAGCTTCCACCACCAAAAGTGCAAAAGAAGAACTCTGCTTCAACTAGTGAAGAAGTGTTATTACTTACCTCATTCAATTGTGTTGTTGTGTAAAGTGTTGTGTAGTTGTGATAAGTAGATCAAAGTGTAATTACGTAGTGGTGTTGTAAATTAGTTGTGAAGTAGTAGTTGTGAAGTAGTTGTGAAGAAGTAGTCGTGAAGTAGTCGTGAAGAAGAAGAAGTCGTGAAGAAGTCGTGAAGCCGTTGTGAAGAAGTCGTGAAGAAGTGGTGATTAAGTCGTGTAGAAGTTGTGTATAAGTTGTGAGATTGGTTCTAGCTACGATTAGGACTCGACATCTAGCTTTGTGTCGTTAAGCCGGTGTAAGCTAAAGTTGTGTAAGGTTTCTCCGCCATAAGGGAGTTTGTTGACATAGTGAAGAAAACTCTCGAGTAGGTGACTCGAGGAGTGGAGTAGGGCAAGGAAGGTGTCCTTGTAGCCGAACCACTATAAATCTCCGTGTTGTGGTTTGATCTTTCCATCTCTCTCTCTTATTTCATTATATTTATCTTACTTGCATTACTTATCTATATTTGCTTATATATGTTCATATTGATCAAGAGTTGAATTCACATAAGAAAGAATCGAAGTTTTAAAAAGTAAACAAAAGTTTTTTCATAAATTAAAAAGACGTAAAACTATTCAACCCCCTTCTAGTTTTCCACAGATTTCTATCCGTTTTCATGTCATTAGTTGTTTAATATTCCATCATATGCTCCTAGTATTTATAAATTTCTATATTTCACATTTTCTATCTCATTTCACGATTTCGTCAAATTTTGGTAACAACTCGCGTTTTAAGCCCGTGTTTTTGATTTTTTAGTTTCGTTTTAACACTCTGAAAAACACAAGGCTCCCATGAAATATTAAAATTATCCATTTTAACACTTCTTAACAATTTTATAATGTTTTGATAGCACTTTTCTAAAATTCACGTTTTCACCCCAACCAGTACTGCGTAATTCGCGTTTTTAAGACTGTACGCTTGATTTAAACCCCACAAATACAGTAATATACCAAAATAAACAAACCCACTCCTCCCCTACTGTCTTGAACATCCAACTCATGAGACGTGTGTCTCATGAGGCTTTCACAACCTATACATGTGTCCACTCCACCTCTTGATACTTATACTAGCTACTTCTTTCATTCAACATAGTTTCTATCACCACACCCCTCTTTATCTTGTTTTCTCCACCCCATGAACGACTCAAATCAGCCCCAACACGATCATTATCATCAAGTTATTTTGCAAGCTTCAAATCTAGTGCATCTCTTCTAGTTTCAAGTCCTAGTAAGTTTTCCATAATCATTTTCACTTCATTTTGTTTTCATCTTATGATTTCTAGAGGTTTTTCTAGATCTAAGCTAAACCACTCTTGCATGTATGTTTTTAGAAATCTTGATTCAAGATTTTATAGGAAATAGGGTGTTTGATAATTGGTTAGGGTTGATTGGGAAGTGTTATGCAAGAGTTCAATGGATTTTTATAAGTTTTGGACTAGTTATTGATGATTTTCTTAGATGTATTGTTTATAAAATAGAAGTTAATCTTCAAAATAATCTTTCATCTTCTGGACTTATTGAGTTATTGGGTGAATAAAAGTGTAGGGATGATTGATCTTGGACATGCATGGGTATTAGACACAATAATTATACATAAAGTAGCAATTTTGATTGGTCCTTAGTCTGTCTTAGATTTTATGCAAAAATATATGTTCACCATTTTGTCCTCAGAAGGTTTTAAGCAAAACTAAAAATATAGGGAGTTAGCCTCAGATCTTAGGATCATTTCCCCGAATACCTTACATCTTAATTCATCACTTTGATTTTTGGAGAAAATCCATACTAAAACTGGTCTGGGATTGCATGTCAGATTTGATAGGCTATTTACTCTAAAATGTTGCAAAAAAACCCTAGGTTGGTAAAAACATGAAACTTGGAGCTAAGACCTGTTTAAAACTTTTCCCATAGGTCATGTATCCATTAGACATGTAGATAAAAAGATATGCTCATTTTGCTAAACTTAATTGGATGCTGGAAGTAACTACATAGAGACACATGTGTAAATTAGTAATTGCACCCATGTTTTTAAGTTCTCAGCTATGTGAGGCCTTGATTTTCATATAGTACAGAGTCATACCTTTCTAAACATATAAAGTTCATAATTTTAGCCTTCACGGTTTAGAAATGGCGACCCATTTAGTGCGGTATTTTTATCCAAATTTCCATTAGCATTGCATATTAAACCATATAAGCTTTTACAAATGTCTTTTTGACCCATGACTTGCTATAAGACTTTTAACTAAATTACCTTATGATGTCACAAGTTCAAGTACTAAATTAAAACACAAGTATGAGTGTTATACCTTAATTCCCCGTGCCTAAGTCGCGTTTTATTTTATTTAGGTCACTTGTGATCTTTACGGTTTTTCTCGACGTGCGCACTTCTCCTGTTTCTGTTGCTACTTCTTATTCGGTGAGTTCATAGCCCCAAGTTTTTACTCCAATTATTTTACAAACTCCGTGGGGGAGATACATGCTATAAATAATTATGATCACGATGCTTTGAAATTGTATGCTATCCTATTATTATTATTGCCTAAGTTTCCCATAGCCGAAAGTCCCTTTTATCGTAAACCGTTAGTCGCTTGCGAGCGAATGCCAATACAGTGAGTAGATATATTGGGATTAACAACCCCCATGCCGGAATGTGCCTGTATGACAGTTGTGTGTATTGTATTCGTACCAATGATCGGTGTGGCTATTACCTATGTTTGAAGGGCAAATTTATGCTATTGACAGCAATAACGTCAGTGTCGGGGTCACGAGCTTAGGGCAATAATAACCTTACTAGACTCTGCATTTGTTGCTTAGTCACTTTTATAACTGATATTGTGATCAACTGCTTATTATTAAACTCTATGGATTCACTCAACCTTTGTGTTGACGTTTTAGCATGTTTTATCTCAGGTTTTAAGGCATGAAGGTCTTGGTTGGAGTCGCACGGATATCTCTTGAAGACTTGGCATATTTTTTCACATTTAGAGAGACTATATTTTAAAGATATATGTTATGTTTAAAACATTTGTGATCTTGTGAAAACATTGTGTTTTTATGAAAACTGTTGAGACCTTTACAAACTCTGAGGTTTTAATGTATCAAATGTGAAACACTTTTAAAACGTCTCTTTTAAAGGGTCGTTTTCCATGACTTGTACTTTGTGCTAGGAAGTAATACCCCAGTGAATTATCTTCCGCTGCGATAATTTTGGGGGTGTTACAGCACTACACATTTAGGATTATGGTATCCCAAAGGACGGGAATAGAAACCATAGTGTATGCCGACTCAGACCATGCCGGTGACTATGTTGATAGAAAAAGTACAAGTGGTATTTGTACTTTTGTTGGACATTGTCTTACCGCATGGTTCTCAAAGAAGCAAACGGCTTTAGCAATTTCAACAACCGAAGCGCAGTACGTGTCTGCAGGAAAGGCGTGTCAACAACCAATGTGGATGAAACAAGCTCTCGTCGACTATGGAATTGAACTCAACAACATTCCCATTCTTTGCGACAACAAAAGAGCCATCGACCTTAGCAAAAATCCAGTCCAACATGCTAGAACCAAACACATAGAAATACGTCACCACTTCCTACGCGACAATGTTCAGAAGGGAAACATCTCAATCGACAAAGTATCCTCAGAGGACAACATTGCCGACATTCTCACAAAACCTCTTAAGAGAGCACCCTTTAACTTCCTTAGACTTGGTTTAGGGTTAATGGAACCAAATGTGTAGTTAGAACCTTAGCTTGAACCTTAGATTAACCAAACACAACAATAAAAAAAATTCGAGTTTGACCCTGCGGAACCAAACGACAGCAAGGACGGACCCTTTGTCTTGGTTCCGCCGGATCCGCGAGTTCCTGAGCCAGTTTTTTAGTATATTAAACAAACACCCTGTACTGTGTATCACATTCCCCAAAAACATACTAACTACTGGAAATCGACTCAAAATCATCCAAACTTACAATTTAGGTCATCCCCCTCAACCAATTTGTGCTCTAATCATCTCTGTAAGTATCCTAATCACATCTACATTCCTGATATGAGTCTAGGATTTCTATTTCATGCACAAAATCAAAACTTGGGGTTTATGCATATTTCTTGTAAAATCATGAAGCATATTTACTGAATTGCATAACAAATCATGTTTTCCTTAGTTAGGAATTGCATATCATACGGCATTATCAAAATTCAACAAAAACCCCATGAGAAATTTTTATAAACATCTCCTCACGACTAGGAAAAACGGCTTTTGTACATTGTTCATACAAATACAAAACGTTATGTTTTAAACATCACTTGCATAATGTCTCTTGAATGCTAAAGGGAATACATAACTAATATGTATTTTCGGGTACATTCAATCGTAGATACATTGAAGTAGGAGCATTTGGGTTATCTCTTGTTTTATCATAAAACTTGCATAAACAAAATTTTCATGCATCAAAAGGAGTCGAGATAACCGCACCTCCACATTGTCCCCATATAGGCACACACTAGAAATCTATATACGTATTTTTGATAGTTTTAACTAAACTATGTTATGACCACAAAGCGACCCTCAACTACCTACCCAAACACCATAAAACCAAAGGACTCACTGAGGACCAAGTCAAAATCTTTAAAGCCTTAGAAAAACGTTATGTCCATGAGGGTAGAACCGTAGACCCCTCATTCTTAGAAGGAACCATTCTTCGAGAACAACTAGCCGCCATCCAATTCGATTGTCTTCTAGATATCGATGAACCCATAATTCCTAGATTCATACTAGAATTCTATGCTAGTGTCGGTCTTAGCTCAAATGACTATGGTTACATGAACATCCATTTCAAAGTAAACCAAAACTAATTCAACATCCCTTTGGACCAATTTGGGGAAGTCTTAGGGGTTCCAAGTCAAGGAACTTGCTTTTATTCGGACAAATGGTCATTGTCCATCCTCGATTCCAACCTTGATCGTACACCACCATACGACACACCATTAACACCAAAAGAGGCCATCCGCGCTCATCTTTTTGTACCTAGGACCTCCCACACTAGGACAAGTCAAGGTCGAGAGGTTGATAGAGATCCGTTTGGCATGGAGCTAAACGAACTTAGGCCCCAATTTTAGAAGCTAGAAGAAGTTCTTAGGGCTAATGTCATAAGCACCATATGAAATAGGGACCATGTCAATGCAAGCCTTTGCTACATGCTCTATTGTGTGTCAAACCACCAACCTTTCAACCTCGCCTATTATATCGCCCAAAGAATGGCCGATATTCTAGTTTTAGGCACTACCGCCATGCCGTACGGGATGTTTCTTACCCGTCTTTATAGAGCTTTTGCACCCATTCCTCCAAACGCTAGAGGTTTCCTACCCGACTACACCGAAATTGAACACACCTTTGTACCACTTAGTGATCATAGGGTAGCCGTAGCAAGAGGAAAATGAGCTCATCCTCCAACCTCATCGTCATCATCATTGGTTAGCGAGGATGATGGTTTGCCAAATTCTAGGATTCCTCCACCCGAGTACATGAGTCAACTTCCTCCCATCGACAACTAATCAGAGGAGTTTCGTCAAACACGAGGAATAATAAAGAATATTGGACGGTGGATCCTAAAGCTCAACAAAAAGCTCAACAAGAAGTGAGGGTTAGGGAATGTTTGGTATAAGACAATTTCAAAATAATGATGTGATGAATTGTTGTGTTCTTAGAATATTATGTTGGTGTGATACATTTATGTGAACTAACATAACTATGCAGGACGATAACATGTGATGTTATCGATTTTTCGCGCTTAAGCCACCGTTTGGCTTAATCTTCATTTATGGTAAGTTTAATATCATCGGATTGATTTCGATGTTCACATGTGTTAGAACCTGTGTTTTTGTGTTTAATCAATCATAACTAATTAGTTACATAGGATTTAGGAAATTTTTTGGAAATTGAGCGGGTTTCGAGCATTTTGACATGCTCACTGTTAAGAATTTCCAATTGGCGGAAATGGCGGAACCAAGTTTTGGGTTCCGTATTTGTTATCGTTTGGATCCGCATTCCAACAGTAACTTTTCCAAATTTTCCGTCTAATCCCGCTCCTTAGATTATTGATTCTTAGGTTCATTCTACTGATCATTAGGCACATTAGGAAGATTTAAGCACACTTAGAACTATAAGAAATCCTTTTCCCACCAAAATTTGAAAATTCAAATTTTCTTCCAAGTTACCTTTCTGTAAGAAGCAAGGAACTCTCCATTTGGTTACTTGAAATCCGTGGGACAAATCCAATGATTAGATTTCCCACTAACTCCTTACATTTACTGCATATCTTCCTATATTACTCAACTCCATTTCTATGGATTGAATTTGGTGATTTGACAAGCTCATTTACTTGCTCCAAATCATTAGGAACCAACATTCCTCAATGGATCAACATCAAATCCAAGCACAAAGTTTAATACACCTTACTGTCTAGAAATTAGGAAGTTTAGGATCATCACAAATCACTCATTCACCATCATCTCTAAGCATCACTCCTGTACTTCTAAGTAATCACCCTTATTTCAACGATGACAAAATACAACAATTCTTCAACCAATAGACCACCACGCAGGACAGCTCGTATGAGTGTCAGACAGTGTTGTTTTGTGAACTTAGCATCTTCATCAGAGGAGTCATCACCTCTCAACATCTCATCACCCATAGCCAATGAGAACTTTCTCACCCTCTCCACTCCTACACCACCAAATGTGGTCATCATCACTCCACCACCAACAATCACTCCAGTAGCTACCACACCACCACCCGCTCCATCACAACCAACCAGATCACCATCACCTCCACATTCACCAAAACTCCGTCCAATGGAGCTATTTGTGACTCCTCCATCCGCACCTCATCCATACCTAGAGACTCTTGAAGACCTTCCACCAAGGTCTCAAAATCTGCCACCCTTGACTTTTGAAGGTCAAGAGCCACTCCTCTTCCATCCCATTTATCGGGATATCCACGGTCCTCTCTACTGTGACCAAGAACCACCACAACCGCAACCTCAACAATTCTCACCAAGGTCTACCCTCAATGCCATTTGTCACACCTCCAAAATCTGGGTTGCAGCGGAATGGAATTCCGGGGGCGTGATGTTCATGGATAACAAAGTACAAGGTAATAAAGAATGACCTCTAAGTGAGTCATTTTAAAACAAGCGTTTGGTTCAAACATAAACGTTTTACAAAATATAAATATCAGAGTTCACCATCAAAATGTAAGATTTAAATACATAACCAAACGCTAAATAATGCAAGAAAATCTTCATCATGATGTGCTTCCAAAATGTGACTCTAGAGTACTTCATACGTAGATGGTTGTCATTACCTAATTACCTAAGAATAAACGCTAAAAGGGTCAACATAATTGTTGGTGAGATCATAGGTTTAAGTAAACAGTAATGCGGACCACAAGATTTCAATAGCAAGACAATTACAACAAATAGAACGTCATAGCCAAAAATAATATACAATGCCCTAAGCTCATGACCCCGAAGCTCGACGTAATGGTATGCAATCAAGCATAATAATAATAATGCCCCAAATAAGTGTTTGCCAGACACTCGGAAATAATCCGAATGATATGCGTCTGTTTGACAGGTTGGCGCGACCAACTCGGACGGGGGTGTCAACCCAAATAGATCTATTCATAACATCTACGCTTACAAGTAATTAACGGTTCATGATCCGTGGGGACTTTAATGGCAATGCGGTAACTTAGGCAAAGTAACAGTTTTAATACTTGTGTCCGAAAAATAAGCAATGTATTCCCACCCCGAGGGTTTAGAAATCATGTATAAATAATTTAAAAATCGGGGCTATGAAACTCACCTCAGCAAAAGCAAATCCCGATTGGTAAATTGGTAAACGGTGAATAAAGTCCGATAACTCTAATCGCGACCTAAATAATGCATATGTCTTAGGTTCGAAAACAAGGTCATGCACGCAAGTTCATACGCTACTTTATCACTTGTACATGTTTGTTGTAATATTTATCGTCAAAAATGTAGTTGCGTCAATGTGATCTTTTATTTAGAAAATCACCCTTTTTAGAAAACGTAACTTGTTAATCTCGTGATCAATCTTTAGTCGTCTTGTTAATAGGTATTTTGAAAATCTCTAACACGCCTAATAAGTATACATAATATTCTACCATTTTCGTTTACGTCATTTTAGCCATAATACACTCTAAAGTGTCCAAAATCCATTTTATATATTTCTAATAGCTTTTCTAATAGCCAAATAATAAGCTGTCAAAACTTATTTGTCGTCGTAACTTCCTTACGCCATAACTTTCTCGTCGTAGCTCCGTTTCTTAAGTTTTATATATCCCTGGGTTCGTTTTTAAGTATACTAACATGTTTTTAGTGTCCCGGCTAGTCAAGTTAACTTTGAACATAAGTTTTCACCACTCAAAAATTCCTAACAGCTTCTATAATTTTCAGAAAATTTAGTTTTCGTCGCACAACTTAAAACTAATGTATCTTCTTCGTTATAAGTCCGTTTTAACTCATTCAAGCGGCTAGGTTTTCGTTATTGAGTCTATTTTCTATATTTCTAGCCTAAACTTGTCACCAAGCTACTGAGTTTTCTGTGAAAGGTCAAATGGGACAGATTGTTTTCTAAAAGTGTCAAACCATTTTTCCTAGCCTTCTAGTTATCAAAACCACTTAACAACAACTCCAAAACTAATCCTAGTTCATCCACCAATTTCTCATCATATCAATAGTGATCTAACACTAAACTTAGCAATATTAAAGAGTCCATTTTTCATGAATGTAAATGATCATCAAGGATGGTTAAAATTACTAGTTCACTAGTATATATATATATGTGAAGTTTTTATCCTTATTTTCATGTTGAAATTTATACCAACTAGTTTACTCATAATAAAGATTTGTTTAAAACATAACCATTTGTTAAAAGATTGTTGTAGATATAAAGCTTTATTAACATGTACAAATTGGTTCTTGGCTACCCCATGTTTCAAGGATTTATATTGGGTAATTAATGTCAAGTAGTTTTTGTCTAGTAAATAATTATAAGACAAGGGGGTGGGCACATGTAAAATATTTGGAGTAGAAGAGTTGTTTTGGTACAAGAGTGTATATGTTGTATGTATTGGGTATTAGAAATAGGTATTGGTTGTTGGTTTGGTGATTAACGTAAGTTATACGTAATTAAACGCATGAAATAAAGAAATTACTTTAGGCATAAGGAAATATTTTTGGAACTTTGGTAATAATTTAGGAAGTATAAAAATGCGTTAGAAATAATCGTTAAGAGTATTGGGTATATCGGGTGTTAAATTTAATTTGCGAATAGCGTTTGTTCAATTGACAACCGTAAGTAAATAAAGAAAAGGAAATTGTTTTAGGGTTTAAAATTGTGAACCGGAGTAGGAGCAAGGTACTGGAACGTTGTGGACTAAATATAACCTAAGTCCTACTGTACTTGAAAGATATTCTAACTTTCACGTTGGTTCAGGTAAAAAGTTATATGTAAATTGTTCTCAAATAAATGTATGGAAAAGGAATTTGAGTTTATTGAATAGTATTGACCTGTAAATTAGCGGGTTGTCATAGTCTACCACCCATAAAAATGAATCTCGTCCTCGAGATTCAGTCAGTGTTGGTCATTGGAGTGTTGTCGGTGAAGAGATGCGGATATTTTTGACAGATCTGGTCTTCTCGTTCCTAAGTGAACTCGGGACCTCGTTGAGAATTCCAGCAAACTTTGACGATAGGAATTCTATTGTGTTTCAATTGCTTGACATCATGATCCATAATTTCTACTGGCTCTTCGACGAAATTAAGCTTGTCATCGAGTTGAATCTCTTCTAACGGAATGATGAGGGATTCGTCGGATAAACACTTCTTGAGATTAGAAACATGAAAGGTATTGTGCACACTGCTAAGCTCTGGCGGGAGCTTAAGTCTGTATGCCACTGGACCGATTCTTGCTAGAATCTTAAATGGTCCAATATACCTAGGGTTCAATTTCCAGCATTTCCCAAATCGTCTCACACCTTTCCAAGGTGATACCTTCAACATTACCATGTCTCCAACTTTGAATTATAATCGCTTGCGCCTCACATCGGCGTAACTTTTCTAACGGTCTCTGGCGGCTTTTAAACATTACCTGTAAATTAGCGGGTTGTCTCGTGAACAATTTCTGGACCGGTAAGTTGAGCATCTCTGACTTCGGCCCAACAGACTGGTGATCGGCACTTCCTATCGTAGAGTGCTTCAAATGGTGCAGCTTTTATACTTGCGTGATAACTATTGTTGTAGGAAAACTCAATAAACGGAAAATGAGTATCCCAGCTATTACCAAAATCAATCACACAGGAACAGAGCATATCTTCTAGTGTTTGGATGGTCCTTTCACTCTGACCATCGGTTTGTGGATGATAGGCTGTACTCATATCAAGACGGGTTCCAAAGGCATCATTAAGGGATTCCCAAAATCTTGAAATGAATCGACTGTATCGATATGAAATGATTGAAACTGGTACACCATGTTTCGAGATGATCTCCTGGATATAGATTCTGGTTAACTTATCCATCTTGTAGGTGTTAGACCCGTTTCACGGGTACTTGTACCCCACCCTAGATGAAAGTGGACCAACGGCTTTGCGTGATTGGCCAGTCAACGAATGTTGCGTAGTGGTCAAACCCAGTAGTCAAAGTGATAGTCAAAGAATGTGTTATAAGGTTATGGAAAGTTTATATGTGGCCAAATTAGAAAGAAAGAGATTTAAGGGGCTAATGTTGTAAAGTGTTGAATGTGTTATAATATGTAGTGTGGCCAAAATTGAAGCAATGAGACTTGAGGGGCTATTCTTGCCATAAGCCCAAACTTGTGTAAGATAAGTATTTGCATATCCAGGAAGTTCTAGTATTTTCCATATTATTCAAGAGTGGTGTGGGATTGTCGGCTTAGAGAAGAAAAGAGAGGGAAAATAGTTTGATGATGAAGAGTTTCATTAGTGAATGATTTCATATCAAGAGATAAGCCCTAGCAATGATTTCCCAAGTAAGTAATCCCTCTAATTAGTGTAGTTGATGAATTTAGAAGTTAGGGTTTATGAACCCTAACTTGGGAAAGATGGGTAAATGGTATTTTAAGTATAATTAAGAGGTAATGATGATTATATGATGTGTTGATGATGGGTTTAAGTTAGTAAGTGATGGGATTGCTTATCATGTAATCAATATATGATTATATGATGATTAGAGATGAAAGAAGTAAGTTGATGGTTGTATAAACCATTGTTATGATTATTATGTTATGTGTTAAGTATTTGTATGATGTTATGATTTAGGGTGTTTATGATGATGATGATGATGATGATAAGGTTGATGATGAGGCCTTGATTGTGCTTAGCTTGGAGCTAAGATAAGTAAAATGATGATGACATGTGTTATATGGATTTCTAACATATGTGTGTTATGTATGTTTTATGTCAAGTATTATGGATTTGATATATGCTTAAGGGGTTAATACATCCGGAGGTTACTAAAGTTTGCCAAAAATTTGAAAAAAGTTACTAAAGTTTTTTTTGGTTGAATTAGGTTACTATAGTTTCCCACTTGATCGTTTTTCCTCTAGCCAAGTTTTTTTCACTAGTTTCACAGTAACTTTTTTCAAATTTTTGGAAAACTATAGTAACTTAATTCAAAATTTTGGGAAACTATAGTAACTTAGTTCATCTTTGGGAAACTATAGTAACTTAATTCAATTTTTTGGCAAACTACAGTAACTTAATTCAAACAAAAAAAAAATTTAGTAATTTTTTACAAATTTTTGACAAACTTTAGTGACCTCCGAATGTATTAACCCTATGCTTAAGTGATGTGATGAATATGGCCTATGTGATGAGTTGATGTTATGGAATAAGTTGATGTTATGTGTTAGATGAGAGGTGGAGTAGTAAGCTCGTATGTAAGTGTTTATTGTATATGATGCTTATGTGTTGATTGAAGTATAATGGTATGTTATGATCATTTTACTTACTAAGCGAAAGCTTATGGTTTAGTTGTCTAACCATTTTGTAGGTTTGTATGCTATCATGGAAGGCTTGGACTAAGGATAAAGACTTGGTTATGTGATGTTAGAAGGAGGGTAAGTAAGTAGAGCTTAGGTAGACACCGAGCTCAAGTGTAAAGTTTGTACCCCCGTGAGTCAAGTAATGTTTTGTAAAGTGTAGCCAAGTGGCAAAATGTATGTCAAGGTTGTCCTATCGATTTGGTGGTCAACCGTTGTGTCAAAGTATGCTTTATGTGACTTAAAGGGGCGTTTGGATTAAGTGTAAATATACCCATTTTGGGTTGTGAACGGGTCAAGTGTTTATGGAACATGTTTAATATGTTAAAGTAATGATATTGGCCAAGTTTGGTGGGTAAATGAATTGGTAAAGATGGTTTGTAGTGTAAATGGGTCAAAACGGGTATTTTGGCATAATACCCGTTACTTTGTAAAGCATGTTTCCGCGGGTCGTTATGACCAAGTTTATACATATATTTGATGTTTATAACGTCCTAATGATTTCTGGAAGTTTTGGTGTTATGTCTTGTTATAGAAGCCGTTTTTCAGAAAATGGGTCAAAAGTGCACAAAAGGGTTATGCACAAAAAGGGGTGTTTGGGACAAGGTCCATTTTAACCCGTTTTGGGTCAAATGGGTTAAGAATTTTGGGAAACAATGTATATGGTATATTTTGGTTCATTGTGTATTAAATGTGTTTCAATATAGGTCTAAAGTGTCGACTTTTGTGTTTAAAGGCGTACGGGTCATTTTAAGAAAATAGTGCACTTTAGCGGTCCATAGTGCATCGGAGGTGTCATAGTGCACTTTAGGGGTCCATAGTGCACCGGAGGTGTCATAGTACACTTTAAAGGTCCATAGTGCACCGGAGGTGTTATAGTGCACTTTAGGGGTCCTTAGTGCACAGTACAGGTTACAGTGCACTTTAGGGTGCTACCCGTCATTTTAAAAGTATTTGAGTATAGTCTCATTTAAAAATGAGTTCAAGGTCTATATGTCTAAGGATTTTGTTAATGGTCAAAAGAGTTTTGGAATGAAGGTCAAAGTTGGGTCGTTTTCGCGTAATAGTCAAAGTTTTTGGTCAAAGCGTTCATGGGGTGTATTAACTTGGTATCAGAGCCTCGGTTTAAGTGAATTAGGTTTCCACTATAGGTTGCCTAGTCTTAAACCACTCTTAGAAGCGTTTAATGTAAGTGTTAGTGATGCGGGAAGTAGTTGTTAAGTATTAGGCGAATTATGTTTTATGTTAGATGAGCTTAAAGATGATAAGTGATGGATGTGTGTTGTAGAGTTCATGAGTATGAAATATGAGTCCGTGGAGGACTTGAAGTGTTTGAATGATTAGTTAGCCGTGCACCTTGGTTGGTGCCGGTGATTGTATTGCTATTATGTGAATGTATGATAGAGTAATAGTAATGGAATGCGAGTAGAGCAATGCTAAGCGGTATCAGAGATGGGTTAGTAAGTGAATTAAAGTGTCATGATGCCTTAGTTATAAGGTAAGCTAGTGCTTGCGGCTAATTAGAATGTTGATTCTTAGACATAGATTGATTTAGCAATGTGATGTGTGAACCATAGACTTCATAATTTGATTATGATTATAAATGTTTTAACACTTGTCGGATAAGTGTTAATTGTTATGATATGATTGCTTATGTGATGTTAAGTCTATGGTAGCTTATTATATGTCTAAGTTTTATGTGGTGTGCTTGAGGGCATGATTGCATAGAAGTGATGAATGAGATGCAGATTGTGTTAGAAGTCATAAGTGATATGAAGTGCGCTAGAAAGAATTGTAAAACATGAATATAATCATGTTAAAATATTTGAAATGTGTATGATAAGATTAATGAGAATGTTATAGAATAAACCTATGTAAGGTTTATATGTGTAAAGGTTGAATAGACTAAATGAAGTGATCGTATAAGTTGAGAATATGGTCAACATGGGGTTTGATGGGTAATAGTGAAAGTGTGTTGTAAGAACACATAGAAAATGTGTGAATTGTAATGAAAAAGCATCATACATAACTTGTCTAAAATAAAGATGACACATAGTGAGTGTGTGAGTCAACTTGGGGTTGACGGATGAATGATAAGTTGCATTGTGAGAATGCAAATATAATAAAGGAGCAAGTGTTATATAGAAACTTGTCTAGATGAAAGTAAACGTGGTAGTGAACGTTGAAATTGCTTAAGGCAATGAGAATTGAGAAAATGATAGTTTGTACTTAATGATAGAAGTACATGAAAGATAAAATGAGTAAAGATGTTAAAGTAGATATAGCTTGGATCCAATGCTCTAGTTATGGTATCCTTCGGGATAGCCCAGCTTGCCTTTATGGCATGTGTTTATGGTATCCTTCGGGATAGCCCAGCTTGCTTTTATGGCATGGTTGTTAGCTTGCCTTCACCGGCATGGTTTGCCTATATCCTTGGCATGTGTTTGGCATCCTTTGAGATGGCCTAGCTTGCCTTCATGGCATGGTTGTTAGCTTGCCTTCATGGCATGTGTTTGGCATCCTTTGAGATGGCCTAGCTTGCCTTTATGGCATGGATGATAGCTTGCCTTTATGGCATGGATGTTTAGCTTGCCTTTATGGCATGGATGATAGCTTGCCTTTATGGCATGGTGGTTAGCTTGCCTTTATGGCATGGATGGAAAGTTAGTGAGATTGGATCCAAGGCTAGAAAAGATGGAAAGTAAAGCAAGTACGAATGTTATGTCGGAAGCGTATAAGTAGGATGGTTTATGGTTTCTTGATTTAAATGGATTGGGACGCCTTTTCATTTAAATGAAGAATTGTAAATCGCCGAACCATAAGTTTATAATTCCTTACTTACATAGATTGGGACGCCTTTTTATGTAAATAAAGAGTTATAAACGAGTGGACTTATGTGTAGCCGATATGACATGAGTACGGATAGTGATATGAGAAAGTGAAAACTAAAACAGGTTAGACGTCATAAGAAAAGATAGATATGAATAAAACTTATAGCGGCATTAAGGTAATGTGTAAACCTTAAGATAGATGCGTAGAGCGAGTTTGTGCATTAATTTGATAAGTTAATGAGTAAGTATTCTCAAGATTTGACAAGAAGATTGCTTAAGTAATGCGAAGAAAAGATTTTGCAAGTGCCATTTAGATGGTACTTGATGTCTAAATTGAATTAAGTTGTCGGTTTTTGAAGTAGATAAGTGTTGGTAATATGTAGAATGCGAAATTGATCGGTATATGACTTTAAGTCATGTTAGAGCATTGGTGAATAATGTGAAAATAGTGCTAAAGTTTGACTTATATAAAGTCAAAATAGTAGAATTTTCCATATGACTTGTCGTCAATCATGGGAAACCGTAGAGGGGGGTGAATACGTTTCCATTTAAAAACTTAAAACTTTTTGTATCAAACACCTGATCAAATGTGACGTAATATGAAAAGTGTCAATGATGAAGCGAAAAGTGTACCGCTTTTAGGGGGTCATTTAAGCCCTAAATCGTATTTATTTGATCAAATATTGCCCTAAATCGTTCCTTTTGTCATTTTAGGTACTTTGGAGAAGAAATCTGGAAAAGGAAGCATTTTGGACGTTTTTGGAGCATAAAAATGAAGAAAACGACAAAGTCCCAAAATCGGCTGGAAAAGTACCTTTGACGGCGTCAGGTATTGTTCCTGACGGCGTCATGGCTTGGCAAAAAAGGTGGATATGAAAAATACACATGATAAGCCAGAGAATTTTACAATGAAAAGTCTGACGGCGTCACCCTTTAAGGTGATCAAGGCCATCACGGTTTAACTTAACAAGAGACGGCGTCAAGCCCATTTCTGACGGCGTCAAGCCTTGATAAGCCAGAGCGGATTTTGGAGCACTAAAGAGGGACGGCGTCAAGAAGGCCATCTGGGAACCCTAGACACGGCGAGGTGACGGCGTCAAGATCTACAACGTGACGCCGTCAGCCCTTAAACTCTATATATAGTTTTGCAATTTTTTGTCATTAGTGTGCAACTTTGTGAGGAGAAACCCTAAGACGAATTTCTGCCATCTTTAAGGGTTTTCATACCCTTGGATCTCCCATGTTTAATTGAAGATAAGTTATCATTTAATCAATCAATATGTCTATGTGTTGTTTGATTATATCTTGTTCTTGTCTTTTAATTAACATGCTAGGCTAGATTTATCTTGTGTTTGCTTAGATCTAATGAAACCTAACTATTGATTATTGGTTATTGGTGTGTTATTTATTGTATTGGATGATTGTTTATCGATGTTAGGCTTAAGAAAACTGGCTAACTTCCTATACGGTAACTTGCTTGAACGTCTTAAGAAGCATGAACCAATGCGTACTAGGTTTTTATGGTTGTATTTAATGCATGAGCGAATTCTAGTGATCCCATGTTAGGAGCTTCTTAGCCGGCTCGACATAGGAGTGAAGTAGGAGCTTGTAGAGTTGGGGAAGTACGTACGCCACCCCACGATTGGTATTAAGGAATACACCCGTCATCCACGCAATTAATACACACTAATCAACCGGTAAAAGATAGTTAGGGAGTAAGGAAATCTAAGTAAACACATTTCTCTCCACATAAGTTTCACGACCTTTTCATTTTCAGTTATTTTATTTTATTTGCATTTGTAGTTATTTGGGTTAGTTGACTAGCAACTAATTCCGCCCACTCCTTCAAACCCGAGATTTTACTTGCTTTCATAAAAAATTATAAAAATACAAAAAGAATCTTCCCTCACCCTTAGACCTATTAGAGTAGTTTTTCAATCCTAACGACACTATTCCCTGTGGAGAACGATCAATCCCCCGTACTTACCACTACACTATACTACATCGGTCAGGTACACTGCCTGGTGGGGTTATAAGCCTCTTGAGATCCCTCGAGAGGTAAAACCTGTTGTAAGGTCGCAAAACCACGCATCAAGTTTTTGGCGCCGCTGCCAGGGAAATAGTTATTGTTTAGGTTGAAATTTTTATTTTATTAGGTCTACTCACTAGATTCCTTTCAAGTGAGATTTTTATTTTATTTTTCTAGGTTTCTCTTTAGTCTATCTATTTTCTTCGTGCTTTTGTTCGTATAAGATTTTCATTGACTATTCAGTTTGCCATTATGGAAAACGTGAATCCACCCCTTACACCTGGCGAAGTAGCTTTGTTGCGTAGCCAACTTGAGAATGAGATTAGTGAGCTCAGAGAGCTCAGTAGAATGATTGATATAGAGCTTGATTATGCCTTGAACAACTTAGAGACCGCCATATACTCAGATAATTACTTAGAACGTGATAATCTTACGGTTGAGAAGTTGATTGAGAAAATTGATGAAGTGAAGGTAGATCCTAGGTTGGATGATTATTTCAATGAATACCCCACTAAGGAGGAGATTGCTTACTATAACAACCTAGTTGATAACCCTCGACCACCTTTTGTTAGAATTGACCCAAAGATTAAGAGGGGTGATCCCGGGAATGTGAAGATACCATGTATGATTTGGTACCAATACGTTGAGCATGCTTAAATTGACTGTGAATCCCCAACCAACGTGATGTCATCAGGCCTTTATAGCCAAATCATAAACACACCACTTGAGCCTAGGAAAGACCCCAAGTGCCCCGGCGGAGTTTGCAACTTCGTTGGAAGGATTAAGGATATGCATATCCTTGTTGGGAATTTTACCTTTGTCACCAACTTCATGATCTTAGAAGATTTGGCAAGTGTTGTTGACTGCCGCCTATCTCGCGTGGTGTTAGGTAAGCCATTTATTGAAGCATCCAATTTAAAGTATGATCGTTTAGGAGGCACGGTTCAGTTTTCTAATCACATTGATAGGATCACATATAGGATGCCTTATCGGGTAAATGAATTTCGTTTTGTGCCTCGATTTGACAAGGACAACATTGGTGCGATTGAGGACATCAATGATGAGGATAAAGAAAAAGGCATGGACTATGTTTGGAATAAGAGAAGCCTTTATTATAAAGATTGCTTGAACCTAGGACCTAAATACAAAGTTGATATGGAGGTTGTTAGGATGATTAGAGGGGCAATTGAGAAGCAAAACGGAAAAACGTAGAACCCGTGACTTTGAGTCTAGCTACAAGACTCGTTAATAAAGAAAAGCGCTTCTTGGGAGGCAACCCAAGCTTTATTTGCTTTTTGTGTGTTTATTTATTTATTTGTTTGTTTGATTTTATTTGTTTCCGTATGTATGTTTAATTTTTATTATTATTGATTCATGTTCAAAACTAAATTGTGAAAATGCTTTATCTTGTTTTTAACTTCGTCTTAACTACATATAAAGGTATTTTGCAAAAGATAAGTGTAAGGGAAATCCAAATCGGTTTACAAGAACAAATGAACATGAATCGTAATAATATTAAATTAACATACATATTAGTATTTGTTTGAGTCAAATGCTTGTATCGAGTCATAATGATGTTTTTGCAGGAATTCCAGGAAGTAAGGTATAGGTTTTTCCAGAAATTTTCCGGAAACTTAACATGAGAATTCTGTCAGATTATTTCTGACGGCGTCAGGCTTTACAACCTGACGGCGTCAGGTTTTAATTTTCTAAAATTTTTGAAAGTTTTGTTTTCATAAAAAGTTTTTATTAAATCTCTAACTTATAATCTCCAGGAATCTGCAAAATTGTCATTCCACAAGCATTATATCCTTATATATAGATTTATCCCGCCGATGTTATGCAGGTTTTCGTGTTTGTTTTCTCAGGTTTAACAGGTTATTTTGGACAAGGAAATGTATGTGGAATCAAGCTTTTGGCGATGCATTAGTCTTGGAGCTTCTACATTCTCTTGGAAGAAGATCTAACCATGTTACCACATTATCCACCGAGCGAATCAGGGGAGTATTTGATTTCATTCGTTTACCTTGTTACTTTTACATCTTGTTATTTGAACATTGGGGACAATGTTCATCTTAAGTGTAAGGGGGGGTAAAATACGATACTTTAGAAAATACTATTACGCTTGATTTTCGTTTGTTTAATGGTAGATGTGTAATAAAACTGAGATAAACACCTGTTAGGGCAATTTTAGTGCCAAATATAAATTTTTTTACAACATTTAGGAGTAAAACTTTGGTCTGAATGAGCGTCTCATGGATAGGAGTTATATGACTAGCACAAAAACCGTACCACTAAAAAATTTTCCACCCCCAAATATGTGAGGTTCGCCCCTAGAATTGGTAGAAAAAGCACTTATGCTATGATGTGTGTACCGGTAGCACTTAGATTCTAGAACTTGCGTTAGGACCATTCCGAGGCCACAAGTGAGACTACATTCGTGTAGTTAGATTTACTACATGATAAGAGGCATTAGGATTAACCCGTTGTTTTACACCTGTGTTTTTGTTATAATTACATTGGCTATATTGGTCAAGTAATTCTCCCACACCCTTTGCGTTGTACCCATTTTTGGTACACGATACCCCTAATACACCCCTCAGAGCCTATCTTTTCGTTTCGACCTTTAAGCATTTTACTTAAAGGAAGAATTTGTTTACACCCCACTTAAATGTACACCCAAATCGCCTTAGCCTACCTTGTATGCACTCATTTTTAGTGCATTATTGTGACAACATTTGTTTAAACCCCAAGTTAATTATCTAATTGATTACATGGTTGCTAAGTCGAGTCATATCCTTGTACATATTGTTTTGGGACGATTGGGACTCATGGGTAAAGTGCTAGTGTAATGGAGTAATGGGGAAGAACAACATTATTACCCCCATATGTGCTAAATATTTTAAAAGTACTCCAAGTGTTTCGATTATCTTAATTCGAGTCATTAGAATAATTATTTGTAAAGTTATGTAAAAGTTCAAGTGTAAGGGGAATGCAACGCCCCTATGATGTATTATTTTGGATGGTAGGGCAAGAGTGTATGAAAAAAAAAAAAAAAAAAAAAAAATCAAGAAAAATACAAAAAAAAAATGAGAAAAAGAAAAGTAGAAAAAACATACGGACTCCCATCCCGTTTCATTTTATGTTTATTTTATCTTTTTGTTATTTTCTTTCATTAGCTTAAGTCGAGTCTAGTCTTGGCTTAGCAACGCCATATTGTACATGTAATTAATCAAGATCTTTAACTCGCCACCAGTAAAATATCCCTTATCCAACAAAACCGTGTTTATCATATCCCTACACCTCACGTTATAACCCATGTAAAAGCCCTCTTTGATAGTTTATCTTAGGTGCTTACGCCTAGTGGAGAAGGTTTTCGATCCTTTCTTAAGCCTATGGTAATCTATTTGCTATGACAGGTAGTGAGAGATATTATCCGTTTTCATTTATGAGATTTATTTTGATGACACCTGAGAGATGTGAGTATCTAAACACTACTTGTGAGGTGCTAGTTTGTAATCTCCGTGCTTATTATGATTAAAGTGGAACGACAATTTGTTGTAATTACTTTTATATTAGTGTTAAATGACCCCTAACTTGTATTTTGATTAGAATAAAAGCGCATTTGCTTGAGGACAAGCAAATCTCAAGTGTAAGGGTATTTGATGAAGTGAAAAGTGTACCGCTTTTAGGGGGTCATTTAAGCCCTAAATCGTATTTATTTGATCAAATATTGCCCTAAATCGTTCCTTTTGTCATTTTAGGTACTTTGGAGAAGAAATCTGGAAAAGGAAGCATTTGGACGTTTGGAGCTAAAAGTGAAGAAAACGACAAGTCCTAAAATTGCTGGAAAAGTACCTTTGAGGCGTCAGGTATATGTTCTGACGGCGTCATGGCTTGGCAAAAAAGGTGGATATGAAAAATACACATGATAAGCCAGAGAATTTACAATGGAAAGTCTGACGGCGTCACCCTTATAAGGTGATCAAGGCCATCACGGTTTAACTACAAGAGACGGCGTCAAGCCCATTCTGACGGGTCAAGCCTTGATAAGCCAGAGCGGATTTTGGAGCACTAAAGAGGGACGGCGTCAAGAAGGCCATCCGGGAACCCTAGACACGGCGAGGTGACGGCGTCAAGATCTACAACGTGACGCCGTCAGCCCTTAAACTCTATATATAGTTTTGCAATTTTTTGTCATTAGTGTGCAACTTTGTGAGGAGAAACCCTAAGACGAATTTCTGCCATCTTTAAGGGTTTTCATACCCTTGGATCTCCCATGTTTAATTGAAGATAAGTTATCATTTAATCAATCAATATGTCTATGTGTTGTTTGATTATATCTTGTTCTTGTCTTTTAATTAACATGCTAGGCTAGATTTATCTTGTGTTTGCTTAGATCTAATGAAACCTAACTATTGATTATTGGTTATTGGTGTGTTATTTATTGTATTGGATGATTGTTTATCGATGTTAGGCTTAAGAAAACTGGCTAACTTCCTATACGGTAACTTGCTTGAACGTCTTAAGAAGCATGAACCAATGCGTACTAGGTTTTTATGGTTGTATTTAATGCATGAGCGAATTCTAGTGATCCCATGTTAGGAGCTTCTTAGCCGGCTCGACATAGGAGTGAAGTAGGAGCTTGTAGAGTTGGGGAAGTACGTACGCCACCCCACGATTGGTATTAAGGAATACACCCGTCATCCACGCAATTAATACACACTAATCAACCGGTAAAAGATAGTTAGGGAGTAAGGAAATCTAAGTAAACACATTTCTCTCCACATAAGTTTCACGACCTTTTCATTTTCAGTTATTTAATTTTATTTGCATTTGTAGTTATTTGGGTTAGTTGACTAGCAACTAATTCCGCCCACTCCTTCAAACCCGAGATTTTACTTGCTTTCATAAAAAATTATAAAAATACAAAAAGAATCTTCCCTCACCCTTAGACCTATTAGAGTAGTTTTTCAATCCTAACGACACTATTCCCTGTGGAGAACGATCAATCCCCCGTACTTACCACTACACTATACTACATCGGTCAGGTACACTGCCTGGTGGGGTTGTAAGCCTCTTGAGATCCCTCGAGAGGTAAAACCTGTTGTAAGGTCGCAAAACCACGCATCAGTCAACAATGATCATATAACATCTAGGGATGAATAAATTAAGCTACAACACTAGCACAATCAAACCATGAAACATACATAATCAACATAACGTAAGCAACTAGCCAGACAAGCATAAACGCAACGCAAATATAACTATAAAGCGATAAAGAATAAAATGAAAGTAAAGAGATAAGTAAGAAGGCGCAAACCAGACACGGTGATTTATAGTGGTTCAGTCACGAAGCTCCTCTTCGCCCTACTCCACTCCCCGAGTACCTAACTCGAGAGTTACTTCACTAATCAACAAACTCCCTTCAGGCGGAGAAAACCGTACACGTCGCTTATCCTATTTCCGACACTAAGCTAGATGTCGAGTGCTAATCTTAGCTAGCACCAATCTACCACGATCTACTCGATCTACACCGTACACGTCGCTTATCCTATTTCCGACACTAAGCTAGATGTCGAGTGCTAATCTTAGCTAGCACCAATCTACCACGATCTACCCGATCTACCCTTGATCCACTTGATCAATACACACAAGCCCAATGGCTTCAAGAGATCTCCAAGATCTCGACAAGATCACAATGATCTACTCCCACTTGACTCGATCTACCCAAGCCCAATGGCTTCAAGAGATAATCAATATCTCTATAAGATCACAATGATCTTCACTCACTCTCTCACAAAAGAAAAATGATCTTGATGTATACTAGGATACAACAAGTGTGTAACAAATGTTACAACTTCCCTAACTACAACTACAACTCTTGTATCTTCTTGGATACCTTGAGTTCTTCTCTTGCTATTGAAGAGGAATGACAACACTTTGTATCTACTTGGATACTTTGTGTTCTTCTCTTGCTATTGAAGAGGAATGACAACACTTTGTATCTACTTGGATACTTTGTGTTCTTCTCTTGCTATTGAAGAGGAATGAAGAGGATCTCTTGGTAGGATGAAAGGATCACTCTTAAACAAACTAAGACTCTCTAAATGATCAAAGAAAGTGTTCTAAGTGAGGAGGGATTAGACCAGACAAAACTGACTGGAAAAATCAAGTTGGAAGTGTAAAATGGTCCATTATTTATAGGCAAGGGGAAAACTAGCCGTTACAGAGGCACGGCTTCACTAATTGTCAGACGGCTCCACTAAATTTAGTGGAGCCGTCGGTACTTTAGTGGTACCGTGGATGCTCCTCCATTTGTTTTTAGTGGTGAAGGTTTATTTGGAAATGTTTGGAGCTGTTTGGGGGGAAAAATGACTGTTGGGAGTTTTTAAACTTATTTTTAAAAACAAAACATTTCTTTTTAATTCAAAAATAATTTGTAAAATATATTTTTGAAAGAAATGTTTTGTCACATTAAAAATGTGAAGTTTATAGAAAAAAAATAATCTTTTGATCATTTATCAAGTAGTAAATTTGTTTGTCCATACCTTGAGTGATTTACGTCGGGATGGAAATCTACGACTTTGTTGAAGCATACTTGAGACGTCGGGAGGTGTTGATGTAAGTATGTGTAACACCCCAACCCGGCAAGGGTAGAAGTGTCACGCAAATGGTGACATATCAAAGGCAAGCATAACATACGACTTAAATAATACACTAGAAATTCAAAGGTTACAAATGATATACTGAAACTACAAGGTTACAAATGGGAACAAAACTAAATACTATGTCTGTCAATGCAAATCCTTATAAAAACTTCTACTTCCGAAAATCTATCAAGGTCTTCTAAGTCCAAAGGTCTCTTCACTCATACCCAGCTTCCAACTAAAACCTGCCGCACACGAAAAGAAAACGTGCGGCTGAGCTTAAAAACCCAGTGAACAGATATATAATAAACGGAAACCAAAAGCAAACGGAAATGAACAGATACATCATAATGAATGAGATATAGGAAAGGAAATAAAGAGTAAAGGTTTAGGACAGTCATCCACCACGAGCCCAAAACAAATCAAATCATATCATATCGTAACCATAATCTTCAAATCATATAGAGGGGAGACCTCTCAGATAATCAGATAATATGAGGGGTGTCCTCATTCTTCAAATGGAGTAGCTAGCTCCCAAATTTTGTGAAAGACGTGGATTGCACCCATCATCAGTCACCAAATCAAATCATATCATATCATATACAAAGCAAATCTAGGATGCATCCATTCGCCCCCCAAACAAATCATATTGGCCATATCAAATCATATCATAGTGAGCTCATATCAAATCAAAATGGGGACGGTGTAACCAAATCACTAGGGCTACACACTAGTCATGCCATTGGTGCATCAATGACACGGCCATGTTACCTTCATGGCTAGGGAACAAATTTGGCTCGTAGCATCAAACTGGGGTCAAAGGTCAAAGGTCCAAATCAAAGCAAAGGTTCATATGTCATAATGATAGTCCAAATCTCAAGGTTCATATGGTCATAGTCCGAATCTCAAAGTTCATATCAAAGGTTCAAATGCCAAAGGTTCATATCATAGGTTCAAATCAGAAATCAAGAGGTCGAAGGCACCTTATTAAAAGGGCAGAATATCTGTACCTGATCACGAATGCAAACACGAATACGAAATAGAAGACACAGATGCGGATCAAAACCTCCTCCTTCACACCTAAAGGAGTAGAAGAGAATTACTACTGATTCTTAATTATTCATTTTACTTGACTTTCTATTTTAAGCAGGTTTCCTTATTAGGCAAGTTTCCATACTTTAGGGTTTCAAATGTAATTCTTCCAAAGTTAAAGGTCAAATTTGTAATTATCACATTCATTCTTTTAATCCTTCATTTATTCAGAATGTATGTCTTCAATACTTCAAGTTTGCCAAATTACATTTTATACCCCTTAGTTTACAAAATTTTCCATTTAAACCCCTTAATTTATAATTTACACTTTAAATCCTTATCTTATCCATAATTACCAAACAAGCCTCATATTTTATCAAAATACAGAATATAACTTCAGAATTACTTATTGTACGAATCCAGACCCTCAAGTTTCAGAAATTACACATTTAGTCCCTTAAGTTTACAAAACTTATAATTTAAATCCTAATTCCATATTAATTACATACAAAGCCCATAAATACTCAAATTTACCCAAAACACTTTTAATATCATTATTTACTCAGGAAAACCTCAACTTTCCAGAATTTACACTTTTAGTCCCTCTAGTTTAATTTATTTACAAATCGATTTACATTTTATTACACTAAACATTTTAATCCTTTTAAATATAAAAATTACACATGACACCCCCAACTTATATTTTATTCGAATAATATTCATCCCAAATAAAGTTCTAAAAATAATCCTTAAGTTTTAAAAGTTACAAAACACCCCCTTATACTTTAATTACAAATCGTATAACACTTTAAATCCACAAATCCAAACCCTAACATATCCAACATATTTTTAATCATTACTCAATCATTAAAAATCATTAATAATCACCAGAACAAGCCCTAGCTCTCAAACCATAGTCGAATTATATTTTCTTTCTTTTTCTTATTTAGCCGATTATAAACATAATTTCAAAATAATTGTTCTAGGCCTCAAAAATTCTAAGTATCATTTTTCCAGGTCTATTATGATTGTATAGAGTCCAAATAAAATAAATATTAAGCTTCAAAAATTCGGATTGAATTATTTAGGGTTTTATGCATGTTCTTAAGGTTTAATTCACAAATATTATATAGAGTATGCATGGATCGATTTAGACATTTTATTTGGTGTTCATATGATGTAGGGGACCTGAGAAAATTACCAAACCAAGTATCGAACGTGCGAAAAGGGCTGCACCAATTTAGAGATACGCGTATGAACAAAACGAACCAATATTCCAAAACGACTCCAAAAGCTTCTCCACAACCTTTCCATTATTTTTCCCAGAGTATACAAGATATAAGGATTAGGAGAAAAATCATGAACGAATTTTATATAGCTTGATCGAATTTATTTAGAAGGTACCTTAAAAATAGGCTCGATAAGAACAATAATCCACAAAACTCGAATTCAGCCAAGAACAGCCTCAAATCTATTTTTCATGGATCACATATGATACAAGGAACATGAGAAAAATAAGAAATGAATTTTTAGAAGGTCGCATGAATTATTTCGAATCATACCTCTTTTACACCTAGCGACAATGAAAGAATTCACCAAGATCGAATCGGGCTTCAAACAATTCGAAGGTTATTTTTCCTAGCTCCTTTGGATGATGATCAATCACAAAAAAATGGTCTAAGGATTTTAGAGTGTCGATTTGAGGCTATAGAAATTGTGTGTGTGTTTTTCATTCAATCGGCAATTAGGGTTAGACAAAATAAAGATGTGATTGATTTAAAAAATGGTAAACCGAGTCTTGGGGGAGGGATAAGGCCAAAATTTCGTGATATGGGTTGGCATAATAATTGGGTTGATTTATTTCCATATTTATCTATTTTAAATCGTTTTATATAATCATAATATTACTTATTATCCCATTCGGCTCACATAGGGGCATTTTGGTGATTTTGTAGCTTGTATAAATGTTAAATGGAGTTGTCAAAATTATTTGGTATCATAACTTGTTAATTGTCAGAAGTTTGGAATCGATTCGATACTTTATAAGCTTTTAAAAAAAAATTCAAACTTGTAGGGGCATTTTGGTCTTTTTTTGCACATTTTAGATTTTAGGGTTTTACAACTCTTCCCCTCTAAACAAAAAAATTTCGTCCTCGAAATTTGCAATGAATCAGAAATGAAAGGGTCGAAACAAAACAGAGACATATCAGATCAGAATATAAAATGCGGATAACTAGCTCGTATCGATCCCTCGGTTTCCCAGTTAGTTTCCCGCTGCGGATAACTAGCTCGTATCTTAACGAGCGGAAATGAAACGAAACAGAAGACACAACGGACAGCGAATGGAGATGTAAAAGACTTGTTTCTCATGAATCCTCAGTGTCGATCTATGTTAGCTTCGGGTTCTTTAGGAAAGACATACTATACTGAGTTTGAAACTAAAATGATAACGTACCAATATACGGATGATGATCGAATTCTCTAGGAAAAGGTACAGACAATACGTAGGGTTTACATCGAATTGAATAGGTGAATTAGATGAGAATACATCGAATAGTAGCAACCATGAGGTGATGCAGATGTGTAACTCTTCAGCTTTTCAAATAGTCTCGGCTTCACTATAGCCTTCCAAAGGTGTTCTCATAAACAAACAGATTTTGTTCCTCAAAGTCCAGAGCCTCAATCAACTCATAGCAGGTCATAATGAAACCTAATCAACGGGTGCGAAACGTACATATAGCAAAATGTAGGTGTACTTTTTAATAGCAACAGATCGGATCCATACTGACAGAAAACGGACGGTAGAAAGTTTTACAACAGGACCTAAGATTCTTATCGGAAGTACAGAGGTCAACAATCGCGTGTCGAGAATCCAAACGTATCAAATCGTATACGGCGAAACAGATTAAGCGTATAGGTGGAACGAACCTAAATCTTACAAATGCAAAAATTCTCACATCTCTAATCAAAATTCTAAGGTTTCTAAAGTACTCCTCGAAATATCCTATGAACACAATAAGGGTACGTCATATGACGTAAGTATTATCACGTTCGCGAACCGTCATAATACCAGCATCATATGAGTATACCATCATGATGGTCATACTTTATCTCAAGTCGCGAACAGAACTACTTATCTTAACCACCTATCAGTCTTTCTACCTCCTAAGGTTGGTCCAAAACAAATATCACTACGGATTCTAAATCGGAGGAATTTGAACGTACAAATAGCGTAACGAAATGTGTGCACCTCAAAATGAAACTCGTCGTCGAGACGTTAGGTCTTCCACAATTCATCATCCTTCTCATAACGAACCAACGTCCAACACATGCATAATGGACATCGAACGGAATTTCTAATAGGGAAAAGGCTCTTCAAGATCTTATCGAAAGGTAACGGAAACTTGAGTGGTCTAAGAGGAAATGAATTACGTCTTCAATATCTTCATCCTTTACAAAAATCAAATCTTCCGAATCCAAACGTTTACTACAAAATTTCATCCCTTCAATTTCATGATCTCGAATCCTTTCAAATTCCAAGTAGCCGCTCTCTTGTCTAATCATACGATCATAGGGTGAAAAAGGAAATCATAAACTTGAGTCTGGTTCCTCAAGTCTTCGACACTTCTTCTTGACACTTCGGTGTGGTAGCATGAATCTCTTACGTGATCACCGTGCATTCCTCCATTGGCGAGTCTGCTTCAGCTCTCAATTCATCTTAGTACAACTAAAATGACTAGAGAAACAAGGTTGCGTGTCTCCTACAGGTCTTCTAGCATGATTCATAATTCACCAACTCAAACTGCTGTGGACTTCCTGGTTTATGTGCTGAAAGCTCATCTTCTACGGTTTGGTCGTCTTGATGCCCAACTGAAATCTCCACGTGCTGCTTGAGGTATAATCGGTTCTCATCTCAGTCTGTCTTCTCCTCACATGCTCCTCTCTTGGTAACGCCTGTCACGAACCTCTTCTGCACCTCTTCTACAAAGTTTCTAACTCTGACAATGGTCTTCAGTCTTGGTCCTTTCTGTGGAAACTCTGTCGTCATTGGATATCTGGTGGTGTTGGTTGCTGCAATCTCTGAACGCAAATCAAAACTATTCTTCCAGAACAAAGGGTCGATTCACAAAAATACAAACAAATGGTCTACGAGTTCCTCGTTCGTCTCTGAGCATAAACACACTGTCATACTATGACAATTGTCCGAATACTTGCGAAAACATGAATCTTCTAGTCAATACAATTGACATCATTCAAAACTCATAGTGGTCACATGGGTACTAAAACAACTTCAGGAAATCTTCTTAGGGAAAACTTCATATCACGAATCTTTCTCCTCGCAAATCAAATTGTAATGCTTCGCGGAACTTAATCTCAACAAATCAACTTCCTTCTCAGATGTTCTTGTGGTTGCTTCTTCCGTCTTTCAGACTCAAATGAGGTCGTCTGTTACGGAGTTTCAAAATAGAACAAATCAAATATTGATACGCGGAAATGGAATAATGATTACGGTTACATTCACGATAGTCGGTGTGCCGCCGCACACTTCTCTCTTTCTTCTTCATAAACCAACAGGAGCATTCCAGAGATCACTGAAGTGAACAAACTCATATTCCATCAGTTCCTAAAATCTCTTAACTTCTTCAGTATCGTGGTTTCACCAAATTCAGATTAGTTCAATGCAAACTTTACTTCCCAAACGGATCTCAAAAGGTTCATCAGAAACACCAGAAATTTGTACAACAAACTTTCAAGTGCCGGAGCTTTCCAAGAGTGGATACTAACAGGCGTTAGGGGAAATTGGAAATCAAAGAGATCGGAGTATGTGCTTCATAGCAACAATAATCTTAACAGATTCAAATGATTGAGAATATCATATCAAAATATGGTGAGCAGATTGTTAAGGGTCGCATTTCAAATATTGTAGTCTATGATAACTTTACAAAACCACCAATCCATAATCAAGAGGCTTCAAAGTCAAATACATTCAAGGGGAAACGGATTCTCAGAGCGAATGTGGTTGTCAAATCATACGGATAGTTCACATATCAATTTCAGGTACATGGTTCATCAGAGTGTGGGATGGGAGAGTATTAAAATATATCAAGGTCAAATATATCAAATTGAAGGTTAGAATCGTGAACAGTTCAAAGGATTGGAATCTTGTTTAGCTTATAACATAGGAATGGTAGGGTGTGCACCGATAGCAATACGAACATCGTTTAACTGTCAGAGTTGAGATGTATGGAATATCAGTTATTAGCATCAGCATGCTTAGATAACAATTTCGTACTGGACAAATGTCAACATCAATCCTTCCAAAGGAAATTGGTTAACATAACAAGTTCATCATGAAAATGAAGGGAGGTAAGACTTCCTCGTCTTCTGCGACAATGTTCTTATAAGGCATGACTAAAAGCAAAGGCAAGATTCAGAGTGGTGCGGAAGCAAATACTACTCACATGGATGTCCTAGACTACCCATTCCTCACCAGTTATGACTTATGTTCCTATGGGAAAAAATCCTACGCAACTTCGCAAAGGTTAACCTACGAGCGCCTACAGTGGAAACTTAGGGGTCCTAACTTACACAGGCCAAGGGTAGATGTACTACAAGTCGTAAACCTGTCTCTGATACCATAATTGTAACACCCCAACCCGGCAAGGGTAGAAGTGTCACGCAAATGGTGACATATCAAAGGCAAGCATAACATACGACTTAAATAATACACTAGAAATTCAAAGGTTACAAATGATATACTGAAACTACAAGGTTACAAATGGGAACAAAACTAAATACTATGTCTGTCAATGCAAATCCTTATAAAAACTTCTACTTCCGAAAATCTATCAAGGTCTTCTAAGTCCAAAGGTCTCTTCACTCATACCCAGCTTCCAACTAAAACCTGCCGCACACGAAAAGAAAACGTGCGGCTGAGCTTAAAAAGCCCAGTGAACAGATATATAATAAACGGAAACCAAAAGCAAACAGAAATGAACAGATACATCATAATGAATGAGATATAGGAAAGGAAATAAAGAGTAAAGGTTTAGGACAGTCATCCACCACGAGCCCAAAACAAATCAAATCATATCATATCGTAACCATAATCTTCAAATCATATAGAGGGGAGACCTCTCAGATAATCAGATAATATGAGGGGTGTCCTCATTCTTCAAATGGAGTAGCTAGCTCCCAAATTTTGTGAAAGACGTGGATTGCACCCATCATCAGTCACCAAATCAAATCATATCATATCATATACAAAGCAAATCTAGGATGCATCCATTCGCCCCCCAAACAAATCATATTGGCCATATCAAATCATATCATAGTGAGCTCATATCAAATCAAAATGGGGACGGTGTAACCAAATCACTAGGGCTACACACTAGTCATGCCATTGGTGCATCAATGACACGGCCATGTTACCTTCATGGCTAGGGAACAAATTTGGCTCGTAGCATCAAACTGGGGTCAAAGGTCAAAGGTCCAAATCAAAGCAAAGGTTCATATGTCATAATGATAGTCCAAATCTCAAGGTTCATATGGTCATAGTCCGAATCTCAAAGTTCATATCAAAGGTTCAAATGCCAAAGGTTCATATCATAGGTTCAAATCAGAAATCAAGAGGTCGAAGGCACCTTATTAAAAGGGCAGAATATCTGTACCTGATCACGAATGCAAACACGAATACGAAATAGAAGACACAGATGCGGATCAAAACCTCCTCCTTCACACCTAAAGGAGTAGAAGAGAATTACTACTGATTCTTAATTATTCATTTTACTTGACTTTCTATTTTAAGCAGGTTTCCTTATTTGGCAAGTTTCCATACTTTAGGGTTTCAAATGTAATTCTTCCAAAGTTAAAGGTCAAATTTGTAATTATCACATTCATTCTTTTTAATCCTTCATTTATTCAGAATGTATGTCTTCAATACTTCAAGTTTGCCAAATTACATTTTATACCCCTTAGTTTACAAAATTTTCCATTTAAACCCCTTAATTTATAATTTTACACTTTAAATCCTTATCTTATCCATAATTACCAAACAAGCCTCATATTTTATCAAAATACAGAATATAACTTCAGAATTACTTATTGTACGAATCCAGACCCTCAAGTTTCAGAAATTACACATTTAGTCCCTTAAGTTTACAAAACTTATAATTTAAATCCTAATTCCATATTAATTACATACAAAGCCCATAAATACTCAAATTTACCCAAAACACTTTTAATATCATTATTTACTCAGGAAAACCTCAACTTTCCAGAATTTACACTTTTAGTCCCTCTAGTTTAATTTATTTACAAATCGATTTACATTTTATTACACTAAACATTTTAATCCTTTTAAATATAAAAATTACACATGACACCCCCAACTTATATTTTATTCGAATAATATTCATCCCAAATAAAGTTCTAAAAATAATCCTTAAGTTTTAAAAGTTACAAAACACCCCCTTATACTTTAATTACAAATCGTATAACACTTTAAATCCACAAATCCAAACCCTAACATATCCAACATATTTTTAATCATTACTCAATCATTAAAAATCATTAATAATCACCAGAACAAGCCCTAGCTCTCAAACCATAGTCGAATTATATTTTCTTTCTTTTTCTTATTTAGCCGATTATAAACATAATTTCAAAATAATTGTTCTAGGCCTCAAAAATTCTAAGTATCATTTTTCCAGGTCTATTATGATTGTATAGAGTCCAAATAAAATAAATATTAAGCTTCAAAAATTCGGATTGAATTATTTAGGGTTTTATGCATGTTCTTAAGGTTTAATTCACAAATATTATATAGAATATGCATGGATCGATTTAGACATTTTATTTGGTGTTCATATGATGTAGGGGACCTGAGAAAATTACCAAACCAAGTATCGAACGTGCGAAAAGGGCTGCACCAATTTAGAGATACGCGTATGAACAAAACGAACCAATATTCCAAAACGACTCCAAAAGCTTCTCCACAACCTTTCCATTATTTTTCCCAGAGTATACACGATATAAGGATTAGGAGAAAAATCATGAAAGAATTTTATATAGCTTGATCGAATTTATTTAGAAGGTACCTTAAAAATAGGCTCGATAAGAACAATAATCCACAAAACTCGAATTCAGCCAAGAACAGCCTCAAATCTATTTTTCATGGATCACATATGATACAAGGAACATGAGAAAAATAAGAAACGAATTTTTAGAAGGTCGCATGAATTATTTCGAATCATACCTCTTTTACACCTAGCGACAATGAAAGAATTCACCAAGATCGAATCGGGCTTCAAACAATTCGAAGGTTATTTTTCCTAGCTCCTTTGGATGATGATCAATCACAGAAAAATGGTCTAAGGATTTTAGAGTGTCGATTTGAGGCTATAGAAATTGTGTGTGTGTTTTTCATTCAATCGGCAATTAGGGTTAGACAAAATAAAGATGTGATTGATTTAAAAAATGGTAAACCGAGTCTTGGGGGAGGGATAAGGCCAAAATTTCGTGATATGGGTTGGCATAATAATTGGGTTGATTTATTTCCATATTTATCTATTTTAAATCGTTTTATATAATCATAATATTACTTATTATCCCATTCGGCTCACATAGGGGCATTTTGGTGATTTTGTAGCTTGTATAAATGTTAAATGGAGTTGTCAAAATTATTTGGTATCATAACTTGTTAATTGTCAGAAGTTTGGGATCGATTCGATACTTTATAAGCTTTTAAAAAAAATTTCAAACTTGTAGGGGCATTTTGGTCTTTTTTTGCACATTTTAGATTTTAGGGTTTTACAACTCTTCCCCTCTAAACAAAAAAATTTCGTCCTCGAAATTTGCAAAGAATCAGAAATGAAAGGGTCGAAACAAAACAGAGACATATCAGATCAGAATATAAAATGCGGATAACTAGCTCGTATCGATCCCTCGGTTTCCCAGTTAGTTTCCCGCTGCGGATAACTAGCTCGTATCTTAACGAGCGGAAATGAAAGAAACAGAAGACACAACGGACAGCGAATGGAGATGTAAAAGACTTGTTTCTCATGAATCCTCAGTGTCGATCTATGTTAGCTTCGGGTTCTTTAGGAAAGACATACTATACTGAGTTTGAAACTAAAATGATAACGTACCAATATACGGATGATGATCGAATTCTCTAGGAAAAGGTACAGACAATACGTAGGGTTTACATCGAATTGAATAGGTGAATTAGATGAGAATACATCGAATAGTAGCAACCATGAGGTGATGCAAATGCGTAACTCTTCAGCTTTTCAAATAGTCTCGGCTTCACTATAGCCTTCCAAAGGTGTTCTCATAAACAAACAGATTTTGTTCCTCAAAGTCCAAAGCCTCAATCAACTCATAGCAGGTCATAATGAAACCTAATCAACGGGTGCGAAACGTACATATAGCAAAATATAGGTGTACTTTTTAATAGCAACAGATCGGATCCATACTGACAGAAAACGGACGGTAGAAAGTTTTACAACAGGACCTAAGATTCTTATCGGAAGTACAGAGGTCAACAATCGCGTGTCGAGAATCCAAACGTATCAAATCGTATACGGCGAAACAGATTAAGCGTATAGGTGGAACGAACCTAAATCTTACAAATGCAAAAATTCTCACATCTCTAATCAAAATTCTAAGGTTTCTAAAGTACTCCTCGAAATATCCTATGAACACAATAAGGGTACGTCATATGACGTAAGTATTATCACGTTCGCGAACCGTCATAATACCAGCATCATATGAGTATACCATCATGATGGTCATACTTTATCTCAAGTCGCGAACAGAACTACTTATCTTAACCACCTATCAGTCTTTCTACCTCCTAAGGTTGGTCCAAAACAAATATCACTACGGATTCTAAATCGGAGGAATTTGAACGTACAAATAGCGTAACGAAATGTGTGCACCTCAAAATGAAACTCGTCGTCGAGACATTAGGTCTTCCACAATTCATCATCCTTCTCATAACGAACCAACGTCCAACACATGCATAATGGACATCGAACGGAATTTCTAATAGGGAAATGGCTCTTCAAGATCTTATCGAAAGGTAACGGAAACTTGAGTGGTCTAAGAGGAAATGAATTACGTCTTCAATATCTTCATCCTTTACAAAAATCAAATCTTCCGAATCCAAACGTTTACTACAAAATTTCATCCCTTCAATTTCATGATCTCGAATCCTTTCAAATTCCAAGTAGCCACTCTCTTGTCTAATCATACGATCATAGGGTGAAAAAGGAAATCATAAACTTGAGTCTGGTTCCTCAAGTCTTCGATTCGATACTTTATAAGCTTTTAAAAAAAAATTCAAACTTGAAGGGGCATTTTGGTCTTTTTTTGCACATTTTAGATTTTAGGGTTTTACAGTATGCATTGATGATTTGTGTTTACAAGTAACTTGCACATTTTACGTTATGTATTACAAGTTACATGTTTGTCATTATTAAAACTGAAGAAATCGTTTAGTTTAAATATCGTAATATTTGCCCTAACAATCTCCCCCTTTTTGATGATGACAAATATGTAAACCGTAACACATAGTAAAATGTAAAAAGTTACTTGTTTACACTCCCTTCTCCCCCTTTTGTCGAATCAAAAAGGTAGTTGACTCGAGCTCTTCCTTGAATTCACTCCATACTCCCCCTTATTGTACTACTACCTTTCTTCCCAAAAAAAAGGCGAGCTTGCATCATCCCATTGAAGTCTTCTATCACCACTTGTGAAGATGACTCCATGCTATGTATTCAAATACCCCCGAGCTCCCCCTAGCTCAATGCTCCCCTATGGTAATTGAATCCCCTTGTTTATTCACCTTAGTATCTAGCGGATCCATGGATCAAATTCTTACAAAGGCTTTTCCTACATCAAGGGTTAGCTTCGTGCAATGGTATGTGCTTATTCATATACCTTTATTTGACCAAAACCGGACCCAAATAGACCAAAAACTAACCAATTATGCCAAATATTTCGTGTTTTTGTGTTTATATTTGTGCAGGCAACGGATAAACAAAAAAAGGACAAAAATCAAGAAAACCCGGAAAACACGAGCACGAGATTTGGAAAAGGTATTTAAAGCCGAAGCCGGGAAGCGAAAGGTCAAAGTTTATGCTCAAAAGTCAAAATCAATCCTCAAGTTTCATCAAATGACAAAAGTAGCCCTTGGATAATACTTTTGAAAAGTGACAGAAATGGTCCCTAAAATTTCAGATTTTACACAATAGGTCCTTATCATATTCACTTTACACAAATCCTAAAAATCTATAAACCAATACCGGATTCTTAAATCCATTAACCCAAAAATCCCACAGCCCATTTGATGAACTCAAATAAGTACATATTATTACTATCATTTATCCTATTAATTTGACTTGTTTTATTATATTATGTATGAGGATTGATACTTAATCGTTTACTTTTGTAATTCTCAGTTGAAAACAAGCATTTGGTTAAACTTGGCGATTTTGGACTAATTATGGAGCAAAACATGCAAGAAGTTAAGAGTCTACTGAAATGGACAAGATCAAGACTAATCTGCTCCAGATGCGCCGCATCTCACTTATGACATGCGCCGCATCACTATCAATATTTCACCAGATACGATCCAAGATACAAGAAGACATGCGCCGCATCCTATTATGGAGTTACGCCGCATCTTCTGGCGGTGTACGAATATTCCTGAATATTATAATCTTAGACCCCACGCGAAGTTAAGTAAATGCGCCGCATCTACTTACTAGATGCGCCGCATCTCACCCTCAGACAGAAACTATAAATACCCCAAGACCAGACGAATTCCGAAGCTTTGGGTGACACATATTATATCCGAAGACCAGAAACCTAGGACGAATTCAGTCAAGGCAGCAGCACAAGACACACCCAAATCAAAGATACAAGAGCTGTAAGAAGGTGCTGCATGTGTTTAATTCATTAAGTAGTTTTGTTTTATTGTGTTAGTAAACTTTAATTCATCAAGATTGGTGGCTTGTGTAATGTGACAACGGAAAGATTGCACTCCCTTAAAACTGCTTTCTCATTAATTAAAGTTTATATGTTGATGTCATTGGTGACTTTTATTAGTGCATTGATAACCTCTGTGTCTAGCTGAGCGTTGATCGGGTCGCCATGCCTCTGCCCTCGCCTGTTTATTAGATCGCCTATGCATTCTATGGTCTGTAGAAAAGTAGGAGAAAGATAAACGGGATAGTCATAAGTAATCATTAAGGGTTTACTCGCCGATAAGATTAGAACCAACGAGAAAGGACTTAATCTCGGTGCGTTGCATCGAACTATACACTTCATATAACACTAGCAATAAAACAAGTGACAAACTACTTATCATAAGGACAACCCTCTTATTGTCTCGAGTATTTATCTGTGTACGTGTGTGCTACTTGCTGATTCGTGCCTATTGGTTTAGTTTATTATTTAATTACAACCAAATCGTGCCAGTCTCTCAGGCTGAACCCCCTTGCGTTAGAATAGGTTGTATAGCTAACTTAATATATTAAAATACTGATTAGAATAACGAGATAATACGTTCCACTCTTAGTGATCGACACTCTACTTACCATTATATTCATACTGACCGGGTACACTGCTCGTTAAGTGTGTGTGTTATTGATAAGTCGGCTAAATATAAATTTAAAACTTGAGTAGGCATTAAAACTGCTAAACCGCAACGACACACGACACGCATCAAGTTTTTGGCGCCGCTGCCGGGGAGTGAATTGTTATTATCTGTTAATTTGATTAGTATTTTAATTAGGTTTTTAATTTTTTTTTCTAACCGCTAATTTTGTTGTGTATTAGTTTAATTTGCATTCATTGTATTATTTTGCATATTTTCTGTTTTTGTGTGTTATTTGTTTGCTTTTGTTTATGTTTATTTTCGTGTGTTTTTATTTGTTTTAATTTTTCGTATTTTTTGTTTTCTGCTATCGTTGTACTGAGCTAAATCGAACGATACGGCGCATCTGATTTCTCAGATACGGCGTATTGCGTTCAATTTTTATAAAATACAACGCGTTTAAATAATTCGATACGACGCATCTTTTCCCCAAGATACGGCGTATCTGTTTTTGATAAAAAAAATTTCTAAACGTTAACGCCATACGACGCATCTGCTTTAGCAGATACGGCATATCTATTATTTTAATTAAAAACAGTTTTCGAATTATTAAACAGATACGGCGCATCGATTTTTATCGATACGGCGCATCTTCTGAATCAAAAATCTTATATTTTGAAACGTAACGAAAATACGGCGCATTAACTTTTGTTAATACGACGCATTTAATTTTTATAAATATCGATTTTTGATTATTAAAATTGATACGGCGCATTCAAATTTCTAAGCGGCGTATCTATTTTCTGAATAAAGTCTGATTTAATTTTAACGATTATAAGATACGACGTATCCATCTTTTTGGATACGGTGCATCATCTGCAAATATCAGCTACTTTTATTTTTCTTATCTCCGAGCGGAAAATACTCTGACCTTTATACCTGGAAACTTTTACTTTGAAATCTACCTCTTTTTAATTTTCAGGAACAATGTTCGATATTTTCCCCAACTTGTTCGGAAGACCCCAAAGAAATCTTACCATGGAAGAGTTCGCACTACAAATCGCTCAAGCCAATGAAAAAGAACATCATGAAGCAAGAAACTTTATTAATGAATTCAAAGGCAGTCATGAGCTTTTACTAAAGGAACAAAACAACATGATTTATGGATTGGCAATTGAAGTGCACCAATTGTCAACGGTGCTTAACAGAGTTCTTTTGGTAAAGCAAGACTTGAAAGGGATTACAACTAGAGGCGGAAAGTCGACCATTCAGATCGGAGAGACACCCGAGGATGACGGTACAAACAAGATTTCCCCTAAATCTTTATCACCTGAGCAAGAGCAACCAAAAGAGACTGATCCGAAACCTGTAATCAGAAAAGAACCTTCTGTTGAGCCTAAACGATCAACACTACCTTTCCCACATAGGGTAAGGAAAGAGAAAGAAGATGCCTATCAAAAGAAATTCCTGGAAAATCTCAAGCAGCTGCAGCTAAGCATACCATTTATGGAAGCCCTAGTGCAAATGCCGAGATATGCTAAAATACCTGAAGAGTTTGCTTACTAACAAGTCTAAACTTGAAGAGGCTTGCACCATAACAATGGGGAAAAGAAGCTCGGCTGCATTGCTCAACAAACTTTCGTCTAAAGAAAAAGATCCAGGGAGTTTCACTATTCCTTGTCAAATTAAAAATTTGCATATTGAAAATGCTTTAGCCGACCTAGGAGCTAGTATAAGTCTTATTCCCTCTTCTATGTATGATAAATTAGGTTTTGGTGAACCAAAACCTACTAGGATGTGCTTAGAACTAGCTGATAGGTCCATACAATACCCATTAGGAATAGCTGAAAATATATTAATAAAAGTTGATAAATTTGAATTACCTATCGACTTTGTTATCCTCGATATGCCTGAAAATTCTAGAACTCCTATAATATTAGGACGACCATTTTTAGCCACTGCTAGGGCCATAATTGATGTTTTTAATAAAAAGATAACTTTTACCATAGGAAAAGATGAGGTTGAGTTTAACATGGAACAATCTATGAGTAAAGATAATTCCGATGACGATGAATGCTATAATATCGATGTTTCTGATGACACGATTAATCAATTTACTCAGAAATTGTTAAAAAGTAATTTACTTGATTCTTTTCTGCTTAAAAATTTAGAAAACACAATTGCTATAGAAGATCAAGTTGATGAGAATACTATTGATTATAATTTAGCTGCTGACTCTGCTGTATGTAACGCGATACGGCGCATCGAAAATATCGATGCGGCGCATCTATCTAATGACAGCAGCAATATAGTAAGAGAACAAGTTTATTCCGCTAGTGCTACTGAAATTGATAATGTTAAACCTGTGCTTAAGGATCTCCCTTCTTCTTTGGAGTATGCCTATTTAAATGGGAACACTAATTCGCCCGTTATTATTGCATCTGATTTAACGCCAAAAGAAAAGGAATCACTTTTGCAGGTACTGTATAAACGAAAAGGAGCATTAGCGTGGAGTATGTCTGATATTAAGGGAATTAGCCCGTCATTTTGTACGCATAAAATCCTTATGGAAGATGAATTCAAGCCAAATATCCAACCTCAAAGGCGTTTGAATCCAAAAGTCCAAGATGTGGTGAAAAATGAAATTGTGAAATTGCTTGACTCCGGACTTATCTACCCAATTTCCGACAGCTCATGGGTAAGTCCTATCCACGTCGTACCAAAAAAGGGAGGAATGACGGTAGTACTCAATGACGACAATGAGCTAATCCCTTCAAGAACCGTTACTGGATGGAGAGTTTGCATCGACTATCGCAAACTCAATGATGCTACGCGAAAAGATCACTTCCCTCTTCCATTTATTGATCAAATGTTAGAAAGACTATCAGGTCATGATTATTATTGTTTTTTAGATGGTTTTCCAGGTTTCTTCCAAATACCAATTGCCCCTGAGGATCAAGAGAAGACGACTTTCACCTGCCCTTATGGAACCTTCGCCTATAGAAGAATGCCGTTCGGACTATGCAACGCCCCTGCTACTTTCCAACGTTGTATGACGGCTATCTTCCATGATATGGTAGAAGACTTTATGGAAATCTTCATGGACGACTTCTCGGTGTTCGGTAACTCATTTAGTGATTGTCTCTTTAAACTTGATAAAATGCTTGCTAGGTGTGAAGAAACTAACCTTGTTCTTAATTGGGAAAAATGTCACTTTATGGTTAGAGAGGGAATTGTGTTAGGACATAAGATTTCTAGGAAAGGTATAGAAGTCGATAAAGCTAAAATTGATGTAATTGCTAAACTACCTTACCCCACTAATGTAAAAGGTGTTAGAAGTTTTTTAGGGCATGCTGGATTTTATCGTAGGTTCATAAAGGATTTTTCAATGATATCTAGGCCTATGACCCAATTATTTCTAAAAGATGCGAAGTTTGATTTTTCTGAAGATTGCAAAAAGGCATTTAATATATACTTAAAGAAAAACTAACTTCCGCACCTATTATAATTTCGCCGGATTGGAATTTGCCTTTTGAACTAATGTGTGATGCTAGTGATTATGCTGTTGGAGCTGTACTTGGTCAAAAGATAGATAAGAAATTTAAGCCAATTTATTATGCTAGCAAAACATTGAATAATGCCCAAGAACACTACACCACCACGGAAAAAGAACTTTTAGCAGTAGTTTTTGCATTCGATAAATTTAGATCATATCTAATATTGTCAAAAACTATGGTTTACACTGACCATTCTGCTTTGAAGTATTTGTTCAATAAACAGGATGCCAAGCCAAGGCTTATTAGGTGGGTTTTATTGCTCCAAGGATTCGATATTGAAATTAAAGATAAAAAGGGTGCCGAGAATCTAGCTGCTGACTACTTATCTAGACTTGAAAACCCTAATATGGAGGTGCTTGACGAAAGGGAAATAGCTGATGACTTTCCTGATGAACACCTTATGATGGTAGGAATTAAGAGCAATAATAATGGACCATGGTATGCCGACTACATAAACTTTATTGTTGTAAATGAAATTCCAAAAGGGCTAACATCCGACGAGAAAAGAAGGTTTCTAACTCGCGCTAGCGAGTATATTTGGGATGAACCTTATGCCTTTAAATTATGTCCTGACAATATTTTACGAAGATGCGTAGATGGTGATGACATCCCAGCAATATTGGCACATTGCCATTCAGGGCCAACGGGGGGACATCACGGTGCAGTCGTCACAAGAAGAAAGATCCTTGATGCGGGATTTTATTGGCCCACTATGTTGGATGATGCAAAAGATTATATAAAAGGATGTGATGCGTGTCAACGATCCGGGAATATAACATCAAGAAACGAAATGCCACAAAATTATATCCATGTGTGTGAAGTTTTCGACATATGGGGATTGGACTTCATGGGACCGTTTCCTGAATCTAAAGGTAATAAATATATCTTGGTTGCTGTTGATTACGTATCGAAATGGGTCGAAGCGCAAGCATTGCCAACAAACGACAGCAAGGTAGTACTTAAATTTGTACAAAGTTTGTTCTCTAGATTTGGAATTCCTAAAGCATTGATTAGTGATAGGGGGACACACTTTTGTAATCATCATCTGGGAAGAGCCTTGCAAAAATATGGAGTATATCATAGGGTTTCCACCGCATACCATCCTCAATCCAATGGACAAACTGAAGTAACCAATAGGGCTATTAAGCGAATACTTGAAAAAACGACTGGATATAATCCGAAAGGGTGGTCTGACAAGTTAAATGATGCTTTATGGGCATTCCGTACAGCCTATAAGACACCAACGGGATGCACTCCATTTCGTCTTGTATACGGAAAAGCATGCCACCTACCGGTCGAAATTGAACAAAGTGCATATTGGGCTTTGACGAATTGTAATATGGATATGGAAGCTGCAACGAAGAACCGTTTCATGGAACTTAATGAACTCTATGAACTAAGAGATGAGGCCTACAAAAATACTAAGATCTACAAAGAAAGAACTAAAAGATGGCATGACTCGAGGTTACGTGGGGATAAAACGTTTACTATTGGAGAGAAAGTGCTACTATTTAATTCCAGATTGAAGATGTATCCTGGTAAACTTAAATCAAGATGGACGAGTCCATTCGTTGTCAAGAAAGTGTATCCTTATGGAACTATTGAAATATGCGATAAAAATGGTTATATATTCAAAGTAAACGGGCAACGTGTGAAGAAATACTTTGATAATAAAATTGAGGATAATGAGAACGAGGTGGTGGAGTTTGAACCTGAAGTAATGGAATAATGAGCTGAACGTGAGTCTAACTTGAAGACTCTGAAATAAAGACAAGTGCTTACCGGGAGACAACCCGGATTTATCTTTTAATTTTCTGTTTATGTGTCGAGTCAGTCAGGCCGCAGAGGATACGGCGCATCTCAATCCTGAGATGCGGCGCATCTCCTGCAATGGTCATATCTTATTTTATTTTTCTGCATTTTTAATTTCCGAATTTAAAACTTTTTATCAGTTTATTTTAATGCGGCGCATCCCTGGTTAAGGATGCGGCGCATCTTTTATTCTGATCCGTATTTATTCCAGGCTCGATACGGCGTATCTTCTTCCATAAGATACGGCGCATCGACTGACCTGATGATTTTCATTTTTAATTTTTATGTTTTATTTTTACCTAACTACTAATGTGTTATGCAAGTTTGAACCTTTCTTACCTTAGGTGTGTTTTAAAGACTTGGTGGTATTATAGATTCCTGCATTTCCTGTGGATGCATCGAATATGAAGCTTAAACGTTCTAATCCACAAGAAAGATGACTTTTGCTCTTATACAAATGGAGGATCATACCGAGCAAATCTCAGGGGAGTTTTTCTACTCTAATTCTTTTATTTTCCAGTTTTTAACCTTTTATACAAACAACGAGGACGTTGTTTAACTTAAGTGGGGGGATTGGAGAATTAGAACACTTAACACTTACTTGTCCTAAACTTTTCAAAATATGCTTAAAATGTGCTTAATATATCAAAATTTAAAATTTTTAGCATGTTTTTGTTTAAAGTCTAAGTTGCATGGCTGCACACATGACGTTATTTTCAAAAATTGTGATTTTTCAAAATTCACAAATCTATGAGTGTGCCGGTGACTTGTAAACTTTAGAACTTGGCTTGTATACTATTCGAGACCACCATAATAAGTATTATTTTATATAATTGGAATGACTTGTCTAAATTGGTAAAATTCTAGGATTACACCCAAATAGCCTTATATGTTATGTGATATTAGCTAACTACACTGGTTAGTTAACCCCCGTATAACCCTTTTGTTACTCTCACTTTTAGAGTAAGATACCCCTAGAAAAACACTCAGAGCCATTCCTTTCGTTTCTTACACCTTTGTTATAATGTTTCGTTACACCCTTACACCTTAGCCTACCCTGTAGATTAAAATCCGTGGTTGGTTAATTGCTATAGGCAAAGTGTGCTTCCTTACATTAGCTGTGTTCGCGTGCGTAATTCATTATCTATGGTTAGGTCGGGAAATTGCACAATGCAATTGGAGTGAAAGTAAATATTGTATATCTTTGAGTTTATTTTTTTTTTCGTGTGTTTACTACTTTCACTATTACCGTTATTTCTGAAGTCATGAAAAGTATGGAAAAATTATCCAGATTTATTGTTTTAGTGATGTGGTGAAATTTTACACATCTATGTTTATGTTAAAAAAAAAAAAAAAAAAAAAAAAAAAAAAAAAAAAAAAAAAAAAAAAAAAAATCGAAAAAATGAGAAAAGAAAAAGAAAAAAAGAAGAAAGTTGGATGTTTGTTTTAACCAACGATGTAAAGTTATGTAAGTGGTCGATATCACCACTAATTGTTGTATATTATATCTATGGATTGAATGGGAGTTGGCAGTTATGGGAACGTCAACTAAGGTTATTCTTTGATTAAGATCTTGTTGAGTATAATTCGTGTCTACCTAAAGCGTGTGTTTCAAGTGTTAAAGCGTGAGTTATTCAATGATATGAGTCTTATTCATGGGATGGTTGGGATAGTGATTAACCACACTTAGGATTTTAATTTATTTGTTTTGTTTATTTTTCATTTTACACCAATTTATATCCCAAATATTATCCATACCCTTTATTATTCTTTATCCAACCAAACCTTTGATTTATTGAGATTAGGGATTTGAGCAATCTTAAGTATCGTAGTCGTGGATTCGGCTATGTATTCATGATTTTGTCGCCCTTTTTGATATATTATTATTGGTGAAGTTTGGACCTATCTTTACCCTATTCGAGTTAAGGATTTGAGCAATTGCAAGTATCGTGTTCGTGGATTCGATCATGTATTTGTGATTTTGTCGCCTTTTCTAGAATTTGAGATCGATAGTGATTAAGAATAATTAACCCTTAAGCCTAAAAACCCTTTTTACCGCTTTAGACTTGTTATTCCTTAGCTTTAGTGGAGGAAATGTGTATACTTGCCAAGCTTATGATAGAATATTCGTCACGACTGGACAGTTAAACGATTAGATTTGCTTTTATCGAAATATTTTTATTCTACTTCTAATTCGTTAAGTGTTTAGTTGTGTGATTATGACAAAAACGAATACATGCTTAAATATAAAAATAAATCCTAGTATCTTTTAGGATACATTTTCATAAGATTAATTCTAAGGTTTACTTGGGGACAAGTAAAGTTCAAGTGGGGGGATATTTGATGAACTCAAATAAGTACATATTATTACTATCATTTATCCTATTAATTTGACTTGTTTTATTATATTATGTATGAGGATTGATACTTAATCGTTTACTTTTGTAATTCTCAGTTGAAAACAAGCATTTGGTGAAACTTGGCGATTTTGGACTAATTGATGAGTGTCTAAATACTCATCATTTTTGTCTTATCTGAACTGCCAAAACATTCAAAAACACTCAGAAATGCATCAAAATACTGAAAATATCCCAGGGATTGTGTTTTATATGTTTTAAATGCAAAATGTTTAAAAACAGTTGAAAAACGAACAAAGTTTGCAAAATTGGCAGTTTCAGTCCCTCAAGTTTCAAAAATTGTCAAAACTAGTCCCTATGCATTTGTTTTGTCAGAAAAATCACCAAAGGTCCTTTTTTATATTTAGTCCTTTGGTGAAAAGTTTGAGTAAATTACATCTTTGGTCCCTCAAGTTTGAAATCTGTCAAAAATAGTCCCTGGGAATTTAAAAAAAAAATAGAAAAGTGCAATTTTGGTTCTTGGATTATGGAAACATGGCAGGATTTTACCTTGGTGTATTTTGGAAGATGTGCAAGATGGGTCCTCAAAAATTCAGGAATTGCAAGAATGGTCCTTGTGATTTAGCTAATAAACCAAACCGGACCAAAAATAAAATAAACAACCAAACCCATCTTAACTAAACCCAACCTATCCCATTACCCAATCCAGTCCAAGGCCCATTTATCCTTGCCCAGCCCAACTTCTAAACCCCAGCCACATCCCATGAACCCCCCATTCCCTCTTTTGAACTCCCAAGCAGGCCACAAAGACTTATAATAAAAATACGGGGTCAAACAAGTCAAACCACCCTTTCTCCATTAAACCACTTCACGTGCAAAACAGCCATAGCCAAAACCAGACACACATGCCCTGCAAAACCATCCTACACCATTCATCATCACCTCTAATCTCTGAAAAACTCACTAACCCTCACCCCAGTCCAAGATTATCCCACTTATACACGCTAATTCAGTACTTAGCTATGATTGGAGTTTTGGCGCCAAAATCAGTGAACGGCCAAGATTAAAAGTTGTGCATCCAATGGTCAAGATATTGCTGGGAAAAGTCAAAGGCACCTCTGCGAACCCTAATTTTCAAATATTTAAGGAAAGAGGATGCTATGTAGGAGTGTGTAGTTTTTTAGCTTATTTTTACTTATGTTAAAATTGTTGTTAATTTACATTTCCAGTGAAACTCTAGTTTGTAATTTGCTTTCCTCAATTAATATAAGTTCTTAGTTACTTATTTCAAGTTGTTGTCACAATTTCAGTTTCATGTAAGAATCCAAGTTTTAGCAAAAAAAAAATGGTTTAAGCTCGTTTGTTGTCACAACTGGTTCACAAGCTCAGTTAAGCTTTTAGATACATAAGAAAACATAAAATCTAGAAATAGAATCAGAAAAATAAAAGATACACAGGGTACCTATGCATTTGACTGGAAGCAGTGGAAGTGCCAAGTAATGGAATTGGCAGATGGATTTTTACTAGCTTGTTTTACAACAAGCTAGAGCTTGTAGCAGTTTCAAGGTTCCCTGGTTCAGCCAGGATTCAAGGTGTTACATTCTTGATTCCAGATTTTTAGTTCTTAAGTGTATTTTAGCATAAACTATGAATCTTAGTTTTAGTGGTTAAATATTGTTCAAATCTGCTTATTTTACTGCTTAAACTATATTTTCATTGTTGATTATTGTTTAGAATTGCTTGGAGTTGTTTGTTTTAAAAGTTCAAGTTATTGTTTTGAGTTTACTCATTTGACTGTTTTTGATAAGCTTTGTCAGCTTAAGTTGTAGCTTATTTGTTATAGCTTATTTAGGGGTTGAATATGGTTCATTAAGTCTTTGTAGGTTCAACTTAATCATTGTGGTCAAAAGTCCAAGTCAAAAATCAGGTTTAACTTAGTTAAAATCCAAATCAGATTTTGTAAAGGGTGTTTGGCATAAACCCAAAATGGGTCAATTCTGTTAATTACTGTTCATTGACCAATGGCTTAAGTTTGATTGGACTGATTTTAGGCTAGATTAACTGATTTTGATGGATATTAAGCTGGTTAGAAGCTTTTGGTAATGTTAGGTTGGATTGTGTGAAATTGGTACCCAAATCTGCCATAATAAGCTCAGCATAAGCTGAGCTTATTTGACCCATTGTTTTGATCATTTTTTAGTGCATTGAACCTGTTTAAGTGAGTATAATTCAAGTTTGTTCTGTTTCAATTGGTTTTGCTAAAATCAGAAGTCAAAAGCATTTTCTGCAAGCCTAGTTTTTTTAACTGCTGCACTCAGCTCAATTCTAGCTTAGTCATTAGTGTTCATTGCATAATAATCATTGTACAAGTAGCTAGTACTATAGGATTGCTGTTCATTATCTGGGATTAAACTTTGCACTTCATGGGATAGCTTAATATTGATCTGAAAATCAAGCCATTTGGCCTGTTTTGGCCTGAGCAGTTTATCAGGTTTTTCACCAGCTGAACTTAGTGTCAATTAGGTTAGCAATTGGACACAACTGATGGGGCTTTTAGGTTTTTTAGATAGTTCATAGTTCAGGCTACATTTTGCCCCCATAACATTTTGCTTATAAGCTTATTTCATGTGCTTAATCTGTCTGCAAAGTTGGGGGAATTTCTGAGTTTCTGTCTTAATTTTGAAGCAGTCATTGTGCTTAATTGGCTCATTTTGTGGATTAACTGTTTGAAATAAATTGTTCTGTGCTTATTTAAGTTAGTTTAGCATGTTCTGAGCAGTTGGTGAATTTGTGTGCTTATTTGCTTATTTTTGGCTTATTGTGAAACTGCTTATTCTGTCCATTCTGCTTATTAGGGTTAGATAAGCTTTGATTTTATTTTTCTCAGCTTTTTAATATCATTTTAGATTTACTAGAATTTTTCCAGATTTTTCTGTTTTCATTTTCTATTTTTAAATCATTTTAATAGTTTAAATTAGTAATTAAATCATAATAAATAGAAAAATAATCAGAAAAATACAAATCCAATTTTCATAATTTTCTTTTATCATTTTTAATCTAGGAAAAATATAATTTCATTTTTAGTCCTTAAGAAAATCAAAAATAGAAATATAGTGATAGCTTCTATTTAATAGAATTTATCTTTTTAAATTTTATTTAAGTAATTTTCAATTTTATAATTTTCTTAGCTTTTATTTACTTAATAATATTTTTAGAAAAAGTTTTAGATTTTTCTTAGCTCATTTAGTATTTTTTATAATTTAAATTAGTTTAATTAGTATTTAAATAATTAATAATTAGAAATAATTAAATAAAAAGTTTAGAAAATTAGAATTTAAGTTTTTAAATAATTTTTTAGTAATTTTACATTTTTAGGTTTTAAATTTCATAAATTTTACTTTTTAGTCCTTTTTAGATTTTTCGTTGCGCGTTTTTAAGTTAAGTAATTTGCGTTTGACTTTAGTGTGCATATCTGTTTTAACTTGTTATTTAGAATTGTTAAATAAATCAAAATCAAAAGAAATCTAAATCATCAATCACTCTAATCCAAAGCTTCCCACAAGAGCCCATTCACATCTCGTTGGGACACGACCCGGGTGATCACTTGCCCGGTATCACACACATCACATTCACGGTTTTGCAAGTTTGACTTTCCCTAAGGTTTGACTTGTTATTTCCCACGGTATCACGTGTGCACGATACTATATTTATTTATATATACTCACACACGGATCAAATTTTGGCGCCGCTGCCGGGGAGGTGTGCTGCGACAATTGTGTTAAGTTCAAGCGATTAGTGATTCGAGATCCTTCTTTCAAGAAGTTCTTATTTCTCAAAAACAATATAAAAAACAAAAATATTTTTCTTTTCTTTTATATATATATTATCATATAATAAAAAATTAAAAACCCAAAAACATTTTCCTTTTTCTTTGTTAATAATAAATAACAATAAAAAATTACCGTCGAGAACCAAGGCAGAGTACTACCTAACTGGGGGTACGACCATAATAAGTTCCCAAACCAAAGATTAAAACTTGCCTTTGTATCCTTGTGAGTGGTGTACCTTTTTCAAAGAAGCCATTCATCTTGTGATTATTGGTTTAAGTTCACTTGTGTTTTCTCTCGATCTTGTTTTAATTGGATTTGTTTTCATCTTCACTTTTCAAAAAAAAAAATAATAATAATAAAAAGAATCTTCCATCCTTTTTCATAATTCTCTCGACTCTGAGCTTCTTAGAGTTGTGTTCTAGTGCATGCGCACGCGTTCTTCTAGGTCTACGAGCCCGTTACGTGAGCTTGGCAACATTCCTCGAAGACGAGGTCGTAGACGTAGACGTTCTTCTTCAATAGTCGAACCCGAGGTTCGTGCTATTCCTGTTCTCATGGCGGCTGAGCCGACTATGAATGAGCTTCTCCAAGCACCCATCGAGGGTTACGGAGATGCTATCGTTGTTCCGGCCATCGTGGCCGAGAATTTTGAACTCAAGACGGGGTTAATAAATCTTGTAACCTCGCGTCAATTCTATGGTTTTGAAAGGGACGATCCTCAAGATCACATTCGATGGTTTAACAAAATCACGTCTACCATCAAATGCAAAAATGTCCCTGAAGAGGCAATCAAACTTCTTCTTTTCCCATTTTCCATCGATGGGGCTGCCCGGATTTGGCTTGATAAACAACCCCCTCGATCGATTCTAACATGGGAAGATTTGGTTAAGAAGTTCGTGAATGAATTTTTTCCCCTTCCAAAACCACAAGTCTTAAAAACGAAATCATGAAATTTACACAAAAATTCGATGAATCATTTAGTGAAGGCATGGGATCGTTATAAAGAAATGCTTCGCAAATGTCCGCATCATGGTTTCTCTGAGTTGATGCAACTCGACACTTTCTACAATGGTGTGAGCTCAGCTGATCAAGAATCTCTCAATTCCTCCGCTGGAGGAAATTTCTTGAATCGAACCACAAGGGATGCTTTAGCAATCATTGAGAACAAGTCTAAGGTCCGCACTCCACGAAGCAAACCGGTTGTTTCCCAAATGAGTGTTGGTCCTTCTACCTCATCATCCGTGGGTCAGTCTAGCACCGATGCTAGACTTGACGAACTCACGAAGGCTATAAAATCCTTGGTTCTCACCACACAGAAAGTTTCCTCTCCCTCTTCTCCGCAAACTTCTCAAACTGCGAAATCAAAAAGGTAGAAGTTTGTGTCACTTGTGGTGGTCCACATGCATATTATAATTGTACTGCCACAGATGGTACATTTGAAATTAATGCAATAGCCGGTAGTTCCAACCAAGGAGGTAACCAATACCGTCCTCAAGTGGATCCAAACTACCGTCCTCAAAATGGACCACCCGGATTTCCTCAACCCAACAATCCAAATAGGTTTAATCCTAATCAGCAAAGAGGGCAAAACACGCAAAATCAATTTAATGCCCCGATCAATCAATACCCACCCCCAAGGGGTAATCAAGGGTATTCAGCTCCTCATTACCAAGAACCGCCTTCAAGTGAACTCAATAACTATATCAAGGTTAATGATTCCAAACTGAAGGCAATGCAAAATCAAATCTTCACTTTGAGGAATGATTTACAATCCACAATAACCAAGCAGGGTAATGAGCTGAAGAGTGAGCTTATGGCTACAAACAATAAAATGAACAATCTCAAAGCAACATCGAGAATATGCTTTCTAGTCTCATAAGCCATCTCACTCCACCTTCTACCTCGGGAGGTCTCCCGGGTAATACTGTGGTCAACCCAAAGGGTGAACTTAAAGCTATCACCACACGCAGTGGCAAAGCTTATGATGGACCCGAGATTCCCACTACCGCTTCTTCTCTTCCTAAAGTAGTGGAACGTGAACCTGAGGTGACCAAGGACAATGTACTTCCTACTAATAACGGAGGTACCAAAAACGTCCAACCTCAGGATATCCCAAAAACCAAACTCAACCCTGGAGTTGTCTTTGAAACTGTTGAAACTCCCGTTGAGATCCCTAAATCCAAACCTCAATACCTTATCCATCACGACTCAATGAGCAAAAGCTCCGTGAAAAGGCTAGTCACCAAATGGACAAGTTCTATCAAATCTTTCAAGATTTGCACTTTGACATAAGCCTTGCGGATGCTATCATCATGATGCCCAAATTTGCATCAATGATCAAGAACTTGTTAAGCAACAAGGAAAAATTGTACGAAATGGCAAAAACTCCTTTAAACGAGAATTGCTCTGCAGCAATTTTAAAGAAGCTTCCCGAGAAGCTTGGAGATCCTGGAAAATTTCTTATTCCGTGTGTTTTTCCAGGAATGGGTGAATGCTTCGCCTTGGCCGATCTTGGCGCTAGCATTAACCTGATGCCTAATTCAGTATGGAAGAAACTTTCTCTTCCTGAACTTACTCCTACCTGCATGACTCTTGAACTTGCAGATCGTTCTATCACTCGTCCACTCGGCATTGCCGAAGATGTATTCGTGAAAGTAGGAAAGTTCCATTTTCCGGCTGACTTCGTTGTTGTTGAATTCGATGCTGATCCAAGGGTTCCTCTCATTCTTGGAAGAGGATTCCTAAGGACGGGCCGTGCTCTAATTGATGTTTTCGAAGAGAAAATAACTCTTCGTGTGGATAATGAAGCAGTCACTTTTAACCTCGATCAAACTTCGAGGTACTCCTCAAATTATGACTCTGAATCGGTTAACCGAATAGATGTCATTGATGTTGCTTCAGAGGAGTACTCTCAAGAAGTTCTTGGTTATGTTCATAATTCTTCGAGTGGTGATCCCACTCCATCTTCTGAACCTATAATCGCCAATTCTTCTCCTTCTCTCACTCCGTTTGAGGGAAGTGACTTCATCTTAGAGGAAATCGAGGCCTTTCTCAAAAGTGATTCGGTTCCCGATGGAATTGATAACCAAGAGATTGACCTTGAGGGGGATATCCTTCTCATTGAGAAGATGTTAAATGAAGATCCCTCTTTTCCTCCTGTTCTTCCACAAAAACTTCATAAAGAGGAAATCAAATCGGTTGAGAAAAACGATGAATTTCCTGAGGTCGAACTTAAGGACTTACCACCTCATCTCGAGTATGCATTTTTGGAGGGTGATGATAAATTACCCGTCATAATTGCTAAAAATTTGAGTGAGGATGAAAAGACTGCTCTCATAAAAGTTTTGAAGTCACACAAGCAAGCAATTGCTTGGAAGCTCTCCGACATCAAGGGTATTAACCCTGAATTTTGTACTCACAAGATTTTAATGGAGGATGACTTTAAACCGGCAGTTCAACATCAAAGAAGGGTGAATCCAAAAATTCATGAGGTTATCAAACAAGAGGTTCTCAAACTTCTTGATGCCGGATTGATTTACCCTATCTCGGATAGTCCTTGGGTTAGTCCCATTCATTGCGTTCCTAAAAAGGGTGGCATTACTGTTGTCACAAATGAAGAAAATGAGTTGATTCCAACTCGATTGGTTACGGGGTGGCGTGTTTGCATTGACTATCGCAAGTTAAATGATGCCACCCGTAAAGACCATTTTCCTCTACCCTTCATGGACCAGATGCTTGAGAGATTAGCGGGAAACGAGTACTATTGTTTCCTTGATGGTTTCTCAGGTTACTTTCAAATTCCCATTGATCCGCAAGATCAAGAAAAGACTACCTTTACATGCCCTTATGGAACCTTTGCCTACAAACGTATGCCTTTTGGCTTATGTAATGCTCCGGGCACGTTCCAAAGGTGCATGATGGCCATATTCACCGACATGATCGGTAAAACAATGGAGGTCTTTATGGATGACTTCTCGGTCATTGGGGATTCGTTCCAAGCATGTCTCTCCAATTTAGAAAACATGTTGAAAAGGTGTAAAGACACCAATCTTTGTCTAAATTGGGAAAAGAGTCACTTTATGGTTAAAGAGGGCATTGTCCTCGGCCATAAGATTTCCAAGAGTGGGATTGAGGTTGACAGATCTAAGTTGATGTCATAGTAAATTACCTCATCCCAATACCGTCAAAGGTATTCGGAGTTTTTTGGGTCATGCCGGATTCTATCGTAGATTCATACAAGATTTTTCTAAAATCGCCCGGCCTATGACTCATCTCCTTGAAAAGGATGCTCCTTTTATCTTCTCTCCTGAGTGCGTTGAAGCTTTTCAAACTCTAAAGAAAAAGCTTACTGAAGCACCCATTTTAGTTGCCCCCGACTGGGACTTGCCGTTTGAGCTCATGTGCGATGCAAGTGATTTTGCTATCGGTGCAGTCCTGGGGCAACGTAAGGCCAAACATTTTCAGCCTATCCACTACGCAAGTAAAACTATGACTGAAGCTCAAACTCATTACACCACTACAGAAAAAGAATTGTTGGCTGTGGTGTATGCCTTTGAGAAGTTTCGGCCATACTTAATCTTAACCAAATGCGTGGTGTATACGGATCACTCGGCTCTCAAATATCTCTTTGCAAAACAAGATGCAAAGCCGAGATTGCTCCGTTGGGTTCTCCTCCTGCAAGAATTTGATATCACCATACGTGATAAAAAAGGAGCTGAGAACCTAGCTGCTGATCATCTATCCCGATTAGAGAACCCTCACCAAGATGTGTTCGAGAAAAAGGAAATCAATGAAACATTTCCTCTCGAGACACTCAGTGCGGTTGCTTTTCGTGGAGATTCTACTACCCCATGGTTTGCCGACTTTGCAAACTACCATGCGGGTAACTTTGTTGTGAAAGGGATGTCGTCCCAACAGAAGAATAAGTTCTTCAAGGATGTCAAACATTATTTCTGGGACGACCCCTTCTTGTTTAAAATCTGTGCGGATCAAGTCATCCGGCGGTGTGTTTATGGTCAGGAAGCCATCGATATTCTCAAGGCTTGCCATTCTGGACCTACTGGGGGACATCATAATCCCAACTACACCGCCAAAAAGGTGTTTGATTCTGGTTTCTATTGGCCCACAATTTACAAGGATGCCCAGGAAATAGTCAAAACTTGTAACGATTGTCAACGTTACGGAAATATTTCACAAAGAAATGAAATGCCACAAAATGTCATTCAAGTTTGTGAAATCTTTGACATATGGGGCATTGATTTTATGGGGCCATTTCCATCATCTCGAGGAAACAAATACATACTCGTGGCTGTTGACTATTTGTCAAAATGGGTTGAAGCGAAAGCTTTACCCACAAATGATGCCCGAGTTGTTGTGAAATTTTTGAAATCTCTTTTTGCTCGTTTTGGAACTCCACGTGCTATTATTAGTGATCGTGGTACGCATTTCTGCAATGACAAGTTTGATAAAGTCATGCAAAAGTATGGTGTTACACACCGTCTTTCTACCGCGTATCACCCCCAAACAAGTGGGCAAGTGGAAGTTACCAATCGAGGAATTAAAAGAATCTTAGAAAGGACCGTAGGAGAAAATCGTGCATCTTGGTCGGATAAGCTAGATGACGCACTTTGGGCCTTTGTACAGCTTACAAAACCCATCGGGTGTACTCCATAAGCTTGTACGGAAAGGCGTGTCATCTGCCGATTGAGCTTGAGCACAAGGCTACTGGGCCTCAGCATGCAAACTTTGACCTTCAGACACGGGTGATCACCGGAAAGTTCAAATAAATGAATTGAATGAACTTCGTGATCAAGCCATACGAGAACTCTTTGATCTACAAGGAAAAAACAAAGAAGCTCCATGACTCAAAAATTAAGAACCGCGTTTTTAACGTTGGTGATCGAGTCCTTCTTTTCAATTCAAGATTGAAGATTTTCTCGGGAAAACTCAAATCCCGTTGGTCTGGTCCATTCACTATCACAAAAGTTTATCCATATGGTACCGTTGAGTTATCTCAAGCTGACGGACCTAACTTTAAAGTGAATGGCCATCGGTTGAAACATTACTTTGGAGAGGACATACCACCCATGGTTGTCCCGGATCTTGAAATTTCCCCAAAAACCAATGAATGCGGGGATCGAGTCAAGCTAGTGACTCGGTGATCAAAAACATTAGCAAACATGGGTTCTCACCCGTGTCTCTGTTTTCTTTCTCTTTTCTACCACTAAGTGTGGGGGAGATGGTCTCTTCCACTCACTTCCCCGTAGACTTTTTAATTGATTTTTCTCCCGGGCTGTTCAGGAACCCTTTGTTACAGTTGGCCGTTCACAAGCGGTTAGCTTGAGTGACAAACCTGACTGTTCGGGAGAAATCAACTCAATTCGGGGTCGAGTCAAGCTAGTGACTCGGTGATCAAAAACTCAAGCACCATATGGGTTTTCACCCATATTTCTGACTTCTTTCTATTTTCTATCACCCTAGTGTGGGGGAGATTCCCCAATGTTGTATATATGGAAATTTTCAAAAAAAAAAAAAAAAAAAAAAAAAAAAAAAGTGTATATAAAATAAAATGGCTATTTATATTTCCTTTTTACGTTCTAAGTGTCGGCATAATAGCCGGAACTTTGAATATTGAGGGCAATATTCAGTTCTAAGTGTGGGGGGGAATTCTAGCGAATTTAATCAAACGTACCATCTAGTACCCCCATTTTAGCCAAAATTTTAAAATTTTTTCTCACTTAGAACGAAATAAAATGGTTATCAGTCCGCCATGTCTAACCCACAAAAGGATTGGCTAATCCAAGAGCAAACGGCTCTTGGTAAAGATGTCTCAAATCCGTTGATGGCTTGCAATTTGACGAAAATTGTATGGTTTTCGACTCACCATATCCTAAAAAGATGAAGAGTGGCTAGCCCGCAAGATTATGGCTTGTGGTAAAGGCAGTGGAAAAACCATAATTGGTAATCAGCTCACCAAAGATAATATTGATAATTTATCTAAGAGTTGGCTAGTCCAGAAGCAAACGGCTTCTGGTAAAGACAAATCAAAACCGTTGACAGCTGATGGTTTGCTCAAAATCATTTGGTTATCATTGTACCAAGGTTCTTACTTGAACTAAAACAATTGGCTACTCCAGAAATGATGGATATCTGGTAAAGAGAAAAATCCATTAAAACTTCATAAAAGATTGCTAGGGACTAGCAATAGTTTAGTGTGGGGGATTGATGAGTGTCTAAATACTCATCATTTTTACCTAATCTGAGCTGCCAAAACATTCAAAAACACTCAGAAATGCATCAAAATACTGAAAATATCCCAGGGATTGTGTTTTATATGTTTTAAATGCAAAATGTTTAAAAACAGTTGAAAAACGAACAAAGTTTGCAAAATTGGCAGTTTCAGTCCCTCAAGTTTCAAAAATTGTCAAAACTAGTCCCTAAGCATTTGTTTTGTCAGAAAAATCACCAAAGGTCCTTTTTAATCATAATTTATCATATTTAGTCCTTTGGTGAAAAGTTTGAGTAAATTACATCTTTGGTCCCTCAAGTTTGAAATCTGTCAAAAATAGTCCCTGGGAATTTTAAAAAAATAGAAAAGTGCAATTTTGGTTCTTGGATTATGGAAACATGGCAGGATTTTACCTTGGTGTATTTTGGAAGATGTGCAAGATGGGTCCTCAAAAATTCAGGAATTGCAAGAATGGTCCTTGTGATTTAGCTAATAAACCAAACCGGACCAAAAATAAAATAAACAACCAAACCCATCTTAACTAAACCCAACCTATCCCATTACCCAATCCAGTCCAAGGCCCATTTATCCTTGCCCAGCCCAACTTCTAAACCCCAGCCACATCCCATGAACCCCCCATTCCCTCTTTTGAACTCCCAAGCAGGCCACAAAGACTTATAATAAAAATACGGGGTCAAACAAGTCAAACCACCCTTTCTCCATTAAACCACTTCACGTGCAAAACAGCCATAGCCAAAACCAGACACGCGTGCCCTGCAAAACCATCCTACACCATTCATCATCACCTCTAATCTCTGAAAAACTCACTAACCCTCACCCCAGTCCAAGATTATCCCACTTATACACGCTAATTCAGTACTTAGCTATGATTGGAGTTTTGGCGCCAAAATCAGTGAACGGCCAAGATTAAAAGTTGTGCATCCAATGGTCAAGATATTGCTGGGAAAAGTCAAAGGCACCTCTACGAACCCTAATTTTCAAATATTTAAGGAAAGAGGATGCTATGTAGGAGTGTGTAGTTTTTTAGCTTATTTTTACTTATGTTAAAATTGTTGTTAATTTACATTTCCAGTGAAACTCTAGTTTGTAATTTGCTTTCCTCAATTAATATAAGTTCTTAGTTACTTATTTCAAGTTGTTGTCACAATTTCAGTTTCATGTAAGAATCCAAGTTTTAGCAAAAAAAAATGGTTTAAGCTCGTTTGTTGTCACAATTGGTTCACAAGCTCAGTTAAGCTTTTAGATACATAAGAAAACATAAAATCTAGAAATAGAATCAGAAAAATAAAAGATACACAGGGTACCTATGCATTTGACTGGAAGCAGTGGAAGTGCCAAGTAATGGAATTGGCAGATGGATTTTTACTAGCTTGTTTTACAACAAGCTAGAGCTTGTAGCAGTTTCAAGGTTCCCTGGTTCAGCCAGGATTCAAGGTGTTACATTCTTGATTCCAGATTTTTAGTTCTTAAGTGTATTTTAGCATAAACTATGAATCTTAGTTTTAGTGGTTAAATATTGTTCAAATCTGCTTATTTTACTGCTTAAACTATATTTTCATTGTTGATTATTGTTTATAATTTCTTGGAGTTGTTTGTTTTAAAAGTTCAAGTTATTGTTTTGAGTTTACTCATTTGACTGTTTTTGATAAGCTTTGTCAGCTTAAGTTGTAGCTTATTTGTTATAGCTTATTTAGGGGTTGAATATGGTTCATTAAGTCTTTGTAGGTTCAACTTAATCATTGTGGTCAAAAGTCCAAGTTAAAAATCAGGTTTAACTTAGTTAAAATCCAAATCAGATTTTGTAAAGGGTGTTTGGCATAAACCCAAAATGGGTCAATTCTGTTAATTACTGTTCATTGACCAATGGCTTAAGTTTGATTGGACTGATTTTAGGCTAGATTAACTGATTTTGATGGATATTAAGCTGGTTAGAAGCTTTTGGTAATGTTAGGTTGGATTGTGTGAAATTGGTACCCAAATCTGCCATAATAAGCTCAGCATAAGCTGAGCTTATTTGACCCATTGTTTTGATCATTTTTTAGTGCATTGAACCTGTTTAAGTGAGTATAATTCAAGTTTGTTCTGTTTCAATTGGTTTTGCTAAAATCAGAAGTCAAAAGCATTTTCTGCAAGCCTAGTTTTTTTAACTGCTGCACTCAGCTCAATTCTAGCTTAGTCATTAGTGTTCATTGCATAATAATCATTGTACAAGTAGCTAGTAGTATAGGATTGATGTTCATTATCTGGGATTAAACTTTGCACTTCATGGGATAGCTTAATATTGATCTGAAAATCAAGCCATTTGGCCTGTTTTGGCCTGAGCAGTTTATCAGGTTTTTCACCAGCTGAACTTAGTGTCAATTAGGTTAGCAATTGGACACAACTGATGGGGCTTTTAGGTTTTTTAGATAGTTCATAGTTCAGGCTACATTTTGCCCCCATAACATTTTGCTTATAAGCTTATTTCATGTGCTTAATCTGTCTGCAAAGTTGGGGGAATTTCTGAGTTTCTGTCTTAATTTTGAAGCAGTCATTGTGCTTAATTGGCTCATTTTGTGGATTAACTGTTTGAAATAAATTGTTCTGTGCTTATTTAAGTTAGTTTAGCATGTTCTGAGCAGTTGGTGAATTTGTGTGCTTATTTGCTTATTTTTGGCTTATTGTGAAACTGCTTATTCTGTCCATTCTGCTTATTAGGGTTAGATAAGCTTTGATTTTATTTTTCTCAGCTTTTTAATATCATTTTAGATTTACTAGAATTTTTCCAGATTTTTCTGTTTTCATTTTCTATTTTTAAATCATTTTAATAGTTTAAATTAGTAATTAAATCATAATAAATAGAAAAATAATCAGAAAAATACAAATCCAATTTTCATAATTTTCTTTTATCATTTTTAATCTAGGAAAAATATAATTTCATTTTTAGTCCTTAAGAAAATCAAAAATAGAAATATAGTGATAGCTTCTATTTAATAGAATTTATCTTTTTAAATTTTATTTAAGTAATTTTCAATTTTATAATTTTCTTAGCTTTTATTTACTTAATAATATTTTTAGAAAAAGTTTTAGATTTTTCTTAGCTCATTTAGTATTTTTTATAATTTAAATTAGTTTAATTAGTATTTAAATAATTAATAATTAGAAATAATTAAATAAAAAGTTTAGAAAATTAGAATTTAAGTTTTTAAATAAGTTTTTAGTAATTTTACATTTTTAGGTTTTAAATTTCATAAATTTTACTTTTTAGTCCTTTTTAGATTTTTCATTGCGCGTTTTTAAGTTAAGTAATTTGCGTTTGACTTTAGTGTGCATATCTGTTTTAACTTGTTATTTAGAATTGTTAAATAAAGCAAAATCAAAAGCAATCTAAATCATCAATCACTCTAATCCAAAGCTTCCCACAAGAGCCCATTCACATCTCGTTGGGACACGACCCGGGTGATCACTTGCCCGGTATCACACACATCACATTCACGGTTTTGCAAGTTTGACTTTCCCTAAGGTTTGACTTGTTATTTCCCACGGTATCACGTGTGCACGATACTATATTTATTTATATATACTCACACACGGATCACTAATTATGGAGCAAAACATGGAAGAAGTTAAGAGTCTACTGAAATGGACAAGATCAAGACTAATCTGCTCCAGATGCGCCGCATCTCACTTATGACATGCGCCGCATCACTATCAATATTTCACCAGATACGATCCAAGATACAAGAGGACATGCGCCGCATCCTATTATGGAGTTACGCCGCATCTTCTGGCGGTGTACGAATATTCCTGAATATTATAATCTTGGACCCTACGCGAAGTTAAGTAAATGCGCCGCATCTACTTACTAGATGCGCCGCATCTCACCCTCAGACAGAAACTATAAATACCCCAAGACCAGACGAATTCCGAAGCTTTGGGTGACACATATTATATCCGAAGACCAGAAACCTAGGACGAATTCAGTCAAGGCAGCAGCACAAGACACACCCAAATCAAAGATACAAGAGCTGTAAGAAGGTGTTGCATGTGTTTAATTCATTAAGTAGTTTTGTTTTATTGTGTTAGTAAACTTTAATTCATCAAGATTGGTGGCTTGTGTAATGTGACAACGGAAAGATTGCACTCCCTTAAAACTGCTTTCTCATTAATTAAAGTTTATATGTTGATGTCATTGGTGACTTTTATTAGTGCATTGATAACCTCTGTGTCTAGCTGAGCGTTGATCGGGTCGCCATGCCTCTGCCCTCGCCTGTTTATTAGATCGCCTATGCATTCTATGGTCTGTAGAAAAGTAGGAGAAAGATAAACGGGATAGTCATAAGTAATCATTAAGGGTTTACTCGCCGATAAGATTAGAACCAACGAGAAAGGACTTAATCTCGGTGCGTTGCATCGAACTATACACTTCATATAACACTAGCAATAAAACAAGTGACAAACTACTTATCATAAGGACAGCCCTCTTATTGTCTCGAGTATTTATCTGTGTACGTGTGTGCTACTTGCTGATTCGTGCCTATTGGTTTAGTTTATTATTTAATTGCAACCAAATCGTGCCAGTCTCTCAGGCTGAACCCCCTTGCGTTAGAATAGGTTGTATAGCTAACTTAATATATTAAAATACTGATTAGAATAACGAGATAATACGTTCCACTCTTAGTGATCAACACTCTACTTACCATTATATTCATACTGACCGGGTACATTGCTCGTTAAGTGTGTGTGTTATTGAAAAGTCGGCTAAATATAAATTTAAAGCATGAGTAGGCATTAAAACTGCTAATCCGCAACGACACACGACACGCATCACCATTCCAGCCCAATGAATAACCCAGTCCAAACACCAAACCGGTCCCAACCCAAGACCCGGTCAACCATGGAATTAACTACCAGTCAAACTAAATAAAAAATAATCACTTAACCGCCACCCATTTTCTTCCCCAAAAAATTACCCGTATGAACCCTAATTACCCAACAATAAAATTACCGCAATTAAGGGCAAAACCGTACATTCTCTCGCATTTCTAGGAGGTTCCTGACATGTCAGACTGACATGTCAGCAATCCAAGTGAAAATCAAGGCATGTGATTGGTTGATGGTACGTGGAGATGTGATCCAAGGGCTGAGGTTGATAGAGTGATGTCCAAGTTTGATCAAAGGGTTGAAATCGTCTCAAAGAAGCACACATTGTGGCAAGGATCGATGACATGGCATGCTAGAAGCTTCATGGAATGGCTATAAATAGAGGGCTTCTCTTCTTCATTGAGAAGTAGTTTTTAGATTATTGTTATGCTGTTAAAATGATTTCTAAGTTGTAGTTTCATACTTTGTTTTGTAACTTTTAAAGTTTGATTAAAGAAACTTTAGTTTTAATCTCCTTTGATTCTATTTTCCTTAAGTTTTAAATCTCATATTAGCTTATAATCTGTTTCAGTAGCTTATTATAAACATATTTAGCTTATCTCAACTTTCATATTTCATCATTGTTCAAGTAATTTCAAAAATCCAAAAATATTGAAAAATATTCAAAAATACAACAATATTGTAAAAACAGTTTCAATAAGCTAGTTCCCTATTAGTTTAAGCTCATATAAGCTATCTAGCTTATTGTGAGTGTGAGTTAAGGTTCAAGGCTGAGTTAATCTCGAAAGTTCAAAAAGTCAACAGAAAAGTCAACTATACTGTCCAATAAGCTGTTGGTGAGAAGCTGTTATGATAAGCTGGATTTGGGTATATTTGGCTTGTGTTCAACAAGCCTAGGATATGTGAAGTACTGGTTCCTTATTGTTTCAGCTGAAAAGTCTTGTTAAGTTCAATTTAGCTCTAATTTTTGCATTAATCTGTTGAGCTTATTTCAGTGCTTATTATTAATTGACTTTTTCCTTTTAGTTGATAAGTAGCTTAGTTGGTCATAGATAAGTCAATTTTGTAGCCTAAATATGCAAGTTGTAGTAAAAAGAAACAATCTCAGAATTTAAAAGGGTGTTTGGTATAGGGAGAATTTTGGTCAAAAGTTTCTGTAACTGTTCATTTACCTTCTGAATAAGATTGATTGAGCTTAATTGAGTATTGCTGAGCTGATTGCATTAGTTGTTAGGCTATTTTGAATATATTTGAGGATTTGAGTTTGTGAGTTAAAAGTTAGAAGCAAATCTGCCCTAATAAGCTCTACACAAGCTGAGCTTATTCTAGCCATTATTTTTGGCATTTTTGTGTCCTTTATAGTTGTTAAAGTGATAATCCAGGATTTGGTTAAGTTTGATCAAGAATTGAAAAAGTTAAGGCCTTAAAATGCATACTGCTGCATCAGTATAGATTGTGCAGTCCTGCACAGATTAGTTGCTGATCTCAGCCTTTCATCTGCCTATTCCTTTGTTCTTATTGCCTGGAAATTGGGTTGCTCATAGCTTATAATAGTGGCTTTAAGATTCTGAGATTAGTTCTCATTCACAGCTTGTTCATCAGCTTAAATCTTGTCTGCAATAAGCCCCCTTAGAGCTGTTCAGAACCTGCAACAGATTTAGATCCCATTTGCATCTGATCTAGGCCTTAATTGAATAAGCTATTGGTCTTGGAATTTGGGCATTTTTGGTTTGCAAGTAGCCTGTAGTATAAGCTTTAAGAATCTGCCTTTGGTTTCCCCTGAGAAGCTTTTCCTTAGCTTCTAGAGTAGCTTAAAATAAGCTGTCTGCTCTTTTGGATCTGTCTTATATAAGCAATTGTGCAACTGCTTATTTTCTTATTCTGATAGCTTAATTGGTCACTATTAGTTGTCTTGAGCTTATAGTAGTTAGTTAATCAGTCTTTGAGCTTTTGATGAATTTTGGGACTGTTTAGCTTATTTTTGAGCTTATTTGCTACTGCTTTTTACCCAAAACTGCTTATTAGGGTTCAGAAAAGTTCCAATTTCATTTTTCATAGCTTCTTTATATAATTTTAGATTTTTCTGCAAAATTTCATAATTTTCCAAATCAGTTTGCTATTTTTAAATCATTTAATTATTTTCTTTTAGTTTTTAATTCATAAAAAATAAAATAAAAATCAAAAAAATATATTTCTTTTTTTCTAAAATTCTCTTTTAATATTTAGCATTTAGGAAAATTAAATTTTACATTTTTAGGACTTATAATTTAGAATTTCACTTTTTAAATACGTTTTTAGAATCGTAACGTTCGTTTTTAAGTTTATTTGCGTTTTAGATTTCGTGTGCTTAGATTTCTTCTGCCCCTAGCTTGATTAATTTTTTTTATTTGTCATTTTAAATTCGTAGTGTTAAAAACCAAAATATCTCACTCTTTCTCTATTCACTTCACGTTTCACGATCCCGAAATCACAATTCCATTCAATCTTCAATCGGGACAACGAACCTTGGGTTTTGCATATTTCCTTTGCAATTCTCCTTTGGATAAATTGTTTGAAACCAATTTTTGGCGCCACTGCCGGGGAAGGTTGACATGAATTCGTGATTCCGTTTTTCGATTCGTGTTTTGAAGATCTTTCTCCCAGGAAGTTATCGTTTTATTTGTAAATATTTTCAAAAATATAAAATCCAAAAAAATTAAAAATACCACTAACACTTTTTCCTAAAGTGTTAACAATACCAAAAAAAAATAATAATAAAATAAATAAAAAAATAAATAAATAAATAAATAAACAACAAAACAATCGTGAAATCATTTGATTTCGGATTATCTTTCGATTACAACCTATACAAGTGGTTTAAGGATATTTTTGACATTAAATTGCAAACCGAAAGAGGCAGGTTTTTAATCAGATTTCGAGCGGACCTTTGCTTCTCCGCCACTCTACGAGTAGTCTTAAGAGAAACGATATCGACTGAGGGATCGGTACCAAAAATATTGTGATTAATATTTCCTTTAATATAAAAAATCCAATAAAAAATTTCTCTTCCAAATTATTTTTCTTTTTAATTTTTATTTTTGGTGTATGCACACCCGTTCCCAATCACACGTAATTGATAAATCTTCTCCTATACCGACTCGTCGTTCTCGTCGACGCAAAAGAGTTAACGTACCCGAGTTACGTCCTCAAGTTGATACTCCCATTACCGAAATGGCCGAGGATCAACGTACTATGCAAGAGTTACTCCAATGTCCCACCGTGGGATACGGAGATGCTATTGTTATACCACCAATTAACAACACAAATTTTGAACTTAAAACCGGTTTGATACAAATTGTTCAGGGAAATCAATTTCATGGCTTTGAAAGAGAGGATCCCCATACACACATCCGATGGTTTAATCAGTTGACCTCCACAAACCACCATAAGGATGTCACTAATGACACTATGAAATTGATGTTATTCCCATTTTCTCTCGAGGGGGCAGCCCGGATTTGGCTTGAAAAAGAACCCCCTCAATCGATCCGTACTTGGGAAGATCTCGTCCATAAATTCGTGAATTATTTCTTTCCTCCGTCCAGAATGACTAATCTCAGGAATGAAATCACAAATTTCCAACAACGGTTTGATGAGAATTTTGGTGAGGCATGGGAACGATTTAAGGATCTCCTACGTAAATGCCCACATCACGGTTTCTCAGAATTACATCAAATCGATACGTTCTACAATGCCTTAACTCAATCGGATCAAGATTCACTCAACGCAGCCGCCGGTGGCAATATCTTGAGTCGAATGCCGAAAGATATCTTAATGATTATCGAGAACAAATCTAAAGTTCCCACTTCACGAAACAAACCGGTTGTTTCGAAAGTGAATTCTTCCACCCCTTCTTCTTCATCGGCCCATCCATCGGAGATGGCCGAGCTTACCGATGCTATTCGTATGATGATGAAAGAGTTTAAGCTCCAGAATCAGAAACCGGAGCCCGTCAAAGCAGTTACAGAAACTTGTGTTATATGTGGTGGTCCCCATCCTTATTATAATTGTGAAGCTACCGATAGCCAAGTTTGCAATGCTACCGTAGCAGCAGCAAACTACAATCAGAATCAAGGATTTCGTCCTCAAAATGCTAGTAACCTAATGGGACCACCCGGTTTTCCACCCGTTCAAAACAACCAAAATCGTTTTCATCAAACCAACCAAGGTTACAATCAAAACCAAAGTTACAACCAAAACCGTGGAAACAATTATCATGCTCAACCACAACAAGTTTATCAATCTCCTCCTGCACAAGTTGCACCTTCTCCGGAACTCTCGAACTATATGAAGACAAACGATGCTGCCATACGCGCCATGCAGAATCAAATTAATAACATGAGAGTTGAACTTCGGAAAGAGATTGATACAACATTGAATCAACAAACAAACGAGCTTAAGCAAATGATGAGTAGTTTTTTACAAATGAATCTACCCTCAACCTCGGGTACATCTTCTCTTCCTAGCAACACAATTGCTAACCCGAGGGGTGATATGAAAGCAATCACCACCCGAAGTGGTGTTTCATATGATGGACCTACGGCTCCGACTACCGCTTCTTCTCTTCCTCCTAAGGTAGTTTTCCGTGAGACCGAGGCGACAAAGGACACGGAACTTCCTACTAACAACGGAAGAACCGAAGACGTCCAACCTCCGGTTGTCCAACCATCTAAGCCAAAGGTTGTGCTTGAGCCCGAAGAAGCTCCCGTAAAAACCAAACTTCCGTATCCTTCGAGATTGAATGATCAAAAGCTCAGCGAAAAAGCTTCAAATCAAATGGAAAAATTCTTTCAAATCTTCCAAGATTTGCATTTTGATATAAGCTTCGCGGATGCTTTGCTTCTGATGCCTAAGTTTGCTTCTACCATCAAAGGTTTATTGAGTAATAAGGAAAAATTATTTGAACTAGCAAAAACTCCGCTAAATGAGAATTGCTCAGCGGTTCTCCTTAAAAAGCTTCCGGAAAAGCTTGGAGACCCTGGAAAATTCCTCATTCCATGTGAATTTCCGGGGATGGTTGAATGCTACGCCTTGGCCGATCTTGGTGCAAGCATCAACCTAATGCCGCTGTCAGTATGGCAAAAACTTTCTCTGCCCAAACTTACCCCCAATTGCATGACCCTCGAGCTTGCGGACCGGACCATAACCCGTCCACTTGGAATAGCCGAGAATGTCTTTGTCAAGGTCGGCAAGTTCCATTTTCCGGCCGATTTTGTGGTTGTAGATTTTGACGCTGACCCCCGGGTTCCTCTAATTCTTGGAAGGTCATTCCTGAGGACCGGGCGAGCTCTGATTGATGTTTATGGTGAAGAAATAACACTGCGGGTTGATAATGAAAAAGTCACGTTTAACATTAATCAGAACTCGAAATCTCAAACCACCAAATGCAACGTTGCTGCGGTTGATCAAAAATCTAATCCCGCAATTTCTTCCAAAAGAATTGATTTGACACTTTCAGGATTCACGGTTAAGAGTATTTCAAATAAACTTGCTTAGCTTAAAGCCATGAAAATTACCCCTGGTTCGAGCAAATGGTTTGAGAGTTGTGCTACGGAAGTTAAGAGTATTCTTGATTATGATGAACAAGAATTGGAGACCACAACAGAAGTGGTGAAAATTGCTAGCTCTAAGAGCACACCACTTGTCCCACCTCCAGAACCGGTTTATCGTATTGAGATTGTCAATTCTGTGAATGAAATTAAATTCTCTTCAAATAACAATTCTATTTCATCACCAGAATCCGTCATTTCCGGCTCTTCCCCTTCTCTCACACCGGTTGAGAGAAGTAATATCACTATGGAAGAGCTCGAGGTTTTCTTCAATGATGATCCGATTTCATCAAATAATGAAGAAAGTAGTCTAGGGGGAGATATCCCTTTGATTGAAAAGATGATATCCGATGAACCATCTCTTTCTCTCCCCCCAATGGATGTTTATGTTGATAAGCCGTTAGATCCTCTGGAGCCCGAGCTCGAGGAGTCTTTACCAGAGTATGAGAGCTTTAACTTTGAGGAGATTAGTGGCAATCCCACTTCTCATCCCGAGTATTCTCTCCCGGCTTACGAATCATTTAGTTTTGATTTCACGGAAGAGACGAGTAGTGGCAGTACCACTTCTCATGCTGATTTCTCTCTTCCAGAATATGATTCGTTTACCTTTGATCTTGATCATGAGGAGTTCTCCAATGAACTCACTTACATCATATCTCCGCCGAAGTATGATCACTTCTACTTTGATCTAGACAAAGATGTTTTGTGTGACCCGGGGGGAGGCATTCTCAATCTTGAGAATTTGCTTATTGATGACTTAATCCCGACCCTCCCACCCGAGTCATTTCTTGAACAAAAGAACTTAAATGATGAGATTCATAATATGAAAATTATGAAGTCTCCTTTTGATGATGATGACCTAATCATGATTGTTATCATGATCTTCTTCCCTTTCATCACATATGATGTGACTTCTCTTCTCCGTCAGTCCTTCGGGAGTGAGGACACTATCTTTGACCCCGGTATCGCTTCTAATAGTTTTCACTATTGAAATACCGTGGGTATCTCGTCGGGGTGGAACTTTCATATGCTTCAATGTTTATCCAAACCTCTTGAACGAAATTCCGATTGAGAATATCTTTTCCACTTGCTCCCCCAAGGACAATTAAATTCGGCGCGAGTCTAAGCTATACGACTCGATAAAAAACAAGCGCTTCGTGTGAGGCACCCCATGCTTATCTTTCTATCTTCTTTCTATTTTCTTAATAAAAGTGAGGAGGGCTTCATGTTGGGAATTAAATATTCAAGATGTCTAATATCGGGTTCTAATCCAAGAAATACTCTAAGCGTAATTTTGTTGCTAGTGCAAATGGTTTCTGCTGATAGTGATAAATGACTCTGCTGATGGATTCTGCTGATAATGATACTTGTTCCTGCTGATAGCGATAACTCGTTGCTGCTGATAGTGAACATTCTGCTGATGGTTGGATAAGATCGAAAAGATATTTATTGTATTTTGGTCAACAATATACGGTAGATAATATCTTACTCCATGTGCTTAGTTAACAAGTTGTATACATAGATACATGTTGTATCTTATGTACTGACACTCAATAGGATAAGTTAACAAAGTAAGTCGGCCAAGACTTTAAGCAATATGTAAAGATCTTTTGACTATAAAAGAGATCTTAGTTGTGATATTAGTGTAAGTAAGTTGTCAAGTGTCCATGCATATGTGTTATTACAAGAACATATAACTGTTAGATAAGAACAAACACAAAAACATCACAAGTTAAAAAAACTTAAGATTCAAGGTTGTAACCCTAGTGATATTTCAAGATCACTCGTATTATTATCTTTAATAATATTGAATCGTTTGGTGATAATCTTTATGTGTTCATTGCTAACTAACAAACATAACAATTCCATTTCCATAACAAACATAACCTTCTAAGTTTGGTTGAGTGAATTCCGCGCACTTAATCATTTTAACACAACATATCATACACACAAAGTTACAAGGTTTAACCACCTTAATCGTGTGTCCAGGTTCCTAGCAAGTGGTATCAGAGCTCAGGTTGATATTGTTGTTTTTAGAAGAAACAAGAAATGGATGTACAAGATGTTCAAATAAATGTTGCTGCAAAGTTGCCCATGATCAAACCCAATGAGTTTGAGTTATGGAGGATGAGAGTTGAGCAATATTTTATGGTTCAAGATTATGCTCTTTGGGACCTAATTCAGTATGGTGATTCCTTCACTTTAGGCTATTCAGATGTTCTTGTTGAAGGGAAGACAGTTAGAAAAAGAAATACTGGACCAGTTTCCAATGATGAAAAGATACAGAAGAGAAATGATCAGAAAGCAAGAAACTTGTTGCTTATGACCATTCCTGGTGAGCAGATGCTATCTTTTAGCAAATATCTTGATGCAAAAACTCTTTTTGAAGAGATTTGTGCATGGTTTGGTGGTAATGAAACTACCAAAAAGACACAGAAGACATTACTAAAGCACCAATTTGAAAACTTTACTGCTTTTAGTAATGAGTCTCTTGATAAGCTATTTTCAAGACTACACAAGCTTGTCAGTCAGTTAGCTGTGTTGGGTGTTGAGACTGAGAAGGAAGATTCCATACTCATGTTATTGTCTGGATGAACAAACCAGAAATTGAAACAATGAAACTTAATGATTTGTTCAACAACTTTAAAATTGTTGAACAAAGTCTAAAGAGGGGTGGAAACTATGGTACTAGTTCTGGGAATGCTGCACTCTTATCAGTTCCTAGTGTTAGTCATTCAGAAGAGGTAGATGAAGTTGAAAGTGTTTCTAATGTTACTTATGGTGGTCCTTCTACTAGTTTACAAAAGGATATTGCTGGACTTGGAGATCCAACATTTTATGCCTTTATAACCAGTCAAGCTAGTGGTTCTCCTTTAAATCATGAAGACCTTGAGCAGGTAGATGGTGATGATTTGGAAGAGATAGATATTAAGTGGCAAGTTGCTTTACTTAGCATGAGGGCTAAGAAGTTTTGGCAGAAAACTGGAAAGCAAATTACCATAAATGGTAATGATACTACTGGGTTCGATAAGAAGAAAGTGGAATGTTTTAACTGTCATAGGTTGGGACACTTTGCTAAAGAATGTAGAAGCCCAAGGAAGCAGGATAATAGGAACACATGGTATAAACAAGAAAGGAATAAGGAAGTACTGGTGGAAGAGCAAAAGGCTATGCTGGCTATTGATGGTATTGGATATGATTGGAGCTCTATGGCTACTGAAGAGGATGCACCACCAAATGCTGCTCTTATGGCCACTGAATTTGCTCTAATGGCTTCTTCTGATTCAGAGGTAGATACCATTCCTACTTGTACTAATTCATGTCCTAATCTTAAAAATTATGAAGACATTAAAAAGAGATTTGATGCTTTTAGAGAAGAGTTAATTGATGCCCTTCATAATTTAGCTAATCATAAGAGGTGTGTAGGAGTTTTAGAAAAACAGATTCTACATTATAAAAGGAATGAATCTATGTTTACTGATGACTTAAATGCTTTAAAAAGAGGAATATCATTTAGAGATGAATTACTTAATGATCAAAGTAGACAGTTATCTGAAGTCAAAACTGAAAAAGAAAATGTTAAAGTTACTATAGATACTTTAGCACATGCCTCAGAAGGAATGAATAAGATTTGGGAAGCTCAGGTAATTGATAAAGCTAATTCAGGTGTAGGTTACAAAACTGTCCCTCCACCATATAGAGGTGTTCCTTCACCTCCAGGTGTTGACCTAGCACATACAGGTTTAGCTGAGTTTCAAGAACCAATCATGGAATATGGTCCTAAGACTAGTAAGAGTCTTAAGGTAGCAAAGATAAGTAAAAGTTTAGATAAAACTTTACTTTATCAGGACAAGGTGTCCTTTGCTAAGCAAGGAGAAACTATAGTTGTTGAAGATTGTACAACTGATAGTGATGATGATGAAGAAAAACAGGTTATGTCTAAACCTGAAGTGGTTAAGAAAGTAGGAACAAGTGTTCCTAAGATAGTCAAACACAATACTGATAGGCCTAAATCAAACATTAAGCATGTTAGGCAACCAGTTAGATATTGTGAGCAATATAGAACCACCAACAAGCCTAGAGGTAACCAATAGAATTGGAACAACCTCAAGTCTAACCAATTAGGTGATGACTTTGCTTTTTATAATAAAGCTTGTTACACATGTGGTAGTTTTGACCATCTTGCAGCTTTCTAAAACCAATGGGTAACTGGGTATGAAAATCATAGAGTGAACCACAAAAGGCAAACACCTAAATCTCACTTTCACTCTAGTTCTAAGAAATCAAACCCCAGAGTAGTCAAAAACAAGTCTATCTCAAAATCTGATCCTGCTGATAGACCAAATGATCCTGCTGCTAGAAAATTTGTTCCTGTTGCTCGACCATTTATGACTATTAACCCAAAATCAACAGCTAAGGGTGCAAAAAAAAATTTCAAACATGCACCAACAACTGTTCTAAGGCCCATTCAAACAAAAGCAGTGGTCCAAAAACAAGTTTGGAAACCAAAGGGTAGAACTACAAAGTTAGCAGATTCTGCTGCTAAGCGTGTGGTTCATTCTGCTGCTAAGGGAAATAGGGCAAATGCTGTTAAGGCCTTAGCATGTTGGATTCTTAAATCCAATGTTGCATCAACTATCCTTAAAAGATTCAATTACATTGATGCAAGAGGCAGATCCAAGTCAGTAATGGCTTGGATCCCCAAAAGAAACTAACACTCTTATTTGTGTGCAGGAACATTCAAATGATCAGGAAGAGGATCAAGGATACTCAGATAGTGGATGTTCAATGCACATGACAGGCAACATGTCTTATCTCTCAGATTTTGAAGCTTTCAATGGAGGATATGTTACCTTTGGAGGGGGTGTTCGTGGCAAAATTTCTGGTAAAGGTACAATCAAAACCGGAAATTTAGATTTTGAAGATGTGTACTATGTAAAAGAGCTAAATTATAATCTTTTTAGTGTCTCACAAATGTGTGACAAAAAGAATAATGTTCTTTTCTGTGAGACTGAATGTCTTGTACTTTCTCCTGATTTTAAGATGCCTGATGAAAGTCAAGTACTTCTTAGAATTCCTAGAAAGGGCAATATGTACAGTGTAGACATGAAGAATATTATTCCTAAAAAGAATTGAACTTGTCTTGTTACAAAGGCCTCATTGGATGAATCAATGAAATGGCATAGAAGGCTTGGTCATATTAACTTCAAAACCATAAATAAAATTGTTAAGAATGGTTTGGTAAGAGGTTTACCTCACAAAATATTTGAAAATGATCAAACATGCATTGCTTGTCTAAAAGGCAAACAACCCAAAGCCACTTGTAAGCCCAAGATTTTTAACTCTATCAATCAGTCTTTGTTTATGCTACATATGGACTTATTTGGACCTATTTCAGTAATGAGCATAATGCATAAGAGATATTGTCTAGTTATTACTGATGACTATAGTAGATTTACATGGGTTTTCTTTTTAGCCACTAAGGATGAGACATCAAGCATCCTTAAGGACTTCATTACACAGATAGAAAACCAAGTAAGCAAGAAAGTGAAAGTCATTAGATGTTATAATGGGACAGAGTTTAAGAATAGAGTTATGGATGACTTCTGCAAAGAAAAAGGTATTAAGAGAGAATTTAGTGTTGCTAGAACACCACAACAGAATGGTGTAGCTGAAAGAAAGAATAGAACACTAATTGAAGCTGCTAGAACAATGTTAGCTGATTCTAAGCTACCAATAAATTTTTGGGCAGAGGCAGTCAACACTGCTTGCTATGTTCAAAATAGAGTTTTAGTTGTGCAGCCTCACAATAAGACATCATATGAACTTTTTAATGGTAGAACTACTGCAATAGGATTTCTTAGACCTTTTGGATGTCATGTGACAATTCTCAATACCTTAGACCATTTAGGAAAATTTGATGGTAAGGCAGATGAAGGTTTCTTTGTTGGTTATTCTCTTAATAGCAAAGCTTTTAGAGGTTACAACACATGAAAAGAAATATTAGAAGAAAATCTACATGTAGAGTTTTTAGAAAACAAATCCAATGTAGAAGGTCAAAGACCAAAATGGCTATTTGATCTGGAATATCTAACAAATTCAATGAATTATGTGCCTTTTGTTGCAGAAACTAATGATTTTGCAGGTTCTTATACAACAAATGAGGCAGAGTTAGAGAAAGATCAAAATGATGTGTTAATGCCAATGTGGTCAAGTTCAATTGTGGAATCAACTTCGACAACTGATGAATCTTCTTCTAGTAAAGCTAAAGAAGGTGTTGAAGATGAAAGAAAAAAATATGGAACTCAGGAACAACAAAGTGTTTCTGCTGGTAGTATTTCTGTTGCTGCTGGTAGTGTATCTGTTTCTGCTGATGACTCTGCTGATAAGCTTACTGATTCTGCTGTTCGGCCAAATGACTCTGCTGCTGGCCCTTCAGAAACAAAAGAAGTAGAATTCTCAGATAATGAGGTGGATTTCAACAATCTTCCATCAAATTATCAAGTTCCTACTACACCACAAACAAGAATTCACAAAGTTCATTCCCTGGAACTTGTGATTGGAGATATACAGTCAGGTGTGAAGATAAGAAAATAATTGATGTCTTCAGACCAACAAGGGCTTCTTGATGCCCTTTATGCTTCAAAACAGCATGAGCTTTTAAACTCTTGCTTGTTTGTATGTTTTCTCTCACAAGTTGAACCAAAGACAATTCTTACAGCCCTAGATGATTCAAGCTGGTTAGAGGCTATGCAAGAAGAGCTTCTTCAGTTCAAGATTTAAAAGGTTTGGGTGCTAGTTGATTTACCTACATGTGTGATGGTAATTGGCACTAGATGGGTTTTTAAGAACAAAAGGGATGAAAGAGGAATTGTGATCAAGAATAAGGCTAGATTAGTAGCGCAAGGGTACACACAAGAAGAAGGGATAGATTATGATGAAGTTTATGCTCCAGTAGCAAGGATTGAGGCAATTAGGCTGTTTCTAGCTTATGCTTCATTTTTAGGCTTCACAGTCTACCAAATGGATGTCAAGAGTGCATTTTTATATGGTAAAATTGAACCAGAGGTGTATGTTTCACAACCTCCAGGCTTCATTGACCCATTACATCCAAACAAAGTGTACAGAGTAGTGAAAGCTCTCTATGGCCTTCATCAGGCACCAAGAGCTTGGTATGCAACACTAGCTTCCTACTTATTAGAAAATGGATTTCAAAGAGAAAAGATTGATCAGACACTGTTCATCAAACAGCACAAGAAGGATCTTCTGTTAGTGCAGGTGTATGTGGATGACATTATCTTTGGATCTACTAGGAAAGATATGTGTTTAGAATTTGAGAAGCTTATGAAAGATAAGTTTCAGATGAGTTCTATGGGAGAACTTACATTCTTTTTGGGTTTGCAAGTTAAGCAATCATCTGAAGGCATATTTATTAGTCAAGAAAAATATGTTGCAGAGATACTTAGAAAATTTCAATTTGCTGATTCAAAAATAGCAAGCACACCAATGGACTCTGAGAAGCACCTTCTGAAAGATGAAGATGGAGAGAGTGTGGATGTACACACTTACAGATCTATGATAGGCTCTTTGATGTACCTTACATCATCTAGACCTGATATCATGTTCCCTGTTTGTGTTTGTGCAAGATTTCAAGTTACTCCAAAGGTTTCTCATTTAACTGCAGTCAAGAGAATTTTTAGATATCTCAAAGGTCAACCAAGGTTGGGTATATGGTATTCTAGAGAATCTCCTTTTGACTTGGTGGCATATTCGGATAGTGATTATGCTGGTGCTAGCTTGGACAGAAAATCAACAACTGGAGGATGTCAATTCCTTGGGTGTAGACTTGTCTCATGGCAGTGTAAGAAGCAAACAAGTGTGGCAAATTCAACAACTGAAGCTGAATACATAGCTGCTGGAAGTTGCTCTAGTCAAGTTCTTTGGCTTCAAAACCAACTCCTTGATTATGGGTACAATTTCTTAAACACTGTTATTCATATTGATAATAGTAGTACAATTTGTATTATTAAAAATCGAGTGCAACATTCTAAAACAAAACACATTGAAATTAGACATCACTTTATAAGAGACTGCAATGAGAAAAGATTAATTCAAGTTCTTAAAATTGCTTCAGAACATAATTTTGCAGATTTGCTAACAAAAGCTTTTGATGTTTCAAGGTTTCAGTACTTGGTAGCAAGTATTGGAATGCTTAATCTTTAAATTTTCAATATGATGTGTTTTTGTAAATAAATTTTTGTTGTTGCTACTGATTTATCTAATACTGCTGTTATTACAAAAGTTTGTGCTAATAGTACAAATTTAAATTGTGTTATTCATATAGTTGGTCTTATGATTATACTAATGCAAGACAAGTACTTTGTATTTTGTTCTTTTGGTTTTAGACTAACAATTTCAGGTATGAATATGTAAACACAAAGGATGTTTTCAAGTGAAATGGAAACAGCAGAATTGAGATATTAGCTGCTGACCATAATAGGTTTATGATGGACTGAGTTTGGGACTTTAAAGCTCCTTAAAACTTCTTTCTTGAAATCTAGTTATAATATTTCACATTGAATTGATGACTTAGTTGATCAGATAGTAACTGATGCAACTCACTTTCTATCATTTTATACTTTTAAGTATAATGTGCAAGTCTGAGGACATCTGATAGAAAGAACAGCTAGTAAAAGTGAATCTAACACTTGTGTTAGAGGCAACAATTACTATGAGCTGGAAACCCTATCAGGAAAACTCTTTGAATGAGTTTATCTTTACACAGGCAGTTATTTATAACTGAAAAATATTGGTTCTCACACAACCAGAGGTTGCTTTAAACCGAAATGCTGATTAAATGTCTGTTATACACTTGATTCCTTCAAAATGGTTGAAAGTAGTATGATTTTTCAATTCTAAAATCATGAACATACTACTAAGTCAAATGATTTCTTAAAAGGATTTTCAAAGATTCACAAAAACCATCCATTGATGGATCATGAATCGAAATGTCCACTGATTCACCTCTCATAGGAGTTAACACACCTAGAAGTGATGAGGGCAGTAACTTAAACTCTTAAGGAATTGATGGCTTCATGTACAACATTGTCTGACAACAAGTTCTAAATGCTGTATCAGATGATAAGGAAAGATATATTTTGGTACATAGTGAGATCTTCCAAACAAGGGGAGGAAACAAAAGTTATTTGCTTCAGGGGAGGTAACAATCTCAGGGGAGGAAATAATGGCCCAGAAAAGGAAGATAATCCAATAAAAGGAAGTAGAAGACAAGAGCATACAAGATGATGAGGAGGTTGAAAATGACAAGAATAGAGCTTATTCTGGAGTATTATATATATTCAGAAGGGATGAAGCATTCCAAAGGAGAAAGTTCTATCTAGATCAAACGAAGAAAAGTTTCAATTTCACTTCAAAGACATGCTGGTTAGATGATTTCACTTGTTGAAACAAGCATCCAAGATACACAACATCATTGCCTCTTATAATTCCTCCATCCAAGGAAATTGCACCATCTTTTAGTCCAAGATTGGTTCAATATGTTTTGATATTGTTAAAGTCAAAGAAGAGCAAAGTAGATGAATTACTGAGAAGATATTCAATCTTGAAGAACGTAAGTGTTTGAAAGATCTTCAATCCATGATTTAATTCAGAAACATGTTTGAAAGGATTCACATGTTTAGGGGAGGATTGTTGGGAATTAAATATTCAAGATGTCTGATATCGGGTTCTAATCCAAGAAATACTCTAAGTGTAATTCTGCTGCTAGTACAAATGGTTTCTCTGCTGTTAATGTTGATTCTACTGATAGAACATTTCACTCTGCTGATAGTGATAAATGACTCTGCTGATAGGCTTAGCATTCTACTGATAATGATACTTGTTCTTGCTGATAGCGATAACTCGTTGCTGCTGATAGTGAACATTCTGCTGATGGTTGGATAAGATCGAAAAGATATTTATTGTATTTTGGTCAAAAATATACGGTAGATAATATCTTACTCCATGTGCTTAGTTAACAAGTTGTATACATAGATACATGTTGTATCTTATGTACTGACACTCAATAGGATAAGTTAACAAAGTAAGTCGGCCAAGACTTTAAGCAATATGTAAAGATCTTTTGACTATAAAAGAGATCTTAGTTGTGATATTAGTGTAAGTAAGTTGTCAAGTGTCCATGCATATGTGTTATTGCAAGAACATATAACTGTTAGATAAGAACAAACACAAAAACATCACAAGTTAAAAAAACTTAAGATTCAAGGTTGTAACCCTGGTGATATTTCAAGATCACTCGTATTATTATCTTTAATAATATTGAATCGTTTGGTGATAATCTTTATGTGTTCATTGCTAACTAATAAACATAACAATTCCATTTCTATAACAAACATAACCTTCTAAGTTTGGTTGAGTGAATTCCGCGCACTTAATCATTTTAACACAACATATCATACACACAAAGTTACAAGGTTTAACCACCTTAATCGTGTGTCCAGGTTCCTAGCACTTCGTCTTCCATATCTCGTGTTTCGTGGTTGTTTATGTCCAGGATTTGCCCGAATTATGAAGACTCTCATGCTCGTGGTTTGCTTCTCTCCACTCGAGTTTCATCACTCGTTGCTTATCCAATATCCTTAATCTTATCGTTTTACGTTTATCTTTGGCATAATTAATAAACGGCCTTAGATTTATGTAGGAGAACCCTTACCTTTAAGACATTGAGGACAATGTCTCGTTTTAGTCTGGGGGGGTAATCTTTCGATTTGATTTTGCCTTGCATTTTTTGCCGTTTACTCATGCAACCCCGTTTTTCCTCCAAAATTGAAAAAAAAAATCCAAAAAAAATGAGAAAAATTTAAAAAATTTTGCAAAAATATAATAAATTTTGACATTTTGTTGACTTTCCGCTGGTGAGAGTAGGAATAAAATTCTGACTTGATCGGGCATGTTGAGCCCTAGCTTGTCTTCTTAACCATTCGGCTAAGCATTCGCGGATCTTATTATTTAAGATTTTAAATTTGCGAAGAACGAGAAATGATAGAGTTTATTTAGAAGTTAGATGCTAAACGTGGAGTAGTTGGTTCTCTTTAGAGCTCATCGAAGTTACTTGTGGCCTTTTGCTCCCACAAAATTGTTTCACAATATATAATTGTAAGAATAATTAAAGATGTTAGGTTTTGCCGATGATTAGTTCTTGGTCTTCTTAAAAGAATCCTTGCTTTAAAAATTGGGTAAACATCAAGGTTACTTAATAAATACGTTTAATAATAATAAGTTTAGTGCTCTAAGCTACGGATTCGAGATCAGGCCTTGGATCCTTATTTTCGGAAGGCGTTTAGGTCTTGGCTACCCTCTTGCACCGGCCCTTGGACCTCTAGTTCAGGAATGTGTGAGGTCTTGGTCTAACCACCTTGGATCCTCATTTCAGGAATGTCTAGAGTCTTGGAACACTCCGTTGTAACGGCCCTTGGATCCTTTATTCCGGAAGGTGTAAGGTCTTGGAACTAAACCGTGAAGCTCCGTCGTTTAGGGTATGCAAGTAAAAGTTATTTAAAAAAAATGGTGATAAATGAAAAAAAAGAAAAATGCGAAAGTCAAAAATATAAATAAAAACCTTGATGTGGACCTCATTTTCAAAGCAACAGTTCTCGAGAGAAGATTGAAAACTACTTAGCGTCTTAATTTAGTATCTTTATCGGCCTAAAAATTATCGAAACGAGAAAATATGAAGCAATTCATTTCTCACGAAAAATAAAAAAAATAGAGGAAATAGGAATTTGGGAACAAGAAGTTCTACACAATTAACTTCCATGAGTAGTGTCGGCAATCTAACTTGTAAACAACAATGATTTCGTTTTTAAGCTTAGTTTGGGGGCTCGTGAAAAATCAGGGATGACGAATTTTATCCGTACGGTCACTTCTTTATGAGTCGTGTTTCCTACTCGTTGACCCTTAAAATTATCGATAGATAATGATTGTCAACAAAACCGTCACATGAGAAAAATTCAAAAATAGAATAACAGGAAAAATGGGGAGTTTTTAGAACTTAAGATTTATTAATCTCTTTCGAAAATTTTGCTACTTTTCAAAGTTAGTAAAAAGAGGTTGAAAAATTTTAGGTTCAAAAAAACGTGTTTTTATAACATTGTGTGAGGACACAGCAATATCGTAGTCTGGGGGGATTTTGGTATGTGCTTATTCACATACCTTTATTTGACCAAAACCGGACCCAAATAGACCAAAAACTAACCAATTATGCCAAATATTTCGTGTTTTTGTGTTTATATTTGTGCAGGCAACGGATAAACGAAAAAAGGACAAAAATCAAGAAAACCCGAAAAACACGAGCACGGGATTTGGAAAAGGTATTTAAAGCCGAAGCCGGGAAGCAAAAGGTCAAAGTTTATGGTCAAAAGTCAAAATCAATCCTCAAGTTTCATCAAATGACAAAAGTAGCCCTTGGATAATACTTTTGAAAAGTGACAGAAATGGTCCCTGAAATTTCGGATTTTACACAATAGGTCCTTATCATATTCACTTTACACAAATCCTAAAAATCTATAAACCAATACCGGATTCTTAAATCCATTAACCCAAAAATCCCACAGCCCATTCCAGCCCAATGAATAACCTAGTCCAAACACCAACCCGGTCCCAACCCAAGACCCGGTCAACCATGGAATTAACTACCAGTCAAACTAAATAAAAAAATAATCACTTAACTGCCACCCATTTTCTTCCCCAAAAAATTACCCGTATGAACCCTAATTATCTAACAATAAAATTACCGCAATTAAGGGCAAAATCATACATTCTCTCGCATTTCTAGGAGGTTCCTGACATGTCAGACTGACATGTCAGCAATCCAAGTGAAAATCAAGGCATGTGATTGGTTGATGGTACGTGGAGATGTGATCCAAGGGCTGAGGTTGATAGAGTGATGTCCAAGTTTGATCAAAGGGTTGAAATCGTCTCAAAGAAGCACACATTGTGGCAAGGATCGATGACATGGCATGCTAGAAGCTTCATGGAATGGCTATAAATAGAGGGCTTCTCTTCTTCATTGAGAAGTAGTTTTTAGATTATTGTTATGCTATTAAAATGATTTCTAAGTTGTAGTTTCATACTTTCTTTTGTAACTTTTAAATTTTGATTAATGAAAGTTTAGTTTTAATCTCCTTTGATTCTATTTTCCTTGAGTTTTAAATCTCATATTAGCTTATAATATGTTTCAATAGCTTATTATAAACATATTTAGCTTATCTCAACTTTCATATTTCATCATTGTTCAAGTTATTTCAAAAATCCAAAAATATTGAAAAATATTCAAAAATACAAAAATATTGTAAAAACAGTTTCAATAAGCTAGTTCTCTATTAGTTTAAGCTCATATAAGCTATCTAGCTTATTGTGAGTGTGAGTTAAGGTTCAAGGCTGAGTTAATCTCGAAAGTTCAAAAAGTCAACAGAAAAGTCAACTATACTGTCCAATAAGCTGTTGGTGATAAGCTATTATGATAAGCTGTATTTGGGTATATTTGGCTTGTGTTCAACAAGCCTGGGATATGTGAATTACTGGTTCCTTATTGTTTCAGCTGAAAAGTCTTGTAAGTTCAATTTAGCTCTAATTTTTGCATTAATCTGTTGAGCTTATTTCAGTGCTTATTATTAATTGACTTTTGCTTTTTAGTTGATAAGTAGCTTAGTTGGTCATAGATAAGTCAATTTTGTAGCTTAAATATGCAAGTTGTAGTAAAAAGAAACAATCTCAGAATTTAAAAGGGTGTTTGGTATAGGGAGAATTTTGGTCAAAAGTTTCTGTAACTGTTCATTTACCTTCTGAATAAGATTGATTGAGCTTAATTGAGTATTGCTGAGCTGATTGCATTAGTTGTTAAGCTATTTTGAATATATTCGAGGATTTGAGTTTGTGAGTTAAAAATTAGAAGCAAATCTGCCCTAATAAGCTCTACACAAGCTGAGCTTATTCTAGCCATTATTTTTGGCATTTTTGTGTCCTTTATAATTGTTAAAGTGATAATCCAGGAGTTGGTTAAGTTTGATCAAGAATTGAAAAAGTTAAGGCCTTAAAATGCATACTGCTGCATCAGTATAGATTGTGCAGTCCTGCACAGATTAGTTGCTGATCTCAGCCTTTCATCTGCCTATTCCTTTGTTCTTATTGCCTGGAAATTGGGTTGCTCATAGCGTTTAATAGTGGCTTTAAGATTCTGAGATTAGTTCTCATTCACAGCTTGTTCATCAGCTTAAATCTTGTCTGCAATAAGCCCCCTTAGAGCTATTCAAAACCTGCAACAGATTTAGATCCCATTTGCATCTGATCTAGGCCTTAATTGAATAAGCTATTGGTCTTGGAATTTGGACATTTTTGGTTTGCATGTAGCCTGTAGTATAAGCTTTACGAATCTGCCTTTGGTTTCCCCAGAGAAGCTTTTCTTTAGCTTCTAGAGTAGCTTAAAATAAGATGTATGCTCTTTTGGATCTGTCTTATATAAGCAATTGTGCAACTGCTTATTTGCTTCATCTGATAGCTTAATTGGTCACTATTAGTTGCCCTGAGCTTATAGTAGTTAGTTAATCAGTCTTTGAGCTTTTGATGAATTTTGGGACTGTTTAGCTTATTTTTGAGCTTATTTGCTACTGCTTTTTCCCCAAAACTGCTTATTAGGGTTAAGAAAAGTTCCAATTTAATTTTTCATAGCTTCTTTATATAATTTTAGATTTTTCTACAAAATTTCATAATTTTCCAAATCAGTTTTCCTCTTTATTTTTTTTAAATCATTTAATTATTTTCTTTTCGTTTTTAATTCATAAAAAATAAAATAAAAATCAAAAAAATATATTTCTTTTTTTCTAAAATTCTCTTTTAATATTTAGCATTTAGGAAAATTAAATTTTACATTTTTAGGACTTATAATTTAGAATTTCACTTTTTAAATACGTTTTTAGAATTGTAACGTTCGTTTTTAAGTTTATTTGCGTTTTAGATTTCGTGTGCTGAGATTTCTTGTGCCCCTAGCTTGATTAATTGTTTTTTTATTTGTCATTTTAAATTCGTAGTGTTAAAAACCAAAATATCTCACTCTTTCTCTATTCACTTCACGTTTCACGATCCCGAAATCACAATTCCATTCAATCTTTAATCGGGACAACGAACCTTGGGTTTTGCATATTTCCTTAGCAATTCTCCTTTGGATAAATTGTTTGAAACCATGCAACATAATATATAACAGTATAGGAGCAAAATTATAGGGATAGAATACACATAGCAAGACATGCAAGGGTTAAACTATGTGAGTGACACAACCTAAAAGTGTGCCAAAAGGGTAAAGACCAAAAATAAAGCCCAAGATAGTTGAGCGACACAAAAAGATGAATGCATATAACAATTCAAAGACACTTGAGTGTCATAACCCAACCGACAACCTAAGGTGTAATTGTTCAATCAATCAAACTAACAAGAACGAGATTCATTCGTTGACTGACACACAAAATGACTTCTTCCAAGTTGTCATTAGGAAGGAAAGTTCTCACAAACCTTTTGAACAACATAATCATCTACCTAAGATGATTGGTGTTGGGATGGTTTAGATTAATATATCGTTTGCACTGACAATGAGATGCATGATATATTTCATAAGAAAAAAAATATGTGCATGTAATCCTAACAGGATTGGGGGTGGATATCTCTAACGGGGTTGAGGTAACGAAGTTCTAGATTTCTAGTTTGGATGATCCTAGGTGTGTGTTAGAGATAATTTGGTGCATGAAGGGTTTCGTTTGATTGTGAGGATTGAAGGTTGGTTAACTAACTATCACTTATCCAAAGTAAGGAATAGTTGTAAGGTTTGAGTGTGATGATTAATGGGTTAAAGGTTCTTAGACTAACTATCACTATCAAGAGTGAAGTGTAGCCAAAAGGTTTGAGTGGGATTGATATAAGGGTTGAATATTTTTAGACTAACTATCACTGTTAAGAGTGAAGTGTAGCTAAAATGTTTGAGTGAGATTGTTATAAGGGTTGAAGGTTTTTAGACTAACTATCACTGTCAAGAGTGAAGTTTAGTTATAAGGGTTGACTGTGATGAGGAATGATGTTAATGTAAGGTTTGAAGATGAGATGCAAGATAAGCTTGCAGTGGTGATGCCTTATATAGGCAAAAGTTGTGGGATTCGAACTAAAGTTGGTGGTAGAGTTCTATGGTGTAGTGAGGGAATCCTAGGGTGTATGTGAGTTTGCAAAATTTTGCAGGTTTGAGGTTAGGAATGCAGGGATCTAAAGGAAATAGTGAAAATTCTTCAAACATAGACACGGTACCACTAAATACCACATGGTACTGTTAAATTTAACGGTACCGTGGCCTATTTAATGGTACCGTGACCTGGAAGTCACGAATTTTCCTGTGCAGCCTAGTTCTGGGCAGCTAAAGGGAAGTTTTCAACGGAATAAGAATCACATTTGTGTGTTCTTGAGAGTGTTTTTTGAAAGACTATGTGAGTGTGTTTTAGCTCCCCCTTAATCTATGACCATCCGGACAGGATGTGAAAAAAAAATAAAGAGGAAAACAAACATTGACGGAAGCGATGAGCTTAGTAATGTCATGACACACTACTAGAAAAAGGGCTATCCTTGACTCGCTTTTTATGACCCACGCTAAAAGATGACGCGCAAAGAGCAAAGTCATAAAATAAGAGTCATAACGATTAAATTTTCTATTGGGGATGACTCGTTTTTAGAAGCATCATAAATAGGGGTCATCTATGTTTTTTTTTAACATCTGATTGTTTTTTTTTTTTGCCAAAACACTTTCTCCCGCTCTCAAGTCCCTACAACTAATAAAAATCTTCTTCATTATCACTTAACCCTAAAAACTCACATACTCTCTTTCTCTCTTCTCTGCGCCGCCAACTGCCACCACCCAAGACACCATCACCGCCACCCGAACAAGCACACCACCACCACCAAAACACTCACCACCATCTCCCCTTCCATTTGACGTGACTCACGCGCTCAAACACCACCTCACCGTCACTCTAGCACCACAACGCGCCACTAAAAACCTTGCTCATCACCTTGTATCATCACCACTCGTGTAGATCGAAGAAAGAAGGTAGGAAATATGCTATGTATGCGAGAGTTGACTCGGAAACGAGCTGCCACCATCATCCATTTTTGTTGAAGATCCAAGGTTGTGGTGTCATTTGGGGTTTTAAATCATGATCTTTGGCTCTCGTTTGGTTCGAGAACCACCGATTACATCTCCATCATCTCTCTCGTGTCCTTGGTATGATGACACTTTTAATTTATCTTTGTCACTTTCTTTTGTATAAACCGATTACATAATTGTTTTATGTGTTTTCGTGGATTAATGATTTATTAAAACCGTTTTTGTTAATCAAGTCGTGTGGTGTTGGTTTGTTTAGATTCGAATTAGAGAATAAAATAGGGGGTATTTATTTGTTTAGACTCAGCTAAAAAACGGCCCGAAGGGATGTTTATTTGTTCTCGGTAAACCAAAAACAACCTAAGGGGTTTGTTGGCTTGGGTTCTCGGTTCGTGACAGCCAAACCGAAAGGGGTGTTTGGCTTATTTTTATTCCTTGTTGTTATTGTGATAAGGTTGGACATGGATTCGGATTGGTTGATTGTGGTTATAACAACAAAAATCAGGGTGTGTTTGTTGAGCTTATTTACCAGTTGCTAGGATGCCGAGATATATGGTATTCGAGAAGAATGGGCAAATTTGAGCAATTATGCTTCCTTTGTTATTCAGGGACCATCATCTGTAGTTTGCAGTTTCATATTTGCAGCCATGGCAAGGCAAATTATTATATTTGCAGCCATGGCAGGGCAAATATGTAGTTTGCAGTTTCATGAGGCCTAGCCCCTCATAAACCCCATATTAGCCCAAACCCACCTCCTGCCGAATATATATGTGTAATGCAGCAGCTGCTGTTTTGTTGCCTTCATTATATCTACCCTGTTAAGGGTCTTAAAATTGAGGAATGTCCATGTACAGCTATGCCATAAATTAACCTGACCCAATTTGTATCAGATTAATGTGTAAAGTTTGTTGCTTTTAGTGAATTAGGTTTTGTTTATTGCTGTAATTTGATATAGTTGGTTAAAGTTTTTATGGATGCTAAGACTGATGTTCTTTCCATTGTGGCAGGGAGATATTTATATTGGTGTTGCAAATAATCATATTTGCAGCCATGGCAAGGCAAATTATTATATTTGCAGCCATGGCAGGGCAAATATGTAGTTTGCAGTTTCATGAGGCAATGATGAATCTAAGGGTGGAGAATACTATAAATGAGAACAACTGATTATCAAAGTTGTGATTGTCCGTGCATAGGCGGGGCAAATGAGTATATTTGCAGCCATCGCAGACGTTTATGCTTTCTTCACTTCCCACCCTGTCTGAGCCTTATAAAATGTATTCGGTAAGAAGTTGGTTTGGAGTGACATCAGATTTATGTTTACAAAAAGTGTGGTGAAATTTATGGTCTGATGGACGGTTGTGATATTAGATTTGTACAATAAGATTATTGTAGCAAGTTCAAAAAGTGTGGTGAAATTTATGGCTGTCACGATACTATAACACCTGCATCAGATTACTGAAATTGTTTAAGTAAGCACCAACATAGGTACTGCTTCTTTTTTTGTGTTTTTTCAGGTTAAAAAAAATCCATGATCTCACTGAGCTATTATATGCTATTTTATGACATAAATTTAATAAAGTATGTAATCTATGTGCCATAAAATAGCATTTAATAGCCCAGAAAAATTGTGAATTTTTCTTTACACACGTACTGTTGGAAGCTGTAACAAAGGACAAGTAAGTTGTAGAAAGCACTCCTTTTTTTTTTCAGTTATAAAAGCATTTTGTTACTCTTCGTTTGTCCAGGTCAGCCACATTTCCATTGACTTAGAAGATCTGTTGATAACTTCTAGCTGTTTCTCCAGTTGCCGTAAACAGAAAGACGCAGGTAAATGATTTCTTAAATCATACAATATATTTAAAAATTTGTTTTCTTACTCATTATTTATGGTAGAAATGTTTTCAATACTAAGCTATTATATGTGTTGCCATCATTGCGAGAGAAGCATAATGAGTTTATGTTGCGGGAGCTTGTGAAGCGTTGGTCGAATCATAAAGTGATGGTCAGGTGGCTTTCACGGTTTTTCCACTACCTTGATCGTTATTTTATTACTCGTAGGTCTTTGCCTGGCCTGCATGAAGTTGGTCTCACTTGTTTTCGCGACTCGGTAAGTATTAGTTTGAGCAAACAATTCATTACAGGTGTTATTTTTTCGTTACTCATGAAACCCTTTACTTTTCATACAGGTTTATGCGGAAACTAAGGGTAGAGCCAAAGATGCAGTGATTGCCCTCGTAAGTTTTATTAATTTGCTTGCACCATTTTTTGTCTGTTGCGTGAAGTTGCAATTAACAGTGCAGTGCTCTTGATACAGATTAATCAAGAACGTGAAGGCGAGCAGATTGACAGAGGACTGCTTAAAGAAGGAAAATGACAGAGTCGATCACTATTTGCACTCTAGCAGTCGGTCCAAGCTCATAGAGTTTAGTCTTTCTGATATGTGTACAGAGTTGCAAATGTATGAAGTACACAGAATTTTGAGTTCAGGCCAGCCTTTTTTTGTTTTAGTTGTGGTTCAAGTGTTTAACCACTTCTTATGTTGTCATACTTGAATTAACCTCATTGTTTTGATATATATATATATATATATATATATATATATATATATATATATATATATATATATATATATATATATATATATATATATATATATATATATATATATATTATATATATGAAATGCGTTATTTTGATATTTGTGTTTTTAATTTTGTATTATCAGGTTTTTAATTGTCATTTAATAGAAAATTAGGAACTGAAAAAAATTAATTTAAAAAAAAATTAGGTTATGACACGCAAAAAGGAGAGTCATAAAACGTGGGTCATAAGTGCGCGTCATAGAGGGATGACGCACAAATGCGAGTCATGAAGCTTTATGACTGGTCCATCCTTGACTTGCATTTGCGCGTCATAAGACCTCTTCTTGACTCGCATTTGGAGTCAAGGATAGCCCTTTTTCTAGTAGTGACAAGTGGTGGATAGCATACAATAAACTTCACCTTTGAAGTCACGTAGCTCTTCTCAATCATTGTGAATATTCATAGAACATTCATATGATGAGGCATATGATCACATGGAGATATCCTAAGGGTTAAGAAGATAAAATCTTCAGGGTTGTAAGGTTAGTGATAAGGTTCTAGTGGGTTTATCTCAACTTATCCTAGTGGTTCTTCGCTTGAAGTGTGTGTTGAAGGTGAGTGGGATACGGAAGCATCGGTAGTGTAGAACTAAGGTTGAAAGGTGTAGATAAGTTAGGAAGATAATGGATACTGAAGTAACCATACATATGGTGTGTTCAGTACCATGTGGAAGTGAAAGGGGAAAAAAATCTAAGGAATCAGAGGATAGACAGAATCTATTCTGATAGGAGACGGTTCTGGTTCAAGACTGCATCGAGTGGGTTTTGATGGTGTTGGTGAGAATTGAAACCAAGATAAACTGTCTTAGCAGACAACGGTTCGACGGTACCATTAAATTTAGCGGTACCGTCCCCTATTTAAGGGTATCGTAACCTGCTGAGGTCAGTTTTGACCCAGAATTAGATTTTTGACAAAGAAATTTCACATATGCTGTGATTTTTCTGGACCATAGATTAAAGGAATTTATACCGAATAAATTCTTTTATGAATGAATCCAGCGGGATTCGATGAACGTTAATCGAGAACGAGAAATGACATTTAATAGCATTTTGTAAATTAAATATACTTTAAATATTTCGGATGAAATATTTAAGTTGTCATTAGAATTTAAGAGGATTTTACGAATAAATCTCGCTGATTTAGTGAGACTTTTCGACACGAGGAGAGAATTTATACCTAATAAATTCTTTGAACGGTACTGGACGAGAAGAGATGACTTTTATATTTCTGAGGAAATACATAGGTAGTCATTAGAGCGATGTGAATGATGACTTAATATTTCCAGTGAAATATTTAGATAGTCATGAGAGGGATATAAAGAATGACTCAATATTTCCAGTGAAATATTTAAAGAGTCATGAGACGAGACACACGAGATGACTACAATATTTCCAGTGAAATATTCAAGTAGTCATAAGAAGGGTACGAGAGATGACTTTAATATTTCCAGTGAAATATTTAAATAATCATAAGATTTATGGAATATGTTCCATCATTCCTAGACCTAGACGAAGATGGTTAGGGGATTATCGGTTGAGAGGTTTGGTTGATTTACGGATTTCGATGTGCTTCGCACGCGAGTATTTCAAGGGGTTTTGAAAGACGTAAAGCTAGGCCTATGGTGCTGATTCGCAGCAGAGTTTGGGATCTTAAGAAGTGTATAATCACACAAGGATGAAATGAACTACTAATCACTTATATAGTAACTCGTGAGTCCTTTGTCACCCGAGGGTTGATGTTAGCTTTTAGCTTTTGGATGAGCGTTTTAACATATGTTGTTAAAAGGCTTGAGTATGATGTTTCGAATATGAAATTTAACAATTGCGATCGCAAGTTAAACTTACTTGAATATTTCAGATGAAATATTTAAGTTTTCAACCCTACTCCGAGTTCGACTAGGTTTGTATCTAAGCTTCCCATGACAAAAGGGTGTATTACTTGGAAGAAGGCAAAGTTATGACTAGGAAAATAGGACAACTTTCCGACTACTTTGACTTATAGGTTTTGACACTAGTGTATGACTCTATGACTTCTAAGGGTTCATAGTGATAGGAATACCTAATTCCTAATGTGTCAAAAGGACATAGTGTGGGTGCAAACTTTACAAGCAAATCATGTAAAATGCACATCAGGAATAAATGCAAACATCATGCAAAACATGATAATCATTTAGCATTTAAGATCATGAAGACATTTAATCATATCTTATGAGAACATGTTATCATTTTGAAACACGTATGTGGGATGCAAGCAATCTAGGATTGCTAAGGCAGGTCCTAATTACTACTTGTTTAAAATGAAATCCTAACGGGAGATAAAGTTCACCTATGTAAACTGTCTCTAGTCAAATGTAGGAATGAAAAATTTTCAAGTTAGAGAATGAGTATGAGACTATCACTAGTGGTGCTCAATTAAGGCTAAACACGACCATTTTTACGGGTTATACCACAAACCCAACTTCTCTCCTGGAAGCAATTCAACCGTTAGGTCAAATTGAATTTCTAGTGCGATAGGTTCTCCAGTAGTCATTCTCATGCTAGAAAAATTCAAATTCCTATATTTGCCTATTGAAGTGTAGCAAAGATGATATTAGCTTATTTCGCTAATACATGGCCTAATATGACTCAACTAACCATACTTTGAAAGTCGGTTAAGATAATGACATGTCTTACACAACTCCTAACAAAGGCAAGCGAAATGTTTTAATTTCGTGTTTGAGATTTAGAGGTTATTTGATGGAGATGGTGTATTTTATGATCTCATGGACAACATCCTTGTTTGTTGAGTTGTTACATGTTATTTTAACATGATTTGGTTTTCTAGAACCAAGAGACACTCTAATGTGATACAATGTAGAATCTACTACATCGTGTGTGTTTCAAGAATGCTCCTTTACATATCTTGAGGGAGAATCTAGTAAAGGTTACTTACCTCAATAGATCTTGTGAGTATTTTATTTAAAATGAGACATACTGTTTATTTCAACAAGTATGCTTTTCTAAGAGGAAACTTATCACTCTTACGAATGTTTTGTGAAACAAGTATTTTAGTGTATGACCAATTTTACTTGTTTATGCAATGACACATGTTGTATTAGGTTATTATTCAACTCTAATATCCTATATTTGTTAACAGGATGCAATGTATTCTCTTGTAACATAACCATTCATGTTACAAAGAAAATAAGATGCATAAGATATAAGTTATCTTTTGTCAATATTTTGATAAGAGAAATACATGTGATATTCTCAAAGATTGATGACTTACATAATAGTTAATAACATATTATGTGTGACACTTTTACTAGACATGTGACTTTGAGTGTTGAGTCATTCATGAGCAAAGTTTACATATGTTGTTTGTTTGCTCGTGTTTGGTTTTTCGGAAATGACACATTTACTAATTGCATTGCAATGTAAATTACTTGTATATTTCGGATGAAACATCCAAGTTGTCAATCCTACTTAGTTGTGTATTTTATGCATCTTTTAAACATATTAGTTTAATGTTTGGAACACAACCATTGGACAAGAAGACTCAATATGGCATCTTCAACACAAGTGTGAGTTATGATCCGATTGCATATTATTTTCGTCTTGAGAAGCCGTCATTATTTTCATAACAATCGAGTGTGATTGAGTATGTAGATTCAAGATAATATATTTCATCATATTTTGATGTTATCTTGAAGCTAGACAAATAATGACTCCAATTTCATGCCCATACTCGAAAACTTGTCAATTAGATTCGATAATGATATCAATCATAATTTGAATAATGAATTGATATGTACTCAAAATCTTTCTTGACCCTCACAATCACTCCTTTTAAAAAGAAAATAAAAATTTAAGGAATGTGTTCCATTTATTCTAATACTAGTTGTTTGTGTGAGGTTAACGACATATTAAGTTACAACTTTAATATTATCATTTATTTTTATTTGAGAAAAACTATTTATATTATTAAGTATAATATTCTTAGTTTTTCGACACCTCATTAGTATAAAAATAATTATCTTAACTATTTTTGTACAACATACGTAAAATACTACTCCCTCCGTCCCTAAATAAATGTCCAGTGTTGACTTTTAAAGTCTTTTCTTTTCAACTTTGACCTTAAATTATTTCATTTGTGTTATGTAATATTTTATGAAAATTATGCGAATCAAAATACATTTAAAACCTAATCCTTTCATATATTTTGAATCAAGTATTACATAACACAATTAAATTAATTTAAGGTCAAAGTTAATAAAGAGGAGACTTTAAAAGTCAATAGTGGACACTTATTTCGGGACGGAGGGAGTAAATGTTTAAAACATTTTGTATGTGTGTTAGATCAATGCAAGTTTAATACATTTTCTTTTACTTAAATACTAATGTATTAATATGATCTTTTATCTTGTTTAGACAACCCATGGTCAAGCAAGACAAAATGATGTAATGTTTTAGTGATCATGTTACGGATTTTATGAAAGTGTTAAGTATTTTGGGGTGATATACTTTTTACACTTAAACCTTTGGAAAAATAATTGTGTAAGACAATATCTTTCGACACACATGATCTACCAACTTAGTTTCTATTCCTAAGAAGGTTACTAAACCATTTTAAAAACTTGCAACAAATGCAAGAAAAATGGTCTATACCTATATGCAATGCAAACTAATTACTTAATATAGTGCAAGTAATTTAGCATGAGCCTTATAAACGCATAAACCGAAAAACTATAATAAACAAATAGCAACAGGGCATGAAAGACACTTATGCTTATAGATAAAATTAGCTTAACTAAAGATAACAATAAGCATACAAGAATATTAACTAACAATACTAAGACACAAATAAAAACAAATAGTCATTTAGGTTAACACACAAAAATACTTATCGTCATTTTATGTATTAAGTATAACAATGTATACCTAGCTTGATTTTATTTGAAAATGAATTATTTTCCACCCCATTTTAAAATTTGATCAAGTTCAACACTTTGAAAAATATGAATACATCAATGTGTGATGTTCTCTTTGTAATTTGACAAAAATTTGTGCAATTGACAGGACCGGAAAAGCCTATCTGTTACGAATCAAAGACTCTCGTAAATTTTACTTTACAATCATTTTCTAAAAGTATTTTTAAATGAGAGTCAACTCAATTACATTTAAAATGATAGGTGGCACGACTCCTACGGACTTACGGTTGATTTTATACGAATTTTTGAAAATTACCAAATTCTGAAAATCAGACGAAGGTACCGTTAAATTTAGCGGTACCGTCGATATTTAGTGGTACCGTACGTTATATTTAACGGTACCGCGACTTTTTTTACAGTTTTGAACAAAACCAACCACATTACTTTACGACTCGTTCTATAGACATGACCGGACACTTACAAACTCTATTCTTTTAGTGGTTTAAGAAAACCTTCAAGCTAGTATGACAAAGTATACTTAACAACAAAGCTTGTAAGTATTAAGCAAGTAAATAGTTTTCATATTTTATCACCTTCATGGGTAATTTGATACATAGATCGTACTCAAATTTGAAAACCATTTGTTTTAAAAATTTGAGCGACGTGGCTCTGGTACCAATTGTGGAAACCGTAGAGGGGGTGAATACGTTTCCATTTAAAAACTTAAAACTTTTTGTATCAAACACCTGATCAAATGTGACGTAATATAAAAAGTGTCAACAATGATCATATAACATCTAGGGATGAATAAATTAAACTACAACACTAGCACAATCAAACCATGACACATACATAATCAACATAACATAAGCAACTAGCCACACAAGCATAATCGCAATGCAAATATAAATATAAAGCGATAAAGAATAAAATGAAAGTAAAGAGATAAGTAAGAAGGCGCAAACCGGACACAGTGATTTATGGTGGTTCGGTCACGAAGCTCCTCTTCGCCCTACTCCACTCCCCGAGTACCTAACTCGAGAGTTACTTCACTAATCAACAAACTCCCTTCAGGCGGAGAAAACCGTACACGTCGCTTATCCTATTTCCGACACTAAGCTAGATGTCGAGTGCTAATCTTAGCTTGCACCAATCTACCACGATCTACCCGATCTACACCGTACACGTTGCTTATCCTATTTTCGAAACTAAGCTAGATGTCGAATGCTAATCTTAGCTAGCACCAATCTACCAAGATTTACCCGATCTACCCTTGATCCACTTGATCAATACACACAAGTGTAACACCCCCATTTTTGTTATTCGCAGCGGAAATATAAGTTTGGGGTGCTACTTCAAGGTTCACAGTCATGAGTATAGAAAACGACTCAAAAAGAGAGGTTTTAAATAAATTGTTATCATTCATTTATGAAATCAGAGTTTACATATAGAGGTCCCAGCGGGAGGTTTCGAAATACGTTTTAAATATTACATTTTTCATTTGAATGATAACAAAACGGACACTCTTTTAAAAGAAAGTCAACCGCCACTCCGTGCCAAATCGTACTTCTAGTTACCTGAGATAAACTTGCTTAAAAAGTCAACACAAAGGTTGAGTGAATCCATAGCGTTTAACGTTAAATAAGTTTGAACACAAGCTAAATAAAGAGTAAATCGGTTATATCGCAGTTCGTTATATATTTCTTTAAGTCTCATGAGTCGCAAAACGTTAACACGATGGACATCATAGTTATAAGCTATGACGTAAATCACTACATAATTAAATGTAGCAATTATGCCCTCGAGTAGGAGTCTGCCTGAAACTCTTTATTAAACGTTTTCAAATAAAATGCATTGGGTCACTTATCCAGCAACACAAAGGGATTGTCAATCCAATAGATCTATTCATTATATTCGCGCTCACCCGAAAGTGATTAATGGTTCATGATAAAGGGTCTTTAAATAGGCAACAGTTAAACTTATGCAATATAAATCAGGAAAGCATACAGGAAAATACTTGTGTTCGGTTTAGAAGCATGTATCTCCCCACAAGTTTGGAAAAACGTATAAAGAAAAGTGGGACTATGAACTCACCTTAGCAATCTGGATGGAAAACAAAATGAAATGAAGTTGATAAACGTCTCCGGACACGAAACCTGGGTTGTTATGCCAATTTCAGTAACCAATTTCAGATGATATACATTCTTTTGTTCGTTTTGTTTCGTTGTTTATATGTTTGTTTGTTTCGTTAAAGATAACTTTCGTTCGTTGGTTCGTTATGGAAATAAACGTATTACGTTGTTATATTTTCTATTAGATCGGAAAATAGAATAAAAATGTTAGTTATGAAAAGTTACACCTTAATCCCTAAGGTTTGGTCAAATGACAGTTTATACCCTGAACTTTCGGAAAGTGACAACTTTTACCCTCTTGTTTCAAAAATAACATTTTCTACCCTTTTTATTTGTTATTGACAAAAATGGTCCTTAATAGAAAATATTTACAAAAATGGCCCAATAAAACTCTTTTTAATTTAAAACTATGCGTATGAAACTAGTGATATGGCTAGAGTTTTAGACTCGATTAACTTTGTGAGTAGTAAATCATTTTGCGAGTTCTCTGTTCCTATGAATAGCTAGCCAGGTGACCTTGAGATATACCAAGTTTCGTAATTTTTGAAAGTCATTTGATGCTCGAAATATATTGCTAAAGTCGATCGACTAAAACAGTTTTTAATAGAAATCTGGAAAATGAATTTTTACACTAGCGATAGGGTCAACTTTGGGTGTAAATAACTTTTGATTCGATCGATCATTTTTCTTGTTTCTTCTTCCTAAATTATCTTAGCTAGGTGGTCTTTGATGTGGTAAAAACTCAGAATTTTTAGAAATCATGTAAGGGTCGAAACATAGGTCTAAAGTTAGGTTGGTCGAATGAAAAACTTGAAAAATAAATAACTGGTAATTTTTGTTTCTCTTTTTAGCGATATAGGACCAACTTTGGAACTCAATAACTCTGCGAAAACTTAACCAATTCTCATGATTCTTTTTCCTAAATTTTGTTAGCTGGGTGGACCTTACGTATACCAAAAATCAGATATTATAAGGGTCGTTTGATGGTCGGTTTATAGGGCGAAAGTTAGGCCTGTGGGGTGGTTTTTCTACTCGATATAAACACAGAAAAAGGACTCGATAAGGGTTTTTGACTTCTTAAACATTTTTAACTAACTTCTTATGCAAGATATGATTAGGTTAGATATATTTCAACATGTTTTACATATCTTTGATTCGTTGTTACAATAATTCAAATATCTAAGGTGCGTTTGGTTTCTGTTTGATCAGACAAGGAACAAAGAAAAGGAAACTTGATATTTTTAATCTTGTTTTGTTTTAGACTACTTAGTGATGTTTTTAAGTAATAAATAAAGTAAAATAAAACTGAATTAACAAAAGTTTGAGTGACTTACTTAGGTTTGGTCGACTAGGGTTTTAAGGATTGAATAGGTGAATTTCTTGAACGTTAGTTGCTCTCCTCCTCGTCTAGGCTTACTAGGCTTATGTTGGCTTGCTGTGATCAGTAAGGAATGAATGTGAAGTGGTTTAATATGGTTCGGCTGTTGTTGGTTTAGTCGAATTTTGGTGTGTGAATAAAGGTGAGTTTTAAACTGCTATTTATGGAGAAAGATTAGGGTTTTCTAGGGTTGAGATAAGGAGACAAGGTGAGGGGACAAGGGCTGAGACAAACTGAAAATATTGCCACTTGGAAGAGGAGGGGGAAAAAGGGTGATGTGTTCGATTATTGTCCATGAAGTTTATCTTCCAAGGAGGAGGGTTTTGGCTAATAGGAGGGGACATGGATAGATAGAAATGGACAAGTGGAGTTGCTCATTGAAGAGAAGAGAGGAGAGGGTAAGGTGTGTGTTCATGGCTAAGTACAATGTATTTTGTGTAAGTTATATTAGTTGGAATTTAGTTGTGTTCGAACCAGGTTTTAGGTGAGGGTCGAATGAAGCTTTGGGGCGTTGTACAATGGGCTTAAGAAGTTGTTTTGAAGGTTTAGGAAGGAGAACTAAATTAGTTTATTGTTTTATTTATTTAGGAAAATTATTTAGGATTTTATAGTTAACATATATGTCGAATTTGTGCATAATTGAAAAGGGAATGAGTTGTGCTTAGAGAAGTTGTACGACATGCTTAATAGGGTTGTACTATTATTTAGAATATAAGAAAAATATAGTTTTATTAGTTTATTAAGTTATAAAAATTATTTGTTAATTTTTATTAAATTAAAAAGTAAATAAATAGGATTTTTGGTTCTTGTGCATTAGGCACTTGTACCTTGAGTTTAAAGACTTGTAAAAATATTTAGTGAGTTTAGAAAAATAAATTTTTAAGAATTATGCATGAATGGTTTGCAAACTATGCTTTAAAATAAATATAAATAGGGTTTTTATAGGTTTTTTATGAATATCAGGTTTCTATGCATAAAAGACTTGTACTCTACCTTAAATATCTTGTACATTTAATATTTTGTAAAAATATTGTATAAATAATTTAGGGTTTGTGAAATGAATACATAAAATCATAGTTTTTTGAAATTAGGGTTTTATCGGGAGTTAAAATAGAATTAGGGTTTCCGGTGCTTTGGTGACTTGTACATTAGCTCAAACGAGTTGTACTTTTATATTCTAGTGTTTAGTTGTTCATATTTGGTGTTGTGATAAATTTAGGATTTCATAGAAAGTCTATACAGATAATGAATGTTTTGTTCATACGTTCGTTAAAGAATTATCATAAAATGATAAATGGTATTTTTTAATGTTTCCATATAGTGATGTTTATGAAATAAACATTAGGTTCGTTAGGTAGGTCTGTGTTGGAGCACGTTTATCAGGGATGTGAGTTACGTCACATAAGATAGGAGATACAATCAAATAAAATAAAAAAAATTATACGTGGAAAAAGGATAATCATTCTGAGTGCTAGCTTATCTTAAAGTGGGATTTTCACAGTGGTTACATTCACCCCCCGTTAAGGGAATCTCGTCCCGAGATTCAGTCTATGTTGGTCGAGATGTGAGGGAAAAGGTTTGGGTATCTTGTCCGTATTTGATTTTCTTATCTTTAAAAGGGTGATGGGTAGTAGTTGTAGAAATCTATTGTGGTTGGTCAAATGGAATTAGTATGAACAATTTGTTTTGTCTCAAAATTTTATTTTTGAATGAAAATTGTTATTTGAAAATCTGAAAAGTTAACTGTTCCATTATGACATGATTCTTCCTAAATTATACATAGTTGGCCAGGCTATGCATAACTAAGGACTGAATGATGTGATATTTAGTCCAATTATGGTGATACTTATATTTCTTCAAAAGTTTTTAGACGGTGTTCAACGTTTTGTTTTTGTAAAATGCACATATATTTTTTATTTATTTTATTTTTTTATTTTCAAAAAATAAGAAAATTATTGTTCATACTATGATAATAAGTCAGGAATTTCTAGGTACAATGGGTATCCTTAGAACGAATATTTAGGGTTCGAGTGGAATTCTTACTGGGATGGTCAAAACTAATATTAACAAATTTCTAGTGAGATGGCAGTGTATTGACTACGAATGGTCAGATGGAATAGAAACGTAGATTGTGATTATTACGGAAATATTACAAGGTAAGATTTCATACGTAAAAGATAGTTGATACGCTTAGTTTACGTCTATCGTAACTAATGTAGAGTACATTAGGAAAATATGCTTAGGAAGTTTTATGATACGATTATTTAGCTATAACGGAAATTTTATTCTGCTTAGATAGGGATGTCATTCCTGATATTGTCGGGATCTTTAACGAGTTCTCATTCTCTGCGCTAGTCTTGGTTCGGCTGCGCGTTCCCATCTCGTAACACATACGCTCTTCTGCGGGCACCGTTGTTCTGGTCGTCTTTTGATTTCGGGCACCGGCTCTTGTAATGCCCCTTTCACGCATCCGAAGCAAGTTACGGTTACCGGCTGTAGTTGGCTCCTGTTGCTTTACAGTCTTTGGTCTGATGTCCAATCCTCTGACACCTTTGCGCACTTAACAGTGCATGGACCATAGTGGTGCAACAGGCATTGATTACATGACGGTTTTCTTCCAACATAACCACTCCTCTCCGCAGGTGTGGCGGTATAGGCTTTAGCAGTCTCCTGTCGGCGATTCTGTTGGTGGTGGTGATTGTTACGATCGTGTTGGTAGTTGTTGTGGTGATGGGTGATCCTTCTATCATCAAGCCTTCGCTTGTGATCATCATTTCCTTGAATAGAACTTCGCTTGGTTTCGCGATCCATTAACTGTTGAGCTATGGTAATCGCCTCTTCCAATAACTGTGGTTTCGCGCAATCACATTTCCTTAATGTTTCGAGGTAGTCCTTCCGTATATTTCTCCAACATCTTCTCCAGATCAGGCAAATAGTTGGACATAGGAGAGCAAGCTCCTGAAACCTCTGTTGTATGCCTTGAGATCCGTTCCTTTCACAACCAGTTGGTGGAACTCATCCTCCAACTTCTTAATTTCAGTACGGGGGCAGTACTTCTTCAACATCTTCTTCTTGAGATCTTCCCAAGTCATTGGTGAGCTGCTTCAACACCCATAGTCTGGGTAGTCCAAGTCCACCAAGACAGGGCATCATCCAATAAAGTCCCCGTAGCAAAAGCAACTTTGCAGTCTTTGGTACACCCACATCTCACAAAGACTATTTCGTACGTTCAAACCAATGAGCTAATTCAGTAACTCCTTCTGTTCCCTTAAAGAAAGTTGGTTTACACTTTATGAAGTCTTTGTAGGTGCATTTGCGAGCTTAACAGTCTCGTTCTCTCCATTGGGTCGGCTGGTGCTTCCAGTACGAGCAAATTCTGCTGCTTGACTCTCTAATGCTGCAGCAACACTGTCTGCAACAAGCTTTTCAGATAGCAGCTTGGGACATAGGTGGTTCGGGGGAAGTGCGAGGCATATTTCTATTAAAACCACAATAAAACATACGTTTATATTTTGTACATGTTAGATTATCAAAATAAAACTTATGATAATCATAAGGTCACAGCATGTCCAAATACTATCATGCGCGTAGGTAAGATGATCATCACTGGTCCACGTCAACCGATACCGTACACAGCAAAATACAACAAAATCAAAACCATATATAGTCATAAATAACTTGCTAATTTGTTATATATAACAAAATTAGTACAAGCGTCATATTTATGCTACATATCCCATGGCAAGATATAGTACAAAAGCTGGTAGATATAAATCTGATTTTAGTGGCTACCAGAAACTCTTCCGAGTCAACTTTTCAGTTTGACGATCATGCTGACAAGGATTTATTCTTTAATTTTATCTTGCATGTCTCCCACTATTTTCTCCAAAATAGTGATCTTCGTCTGAGCGGTCGTCACTTTTTCATTTCTTTCATTCTTCTAATATCTTCAATTCGTCATGGTTTATTTCTTGCCTCAGCTGCTTATGACGGTTCTTCTGCTCTCACAATTCCGTCCATCTTCCGTTCATGGCCTCTGAATCTTCAACTCTTATTTTAACCCTGATGCATTCTTGAGGTAGCTTGTCGGGATGTCCTAAGCAGTCTCGATCTGTTCTTCTTGCCGTTCTAATCACGTCAGCAGAGGGGAAAAATAGTCGGTTGTCGTTCCTGTACTGATTTGAATTTCACCCACTCAAATACTCGTGGCGGAGTAGGATGTCGGGAGTAGGTGTTCGGAGGTAAGCATGATATCGGCGATAATGATCCTAATTTCTTCACTAAGTTTAAATGGGACAGATGGGGGATAGAAACTTATCGACGATAGTGGATGTGGTAAAGATATAGGAACTGAGGTATATATGTAGGAAAGTGGACGTGGTAGTGGTGTGAGGATGTAGGTTATAAGTGATGTCCGGTACGTCGTGATATTTTTCAATATCCGAATCCGACATAAGAGGAATAGAATGGTAGGGGAAATCAGATTCTGTAACCACCGGTTATTATAAACAGTTACTATGTAGCTAAATAATTAGAGATAAACATATATAAGTAACGTTTCAGTGGCGTTATGGCACGGAGGACTTTTGGGTTAAGTTTTTGTGAAAACGGTTATAGTCCAATGTTTGAAAACATTTCGTTCTCTATCACCATGAGCTCTGATACCACTCTGTAACACACCCTTTTGATATTCACAGCGGAAATATAAGTTTGGGGTGCTACTTCAAGGTTCACAGTCATGAGTAAAGAAAATGACTCAAAAAGAGACGTTTTAATAAAATTGTTATCATTCATTTATGAAATCAGAGTTTACATATAGAGGTCCAGCGGGAGGTTTTGAAATACGTTTATAAATATTACATTATTCATTTGAATGATAACAAAATGAGACACTCTTTTAAAAGAAAGTCCACCGCCACTCCGTGCCAAATCTGTACTTCTAGTTACCTGAGATAAACATGCTTAAAAAGTCAACACAAAGGTTGAGTGAATCCATAGCGTTTAACGTTAAATAAGTTTGAACACAAGCTAATAAAGATTAAATCGGTTAATATCGCAGTTCGTTATATATTGCTTTAAGTCTCATGAGTCGCAAAACGTTAACACGATGGACATCATAGTTATAAGCTATGACGTAAATCACTACATAATTAAATGTAGCAATTATGCCCTCGAGTAGGAGTCTGCCTGAAACTCTTTATTAAACGTTTTCAAATAAAATGCATTGGGTCACTTATCCAGCAACCAAGGGAATGTCAATCTAATAGATCTTTTCATTATATTCGCGCTCACCCGAAAGTGATTAATGGTTCATGATAGAGGGTCTTTAAATTGGCAACAGTTAAACTTATGCAATATAAATCAGGAAAGCATACAGGAAAATACTTGTGTTTCGGTTTAGTAGCATGTATCTCCCCACAAGTTTAGAAAAACGTATATAAAAAGTGGGACTATGAACTCACCTTAGCAATCTGGATGGAAAACAAAATGAAATGAAGTTGATAAACGTCTCGGACACGAAACCTGGGTTGTTATGCCAATTCATAACCATTTCAGATGATATACGTTCTTTTTGTTCGTTTCGTTGTTTATATGTTTGTTTGTTTCGTTAAAGATAATTTCGTTCGTTGGTTCGTTATGGAAATAAACGTATTACGTTGTTATATTTTCTATTAGATCGGAAAATAGAATAAAAATGTTAGTTATGAAAAGTTACACCTTAATCCCTAAGGTTTGGTCAAATGACAGTTTATACCCTGAACTTTCAGAAAGTGACAACTTTTACCCTCTAGTTTCAAAAATAACATTTTCTACCCTTTTTATTTGTTATTGACAAAAATGGTCCTTAATATAAAATATTTACAAAATTGGCCCAATAAAACTCTTTTTAATTTAAAACTATGCGTATGAAACTAGTGATATGGCTAGAGTTTTAGACTCGATTAACTTTGTGAGTAGTAAATCATTTTGCGAGTTCTCTGTTCCTATGAATAGCTAGCCAGGTGACCTTGAGATATACCAAGTTTCGTAATTTTTGAAAGTCATTTGATGCTCGAAATATATTGCTAAAGTCGATCGACTAAAACAGTTTTTAATAGAAATATGGAAAATGAATTTTTACACTAGCGATAGGGTCAACTTTGGGTGTAAATAACTTTTGATTCGATCGATCATTTTTCTTGTTTCTTCTTCCTAAATTATCTTAGCTAGGTGGTCTTTGATGTGGTAAAAACTCAGAATTTTTAGAAATCATGTAAGGGTCGAAACATAGGTCTAAAGTTAGGTTGGTCGAATGAAAAACTTGAAAAATAAATAACTGGTAATTTTTGTTTCTCTTTTTAGCGATATAGGACCAACTTTGGAACTCAATAACTCTGCGAAAACTTAACCAATTCTCATGATTCTTTTCCTAAATTTTGTTAGCTGGGTGGACCTTACGTATACCAAAAATCAGATATTATAAGGGTCGTTTGATGGTCGGTTTATAGGGCGAAAGTTAGGCCTGTGGGGTGGTTTTTCTACTCGATATAAACACAGAAAAAGGACTCGATAAGGGTTTTTGACTTCTTAAACATTTTTAACTAACTTCTTATGCAAGATATGATTAGGTTAGATATATTTCAACATGTTTTACATATCTTTGATTCGTTGTTACAATAATTCAAATATCTAAGGTGCGTTTGGTTTCTGTTTGATCAGACAAGGAACAAAGAAAAGGAAACTTGATATTTTTAATCTTGTTTTGTTTTAGACTACTTAGTGATGTTTTTAAGTAATAAATAAAGTAAAATAAAACTGAATTAACAAAAGTTTGAGTGACTTACTTAGGTTTGGTCGACTAGGGTTTTAAGGATTGAATAGGTGAATTTCTTGAACGTTAGTTGCTCTCCTCCTCGTCTAGGCTTACTAGGCTTATGTTGGCTTGCTGTGATCAGTAAGGAATGAATGTGAAGTGGTTTAATATGGTTCGGCTGTTGTTGGTTTAGTCAAATTTTGGTGTGTGAATAAAGGTGAGTTTTAAGCTGCTATTTATGGAGAAAGATTAGGGTTTTCTAGGGTTGAGATAAGGAGACAAGGTGAGGGGACAAGGGCTGAGACAAACTAAAAATATTGCCACTTGGAAGAGGAGGGGGAAAAAGGGTGATGTGTTCGATTATTGTCCATGAAGTTTATCTTCCAAAGAGGAGGGTTTTGGCTAATAGGAGGGGACATGGATAGATAGAAATGGACAAGTGAAGTTGCTCATTGAAGAGAAGATATGAGAGGGTAAGGTGTGTGTTCATGGCTTGGTACAATGTATTTTGTGTAAGTTATATTAGTTGGAATTTAGTTGTGTTCGAACCAGGTTTTAGGGGAGGGTCGAATGAAGCTTTGGGGTGTTGTACAATGGGCGTAAGAAGTTGTTTTGAAGGTTTAGGAAGGAGAACTAAATTAGTTTATGTGTTTGATTTATTTAGGAAAATTATTTAGGATTTTATATTTAACATATATGTCGAATTTGTGCATAATTGAAAAGGGAATGAGTTGTGCTTAGAGAAGTTGTACGACATGCTTAATAGGGCTGTACTAGTATTTAGAATATAAGAAAAATATAGTTTTATTTGTTTATTAAGTTATAAAAATTATTTGTTAATTTTTATTAAATTAAAAAGTAAATAAATAGGATTTTTGGTTCTTGTGCATTAGGCACTTGTACCTTGAGTTTAAAGACTTGGAAAAATATTTAGTGAGTTTAGAAAAATAAATTTTTAAGAATTATGCATGAATGGTTTGCAAACTATGCTTTAAAATAAATATAAATAGGGTTTTTATAGGGTTTTTATGAATATCAGGTTTCTATGCATAAAAGACTTGTACTCTACCTTAAATATCTTGTACATTTAATATTTTGTAAAAATATTGTATAAATAATTTAGGGTTTGTGAAATGAATACATAAAATCATAGTTTTTTGAAATTAGGGTTTCATCGGGAGTTAAAATAGAATTAGGGTTTCTGGTGCTTTGGTGACTTGTACATTTGCTCAAACGAGTTGTACTTTTATATTCTAGAGTTTAGTTGTTCATATTTGGCGTTGTGATAAATTTAGGATTTCATAGAAACTCTATACAGATAATGAATGTTTTGTTCATACGTTCGTTAAGGAATTATCATAAAATGATAAATGGTATTTTGTAATGTTTCCATATAGTGATGTTTATGAAATAAACATTAGGTTCGTTAGGCAGGTCTTTGTTGGAGCACGTTTATCAAGGATGTGAGTTAAGTCACATAAGATAGGAGATACAATCAAATAAAAAAAATTATACGTGGAAAAAGGATAATCATTTTGAGTGCTAGCTTATCTTAAAGTGGGATTTTCACAGTGGTTACAACAAGCCCAATGGCTTCAAGAGATCTCCAAGATCTCGACAAGATCACAATGATCTACTCCCACTTGACTCGATCTACCCTATCTACCCTTGATCTTCTTGATCAATCACACAAGCCCAATGGCTTCAAGAGATAATCAATATCTCTATAAGATAACAATGATCTTCACTCACTCTCTCACAAAAGAAAAATGATCTTGAAGTATACTAGGATACAACAAGTGTGTAACAAATGTTACAACTTCCCTAACTACAACTACAACTCTTGTATCTTCTTGGATACCTTGAGTTCTTCTCTTGCTATTGAATAGGAATGACAACACTTTGTATCTACTTGGATACTTTGTGTTCTTCTCTTGCTATTGAAGAGGAATGACAACACTTTGTATCTACTTGGATACTTTGTGTTCTTCTCTTGCTATTAAAGAGGAATGAAGAGGATCTCTTGCTGGGATTAATGGATCACTCTTAAACAAACTAAGACTCTCTAAATGATCAAAGAAAGTGTTCTAAGTGAGGAGGGATTAGACCAGAGAAAACTGACTTGAAAAATCAAGTTAGAAGTGTAAAATGGTCCCTTATTTATAGGCAAGGGAAAAACTAGCCGTTATAGAGGCACGACTCCACTAATTGTCAGACAGCTCCACTAAATTTAGTGGAGCCGTCGGTACTTTAGTGGTACCGTGGACGCTCCTCCGTTTGTTTTTAGTGGAGAATGTTTATTTGGGAATGTTTGGAGCTGTTTGGGGGAGGAAATGACTGTTGGGAGTTTTTAAACTTATTTTTCAAAATAAAACATTTCCTTTTAATTCAAAAATAATTTGTAAAATATATTTTTGAAAGAAATGTTTTGTCACATAAAAAATGTGTAGTTTAGAGAAAAAAAATAATCTTTTGATCATTTATCACGTAGTAGATTGGTTTGTCCATACCTTGAGTGATTTACGTCGGGATGGAAATCTACGACTTTGTTGAAGCATACTTGAGACGTCGGGAGGTGTTGATGTAAGTATGCATTGATGATTTTTGTTTACAAGTAACTTGCACATTTTACCTTATGTATTACAAGTTACATGTTTGTCATTATTAAAACTGAAGAAATCGTTTAGTTTAAATATCGTAATATTTGATCTAACATGACTAGTCGTCAATCGTGGGAAATTTTAGATAAGTTTGTGATGAGAAGTATGTTTTAAGTGGATTATAAGTTATGATTATGATATAGAAGTTTAGAATTTGCAAGATCATTTAGATCGTTGCAAGGTAACGGCTTAGAGAGCCTGAGAATAAGGACATGCGTATGATGTGATTTAGTTTTGGATAGCATTAGACGAGAGATTTCAGGGACGAAATCTAAATAAGGGGGGGGGGTAGAATTGTTAGACCCATTTCCCGGGTACTTGTACCCCACCCTAGATGAAAGTGGACCAACGGCTTTGCGTGATTGGCCAGTCAACAAATGTTGCGTAGTGGTTAAACCCGATAGTCAAAGTGATAGTCAAAGAATGTGTTATAAGGTTCTGGAAAGTTTATATGTGGCCAAAGTAGAAAGAAAGAGATTTATGGGGCTAATGTTGTAAAGTGTTGAATGTGTTATAATATGTAGTGTGGCCAAAATAGAAGCAATGAGACTTGAGGGGCTATTCTTGCCATAAGCCCAAACTTGCATAAGATAAGTATTTACATATCCAGGAAGTTCTATTATTTTCCATATTATTCAAGAGTGGTGTGGGATTGTCGGCTTAGAAAAGAAAAGAGAGGGAAAATAGTTTGATGATGAAGAGTTTCATTAGTGAATGATTTCATATCAAGAGATAAGCCCTAGCAATGATTTCCAAAGTAAGTAATCCCTCTAATTAGTGTAGTTGATGAATTGAGAAGTTAGGGTTTATGAACCCTAACTTGGGAAAGATGGGTAAATGGTATTTTAAGTATAATTAAGAGGTAATGATGATTATATGATGTGTTGATGATGGGTTTAAGTTAGTAAGTGATGGGATTGCTTATCATGTAATCAATATATGATTATATGATGATTAGAGATGAAAGAAGTAAGTTGATGGTTGTATAAACCATTGTTATGATTATTATGTTATGTGTTAAGTATTTGTATGATGTTATGATTTAGGGTGTTTATGATGAGGCCTTGATTGTGCTTAGCTTGGAGCTAAGGTAAGTAAAATGATGATGACATGTGTTATATGGATTTCTAACATATGTGTGTTATGTATGTTTTATGTCAAGTATTATGGATTTGATATATGCTTAAGTGATGTGATGAATATGGCCTATGTGATGAGTTGATGTTATGGAATAAGTTGATGTTATGTGTTAGATGAGAGGTGGAGTAGTAAGCTCGTATGTAAGTGTTTATTGTATATGATGCTTATGTGTTGATTGAAGTATAATGGTATGTTATGATCGTTTTACTTACTAAGCGAAAGCTTATGGTTTAGTTGTCTAACCATTTTGTAGGTTTGTATGCTATCATGGAAGGCTTGGACTAAGGATAAAGACTTGGTTATGTGATATTAGAAGGATGGTAAGTAAGTAGAGCTTAGGTAGACACCGAGCTCAAGTGTAAAGTTTGTACCCCCGTGAGTCAAGTAATGTTTTGTAAAGTGTAGCCAAGTGGCAAAATGTATGTCAAGGTTGTCCTAACGATTTGGTGGTCAACCGTTGTGTCAAGTGTAAATATACCCATTTTGGGTTGTGAACGGGTCAAGTGTTTATGGAACATGTTTAATATGTTAAAGTAATGATATTGGCCAAGTTTGGTGGGTAAATGAATTGGTAAAGATGGTTTGTAGTGTAAATGGGTCAAAACGGGTATTTTGGCATAATACCCGTTACTTTGTAAAGCATGTTTCCGCGGGTCGTTATGACCAAGTTTATACATATATTTGATGTTTATAATGTCCTAATGATTTCTGGAAGTTTTGGTGTTATGTCATGTTATAGAAGCCGTTTTCCGGAAAATGGGTCAAAATTGCACAAAAGGGTTATGCAAAAAAGGGGTGTTTGGCACAAGGTCCATTTTAACCCGTTTTGGGTCAAATGAGTTAAGAATTTTGGGAAACAATGTATATGGTATATTTTGGTTCAATGTGTTTAAATATAGGTCTAAAGTGTCGACTTTTGTGTTTAAAGGCGTACGGGTCATTTTAAGAAAATAGTGCACTTTAGGGGTCCTTAGTGCACCGGAGGTGTCATAGTGCACTTTAGGGGTCCATAGTGCACCGGAGGTGTCATAGTGCACTTTAGGGGTCCATAGTGCACCGGAGGTGTTATAGTGCACTTTAGGGGTCTTTAGTGCACAATACAGGTTACAGTGCACTTAAGGGCGCCACCCGTCATTTTAAAAGTATTTGATTATAGTCTCATTTAAAAATGAGTTCAAGGTCTATATGTCTAAGGATTTTGTTAATGTTCAAAAGAGTTTTGGAATGAATGTCAAAGTTGGGTCATTTCCGCGTAAAATTCAAAGTTTTTGTTCAAAGCGTTCACGGGGTGTAACTGTAGGTTTCCTTAATGGGCATGAAATGAGCTGATTTGGTGAGACGATCGACGATCTCCCAAATCGCATCGTGACCGCTTGGTGTTTTAGGGAGTTTAGTGATAAAGTCCATATTGATACGCTCCCATTTCCATTTAGGAATCTCTGGTTGCTGTAGTAAACCAGACGACTTCTGTTATTCGGCCTAAACTTTGGAGCAAGTAAGACATTTGCTGTCATAAGTAGCAATGTCGGCCTTTATATTCGGCCACCAATACAGCTTTTTGAGGTCTTGGTACATTTTATCAGAACCTGGGTGTATGGAATATTTGGACTTGTATGATTCGTGCATGATCAACTCTCGTAGGCCACCAAAATGTGGTATCCAGCTCCTATCTTTGAAGCATAACATTCCATCGGATCTTTTTACAAAACCATTCTTACTTTCTGGCATACCATGAAGATTCTCCTTAGGTCGGTTCTCTGTCTTAAGTGCTTCGGCCTAAGCCTCAAGAATTTTGGATGGAAGGGGTGAACTAATTGTCATACCTAATGATCTTACTCTTAAGGGTTTAAGTTGTTCTTTCCTGCTAAGGGCATCTGCTACTACGTTCGCTTTGCCAGGATGATATCCCATCTCGCAATCATAGTCACTGAGTAGTTCTAGCCAACGGCGTTGTCTCATATTAAGCTCTTTCTGGTCTAAGATATGTTGAAGACTTTTGTGGTCTGTATACACTGTACACTTAGTACCGTAGAGGTAATATCTCCAAATCTTTAGCGCAAAGAAAACTGCTCCTAACTCCAAGTCATGAGTGGTGTAATTCTTCTCATGAACTTTGAGTTGTCGAGAAGCGTAAGCTATAACCTTTTCCTTCTGCATTAACACAACCCCAAGTCCTTTGTGCGAAGGATTACAATAAACTACAAAATTTTCCATTCCTTCAGGTAATGCCAAAATCGGCGCACTGTAAAGTTTTTGCTTCAACAACTAAAAGGCGGATTCTTGTTTCTCTCCCCATTCGTACTTCTGATTCTTCTGCGTTAGCTTGGTTAAAGGCTTCGCTATCTTAGAGAAACGCTCGATGAATCTCCTGTAATACCCGGCAAGACCTAGAAATTGACGAATCTCTGTGGGAGTCTTAGGTGTTTCCCAATCTTTAATAGCCTCGATCTTAGCTGGGTCAACCTGCAATCCCTGGCTATCAATTACATGCCCAAGAAATTGTACTTTTCAGATCCAAAAATCACACTTAGAAAATTTAGCGTACAACTTCTCGTTCTTGAGTAATTCTAGGATCGTCTTGAGATTTTCTTCATGCTCTTCTATGCTTTTAGAGTAGATTAGAATATCATTAATGAATACAATTACAAATTTGTCAAGGTAAGGTTTGCACACACGATTCATGAGATCCATAAATACTGCCGGTGCATTAGTTAATCCAAACGGCATCACTTGAAACTCGTAATGTCCATAACGATTCCTAAAAGCCGTTTTCGGGATATCTTCTTCCCGGACCCTTAGTTGATGATAACCCGATCTCAAATCAATCTTCGAGTAAAAACTGGAACCTTGCAACTGATCGAATAAATCATCGATTCTTGGGAGTGGGTGTAACACCCCAACCCGACAAGGGTAAAGATGTCGCAATAATGGTTTCATATCAGATCAAACAAAGCATACATTTAAAGTAATACAAGAATTCAAATATTACAAATGAAATACTGAAAACTACAAGGTTACAAATGAAACTTCTGATAAATACAAATTCTAAGATATAATAACTTTAATCATCTCTAATCCCGAATAGCTATCAATCTTCTAAGTCCAAGGTACTCTCCACTCATTCCCAGCTTCCTACTAAAACCTGCCGCAGGAAAAGAAATGCGGCTGAGCTACGAGAGCTCAGTGAACAGATATAACGATAACAAAGCAGTAGTAGAGAAAGTGCAAAGTAAAAGATATAAAAGTCATGCAGATATAATAAGAGTCGAGGGATGATAAATGGATAAGGATAAGAGAAAAGAAAAAGGTTATAAGGTAAGGATAACGGGACAGTAATCCACCACGAGCCCAGAAACAAAACAAATCATATCATCTCAAATGTAACCAAATGGAGTAGCTAGCTCCCAGATATGTGAAAGACGTGTATCGCACACACCACCAGTCACCAGATAAATATAACAATTAACAAATAACTATTAAACAGAAACAGGTCAAATCTAGGATGCACCCATACGCCCCCGCAGACAAATCAATAATCATAATCATAATGGCCATAACAGATAATAAATAAGGGACGGAACAGGTCATCACTCTCCTGCCCTAGAGTCATGTCAAAGGTGCGTCAATGACGTGGACATGAAACACTCATGCCTAGTGATTGGCTCGGATATCAAACTGTAGGTCAAAGGTCAGGCGTACTATCAAAATAATCAAAAGTCATATCTTAAGGGTACATGGCAAAAAGGTTCATGTCAAATAGTTCAGAAATAAAGTCAAGGTTCAAATCAAAGCTTATCAAATTAAGTTTTATATCAAATTTAAGTTCAGATTATAAGGACTATATCAAATGGTTCAGAAAAGAATTTCACCGGTTCATAATTAATGTTCGTAGCAAAAGTTCATTTTAGAGGTTCCTGTCAAAAGTTCATTTAAAACATTTCTTTAATCATGGTTTTCAAATAAATGATCTTTCAGGGTAGTTTTCATAAAATAATCTTTCAAAACGGTTTTTCATAAAAATATTCTTTAAAACTAGTTTTCACAAAAGTTAACAAATGTCATATAAAAATAGTATCATTTCACCATTCATAATCATTCTTTTAAAATAACTGATTTCTCTCAAAACATTTCCCGGTCATAATTAAAAAAAGGTTTTCACATTTATTTACCAAAATCAAATGAACCTTCGAAGTATCAACTGGTACGAAACTAATATCACACGGTCACGAACGAATATCAAATGGATCATTATAGAGACTCAAAGCAAAAGGGTCATATCGAACATCAAAGTCAAAACGAATCAAACAAACGAACCAAAGTGTAGGGGGAACATAGCAATGGCTTAGGGAATCTTAAAACGAATCAAGATCAATGAGTCATGAGAGGGAAAACTCCCTTACTGAAAAAGGGTAGAATATCTGTACCTTATACCGCAAGTGAAAACATAACAGAAAATACAAAGGTCGGAAGCAAACTCCATCTTCGGCGAATCTACACGAATTCACGACTGTCTTATTAAAACTTATTTAATTTAGATTACTTATTTTAGTCGGCTTTCCATTTTTAGTAACTTTCCTTTTTAGGTAACTTTCCAAAATAGCAACTTTCCATAATTAGTAACTTTCTATTCTTAGCACGTTTCCTTAATTAGCAAATTTCCATAATTAGGGTTTTAAATATAAATATACCAAAGTTAAAGGTTTAAACTGAAAATATCACAAGTTATACATTTTATTCCACAAGTTTACCATAATTACAATTTAAACACTTTAATTATACAAATTACAAAACAACCTTATAATTAATTAAATTGCCATTTAATCCTTTTAATATTCATAATTACACATTAAGCCTTTAAATATCCAAAAATACACATTAAGCCCTTTATCTCATATATTATAGGAAACAACCTCAAGTTTCCAGAATTTACACTTTTAGTCCCTCAATTTAAATTAAATACAATTTGACCCTTATAATTACAATTAAATTTTTTTCTTGCAATATTTACACATTAGACCCTCGTGTTATATTTTTCCTACATTCCTACAGACCTAATTAACATTACAAAAATAGCCCAAAATTTTCAAAGTTGGAAAAACACACCCCTTGATTTTAAATTTCAAATCGTTAAATCACAAAACCATCATAAACCCTAATATAAATTTCCCAATCATTGCCCCATCATTATTAGGACCTTAAAACATAATTAATGACCAGATCTATTCATAAACCCCTTACCCTAGCTTAATTCGATTTATTTTCCAAGTTTTCTTTATTTTCCTTTAAATTCGGTTATAACAAAATTACCCAAAACATGATCTAAGCCTCAAAAAATGTAAGAACCATTTTTATTGATGTTATATGGCATGTTTAGAACCTGGGAAAAATATGTTTTAGATCCAAAAAAATCGCATGAATTATTTAGAGGTTATTTATGTTTTTAGGGTTTAAAACTCATTAATTTTCGTATGACCAAATAAGCATGCATGATTCGAATACAGTATTTATATGAGTTATATATGATGCAAGAAACACTAGAAAAATGCCATATGAATTTTAGAACAAAATAATAATGCGTGGTGATTATTTACCTATCGGATGAAAATTCGACACAAGAAATTACCCCATGATCAAACTAGCAACTCCACGACCCTAAGATTATTTTTCCCACCTTCCTTAGCCCTTGATGATCACCAGAAAAATAGCCAAGACCTCCAGAAAAATCGGATGGTGAAGAGAGGAATTTTTGTTTGTTATTTTTAGGGTTTTTCGATGGGATAAAATGGGAAATTAAATAAAAACCGTGTGGAGGGGGAGGGATGGCATAAATCTCGGCTATCAATTGATGAAAAGATCAGAATTTTTGAATTGTAATTGTTTCCATATTTATTTTGATGTCTATCTATATTTTTTTAGTTTTAAACAATTGTAACAATTAAATAAATACATGTGTATAAGTATTTTGGACATAATTGTCATATAATAATGTACAAGTATTTTTAGGACAATTAAAATATTAAAATGTTCATACAAAATTTATCTTACTTCATATGTTGCTCATTTCCAGAGGTTTGGGAATTATTTGGTGCTTTATGTACTTTTTAATTAAATTTTAAAATTACAGGGGTATTTTGGTCATTTTGCATTGTTTTGAAATTTCGGGTATTACAGTGGGTAACGGTTCTTCACTGTTAACTTGTTCAGTTCGCTATAATCTATGCACATTCGGAATGATCCATCATTCTTTTTTACGAATAAGACCGGCGCTCCCCAAGGCGAGGAACTTGGTCTAATGAATCCCTTGTCTAGTAGTTTTTCTAACTGATTAGACAATTCTTGCAACTTTGATGATGCTAGTCGGTAGGGTTCTCTTGCTATTGGTGCCGCTCCTGGCACCAGATCTATCTGGAACTCTACTTGACGGGTAGGCGGTAGTCCAGGCAAGTCTTCAGGAAAGACTTCCGGAAAATCTCGAACAATCGGTACGTCTTCCAATCATTTCTCATCCGACTTCTTTTTGGTTATGTATGCTAGAAAAGCATGACATCCCTTCTTTATATACTTTTCGGTCTTGATACACGATATGATGTTTAATCGAGTTCCGCTTTGTTTACCATGGATAATCAAGGTTTCACCATTAAAAGGGAGATGAACAACCTTTTCGTCGCAAATGATCCTAGCATGGTGTTTAGATAACCAATCCATACCAATTATGACGTCAAGACTATCGAGTTTGATAGGCATGAGATCGATGTTAAATGGATGGTTTAGGAAGTTAAAGGTGCAGCCGCGGATTATGGTGTCGGAGCCAACTAAGTTAGCATTAGCTAATTCAATGTTGTAGGCGGTGTCTAAGGTGGTCAGTGAGATGTTAAGTAAAGGAGCAAAAGTAGTAGACACAAAACTTTTATCGGCACCCGAATCAAATAAAACTGAAGCATAACGACCATTGAGAAGAAACGTACCCATGACAACGTTCGGGTCCTCCGTAGCTTCTCTTTTTCTGAGATTGTAGACTCTTCCCCGAGCTCCATTATTCTGAGTTCCCATTCCCTGATTCTTCTCCTTTGGTCATTGACTATTGAAATGTCTTGTTTCACCACATCCGAAACATGTTCTGGGTACCCTTTGATTTGTTGCAGAAGTAGGAGACCTGCAGTCTTTGGTTAAGTGTCCAATTTTCTTACAATTGCCGCATGGAGTAGGGCAACGTCCAGGATTGTGGTGATGTTGGCACTTGTCATACTTTTTAAGAGTTCCTTCATAACCTTTCCTTTCAGTCGGGCCCGCTACATAAGCCTTAACGACTTCTTGTCTTTTGTTGGGTTGTTGAGCAGCATTTCCTCCCTGAGTAGTATTCCATTTTCTTTTGTTGTTGTTACTATTGTGGTAGCGGTTGTTGTTGTTATTGTTGCGGTTACTAGCATTGCCATCTCGAGCAGCCTTTGCTCGAACAATTTGATCTATTAAATTGTGAGACATTCGGATTGTCTCATCCAGAGTACTTGGCTTAGAAGATGTGACATTTCCTTGAATATTAGATGGAAGTCCCCAGATGTACCTCTTAATCTTTTTCCGTGTAGTAGAAACCATCTCAGGACAGAGAGTAGCCAATTCATGGTATCGCTTAGTATAAGCTGCAATATAATACCCTTTCACTGCTAAGTTCCAAAATTCAACCTCCAATTTTTGAACCTCATTCCTCGGACAATACTCAGGTGTTACCATTTCTTTGAATTCAGTCCATGGTAATTTAAAAACAGCATCAATTCCCACTGATTGGGCATAAGCATTCCACCATGATAAGGCACCATCCAACAAGGTACCTGTAGCATATTTCACCTTACAGTTCTCCACGCAGTTGCACATGCGAAAAATCGATTCGAACTTCTCGAACCATCGCACCAAACCGACAGCTCCTTCCGCGCCACTAAAAGTCTGCGGCTGGCAACCCGAAAATTCCTTGTAAGTACATCCACGAGTCGTGGTTTCAACTCTAGTTGCCATTCCACTAGCTTCTCTGCCGTTACCACTGTTGCGTTGGATCTCGTATTCAGCCATAGCAGCAGCAACCTGTGCCGTGACCCGTTGGGCAACGAGTCGATCGATATCAGCTGTACTCATGCTTTGTTTCTTAGGTGGCATTGTTCTTCTAATCACAAGAAACAACAATAATTAGGATCCGTAAGTAACAAAGGTCATCACAAGTGTATATATACAACCATGACATGTGAAAATCACAACAAGATCAACCACAACAATATGGGAATAAATCATGACAAAATAAATCATGATAGAAATATGACGTGATAAGGATCATTCATAATAAATCACAATAACCATAATATATTTTCACCATGAGTAGACAGAACCACAACAAGATAAAAATACATCACGACAAGGATAAATCATGATAAGAATATGGCGTGATAAGGATCAACCACAATAAGAATAAATCACGTCAACCATAATATAATCACAACATGAGTAGATACAATCACAACATACATGAATACAAAATGAAATGTCTCAGTTCACATCGACCGATATCATATCATAGCGGAACCATACAATACATCCCAAAATAACTTGCTACATTGTTGTACAACTAAAAAAAGATCACAAGCGTCATTACTAATGACACACACCCCGTGGCTAGGATATAAATACAAAAGCTATCTATGATACAAGTCTAGTCTAGGCACTTCCTGATGTACCATCGAGACGGCACTAGAGATCCCTGATCTGATCGAGGAGACTAGTAATCAATGCATCCTGGTCACGTCGTCGGGCCTGCTCATCCTCCACGAAACGCTCAAGTGTGGCAATCCGGGAGTGTTCAATGATCTGATGCTCTAGCTGAGTCTCTATAGTCTCAATGCACTCTAGGGAAAGCTCATCAAGATGGCTGACTGCTCGGTCAATACGGTCCTCATGACGGACCATCCTAGCGATCAGAAGTGGAATAGTATGATGGATCGGCTCGCCGGTGACCGGTAGAACTCGTGCGGCGGCTATGGCAGAACTCTCTCCTAACTCGAAGGTACTAGGAGTGCCCTCATCGTATCTCCATGATCTGAGAGTAGGCGGAATGAATCACCACCAACGGGCGTTAACCCGTCTATAAACCCTAGGTCGAGCGGAGGCCTCAGCGGCAGCCATAACATAAGGACCAGAAGGTGAAGGTGCTATGGTAAAAGCCCTCTTACGAGGGGGTAGCAAAGTATCAAAAACATCTCTGGGGGATGGTGGTAATGGGACTGTGGTAGTCTGGTGGTAAGTAAACGGTGGTGGTGGTGGTGGTGGAGATGATGGTGGTGATGGGAGATGAGGTGGAGTAGTAGGTGCTGGTACATGGCTGGGTCGAGATCGTACCCTTTTCCTAGCGGTACGAAGCATTATAGGGCCAGTCTCGTGTAGCCGATAGCGGCAGCCAATGGGCATCTGATCCGGCTGTACTACAGGAATACGCCTAGCACGGCATACCGGAGGTGAAACTGGTGGTGATGGTACAGGTGGTGTAGATATGGTCTGAGAGTCCTCAAATGGCTCAGTCTCAGCAGAGTCATTGCCAGAGGGTACAGAAACTGGAATGGCTGGTATGATCGAAACAGTGGATGATGATGAATCCTCCATGTCCGAGTCTGAGTCAAGGATAATAGGATGGGTAGGTGAAGACATATCGCTATAAACTAGGTCAATATATATATATATATATATATATATATATATATATATATATTAATAAGTACAAGTACTCATATAAAATAGGTAAATGAAAACATGTATCGTAATCGTATGCACATCATGATGTTGTAAAGTGTCGTGACTTAGTGGTTATAGTCTAGGGTCAATGATGCATCCTAGTTCTCTATAACCTTGGCTTTGGTACCAATCTGTCACACCCCCAAAATCTGGGTTGCAGCGGAATGGAATTCCGGGGGCGTGATGTTCATGGATAACAAAGTACAAGGTAATAAAGAATGACCTCTAAGTGAGTCATTTTAAAACAAGCGTTTGGTTCAAACATAAACGTTTTACAAAACATAAATATCAGAGTTCACCATCAAAATGTAAGATTTAAATACATAACCAAACACTAAATAATGCAAGAAAATCTCCATCATGATGTGCTTCCAAAATGTGACTCTAGAGTACTTCATATGTAGATGGTTGTCATCACCTAATTACCTAAGAATACACGCTAAAAGGGTCAACATAATTGTTGGTGAGATCATAGGCTTAAGTAAACAGTAATGCGGACCACAAGATTTCAATAGCAAGACAATTACAACAAATATAACGTCATAGCCAAAAATAATATACAATGCCCTAAGCTCATGACCCCGAAGCTCGACGTAATGGTATGCAATCAAGCATAATAATAATAATGCCCCAAATAAGTGTTTGCCAGACACTCGGAAATAATCCGAATGATATGCGTTCGTTTGACAGGTTGGCGCGACCAACTCGGACGGGGGTGTCAACCCAAATAGATCTATTCATAACATCTACGCTTACAAGTAATTAACGGTTCATGATCCGTGGGGACTTTAATGGCAATGCGGTAACTTAGGCAAAGTAACAGTTTTAATACTTGTGTCCGAAAAATAAGCAATGTATTCCCACCCCGAGGGTTTAGAAATCATGTATAAATAATTTAAAAATCGGGGCTATGAAACTCACCTCAGCAAAAGCAAATCCCGATTGGTAAATTGGTAAACGGTGAATAAAGTCCGATAACTCTAATCGCGACCTAAATAATGCATATGTCTTAGGTTCGAAAACAAGGTCATGCACGCAAGTTCATACGCTACTTTATCACTTGTACATGTTTGTTGTAATATTTATCGTCAAAAATGTAGTTGCGTCAATGTGATCTTTTATTTAGAAAATCACCCTTTTTAGAAAACGTAACTTGTTAATCTCGTGATCAATCTTTAGTTGTCTTGTTAATGTTCTACCATTTTCGTTTACGTCATTTTAGCCAAAATACACTCTAAAGTGTCCAAAATCCATTTTATATATTTCTAACAGCTTTTCTAATAGCCAAATAATAAGCTGTCAAAACTTATTTGTCGTCGTAACTTCTTTAGGCCATAACTTTCTCGTCGTAGCTCCGTTTCTTAAGTTTTATATATCCCCGGGTTCGTGTTTAAGTATACTAACATGTTTTTAGTGTCCCGGCTAGTCAAGTTAACTTTTAACATCAGTTTTCACCACTCAAAAATTCCTAACAGCTTCTATAATTTTCAGAAAATTTAGTTTTCGTCGCACAACTTAAAACTAACGTATCTTCTTCGTTATAAGTCCGTTTTAACTCATTTAAGCGGCTACATTTTGGTTATTGAGTCTATTTTCTATATTTCTGGCCTAAACTTGTCAACAAGCTACTGAGTTTTCTGTGGAAGGTCGAATGTGACAAATTGCTTTCTAAAAGTGTCAAAACATTTTTCCTAGCCTTCATGTTATCAAAACCACTTAACAACAACTCCAAAACTAATCCTAGTTCATCCACCAATTTCTCAACATATCAATAGTGATCTAACACTAAAATTAGCAATATTAAAGAGTCCATTCTTCATGATGGTTAAAATTACAAGTTCACTAGTATATATATATGTGATGTTTTTATCCTTATTTTCTTGCTGAAATTTATACCAACTAGTTTACTCATAATAAAGATTTGTTAAAAACATAACCATTTGTTAAAAGATTGTTGTGGATATAAAGCTTTATTAACATGTACAAAGTGATAAAATAAGTATATACAACTTGAACTAGCATCATGATATGAAGAGTATGAAACTTAGCAAGATCAAGATTACCTTCCTAGGGAGATTAGTGTAATAAGAATGCAATACACTTGATTAACCCAAGATTAGTGTTTCCAAACCCTTACTAGAATACTCTAATGATACTTGAATTAGCCACAATCAAGTCCTCTTCTTCCTTTCTCCCTTATGTGTGTCGACTTTTATGTGTAAATGAGAGGTGATATGTCTTTTTTTTCTTCTTCTTCTTCTAACTAGCTACTAACAAATACTTGAACACATATATATATACTAAGGACTTGTCAAAGCTTGCATAGTTGGGTCAAAAATATCCATGGGCTAGTCATCATGGTTGTGGCCGAATGGGGCTATAAGGGGGGACATTTTGGTGGTCAAGCCACCAAATTGGTTCTTGGACTACCCCATGTTTCAAGGATTTATGTTGGGTAATTAATGTCAAGTAGTTTTTGTCTAGAAAATAATTATAAGACAAGAGGGGGGGGGGGGCACATGTAAAATATTTGGAGTAGAAGAGTTGTTTTGGTACAAGAGTGTATATGTTGTATGTATTGGGTATTAGAAATAGGTATTGGTTGTTGGTTTGGTGATTAACGTAAGTTATACGTATTTAAACGTAGGAAATAAAGAAATTACTTTAGGCATAAGAAAATATTTTTGGAACTTTGGTAATAATTTAGGAAGTATAAAAATGCTTTAGAAATAATCGTTAAGAGTATTGGGTATATCGGGTGTTAAATTTAATTTGCGAATAGCGTTTGTTCAATTGACAACCGTAAGTAAATAAAGAAAAGGAAATTGTTTTATGGTTTAAAATTGTGAACCGAAGTAGGAGCAAGGTACTGGAACGTTGTGGACTAAATATAGCCTAAGTCCTAGTGTACTTGAAAGATATTCTAACTTTCACGTTGGTTCAGGTAAAAAGTTATATGTAAATTATTCTCAAATAAATGTTAGGAAAAGGAATTTGAGTTTATTGAATAGTATTGACCTGTAAATTAGCGGGTTGTCATACCATTGATGAGGAAATGTGGATCAACCAACCCCAAAGGCAAGGCGAAATCAATGAGGAGTTAGACCGCCTTTATGCCTTCTCAAATATGGTGGATTCCCACTTCCATGAGGCTATGGACTTGCAGTCAACTTTGATGGCATCCATTATGTCTTCAACCTACATTCCACCACCTTCACCATCAAACAACCAACCACCACCACCAACAACTCATGCACAACCCCTTCCACCACCTAGGCATGATTGTATCATGTGCGAGAGGACCGCTCACTTGACTCAACGGACCAATATCTTGGTTCATGAGTTACAAAACGAGATGAGGTTCATTTTGAACCATATCCTAGAGCGCCTTAATGCTCTATCTCATCCTCCACAATAGATCTTATAAGTTTCTCCTTTATCTCCTTTTGTAGGATTTAATAGGACTTTTTAGGATTTTTTAATTTCTAGGTTTTTTTTTCTTTGTACTTTGTAAGTCCTTGTTTGTGATTTTAATCACAAACAATTCTAATGGAAGGATGTTATCTTTATGCTTGTGTGTGATCAATATTTGTGCATTATCTTGGTTGGATTGAATTACTAACATTTGCATTATTAGATGGTTGATTTAAACTAATTAGCTTGGTTTGCCAATTCATGCATAGTTGATTTTTTTTTCAAACGGGTTGAACTACACTGTTTGGTTGAACTCATATTCCATGGTTGGATTATTTACAACTAACATTTGATGTATAACACTTGTCATCCTCGAATCAAATACGTTGGTACCCTAGCAACAGGGAGTATAGATCGATGGGGAGTATATCTTGAACTAACCTTTATTTTGATAGCATTTTTCATCCTTGAATCATATACGTTGGTACCCTAGCAACGGGGAGTATTGATAAAGGGGGAGTATATCATGTATTAATCCTTTGTTTTGTAGCATACATAATCCTTAAATCACATACGTCGGTACCCTAGCAACGGGGAGTATTGATCAACGGGGAGCATTACATACACTAATTTTTTATTTTGTAGGATCATTCATCATAACCTTGGCACTCCAATTAGGGGGAGTATTATCCAAAGGGGAGCTTTTACGTTCACAAAATCCATGCATTCTACTTGGTACTCCAAATTAGGGGGAGTTATAACCAAGGGCCATTTACCACATTCCACTACGCATTTCTTCTTTTGTTTCGACAAAAAGGGGGAGATAAGTTAGATTAAACTCATACATTGCATACATGTTTTATGACAAAATTGATTTCAAAAGATTTCAAAAATCACATAAAACAAGTTTTAATCTATATTTTTAAAAGACTTATACTTTACTCATTCCTTTGATTAAAAATAAAATTTATGTTTTGTCATCAACAAAAAAGGGGAGATTGTTAATACAAATATCGTCCTCAAAACGTTATTTATATTTTACGATCTTTGCTATATTTTGTTAATGACAATTATAAAGTTTATTTTTAGCAAAGCATAAATATAAGTTAAAGTCTTTTACATTTATAGTAATAAGCTTTTAAAACCCATCATATACATGCTACATGATCACTAGTATACATGTTACATATAAACATTTACATGTTTTACATTTTAATTCCTAAAATGTAAATATACACATGACATCATGGCATACATCATTTAGATTGCTTAGTTGACTTAACATAATATTTTGGAAAGATTTAGAAGCAATGAGTTAGATTGTGTAAGATCTTGGTAAGATCTTGTAAGAACTAGCTGTCATGTCCTGGCGGAACCAAACAGCCATATGGGTGGAACCAATTATTTGGGTCCGCCAAATCTATGGCTTGTTTGGTCAAATTTGCCTATAAATAGCAAGCTGATCATTTAAGCACACTCATCACTTACATAGCATACATTGCATATACATTCTTTCTTACTTTACTAACTCATTCATTCACTCATTTCATTTGTAGAGATCTTCCTTTTGTAGCAAAGAGATCAAGCATCAAGGTTCAACACAATGTTGTAAACCTTTAGTTTAGTTACTGTGTGATATTGTATTAGTTCACACATCACTGTTTATTCCAAACATTCAGTAGTGATCGGTTAGTATTTTAGTCCTCAAAACACATAGAGTGTCGGGAGTGGTTCTACCCTTGTAAAGTACTAAGCGAGTACTCGGTATTTAGCTTAGTACCGAAAAAAGGTTAAGCGACATTGGGAGTGGTTGTACCCTTGTAAATTACTCGGTATCTAGCTTAGTACCGGAAAAAGAGTAAGCGACGTGTAAAGGTTTTCTCCGCCTAGAAGGGAGCTTGTTTCTTAGTGAAGAAAAACTCTCGAGTTAGAGGCTCGAGGAGTGAAGTAGGGTAAGGAAGAGAGTCCTTGTAGACCGAACCACTATAAACATCCGTGTTGTGGTTTGATTGTTCTTTCCTTACTTTCTTTACATATATTTCTTGATTATTTGCATTACTTTGAAATCACGTTAAGTACTCAAAGCGAATAAATTTAAAAAGCGGTAAAAACTATTCAACCCCCTTCTAGTTTTCCACAGCGGATGGATCTAGCTTGATGAATCTGCCATGGCTGCATAGTTAATAATGTTCGGATTTGACAAGCATATAACCATTATCACTATGAGTACGCAGCGGATGGATCTAGCTTGATGTGTATGAGTAAACAAGTAAACCACATATTAATACTAACCTCGAATCAATTGAATTATTAAGACAATTGATGTGTTCTTGAATCTCCTTGCATCTTGAATTACACGAAACAATATCAACTATAATGAGTTGATCTCTATTGTTGCACACACTACATGTCTAGCAAGAATGTTAGGATACTAGTACATGAATAACGGTTGAACAAACGAGGCAACAAGGCCTTGTTCTTGGAATATTGGATCGAAAACCTATGAACCCTATGGTTGGCCGATCGGTTTTGGGTCTCAAGGAGGGGATCGGTTTTAGTTGTGTCTAGGGTTTACAATGGATAGCAAATAATGACTTCAAAGGTTCATTACATAGGTACTAAACTTGTAGTCCAAGTTAAACACAAATTCCCCTTCCCCCTTGATACTTCGACCGACCCCCCCCCCCTCTTTAGTTTCCAATCATGGATTAGAACACAATTAATCTTCTACTTACTAATTGTTAAGTTTACAAATTAGTTATAACATCTAACGATATAACTAACAATCTTTAAACATTTCGTGATTCATATTAATATAATTAATAAAAATAAATAAGTATATTAATTACATTAACAATGTTCTCTAAGTATACACGTGTGTGCCCCAATAGGCTTACGTATTTTTCGGCTATATTGATTTGATGTGAACACTACCAATAGCTCCCAATTGCGATCATCACAATCACAGTAGCATATACTAACAATAGTAAGCGTCTAGCAACACCCCATTGCTCCCAAAAATACCTGAGTGTGGTTTCGTAAAACAACTCAGTTAAATGGTTTATAATTTAAACATCCTTTTGTTTCAGTCACTTGTTAAACAATGGTTGTGGATCAAAGTTATTCCATATTGTTTAACTATTTTGTTTCTCGTTTTAGATATTAATCAAGATTACCAAACGTAAACAAGCATCATCTTGATTTACACTTTGGGGACAACCATGCAAACATCTGATTAATTCAGTGAGGGGCCCAATAGTATCATACTCCAGAAAACAAGTGGATGAACAAATTCTATTTTGACTGCACGTGTCATTCATTTGCTTCACATCACTTTCAAAAATAGCCTTTACCTTGTTCATGACAACGTTGAACTATAACAAAAAAGAGATAACCACACATGCAAGACCTACTTGCATCTCAAGTCTAAGGACGAATAAAATTAACCACTTGCGAGAATCACTTAATGACGCCGATCCATAAAGTGATAACTCGTAGGTTTGGGGAAGTATAATATCCATAGCACGTAGATAACACGTGAGTTTGATGGACACATCCTTAGTATTCAATGTGTAGAACCGTAGAGGAGGGGTGAATACGGTCTTTTTGGCTTCCTCGAAGTTTATTGACTTCAAGCCTCAAAGATCACCAAGTGGTTTTACAACAATAATCACAACCACATTTATAACCGAAGTATATAAAGCATGTAAAGAGACACCATGATATATACTGGTTCAGGATGGGGGGTTTATACCATCCGTACGTCCAGTTGTGAATCCACGACATAATACTATTCACTAAGTATAATCCTTTTGGTGGAATACAAACCGTTACAACTTCACTCCACAGATATGCACAAAGATCGGTGCTCACTAAGAAGAGCTACTCCTAACGGTATTCCGCCCTCAGAAACCACCCAAAAGAATCTCGTGATTCGACTTCCCAAAAATACCACAAAGACTTCCCACCAGAAGTATCAACCCTAACTAGATCTCCAATGATCTAGGCTTAGTCACCAAGACACAAGACTTCCCTTTCAACCAAATCGAATAGGAATGTTTGATTGTTTAAATCAAATCTGTTAGTGCAAATATTACGATATTTAAACTAAACGATTTCTTCGGTTTTAATAATGACAAACATGTAACTTGTAATGCATAACGTAAAATGTGCAAGTTACTTGTAAACACAAATCATCAATGCATATTTACATCAACATCTCTCGACGTCTCAAGTATTCTTCAACAGAGTCGTAGATTTTCATCCCGACGTAAATCACTCGAGGTATGAACAAACAAATTTAAACTTGACGGATGATCAAAGAAATAAATTTTTTGTTCTAAACGTCACATTTTTAATGTGACAAAACATTTTCTCAAAAATACATTTTACAAATTCTTTTTGAATTAAAAAGAAATATTTTATTTTGAAAAATAAGTTTAAAAGTCCCAATAGCTATTTCCCCCCAAATCAGCTCCAAACTTCCCCAAATAAACTTTTACCACTAAAAACAAAATTTGGAGCGTCCCTGTCTGGGACGGTACCACAGTACCACTAAATTTAGTGGTACCGTCGGGTATTTAGTGGTACCGTCCATACGTAACGGCTAATTTTTTCTTTGCCTATAAATAGTGAACCATTTTACACTTTTAACTTTATTTTTTCAGTTAGTTTTCTCTGGTCTAAACCCTTCTTATTTAGATCACTTTCTTTGATCATTTAGAGAGTCTTAGTTTGTTTAAGAGTGATCCTTTCATCCAACCAAGAGATCACCTTCATTCCTCTACTAGTGCATGACAAGAACACCTAGTATCACAAAGATACAAAGTGTTATAGTGTTAGTCTAGTGCACTCGTAACACTTGTTACGCACTTGTGGTATCCTAGCATACACCAAGGTGATTTTCTTTTGAGTAGTTTGTGAGAGTAGATCATTATGATCTTGTTAAGATCTTGGAGATCTCTTGTAGCTTGTGGGCTTGTGTGTTGATCAAGTGGATCAAGGGTAGATCGGGTAGATCGAGTCAAGTAAGAGTAGATCATTGTGATCTTGTTGAGATCTTGGAGATCTCTTGGAGCTTATGGGCTTGTGTGTTGATCAAGTGGATCAAGGGGATCTAGGGTAGATCGAGTCAAGTGAGAGTAGATCATTGTGATCTTGTTGAGATCTTGGAGATCTTTTGTAGCTTGTGGGCTTGTGTGTTGATCAAGTGGATCAATGATAGATCAGGTAGATCAATTCAAGTGTGTTGATTGTGTGAAGTAGTAAGGATCATGTGGATCGTTGTAGATTGGTACTATCTAAGATTAGTAATCGACATTTAGCTTAGTGTCAGAAATAAGGATATGCGACGTTGTACGGTTTTCCCCGCCTGAAAGGAGCTTGTTGATTAGTGAAGTAACTCCCGAGTTGGGTACTCGGGGAGTGGAGTAGGGCGAAGAGGAGCTTCGTGACCGAACCACTATAAATTATCGTGTCTGGTTTGCGCCTTCTTTACTTTTATTTTAGGCTTTATCGCTTTATATTTATATTGCATTGCATTCATGTTTGTGTGGTTTGTTGCTTATATTATGTTGATTATGTGTTGGGTCAAATAGTTGAGTTGATAAAGACAAAACATATGAAACATGAGGGACTATTGATGACAAAGAATGAAACTTCACAAAAGGAAAAGATTACTATGTATCTTTTATTATTCTAGATTATTCTTTGTGCAACCCTAATCCTCTATTATATAAAGAGGATTAGAGGCGTAGGTTTTATGTGTGTGTGTCAAGATGCAGACGTCTAAAAGAGTTCGTTGTGTCTAGGCATCGAGTTCCTACTACGGATGCCTAGGTTTTGTGTATGTTAATAGTTGTTAGAGATGATGACGAAAAACCTTGATAATAATAAGGAATCTTTTGTTATTCCGCTGTGCATCTTGTTTTGATCATTATTATTGTGTTTATTGTTTATCCTAGATCAAGGTCTAAACAACCTAGAGTCCAAAACGGTCCAAGAACTTATTTGATGATGGCGTGCATAAGTTCTATCACGTGGTATCAGAGCGGGGGGCTCTCGATCTAGGGATGTTACAAGGTTCTACTGTCGAAGAAGATGCAGTTTTTAAGAAGGTACGATTTGGTTGTTAAAAGGTATACACGAATTTATTTATTTTTTATATCAATCCGTTAAATATATGTGGCGACAATGGTGAATTCTTCTAAAGTGCATTGGTCAATCGTTGTCATGTGGTAATTAATTAGATTACCTCGTACTGATTTGAATAAGTTGGTGTCGGTAGTTCGTGAATTTAATATGGTCAGTGGAGAGATTGTCAATTACTGTACGGTGGTTTAGTATATTAGGCTACCCGGAGAGGAAGCGGTTTGCCCAAATGGTTTGGATCACACCGGCGGTAACACCGCCGCCGGTGTTGATTTTATGGGAAAATTTTGTGGAAATTGGTATCCTTCTCCGCTGGCCATAAAATCAAATTGGTACAAAAATTGGAACGTTGGAATGTATTTAATGCAAAAGACAAGAAGGAGCGTTGGATGTTTACTGCAAAAATGGAACGTTTGAAACAATAAATCCAAAAAAAAAGTATATGTTGGATGTTTAAAAAAAAATCCCTATATATATTTTCAACCCCATCTAAACCCAAAAACTTAACTATATTCAACCTAAAACACATACAAAAACCATGGATTCAAGAAAACAAAAAAATGTTTCATCCGGGTCTAAAGGTCGAGGCCGAGGTGTTCAAGAAAAGGGAAAAAAAAGGTTGATGAAGTGTCGTCAAAGGCGGAGAGTCTTGTTGATTCCGTCAACTCACATTTTGAAGCGAAGAACAAACTGATGGCAGATATGGCGGAAAAGACACAACAACTTTTGGACCTCCAAATAGAAGAAGCTAAAGACAGGAAAGAGAGGCGAGACTTGAAGTTCTACATGGATCCGCATGACCATATCGAACATCCTAGCATGTTGGAGTTTATAAAGAACAAAAAACGTCAACTCGCAGCAAAATGGGGTTGGCCATGTAATTTCTAGATGGGTATTAGTTGTAGTTTTATGTCGTATTTTTTATGTCGTATTTTTTTTTTCATGTAATGGACTTTTATTTTTGTATTAATAAAATTGTATGTTTTTATTATAAATTGTTTAGTTTAAATATTAAAAAGAAAAAAAAAAATTGGGAGGTATGAGATTTTATGGCCGCTAGTGAATTAGGTTGGGAGGTATGAGAATTTATGGGAATGAGTTGGCTGAAGATGATTGGTTGAATTTGGGAGGTATGGATACTTCAGAAGCATGACTCCTAGTACCCTTATAATGGGTCGGTAATTAAAGCTGTTGCTATTATTGTCTTTTGCAAGTTGCAAAGTGAAGTCAATTTGGTTTGATGATACAAGGATTTGATCTGTTCAAGATAAAAGGTGAATTTATTATCTGATTTGTTGTCTCTTACACATGGGTTTGTGGATTAATTAATTCAATTGTGGGTACGAAGCTACTGATTCAATTTTGATGAGTATTAATGATGATCATGTGTGAAGGTTTGTCGCTAGTGGAGGTTTGATACTGACTAAGGGTGTTGATATCTACACATATGAATTTGATTCATACACATAAATATCATTGTAAATTTACCATTATGCCCTCCTTTATATTTTAGTCATATATTATTTGGAGGGCATAATGGTCAATATACAATGTTATTTATGTGTATGAATCAAATTCATATGTGTAGATATCAATTGCTCTGACTAAAGGTGTAATTAATTAATCGGTGAGTAATTTATTTAAGTTTGTCGTATTACACATGTGGGTGTCAGTGGTAAAACATGAGGTAATTTGATTCAACGTGAAGTACTAATTCGGACAGTATCTTTATTGTTTGGTATTATTAATACTACTGCTCGAAGGTTTTTATACTGCTGCTCGCTTTATGTTTCTGCTGCTAGCATTATTGGATTCTATTGCTACCCTCAAAATTGTACTGCTAGTTTATTTTTTTAGTGCTGCTCGGGTAGTGATTCTGCTGCTAGTTGAATTTTAATGCTGCTGCTCTTTGTAATTCCTACTGCTGCGTTTAAATGATTTATGGCGACACGTAAAGAGTTTTATGGTTCGATATAGTTGCATGATTTACAAGCAGTAAGGGGAAGTACATATGATTGATTGGAGATTTGAGACATACACATGGGATATTGGATGACGCACACAGGAGAGTTTATTGAGGCAGTAATCATGTTAACACTGATTGGAGTTCGTTACTTTTTCTACATGGTTTCTACTGCTTTACCAAAGAACTGTTTATATTGTTTACTACAACTTGATATCGTATATTATTGTTGTCATCTTTCAAACCTAATGCGGAATTAGGATGCTCATTCATGGATGGTACAACATGGTGTTCGTTATTATTGTTGGTTAGTTATTCGACAAGTTCTTTCAAATGGTTAACATATGGGTTTCAGGGGAAGCTTAAGTGTTAAAATGATTAACCATTTATATGCTACATCGAGGTGAAGGTTTTTATGATTGCTCGTTGGTATTTTTACTGAAGATTTGGGATTTTTTTTTTTTTTTTTTTTTTTTTTTTTTTTTTGTCTTGGATTCATTTATAAAAGAAAGCGTTTTGGTGTTCATTAATGGAGGGCGATTCAAGACATTGGAAGACTAAGTTGGATGTATGGTACTGATTCGTGGTTATGAAGATCAAGGTTGCATATTTTTGTCCCCTAATTGATGATGACAAAAAGGGGAAGAATATTTTGAAGATTGCAGCTTGAAGATCCTTGATGATTTGCATGGTGTAAGGGGAAGTCGCATGTTTCATGACATATTAACTTCAGGGGAAGTTCATGCTTATTGGTTTTGTCAATATCAACTAGGGGAAGATTGTTGGGTCTAATAGTTGAGTTGATAAAGACAAAACATGTGAAACATGAGGGACTATTGATGACAAAGAATGAAACTTCACAAAAGGAAAAGATTACTATTATATAAAGAGGATTAGAGGCGTAGGTTTTATTTGTGTGTGTCAAGATGTAGACGTCTAAAAGAGTTCGTTGTGTCTAGGCATCGAGTTCCTACAACGGATGCCTAGGTTTTGTGTATGTTAGTAGTTGTTAGAGATGATGACGAAGAACCTTGATAATAATAATGAATCTTTTGTTATTCCGCTGTGCATCTTGTTTTGATCATTATTATTGTGCTTATTGTTTATCCTAGATCAAGGTCTAAACAACCTAGAGTCCAAAACGGTCCAAGAACTTATTTGATGATGGCGTGCATAAGTTCTATCATTATGTTTGTATCATGGTTTAATTGTGTTTGTGTTGTAGTTTACTTTATATCATCTCTAGATGTTTTATGATCTTTGTTGACACTTTTCATATTACGTCACACTTGATCGGGTGTTTGATACAAAAAGTTTTTAAGTTCTTAAATGAAAACGTATTCACCCCCTCCCCCCTCCCCCCTCTACAGTTTCCACAATTGGTACCCGAGCCACGTCGCTCAAATTTTTAAAAACAAATGGTTTTCAAAATTGAGTACGATCTATGTATCAAATTACCCATGAAGGTGATAAAATATGAAAAGTATTTACTTGCTTAATACTTACAATTTTTGTTGTTAAGTATACTTTGTCATACTAGCTTGAAGGTTTTCTTAAACCAATAAATGAATAGAGTTTGTAAGTGTCCGGTCATGTCTTTAGAAAGAGTCGTAAAGTCATGCAGTTTTGAAAGGAGTGTTTGGGACAAACCATTATTTTGTAGTAAAAGTATTATCGTAAATGTATTTTTCAGTGCTAAACATGGAAATGATGCTTAATATATATTTTATATGTTCGGTATCTATTTTTATTAAATTTTACATCTTTCCGTCGAGTCTCCGCACTAAAATAATAAACTGAATCAGTGAACAGGTCACGGTACCACTAAATATAGGATGGCACCGTTATATTTAACGGTGCCGTGGGGTATTTAACGGTACCGTGTATTAGTCTGTCTGTTTTCAGTATTGGGTCGTTTTCAGAAATTCATATAAAATCGACCATAAGTCTGTAGGAGTCGTGTCACCCATCATTTTAAACAAAGTTGAGTCTACTTTCATTTGAAAAATACTTTTATGAATTAGTTCTAAATGAAATTATATTAGAATCCTTGATTTTCAACTAAAGGTCTTTTTGGTCATGTCGTTTGCGTAAATTCTTGGTTTAACTGAAAAAGGGCGTTTCAACTTTTGAACCTTGACGTATTTTCAAAGTGACTTGGTAAAAATTATTGAAATGGGGAGGAAACCAATTCGTTTTCAAATAAAATCAAGCTTAGTATACATTGTTATACTTAATACACAAAATGACGATTAGTATTTTTGTGTGTTATGCTAAATGACTATTTGTTTTTCTTTGTGTCTTAGTATTGTTAGTTAATATTTTTGTGTGCTTATTGTTATCTTTAGTTGAGCTAATTATATCTATAATCACAAGCTTTTTACATGCCTTGTTGCCATGTGTTAATTATTAGTTTTTCAGTTTATGCGTTAATAGGACTTAGACTAGACTTCTTGAACTAAGTTGCTTAATTGATTTTAAATTGCATATAGGCATAGACCACTTTTCTTGCATATGTGTTTTCGACATCTTGCAAGTTTTAAGATGCTTTAGTAACTGATGAGTGTCTAAATACTCATCATTTTATTCCCATCTGAACTGCAAAAACATTTAAAAACACTCAGAAATGCTTCAAAATACAGAAAATATCTTTGAATTGTGGTTTTATCTGTTTCATGTGCAAAAGGTTTAAAAACGGGACGAAAGCGAACATTTTTGGATTGACTCGGAAATAATTGTGCATTTGATCAAGTGAAGACGAAAGTCAAAGACGGAGTCAAAGTCAACCCCCAAAATCCCAAAATGACACAAATGGTCCCTCGAAATAGTTTTGATTTTTGGCAGCTTTAGTCCTTGGATTTTCAACATTATTACAACTTTGGTCCCTAAAGTTAAAATAAAATCCAATTCTAATCCTAACCAACTAAACCCTGCCAACCCAATAATTAAATAACCCAACCCACCTTTCCTAACCCAAGCCCACTTAAAACAAAGCCCAAACCTGACCCTTTTAGTTAACCCAGAGTTTGACTTCGGTCACAACAAGCTGTTCTGGGGGTATAAGCTATTTAGGAAGGCTTTTTCTGGGTTTTCTAGCTTGTGTGAACAAGCTAGAAGTGTTCTTGGTCCTTGTTCCCTTGTTCTATTAGCAAAATCAGCTGTAAGCTTTTTGAATTTTTAGCCTTAAATCTTAGTGTACTGTGCAATAGCTTATTGTTAGCTTATTATTGTTATTTATTGCTTATTATTAGTTTCTAAGTATATTTCATCAGTTGTATCAGTCTTATATAGCCTTTTGCTCATTTTACTTAAAAACTCTAAAAAAAAAGCCAAAAATAGCTTATTTAGATTAGAGCTTATCTCTGTGCTTAATTGTGTTAGAAATTTGCTTTTTAGTGATAATTATAACTAGTTGTTAAGTTTGTTTTCAAAAACCTAGCTTCAACTAGCCTGTGCTAGTTTAAAAAGCAAAACAGCCCTTCATTAAGGGGTGTTTGGTTCATAGCTTAAGTTGGTCCATTCAGCTTAGTACTGTTCAATTACCACTTTGGCAACTTTGATTGAGCTTATCTGAGTCCATATAAGCTGATTTTAAGAGGTGATAAACTGTTTTAAGCTGTTTTGAGTATTTGAGTTAGTGAGTTCATTTGTGAGGTCTGATAAGCCCATATAAGCCTCTAATAAGCTTGTGCTTATTTGGACCTTATATTTGCATTTCTGAGACCCTTTTAGTCAAGTTGGAGTAACATAGAAACCTGTTCAATAGTCCATGTGGTTTGTGCCCTCTGCACATACCCTGATCATCACAACCCCAAAGTGTGCAGCCCTGCACACTTTTCCTAGATCAATATAGGTGCTTAAGTAAGTTAGTAAGTGCATAATTTCTTATTCTCTTAGTAGCTTGCCATTTGACCTTTGCTTAAATCTCAAAATCAGTCATTAGTTTACCTTATTCAAGCTTTAATCAAGCTCAAAAATTGGCCTGATCAAACAAACTCAATACTGAGTCATCAGTATTGAATTTGGTTAATTGAGCCAACTTTCTAGCTTATTCTTAAGCAACAAATAAGCTCTACTTGTTCTGATTTGTGGTTTATAAGTTCCTTGCTAGGTCTACTTTTAGTATCATCAGCTTTTATAGTTTCTAGTAGTATTATAAGTGCTTATTTATAAGTCCAAAATTACCCCTTTGGACTGAAGGTGCCCTGCACACAGCAGTCCCTTGAGGTGATTTTGCTTATTTGAGCTTATCAGCTTATTACCCTAGCTTTTCTTGGATCAATTAGCTTATTTGTACTTATCTCAGTCCATTTTAGCTTTTTCCTTTTACTTTTAGCTTATTTTATAGCTTATAGCTTATTTCACTAAATCCAAGTCTTAAAACCTTAAAACTTCAACTGTTAAGCTTTTTGAGCTTATTAGAAGCTTATTCAGCCATATTAAAAATAAGTTCCTTTTTTAAAGTAGCTTATAATTAGCTTATAAATAGTTTTCAAAAAGAAAAGTCCAAAAAAATAAGTTTGAGCAAAAAGGGTGTGTGTGGATTCGAACCTGGGTTCCCTAGGTGACTAGTTCATTGCATAACCAGCTGGGCTAGCTCACTTATCAGTTATACTTTGCATCAGTTTTTATTTATACCTTTTTCATTTTAACCCTTTTTAGTTTTTAGCTTATATAAGCTGTTCAGCTTATAGCAGCTTATCAGAATAAGCTGACACCACCTTTTTATTTTTCTTAGCCTTTTAATAACTTAAAATAATTTAGAAAAAAGTTTCATAATTTTCTGAATAGTCTTAATATTTTTAATCTTTTAATTATTTTAAATTAGTAATTAAATCATAATAAATAGAATAATAATCAGAAAAATATAATTTCAATTTTCAAAATTTTCTTTTATCAAGTAGATTCTAGGAAAAATATAATCATCTATGTATACCTTAGGAAAAATAAAATATAAAATAAGTGATAGTTTCTATTTAATAGATTTTATCTTTTTAATTTTTTTATTTAAGCACTTTTCATTTTTATAATTTTATTAGCTTCTTTTCACCTCATAATATTTATAGAAAAATTTTTAGATTTTTCTTTGTTCATTTAGTATTTATTATAAATTAAAATAGTTTAAAAAGTAATTAAATAATAAATTATTAATAATAATTAAAAATATAAATTTAATTTCTAAAATTTTCTTTTCTTAAATAGAACCTAGAAAAATAATTTTACACTTGTAGGATTAGTTTTCTAATTCACTTTTCTATCCCGTTTTAGATTTCCCGTTACGCGTTTTTAGTTTATTTAATTCGCGTTTAATTTTCTTTTGTATATTTGTTTTTCATATATCAATTAGAATTAATTAAAAATCAAAAATCTCATATCTAATCATCAGTCACTCTAATCCAAAACTTAAACAATTTGCCCATTCGCACCTCGTTGGGAAACGATCCGGGTAATCACTTACCTGGTTTCACACTACACACAAACGTGAGTTTTTGCAAGTATCCTTTTTCACAAAGGGGTGATTTGTATTTATTCACGCGTATCCGTCATTGCATAATATTTATATATACGTTTTAGCACGGATCAAATTTTGGCGCCGCTGAAGTTCCTATTTCCCATAAACCATATAAAATACAAAAATATTTTTCTTTTCTTTTATATATATAATATCATATAAAAATTAATAAAAAACCCAAAAACATTTTCCGTTTTATTGTTAAAATAAAAGATTAAAAGCAAAATTAATATAATATTCCTCAACTTGGGTATTATCATAATAAGTTCCCAAACCAAAGATTAAAACTTGCCTTTGTGTCGCTTGCGAATTCGGCTCACCTTTGATTGATAAACAAACTATAACGGAGGTTTAAGGATAGTTTGACATTAAATTGTCGAACTGAAAGAAGCGGGTTTTTAAGGAGCATTAATTGCCCACCTTTGCTTCTCCGCCACTCTGTGTGTTTTTCAGTCAGAGAGCTACCGTACGCTGGTTGATTTAAGGTTTAAGTTCCTTGTGTTTTGCTTCGATCTTGATTTAATTAAAATATTTTATTTAGTGCATGCGCACTCGTTCTTCCACGTCGACAAGTCCTTTACGTGAACTCGTAGATATTTCGAGAAGACGTAATCGTAGACGTGCTGCCCGAATAGTCGAACCCGAGATTCGTGTTGTTCCCATTGATAATATGGCAGACGAACGAACAATGGCTGAGATGCTCCAAGCACCCACCGAGGGTTACGGAGATGCCATCGTTTTACCACCCATCGATTCTGATCATTTTGAACTGAAAACGCATTTGATTCAACTCGTGTCTACAAACCAATTCCACGGGTTTGAACGAGAAGATCCGTATGCACACATCCGTTGGTTCAACAAGTTGACCTCTACAATCAATTACAAGGATGTGCCACAAAAAGTTATCAAATTGATGCTATTTCCGTTTTCTCTCGAAGGGGCAGCCCGGATTTGGCTGGATAAAGAACCCCCTCGATCCATTGAAACTTGGGAAGATCTCGTAAAGAAATTTGTCAATTATTTCTTCCCTCCATCAAAGACGACTAATCTGAAAAATGAAATTTCTGGATTTCGTCAAGGTTTTGATGAAAACTTCGGAGAGGCATGGGACAGATTTAAAGATCTCCTAAGAAAATGCCCGCATCATGATTTCACGGAGTTACAACAGATCAATACGTTTTATAATGGGTTGAATGGAAACGATCAAGATTCACTTAACGCAGCCGCCGGTGGCAATATCTTAAATCGTAAACCTAAAGAGGTGATTGAAATTTGTGAAAATAAATCAAAAGTTCCTATTTCTCGAAACAAAGTGAATGTTCCTGTCACTCCTGCTTCTTCATCCGGTAACTCATCAGAGTTAGCCTTTCTAACGGACGCAATGCGTTGTATGATGAAGGAAATGAAAGAAATGAAAGAAATGAAGAGTGAAATTCATAAACCGGAACAAATCAAAGCCATAAACAAAGTGTGTGAAACTTGTGGTGGCCCGCATGCGTATTATGATTGTCAAGCAACCGATGCTTCTCTTTACCCAGCTCCCGTAGCTGCAGTAAACCAAAATCAATACCGTCCGCATGCTGAAACTCAGTACCGAGCACCGAATGCTATGGTACCACCTGGTTTTCCACCCGTGCCAAATCAAAATCGCTTTGTTCAAAATCAAGGACAAAATTTCAACAATTCCCAAAATTTCAATCAAAACCGAGGTCAGAATCAGGGGAATTTTAACCAAAAGCCATGGAATCTCCAAAACCAAAATCAGACATCCTCGGATGAGTTGCTTAAGCAATTCATAAAATCTCAAGAGGAGACAAATAGGACCCAATATGAGACAAACCAGTTATTGGTTACCCAAATAAATGACATAAAAAAATCTTTAAATGATCTACCTTCTACCTCGGGAGGTCTCCCAAGTAACACTGTTGTCAACCCAAGGGGTGAACTCAAAGCTGTCACTACACGTAGTGGTAAAGCTCATGATGGACTCAAGGTGACAAAGGACCCGGTACTTCCCTCTAACAATGGAAGTGCTAAATACGTCCAACCTATGTTTGTCCAAAACTCTACACCCACAATTGCTCCTAAACCGTCCAGAATAGATCCTACTCTTTCACGATTTACGGTTAAAAGTTTGTCAAGCAAATTTAGTGAGCAAAGGACAGCTAGAACTTATTCCAATATCCTCAATGCTGCTCCTATCAGTGCAATTGATGACAGTGATGATGATGAAAATACCAATTTCATCAAAGCTATCACCACTCGTAGTGGTGCTGCTTATGAAGGACCCTCTGGTCCTATTCCTCCTCCGTTGTATGAAATGGAAAAAGAGACGGAGGATACAACGGACTAAGTGCAAATTCCAAGCCTACAAAGTACAGCACAAGTCCATCCTCCGGTTGTCCCGAAAAAGAAATCCAAACCAGGAGTTGTCTTTGAATCTGTTGAGACTCTTGAAGTTGCTGCCCCTAAATCCAAACCTTATATTCCTTACCCATCGCGCTTAAATGAGCAAAAGCTCCGTGAAAAGGCTAGTCAACAAATGGACAAATTCTTTCAAATCTTTAAAGAATTATATTTTGACATAAGTTTTGCGGATGCTATCATTCTGATGCCCAAGTTTGCATCAACAATCAAACACTTGTTAAGCAACAAGGAAAAACTGATTGAAATGGCTAAAACTCCATTAAATGAGAACTGCTCAGCAGTTATCTTGAAAAAGCTTCCCGAGAAGCTTGGAGATCCTGGAAAGTTTCTAATACCTTGTGTATTTCCTGGAATGGTTGAATGCTATGCCTTGGCCGATCTTGGTGCAAGCATCAACCTGATGCCTCATTCAGTGTGGAAGAAACTTTCTCTTCCGGCTCTTACTCCTACCTGCATGACTCTTGAGCTTGCAGATCGAACTATATCACTTCCTCTCGGCATTGCCGAGGATGTGTTTATGAAAGTAGGGAAGTTTCATTTTCCAGCTGACTTTGTGGTTGTTGAATTCGACGCAGATCAAAAGGTTCCTCTCATTCTTGGAAGAGGATTCCTAAAAACGGGCCATGCTCTTATTGATGTATTTAAGCATGAGATCACATTGCGTGTGGGTAATGAAGCTGTTACCTTTAACCATGATCAAACGTCGAGGTACTCCTCAAATTATGATTCTGAATCGGTTAACCTAATCGATGTCATTGATATTGCTTCAAAGGAGTACTCTCAAGTAAGTGTTGGTTATTTTCATAATTCTGTGAGTGGGGATCCCACCACATCTTCTCAACTTATCATAGCCGACTCTTCCCCTTCTCTCACTTCATTTGAGGGAAGTGATCACTTTTGGGATGAGGTCGAGGCTTTTCTTGCTCTAGATAGTTCACTTCCGAATGAGGTTGATGATAACTATCTTGATCCTGAGGGGGACATTCTTTTTCTAGAAAGTTTGTTAAACGAAGATTCATCTTCCCCTCTTCCACCAAAACAACTTCATAATGAGGAAATTAAGTCAGTTGAGAAAACTGATAAATTTCCTGAGATCAAGTTTAAGGACTTGCCTCCTCACTTGAATATGCAATTCTTGAGGAGGAAGTTTTTATCTTAATTGCTATTCAGATCTCTCTTCTTCCCTTCACCTACCCGGTGATTTCCCCTATCCTTCACTCATTCGGGAGTGAGGATATTACCTTTGACCCCGGCATTTTCCATCTAACATTGGTTTAAAGCCGGATATATCTCATCGGTGTGGACCTTTCATATACTTCAATGTTTATCTAGACATCTTGAATGAAAGTCCGATTGAGATGGTCTCTTCCACTTGCTTCCCCATGAACCAATGAATTCGGGGTCGAGTCAAGCTAGCGACTCGGTTAATAAAAACAGTAGTAAAACATGGGTTTTCACCCATGTCTCACCCAAGTGTGGGGGAGATGCCCCACATGTTGTAAATATGTACATTATATATATATATATATAAAGGCTATTAGTATTTCCTTTTTACGTTCTAAGTGTTGGTTTAACAGCCGGTACTTTGAATATTGAGGGCAATATTCAGTTCTAAGTGTGGGGGGAATTCTAGCGAATTTGATCATATGTACCATCTAGTACCCCCATTTTGGCCAAAATTTTAAAAAAAATTTCTCACTTAGAACGCAATAAATGGTTATCAGTCCGCCATGTCTAACCCACATAAGGATTGGCTAATCCGAGAGCAAACGGCTCTTGGTAAAGATGTCTCAAATCCGTTTATGGCTTACAATTTGCCAAAAATTGTATGGTATTCAACTCCCCATATCTTTATAAGTGAAGAGTTGGCTAGCCCGCAAGGTTATGGCTTGTGGTAAAGGCATTGGAAAACCATGATTGGTAATCAGCTCACCAAAGATAATAACTGTATTTTATCTAAGAGTTGGCTAGTCCAGAAGCAAACGGCTTTTGGTAAAGACAAGTCAAATCCGTTGACAGCTGATGATTTACTCAAAATCATTTGGTTATCATTGTACCAAAGTATCACATACTAAAACATTGGCTACTCCAGAAGTAATGGCTTTTGGTAAAGAGACATAAAATCCATTAAATTTTCATAAAAGATTGCTAGGGACTAGCAATAGTTTAGTGTGGGGGATTGATGAGTGTCTAAATACTCATCATTTTATTCCCATCTGAACTGCAAAAACATTTAAAAACACTCAGAAATGCTTCAAAATACAGAAAATATCTTTGAATTGTGGTTTTATCTGTTTCATGTGCAAAAGGTTTAAAAATGGGACGAAAACGAACATTTTTGGATTGACTCGAAAATAATTGTGCATTTGATCAAGTGAAGACGAAAGTCAAAGACGGAGTCAAAGTCAACCCCCAAAATCCCAAAATGACACAAATGGTCCCTGGAAATAGTTTTGATTTTTGGCAGCTTTAGTCCTTGGATTTTCAGCATTATTACAACTTTGGTCCCTAAAGTTAAAATAAAATCCAATTCTAATCCTAACCAACTAAACCCTGCCAACCCAATAATTAAATAACCCAACCCACCTTTCCTAACCCAAGCCCACTTAAAACAAAGCCCAAACCCGACCCTTTTAGTTAACCCAGAGTTTGACTTCGGTCAAACTCTTCTCCCTCAATACCACCATCCCGCCAAACCAATACCACCATCTCCACCGCCTTATCTTTGACAAACCCACCACCTTCCACCTATCCCACTCACCTAACAAGCCAATATACATTTAATGCTTCTTCTCCAGTACACTCCATCAGAGATAGTGGATTTTTCCACTATCTCAATTTTGGGGCCAAAAATCCATATGAAGGGCTGAGATCAGTTGAAGACTATCCAAGGGCTCAGAAAGATTCAGAGGAAGAGATAGGACTAATCCCACTTTATTTTTGTATAAATAGGTCACAATGTAAGCCTTAATGGCTAAGTAGTTAATGTAGCATAATCGTATTTCTTATTTAGTCTTTATAATTTGTAATTTCAAAGTTCAGTTGTTAATTCAAGTGTTGTTTAAGTTAATTGTTACAAGTTAAATCAGTTGTGTACTCAGTTTCATGTTTAGTAGAAATTTAAGTTTTCTTATAATTCGTATTAAGCTCTTTAAGGTTAAGAATCATTCACAAATACTCCCCACCCTTGCTACAAGCTTATATAAGCTTATTATAGCTTTTGTAAGCTTATATTAGTGAAGAACTGCTCTAAATTCAAGAAATCAAGAAAGTCAATGAAAGTCAACATAAGCTCACAACAAGCTGTTCTGGGGGTATAAGCTATTTAGGAAGGCTTTTTCTGGGTTTTCTAGCTTGTGTGAACAAGCTAGAAGTGTTCTTGGTCCTTGTTCCCTTGTTCTATTAGCAAAATCAGCTGTAAGCTTTTTGAATTTTTAGCCTTAAATCTTAGTGTACTGTGCAATAGCTTATTGTTAGCTTATTATTGTTATTTATTGCTTATTATTAGTTTCTAAGTATATTTCATCAGTTGTATCAGTCTTATATAGCCTTTTGCTCATTTTACTTAAAAACTCTAAAAAAAAAAAGCCAAAAATAGCTTATTTAGATTAGAGCTTATCTCTGTGCTTAATTGTGTTAGTAATTTGCTTTTTAGTGATAATTATAACTAGTTGTTAAGTTTGTTTTCAAAAACCTAGCTTCAACTAGCCTGTGCTAGTTTAAAAAGCAAAACAGCCCTTCATTAAGGGGTGTTTGGTTCATAGCTTAAGTTGGTCCATTCAGCTTAGTACTGTTCAATTACCACTTTGGCAACTTTGATTGAGCTTATCTGAGTCCATATAAGCTGATTTTAAGAGGTGATAAACTGTTTTAAGCTGTTTTGAGTATTTGAGTTAGTGAGTTCATTTGTGAGGTCTGATAAGCCCATATAAGCCTCTAATAAGCTTGTGCTTATTTGGACCTTATATTTGCATTTCTGAGACCCTTTTAGTCAAGTTGGAGTAACATAGAAACCTGTTCAATAGTCCATGTGGTTTGTGCCCTCTGCACATACCCTGATCATCACAACCCCAAAGTGTGCAGCCCTGCACACTTTTCCTAGATCAATATAGGTGCTTAAGTAAGTTAGTAAGTGCTTAATTTCTTATTCTCTCAGTAGCTTTCCATTTGACCTTTGCTTAAATCTCAAAATCAGTCACTAGTTTACCTTATTCAAGCTTTAATCAAGCTCAAAAATTGGCCTGATCAAACAAACTCAATACTGAGTCATCAGTATTGAATTTGGTTAATTGAGCCAACTTTCTAGCTTATTCTTAAGCAACAAATAAGCTCTACTTGTTCTGATTTTTGGTTTATAAGTTCCTTGCTAGGTCTACTTTTAGTATCATCAGCTTTTATAGTATCTAGTAGTCATATAAGTGCTTATTTATAAGTCCAAAATTACCCCTTTGGACTGAAGGTGCCCTGCACACAGCAGTCCCTTGAGGTGATTTTGCTTATTTGAGCTTATCATCTTATTACCCTAGCTTTTCTTGGATCAATTAGCTTATTTGTACTTATCTCAGTCCATTTTAGCTTTTTCCTTTTACTTTTAGCTTATTTTATAGCTTATAGCTTATTTCACTAAATCCAAGTCTTAAAACCTTAAAACTTCAACTGTTAAGCTTTTTGAGCTTATTAGAAGCTTATTCAGCCATATTAAAAATAAGTTCCTTTTTTAAAGTTGCTTATAATTAGCTTATAAATAGTTTTCAAAAAGAAAAGTCCAAAAAAATAAGTTTGAGCAAAAAGGGTGTGTGTGGATTCGAACCTAGGTTCCCTAGGTGACAAGTTCACTGCATAACCAGCTGGGCTAGCTCACTTATCAGTTATACTTTGCATCAGTTTTTATTTATACCTTTTTCATTTTAACCCTTTTTAGTTTTTAGCTTATATAAGCTGTTCAGCTTATAGCAGCTTATCAGAATAAGCTGACACCACCTTTTTATTTTTCTTAGCCTTTTAATAACTTAAAATAATTTAGGAAAAAGTTTCATAATTTTTCTGAATAGTTTTAATATTTTTAATCTTTTAATTAGTTTAAATTAGTAATTAAATCATAATAAATAGAATAATAATCAGAAAAATATAATTTTAATTTTCAAAATTTTCTTTTATCAAGTAGATTCTAGGAAAAATATAATCATCTCTGTAGACCTTAGGAAAAATAAAATATAAAATAAGTGATAGTTTCTATTTAATAGATTTTATCTTTTTAATTTTTTTTAATTAAGCACTTTTCATTTTTATAATTTTCTTAGCTTCTTTTCACCTCATAATATTTATAGAAAAAGTTTTAGATTTTTCTTTGTTCATTTAGTATTTATTATAAATTAAAATAGTTTAAAAAGTAATTAAATAATAAATAATTAATAATAATTAAAAATATAAATTTAATTTCTAAAATTTTCTTTTCTTAAATAGAACCTAGAAAAATAATTTTACACTTGTAGGATTAGTTTTCTAATTCACTTTTCTATCCCGTTTTAGATTTCCCGTTACGCGTTTTTAGTTTATTTAATTCGCGTTTAATTTTCTTTTGTATATTTGTTTTTCATATATCAATTAGAATTAATTAAAAATCAAAAATCTCATATCTAATCATCAGTCACTCTAATCCAAAACTTAAACAATTTGCCCATTCGCACCTCGTTGGAAAACGATCCGGGTAATCACTTACCTGGTTTCACACTACACACACAAACGTGAGTCTTTGCAAGTATCCTTTTTCACAAAGGGGTGATTTGCATTTATTCACGCGTATCCGTCATTGCATAATATTTATATATACGTTTTAGCACGGATCAGTAACCTTATTAGGAATGGAAACTAAGTTGGTTGATCATGTGTGTCGAAAGATATTGTCTTACACAATTATTTTCCAAAGGTTTAAGTGTAAAAAGTATATCACCTCAAAATACTTAACACTTTCATTAAATCCGTTACATGATCTCTAAAACATCACATATTTTGTCTTGCTTGAACATGGGTTGTCTAAACAAGATAAAAGACCATATTAATACATTAGTATTTAAGTAAAAGAAAATGTATTAAACTTACATTGATCTAACACACAAACAAAATGTTTTAAACATTTAGTATTTTACGTATGTTGTATAAAAATGGTTAAGTTAATTATTTTTATACAAATGATATGTCGAAAACTAAGAATATTATACTTAATAATATAAATAGTTTTTCGCAAATAAAAATTAATGACAATATCGAAGTAGTAAGTTAATATGTCATTAACCTCACGCATACAACTAGTATTAGAATAAATTGAACACATTCACTAAATTTTTATTTTTTAAAAGGAGTGATCGTGAGGGTCAAGAAAGATTTCGAGTACATATCAACTCATTATTCAAATTATGATTGATATCATCATCGAATCTAATTGACAAGTTTTCGAGTATGGACATGAAATTGGACCTAACGGTTGAATTGCTTCCAGGAGAGAAGTTGGGTTCGTGGTATAACCCGTAAAAATGGTCGTGTTTAGCCTGAATTAAGCACCACTAGTGATAGTCTCATACTCATTCTCTAACTTGAAAAATTTTCATTCCTACATTGGACTAAAGATAGTTTACATCGGTGAACTTTATCTCCCATTAGGATTTCATTTTGAACAAGTAGTAATTACGATCCTCCTTAGCGAACCTAGATTATTTGCATCCCACATATGTGTTTCAAAATGATAACATGTTCTCGTAAGATATGATTAAATTTCTTCATACTCTTAAATGCTAAATGATAATCATGTTTTGCATGATGTTTGCATTTATTCCTTATGTTCATTTTATATGATTTGCTTGTAAATTTTGCACCCACACTATGTCCTTTTAACACATAATGAATTAGGTATGCCTATCACTATGAACTCTTAGATGTCATATAGTCATACACTAGTGTCAAAGCCTATAAGTTAAAGTAGTCGTGAAATTGTCCTAATTCCTTGGTCATCATTTCGCTTTCTTCCAAGTAATACACCCTTTATCTTGGGGAGGTTAGATATAAACCCAGTAGAACTCGGAGTAGGTGTGACAACTTAAATATTTCATCCGAAATATTCAGGTAAATTTAACTTGCGATCGCAATTGTTAAATGTCATATCCGAAACATCATATTCAATCCTTTTAATAACATATGTTAAAACGCTCATCCAAAAGCTAAAAGCTAACATCAACCTTCGGGTGACAAAGGACTCACGAGTTACTATATAAGTGATTAGTAGTTCCTTTCATCCTCGTGTGAATATACACTTCTTAAGATCCCAAACCCTGCTGCGAATCAGCACCATAGGCATTGCTTTACGCCTTTCAAAACCCCGTGAAACACTCGCATGTGAAGCACATCAAAATCTGTAAATTAACCAAACCTCTCAAACGAGAATCCTTTAGCCATCTTCGTCTAGGTCTAGAAATGATGGAACACATTCCATGAATTTCACAATTCGCATGTGTTAAAATGCGTCCTTTAAATTCCTCTTATGACTACTTAAATATTTCACTGGAAATATTGAAGTCATCCCTTACATCTCGTCTCGTGATTTTTTAAATATTTCATTGGAAATATTAAGTCATCCCTCACATCCCTCTTATGACTATTTGAATATTTCACTGGAAATATTGAAGTCATCTCTTATATCTTGTCTCATGACTTTTTAAATAATTCACTGGAAATATTAAGTCATCCTTCACATTCCTCTTATGACTACTTGAATATTTCACTAGAAATATTGAAGTCATCTGTCATGTCTCATCTCATGACTTTTTAAATATTTCACTCGAAATATTAAGTCATCCTTCACATCCCTCTTATGACTACTTGAATATTTCAATGGAAATATTGAAGTCATATCTTGTGTCTCGTCTCATGACTTTTTAAATATTTCACTGGAAATATTAAGTCATCCTTCACATCGCTCTAATGACTACCTATGTATTTCCTCGGAAATATAAAAGTCATCTCTTCTCGTCTAGTACCGTTCATCTCGTAAAAAGAATTTATTAGGTATAAATTCTCTTCTCGTGTCAAAAAGTCTCACTAAATCAACAAGATTTATTCGTAAAATCCTTGTAAATTCCAATGACAACTTAAATATTTCATCCGAAATATTTAAAGTATATTTAATTTTCGAAATGCAATTAAATGTCATCTCTCGTTCTCAATCAACGTTCTTCGAATCCCGTTGGATTCATTCATAAAAGAATTTATTTGGTATAAATTCCTTCAATCTAAGGTCCAGAAAAATCACAACATATGTGAAATTTCTTTGTCGAAAATCAAATTTTGGGTCAAAACTGACCTCAGCAGGTCACGGCACCCTTAAATAAGGGACGGTCCCGCCAAATTTAACGGTATCGTCGGACCGTTTTCTACTGAGACAGTTTATTTTGTTTTCAATTCTCATTTTTCAAAAGCACTATCAAAACACATTCACTATAGTCTTGAACTAGAACCGTCTCTTATCAGAATAGATTCTGCCTATCTTCTGATTCCTTAGCTTTTTCCCCTTTCACTTCCGCATGGTACTAAACACACCATATGTTTGGTTACTTCCGTATCCATTGTCTTCTCAACTTATCTACACTTTTCAACCTTCGTTCTACACTACCAATGCTTCCGCATCCCACTCATCTTCCACACACTTCAAGCGAAGAACCGCTAGGATAAGTTGAGATAACCCTTCTTCATCAACATAGATAAACCCACTAGAACCTTATCACTAACCCCACAACGTTGAAGATTTTATCTTCTTAACCCTTAGCATATTTCCACGTAATCACATGCCTCATCATATGAATGTTCTATGAATATTCACAATGATTGAGAAGAGCTACGTGACTTCAAAGGTGATGTTTATTGTATGATATCCACCACTTGTCATGACGTTACTAAGCTCATCGCTTCCGTCAATGTTTGTTTTCCTATTTATTTTTTTACACATCTTGTCCAGATGGTCATCGATTAAGGGGGAGCGAAAACACACTCATATAGAATTTCAACAAACACTCTCAAGAACACACAAATGTGGTTCTTATTCCCTAGAAAACTTCCCTTTAGCTGCCCAGAACTAGGCTGCACAGGAAAATTCGTGAATTCCAGGTCACGGTACTATTAAATAGGCCACGGTACCGTTAAATTTAACGGTACCGTGCGGTATTTAGTGGTACCGTGCCCTTGTTTGACGAATTTTCACTGTTTCCTCTAAATCCCTGCATCCCTAACCTCAAACCTGCAAAATTTTACAAACTCACATACACCCTAAGATTCCCCTCACTACACCACAGGACACTACCACCAACTTTAATTCGAATCCCATAACTCTTGCCTATATAAGGCCTCACCATTGCAAGCTTATCTTGCATCTCATCTTCAAACCTCACATTAATATCATTCATCATCACACTCAACCCTTATAACTAAACTTCACTCTTGACAGTGATATTTAGTTTCAAAACCTTCAACCCTTATATCAATCCCACTCAAACCTTTTAGCTACACTTCACTCTTGACAGTGATAGTTAGTCTAAGAAGCTTTAACCCATCGATCATTACACTCAAACCTTACAACTATTCCTCACTTTGGATAGTGATAGTTAGTTCAATAACCTTCAATCCTCAAAATCACACGAAACCCTTCATGCACCAAATTATCTCTAACACACAACTAGGATCATCCAAACTAGAAATCTAGAACTTCGTTACCTCAACCCCGTTAGAGATATCCACCCACATTCCTGTTAGGATCACATGTACTTTTTCTTTTTCTCTTTTGAAATATATCATGCATCTCATTGTCAAAACCAACACTCTCCCATCTTATGGAATCATTTCCATTCGAATATTAGTGCGTGTCGTTCTCATTCTTATTTTTTTTAAACACTTCCATCGAGTCTACTTTATGGCATGACTTGTCATAATAGTAATAACATATATCTACCTCATTTAGAGTATGTCTTCTCAACAAACTATCCTTAACACCAATCATCTTAGGTAGATGATTATGTTGTTCAAAAGGTTTGTTAGAACTTGCCTTCCCAATGACAACTTGGAAGAAGTCATTTTGTGTGTCAGTCAACGAACGAATCTCGTTCTTGATAGTGTGATTGATTGAACAATTACACATTAGGTTGCCGGTCGGGTTGTGACAGTCAAGTGTCTTTGAATTGCAATATGCATTCATCTTTTTGCGTCGCTCAACTTTCTTGGGCTTTCTTTTTTCTCTTTATCCTTTTGGCACACTTTCATCACGTGTCTAACTTCTTGCACACTTTGATATGCTCATCAAAAAAAAATTTACCTATGTTTTTAACATAGTTTAACCCTTGCATGTCTTGCTATGTGTATTCTATCCCTATAATATTGCTCCTATTCTTTTATATATTATGTTGCGCAAAGCTAACCCATGAGGTAGGAAAAGCCTTTGTAAGAATTTGATCCATGGATCCGTTAGATACTAAGATAAATAAACAAGGGGATTCAATCACCATAGGGGAGCATTGAGCTAGGGGAGCTCGGGAGTATTTGAATACATAGCACGAAGTCTTTCTAATAGTGGTGATAGAAGACTTCATTGGGATGATGCAAGCTCGCCTTTTTGGGAAGAAAGGATAGTAGTGTAATAACGGGGAGTAGGGAGTGATTTCAAGGGAGAGCTAGAGGCAACTACCTTTTTGCTTTGACAAAAGGGGGAGAAGGGAGTGTAAACAGGTAACTTTTACATTTTACTATGTGTTACGGTTTACATATTTGTCATCATCAAAAAGGGGGAGATATTTAGTGAAAATATTAGGATATTTAAACTAAATGGTTTCTTCAGTTTTAATAATGACAAACATGTAACTTGTAATGCATAACATAAAATGTGCAAGTTACTTGTAAATACAAATCATCAATGCATATTTACATCAACATCTCACGACGTCTCAAGTATTCTTCAAGAGAGTTGTAGATTTTCATCCCGACGTAAATTACTCGAGGTATGAACAAACAAATTCAAACTTTGTTGGGTCTAATAGTTGAGTTGATAAAGAAAAAACATGTGAAACATGAAGGACTAAAGATGATAAAGGAATAATTCTTCAACAAGATAAAGATTACAGAAGATCTTTTATATTTATAGAATATATTCTTTGTAACCCTAATCCTCTATTTTATAAAGAGGGTTAGAGGCGTTCATTATTGTGTGTGTGTGTGTGTCAAGATGTAGTCGACTAAAGGTGTAGGTTGTGTCTAGGCATCGAGTTCCTACAATGGATGCCTAGGTTTTGTATTTTTAGTATTAGGAGATGATGACGAAGAACCTTATTGATAATAATAATAATATTCTTTATGTTATTCCGCTGTGCTTATTATTATCATTGTGCTTATTGTTTATCCTAGATCAAGGTCTAAACAACCTAGAGTGCAAAACGGTCCAAGAACTTAGAGATGATGGAATGCATAAGTTCCATCAGGTTGTATCAGATCGGGGGGCTCTCGATCTAGGGATTCTACAAGGTTTTGTCGAAGAAGAAAGAAGAAAAATCGATTTTGGTTTATTTTCGCAACTTTCTACAAGGCTGTTTTTGAACAACGATAACTTTTTCGTTAACCGTTGGATCATGCTGAATTTTTTACTGGAGATGCTTCATATATCAAGGAAGATTTTTACCGGAGGGATCTTCAATCTAAGCATTCATTTGGAAGTTATAGATGGTCGAAATCTGCTACAGAACAGTTCCTGTAAATCGATTTCTAGGGTTTTTGTGATACTCAACTTCTTGATTTCGTTTTCTATAGAATAGCTTCATTACATAAGTTGGTTATATGTTGTTTTGTGTCTATAATCCATGAAAGAAAAACAGCTTTAGTATGATATAATCTGTTTGAAGGTTACTGGTGTTTGCTCTTAAATCTGATGGGTTTTGCTGTGTTGATGGAAGTTGTGGTGAATCATTTTTTATCCTGGTGATGAACCCTAATATATCGCTTAAACTTTTTGCTACTGATGTGAACGTGGTAAAAGTATCGGTTAAAGGAATATGATTACTGGTCTTTCGCATGGAACAGATTATCACGCTACAAGCAGTTTGTGTAAACTAAGGATAATGCTTCTACAAGTCGCTTGGATATTCGTTTATGGTCTTGTAAAAACCATAGGTTATTTCTGCTCTTGACACATTAATACTACTGCGATCCTAATTACTACTGCTCTTTATAGATTCTACTGCTCTCGTATGATAGTGTTGCTAATTGTTTTTTCTGCTGCTAGCATTATTTATTACTACTTCTACTTTCAAGTTTGTATTGCTTCTATTATTCTCATAACAGGTTCTTAGGCACAACTTGTTGGCACTGATATTTAACATGAAGAGGCATGGAAGAAAAGTTTGCATGGAAGAAAGAGGCATGTTGCGCTCTTTATTCCTTCTTATTGATCACTTGGTTCGGTGAAGAGAAAGAAATAATGGGACAGTGCATTGGATGGCTTTTTATATTCATACTTCACAATCAGTTCAAGATTCTTTTTAATCCCTAATGGGTCAGTTATATCTCATATGTTATTGGCATCTTTCATTGGTCTAAAGATTTCGTATATTATTCTTATCATAGTCAGTGTTCATGCAATAGATAGTGGAATGGTGGCATATACATATTTATTGTGCATGGAATATATCATGGACGGTGACCTTTATCATGTGTAGGGTTTTATGTTTGGTAATGGTTATTCTCATATGCACATGGGAAGTGATATTGAAACAACTTCGTGAGCAATTGGTTTATAGGCAATATAATTTTCAGAATTGGTAGTACTGCTCAACTTTTATTCACGAAGTACTATTGAGAAAAGATGGGCGATTATTTGAAGTTGGTTTATAGGCAGTTAAAAGCTTATAAAGTCCTCGTATGACTGGTTGTACCTCATATTTCTTTATATTGGAGCATGAGATTACTAAAGTGAGGGGAATCATAGGTTATTAATTTGGAAAAGGCGGTTCCAACACACACACGGGTGAAGACACACACCAGAGGAGATTTTATTTCTGGATTTGGTTTTCGGTTCTAAAATGATTTAAAGGCTCGTTATTATTTGTTCTTATTGGTGAAGAGGAGTATTTGTTGCTTATTTAATGATGCAGTGGAATTTTTCAAGGTTGTGTTTTATTATATATTAAGGTGGGTGTTACACTTTAAAGATAACTTGTTCGTTCGTTCAGGTGACTACGAATTGACAAACACTTGAAGGAGTTACGTTATTGTGCTCAGTGATTATTTTCAAGGGTTTGCGATCTCCCTATACGTTAAGTATACGTTCGAAGTCGTTTTTAGTACAAGACATAAGACACAAGGTTGGTTTCTTCTACTTCAGCATCAAATTGGTAATGATTAGTTTTCTTCTTCATTACATACAGCCTACAGAATTGGAGATTCAAATGGTTAACATATGGGTTTCAGGGGAAGCTTATTGTTTAAATGATTAACCATTTATACGCTACATTGAGGTAAAGGTTTTCATGATTGCTCGTTGGTATTTTTACTGAAGATTTGGGATTTTTTTGTCTTGGATTCATTTATAAAAGCAAGCGTTTTGGTGTTCATTCATGGAGGGCGATTCAAGACATTGGGAGACTAAATTGGATGTATGGTACTGGCTCGTGGCTATGAAGATCAAGGTTACATATTTTTGTCCCCTAATTGATGATGACAAAAAGGGGAAGAATATTTTGAAGATTGCAGCTTGAAGATCCTTGATGATTTGCATGGTGTAAGGGGAAGTCGCATATTTCATGACATATTAACTTCAAGGGAAGTTCATGCTTATTGGTTTTGTCATTATCAACTAGGGGAAGATTGTTGGGTCTAATAGTTGAGTTGATAAAGACAAAACATGTGAAACATGAAGGACTAAAGATGACAAAGGAAGAATTCTTCAACAAGATAAAGATTACAGAAGATCTTTTATATTTATAGAATATATCCTTTGTAACCGTAATCCTCTATTATATAAAGAGGGTTAGAGGCGTTAATTATTGTGTGTGTCAAGATGTAGTCGACTAAAGGTGTAGGTTGTGTCTAGTGTTAGGATCTCTGAGAAATAAAGATTTCTCATTGCTGCTGGTAGTGCAAGCTGGTTCCTGCCGATAGTGTTCGGTTCCTGCTGAAGTTTATTGCTGCCGATAGTATAGTTTTGTTTCTGCTGATAGTGTTTGTTGCTGCGGGTTTTAGTAATTGTTATCCCGTATGTTTAGAAAGTTTGTTAGATTTATTTTTAGAAGAGATTGATAGTTATCTCTTTACACGTTTTCTTGTATGACGGGTTAGGGTTAGGGTTTCTTGTCAGTATAAAAGAAACACCCCGTCTATGAGTTTTGTACAACTTTATCGATTAACAATATTCAATAACACAATTTCTTAGTTCATAATCTGATCCATAGAGGATCATTGTCTTCTATTATTTTCTTCTTTACATTCTTGTTGTTTAGTTTCCGCATAAACACAAGTCTTACACCTAGAGATTCTCGTTTAACCAAGCTCAATCAAGCTAGAAGCACTCGATCCTACAAGTGGTATCAGAGCCTGGTGAGGATCTCTGATAAAGAAGAAAACATTTCTAAATCTTCTCTCTTGAACCTTTTTCACAATGTCGTTATCAGGAGATAAATTTGAAATGTGGGCAAGGAAGATTAGAACCTTGTTTCATGATGAATCCTATGAGGCAAAGGAAAACTTGGAAGAATATGCACTAATGGGATTCCCATCTCAGGTACAAAAATGTAATCCTGCCTGTCATGAATTATACTCAACTCTTAATAAAGAATATGATGACATGAAATCTAAGTATAATGAATACTTTATTAAGGTTCAAGCTTATGATAATGCTGTTAAAACCTTAGAAAAACAAAAGGTTTGGTACCAAAAGAATCAGTTAGCTTATGAGGAAAAGATTAAGGTTTTACAGAGAGATTTAAGAAACACTGCTAATGAGCTTAAATATTCTGAATCTCAAAATGCTAAGGTCATGGTAGAAAAACAGGATTTGCAGACTAAGCTAGACAATTCCTTGGCTAGGTTTGATAAATGGAAAGATTCATCTAAAAACCTTCACAAGTTAGTTGATAGTTCTATGTCTGTAAGAACTAAACATGGTTTAGGGTTTGGTGACTACATAGGGCAAGATCAAGTCTTTGACCCTAATGAGTATAGTGTGTTTGACCCTGAACCTGTTGACTATAAAATTCCTGTAAAGTTTGTAAAAGAAGGAGGAATGAATGTTGTTCCTCCACCTATCAGAGGAGTTTTTATGCCTACCCCTGTCCACTCTCTCTCTGACATTGACTCAGATGAGTCACAAATGGCTTATGGCAAAAAGTCCAAAGACTTACCTGAACCTGATGATTTTGTCTCTTGTTCCACAAGTGTCAAGTCCTCAGAAGCAGAGTCCAAAGACTTTGTTTCATGTGATTCAAGTGAAGAGTCACCCACACCTAAGTCCCATGAGTCCTCAAGAGTAACTGATGATAAATCTGCTTCTAAAACAGCTTTCTCAGACAACAGCTCAAGTAATTCTATTAAAAACAAATGTGTCTCTAGTTCCAGTAGTGACAACAGTGTTTGTAATAAGAGAAAGTTTGTTAAGAACAAGTCTGTTAAGAGGAAGTCATGTTTTGTATGTGGTAGTAAAGTTCATCTCATCAAAGATTGTGATTATCATGAGAAGAGAATGGGTGTGTATGCTAGGCGACAAGTGACAAGACCTCTGTGGAATAATGTGAATAAAATTCCACCTTATGTGCCTAAGGCGGCAGGATTTCCTGCTGGAAATGCTAATCCGGTTGCTGCTAGTGGGCATTGCAATCCTGCAACCATTCCTGCTAACAATCCAGTTCCAGCTGGTCAAACCAATTCTGCTGGTTGGAAGAGGAATGTTGCTCAACCATTTTACAGAAAATCAAGCGATTATTTTCAAAATATGTCTAATTATTATGAGCCAATTCCTGAAGAGGGATTGTATTACTATCCATGGTTTCCTTGGTAATGGTCTTGATTGTCTAATCATGTTGTTGTACATTTCTTTGCTAGTTTTGAGGGGAGGCATTAGCCTAAGGGGAGGCTAATGCTTGTTATTTTGTTATGTTTCTCATTCTTTAATGTGTTATGTTTTGTGTGTTCTAACTTTGTTTTGCAGGTTTTAGTGTGTTTTGTTAGCTAACTTTGTTTTGCAGTTCTCCTTTTCAATGCTTGGAATAAAAACAAAATAGAGTCATTTCCATTCATATTCATAAAGGTGATTATATTCAGATTCAAAACACATAAGCTTCACATCATCAAGAACTTATAAACAACCTACCAACCTACTCAGTCACACATCCCTCACCACCAATCCACCCATACCTAACCATCTACTCAATCTTCCCTTTCCCTTTGCCCTTGCTATTGGGCATAAACCTTCTACCCCTCTGATGACTAATTCCTTCATACATATTTGGGGCTGGAAGTGCCAACACCACTGGGATTGGCAGTCTTGGTTCAGGGAGTGGATGACCTTTCTTTGGAATTAAATGACTTGTGGTAGGGAGTGACTGACTTGATCTAGGGCGGAACCTAGGAGTTGGCTGGCTTGGCTGAGGAGTTGGTTGGCTTGGCTGAGGAGTTGGCTGGCTTGGCTGAGGAGTTGGCTGGCTTGACCCAGGAGTTGGATGGGTTGGCATTGGGGTTGCCTGATTCCTTTTAGGTTCTGGATTTTTGTAGAAGGCAGCTACAGTCTTCTCCATTTTTTCGATAAGCATTGCCACAGTCTTCTTCATCTCTTCCCTAAGCTTATCAGAGATGGGAAAATTAGGAGGATATGTTTCCCATTCACCTTGATAATAAGTCAAGGACTTTGTCCATGATGATGCTTCATCATCAGAGCTGGAGTATTCAAAAGAAGGAGTAGATGGAAGAGGGCTGATGAAACTTCTTCGACCTTAGCTTTGCCCTTGGTTTGTGAAGGTGATGTAGTTGGGGGAAAGTATTTTCCCCACCCTGATGATGATTCGGTGGAGGAGGAGGAGTCTGATGATATTTCAATGATGGGTGTTTTTGAAGAACTCATGGTTTTGTTTGATATGTCGATTGATGTTAGGGTTTGAAGATGAAGTAATTTGATTTGGGGATAGAAACCTTTTATAGTGAGAAGATAATTAGCGGGAATTAATTATTGGTTGGTGTTGGGAGTTAATTTGAGTGATTTGTTTTTAATGACTGGATTTGCAATATTGACTTTGGTCAAACCATTCCATTGCTGCTGATTGACCGAGTGTTCCTACTGATTGACTAATGGTTCCTGCTGATTTCATTGAATTTGGGAAAGTTAGTTAAGTCAAATCGGTCAAAGATACGTGCGCTAAATTCCTACAATTTAAATCGCTAAATTTGGCAACCATATAGCAACATCATAACTGACCTAAAATTGTACTTCTCACATCTCAAATCATCAATATCCTCTCAAACCCTAGCTCATTTTTTTCTCTTTTCAAACCCTAGTTCAATCATCTAATTCAATGGCAACACTTCGATACAAAGATGATCACAACAAGGTTGCACATTTAGAGTCCTCTGATAGAAGTTAAGGTTATGACGAAGTGCTGGCTTTTCTGCGTGGGTCCTCTATTCAGTATGCCCTTACTCATTGTCCAGCTATAGTGTACGACTCTCTCGTTAAGCAATTTTGGGCAACTGCTAAAATGCGAAATATTGTGGGAAGAGAGCAGGAAATTGTAGCAACTATTGATGATAGTGAACACATTGTCACTGAGGGATTGGTCCGTACGCAACTTCAGCTTCCTGCTGAAAATGGAGTGTATGATCTTCCCAAGCAAGAAATCCTGGATGGTATGGCAGCCATTGGCTACCCTGTCACTGGTAATTTTACTTTTTATAAAAGTAAGCTCTCTCCTCAATGGAGATTTCTTGTTCATACCTTGCTTCAGTGCATTAGTATTAAGACAGGTGGTTGGGACCAATGTTCTAGTCTTATTGCATCTAGCCTTATTTGTTTGTCACAGGGAAGGGTATACAATTGGGCAAAATACATTTTTGATGGGATGGTTGACAATGTCTTTGCAGAGAAAACCAAATTTCTAATGTACCCTAGGTTTCTTCAAATTATTTTAGGTGTACAGACCATTGACCCAACCCATAAGATTGTGGCTAGGTTGACTGCTAAAATGTTTGCCACAATGAAGATGAATTTTGCAGGCCCACTCTTGCCATTATTACCTGCAATGTTGCCCAATGCCAATCCTGCTGGAAATCCAGATCATGCTGGTAATGAAAATATTCCATCAGCACCCAATGCAGCTGATGCCAGTGCATCCAATGCTGCTGGTGAAGGGACTTCAGTTGCTGCTGATGCAAATGCATCGGTTGCTGCTGATGCCCCATTGCCACCATCTCCTAGACCTACCACACCTCAAACTGTTGTCCTTGATGAGCCTATTGTCCATACCTCAACTGATGACCACCCAACACCTTCTATGGATATACCTTCTTCTTCAAGGCTTTCAACTCCTAGTCCTACTAGGCAGCCTTTTAGTGATGACACCCATACTGGTGGAGAATTTCATGTATCTCCACCTAGATCCAATGAAGCTCCTAACACCTCAGGCATTCCTGCTGGTGGAGCTGAGGATGCTGCTGATCTCACTTCCATGTCCCAGTTACTTGACAGGTATATGCAGAAAATTGAAGCATTGGAGTCTGAGCTTAAGGAGGCCAAAAGGAATTTTAGTGAGAAGGTGGAGTCTTTGGAAAAGGAGCTCAAGGATACCAAAGAAACTTTCAGTGGGACTATCCAACTGCTCAATGAAAGAATTAGCTCTTTAGAAGCTCAACATCCACAGAAGAAAAGAAGGGTTGTGCTTTCTGAGTCTGAGGATGATCAGGCTGATATGGCATTTGATGGGCTAGATGTGTTGGCTTCTGTTTCCATTGATAGTGCAAACACTGAAGTACCTACCTCTTCTGAGCCCACTACAACTACTAAACCTCAGGCTTTCACAAGAACAAGGACCAAGCAGCCCTCAAGAATGTCAGCTTTTGAGAAGTTTCAATCCACCATTGCTGCTGATGTCTCTGGTGTTGCCTCTGATGTTCCTGCTGGGGTTGGTAGTGTTTCCACTGATCCTAAGGTTCCTGGTAATTCTGCTGGTAGCTCATCCATTGCTGCTGGTAGTAACACCATTCCCCCTGCTGCAACACAACATGATGCTGAGATAGCCAGACAGATGCATGAACAGGAACTCACTACTGAACAAGCTAGACAAGCTCAGATTGCTCAAGATGAGGAGTTTGCAAGGCAAATGTCTGCTGATGAAAGCAACATAGATGGCTTTATGAATGGCAAAAGATCAGAAGATCTTAATCCAGAAGAGTTCAATGAGCAAGTTCAATACTTGTTGGCTTCTGACATGATTATTAGAGCTCATGGGTTTATGATTCTTCAAGATTCAGAGTTGGGTGTGGAAGAAAAGTCAGATAAGCTCAAGGCATTTATCTTAAAGACTCATAGAGCATCTACTTGGAATGACTTGATGCATAGGATCAGAGAAAGGCAAAAGTCAGGTTATAAGACAAAGATGCCTACAAACAAAGATAATGTCAATTTCATGAAGCACTATTTGAAGAATCAAGCTAATTACAAGCTCAGTGACTTCAAAGGCTGGACTGATGCTGCAATTCAAAAGCAGTTCTTTGACACTTATGCAAGGATGAATACTCCAGTCAGAACAGACAGTCAACAGGGAAAGAAAAGAGAGTCTGCAGCTTTAGAGTCTGATGTTACAAAGAAATTGAAGCCTGGAGAGAAATTGACTGATGCACCTCCCTCTATTTCTACTGAGGGTTCTCAGGGTACCACATCTATTTCTCCAAATCCTTCTGTTGGTGCACCACAAGAGGTTCATATTCCTGCTGTGACACCTTCAACAGTTCACTTCTCCTCTACAACTCCAAGGACCAGAAAGAAGAGTCATGCTATGAAGTCTTCATCCAAGACTCTTGCAGACATGAGTGATCAGGAATTGATTCAATTTGATTCTGAAAGTGATTCTGAAGGTGATTCTCCTCACCCTTGGTCACATATTGCTGGTTGGGAGGTTCTTCCTATACCTCAAGGAGAAATCCATGCCTTGTACACCCTTGATGGGAAAACAAAACATTTCACATTCCTTAGGGAGATTTTGAATAAGGTGGACAAACAAGATTTGATACATCTCTATGGTATGGTGACTAAGCACTATGAAACTCATCAGGCTACAGGGATTGGTCTTATTATTTGGGGGGATTTGAAAGTGTTAATGGATTCTCTGGGAGGGGGCACTGCTTATTCTGTGTGGGCTGATCAACAATCTTGGAGAGTACACAATTGGCGATTGTATTCTACTTCCCAGGTTCATGTTTTGGAGACTGTTACTGGGAAGGTGCTCTGCATGTTTGTGGATGTTCCCTATCCTTTATCCATAGAACTTATGGAGAGGATGCTTAAGTGTAAGCTGCAAATTGGGAAGTATGTAGTCGGGAATGACTTAACCACAGCAGAACAATTGATCAGATTCATAAGAAATCAACTTGCTGCTGCCTGTGGTTCATCTGCTTGATCAGGGTATCTTTTAGGTTTATTTTTGTATATTTTTCATTTTCTTTGTCTTCTTCTTTCGGTTTTATTTTCTTTTCTATTCTTTGCTTTATGTTTATTTTCTTTATATTATTCCAATATATATATATATATATATATATATATATATATATATATATATATATATATATATATATATATATATATATTATATATATATATATATTGTGTGCTAATAAGTTGGTTGTGAGCAACATCTTTGCAGGTACAGTGTTGGTGTTTACACCTTCACAGCAAATGGTATTCAACTCACCATGTCTCACAGACAAGAAAGAGTTGACTCACCATGAGGGTACAGCTCTGGTGTGATTTTCAAATCTGTTGATAGCTGTAATAGCTTGCTCAAAGCTATAGGGTACTTCAACTCACCCATGGTTCATTCCTGAGAGTTGAAATGGTTTTCAATTCACCATGGATTTTACTCCTTTTTGGGGTTTCCAAAGAATTGGCTAGCCCACAAGTGTATGGTTTGTGGTAAAGGCAGTTGGAATTCCATACTTGGTACTCAATTCACCAAAGGTTATCTTCAACCTAAGAATTGGCTAGTCCTGAGCAAACGGCTACAGGTAAAGACAAGTCAAATCCGTTTCAAGTTGCTGATTTACTAAAAATCAGATGGTTATCAATGTACCATGGTCTAACACACCTAAACATTGGCTACTCCAGTAGTGATGGCTATTGGTAAAGAGACATCAAATCCATTAATTTTCAATGATTCACCTCTCACAGGAGTTAACACACCTGGATGTGATGAGAATAGTATGAAACTTAAGTGATTTGATGTACACTTTGTCATAGTAGAAGTCAAGATCAAGTGAATGACATGGTGACCAGCTTATTATTTTGAAGATCATTTCCTTTTGCTGCTGAACTATAGAAGTTGCTGCTGGAAGTTACAGATGTTGCTGCTGGTTACTTACTATTGCTGCTGCTTATATGCAATCCTCAAGCCTGAGAAGTTAAAGCTCTATCACGTGGGAATCTTGCAAGTTAACCTAGTCAACTTCAAGATTAGGGGAGGATTGTTAGGATCTCTGAGAAATAAAGATTTCTCATTGCTGCTGGTAGTGCAAGCTGGTTCCTGCCGATAGTGTTCGGTTCCTGCTGAAGTTTATTGCTGCCGATAGTATAGTTTTGTTTCTGCTGATAGTGTTTGTTGCTGGGGGTTTTAGTAATTGTTATCCCGCATGTTTAGAAAGTTTGTTAGATTTATTTTTAGAAGAGATTGATAGTTATCTCTTTACACGTTTTCTTGTATGATGGGTTAGGGTTAGGGTTTCTTGTCAGTATAAAAGAAACACCCTGTCTATGAGTTTTGTGCAACTTTATCGATTAACAATATTCAATAACACAATTTCTTAGTTCATAATCTGATCCATAGAGGATCATTGTCTTCTATTATTTTCTTCTTTACATTCTTGTTGTTTAGTTTCCGCATAAACACAAGTCTTACACCTAGAGATTCTCGTTTAACCAAGCTCAATCAAGCTAGAAGCACTCGATCCTACATTGTGTCTAGGCATCGAGTTCCTACAATGGATGCCTAGGTTTTGTATTGTTAGTGTTAGGAGATGATGACGAAGAACCTTATTGATAATAATAATATTCTTTATGTTATTCCGCTGTGCTTATTATTATCATTGTGCTTATTGTTTATCCTAAATCAAGGTCTAAACAACCTAGAGTTCAAAATCCTAGATCAAGGTCTAAAGTTTTATAAAGGTCATCTCTGTCCCCAATGGCAATTTTTTATTCATACCATCCTACATTGTTTGAGTCCAAAAACATCAGGTTGGAATGAGTTCGTATAACTCAGGAATTTGCATGGTGTAAAGGGAAGTCGCATGTTTCATGAAATATTAACTTCAGGGGAAGTTCATGCTTATTGGTTTTGTCATTATCAACTAGGGAAAGATTGTTGGGTCTAATAGTTGAGTTGATAAAGACAAAACATGTGAAACATGAAGGACTAAAGATGACAAAGGAAGAATTCTTCAACAAGATAAAGATTACAGAAGATCTTTTATATTTATAGAATATATCATTTGTAACCCTAATCCTCTATTATATAATGAGGGTTAGAGGCATTATTGTGTGTGTGTGTGTCAAGATGTATTCGACTAAAGGTGTAGGTTGTGTCTAGGCATCAAGTACCTACAATGGATGCCTAGGTTTTGTATTGTTAGTGTTAGGGGATGATGACGAAGAACCTTATTGATAATAATAATATTCTTTATGTTATTCCGCTGTGATTATTATTATCATTGTGCTTATTGTTTATCCTAGATCAAGGTCTAAACAACCTAGAGTCCAAAACGGTCCAAGAACTTATAGATGATGGCATGCATAAGTTCTATCAAACTTGACGGATGATCAAAGAAATAAATTTTTTGTTCTAAACTTCACATTTTTAATGTGACAAAACAGTTTCTCGAAAATACATTTTACAAATTATTTTTGAATTTAAAAGAAATGTTTTATTTTGAAAAATAAGTTTAAAAGTCCCAATAGCTATTTTCCCCCCAAATCAGCTCCAAACTTCCCCAAGTAAACTTTCACCACTAAAAACAAAATTTGGAGCATCCCTGTCTGGGATGGAACCACGGTACCACTAAATTTAGTGGTACCGTCGGGTATTTAGTGGTACCGTCCGTACATAACGGCTAGTTTTTTCTTTGCCTATAAATAGTGCACCAATATACACTTCCAACTTGATTTTTCTAGTTAGTTTTCTCTGGTCTAATCCCTTCTTATTTTGATCATTTTTTTTATCATTTAGAAAGTCTTAGTATGTTTAAGAGTGATCCTTTCATACAACCAAGAGATCACCTTCATTCTTCTACTAGTGCAAGAGAAGAACACATAGTATCAGAAAGATACAAAGTGTTATAGTGTTAGTCTCGTGCACTCGTAACACTTGTTACGCGTTTGTTGTATCCTAGCATACACCAAGTTGATTTTCTTTTGAGTAATTTGTGAGAGTAGATCATTTTGATATTGTTGAGATCTTGGAGATCTCTTGTAGCTTGTGGGCTTGTGTGTTGATCAAGTGGATCAAGGGTTGATCGGGTAGATCGAGTCAAGTGAGAGTAGATCATTGTGATCCTGTTGAGATCTTGGAGATCTCTTGTAGCTTGTGGGCTTGTGTGTTGATCAAGTGGATCAAGGGTAGATCGAGTCAAGTGAGAGTAGATCATTGTGATCTTGTTGAGATCTTGGAGATCTCTTGTAGCTTGTGGGCTTGTGTGTTGATCAAGTGGATCAAGGATAGATCGGGTATATCGAGTCAAGTGTGTTGATTGTGTGAAGTAGTAAGGATCGTATGGATTGTGGTAGATTGGTACTAGCTAAGATTAGTACTCGACATTTAGCTTAGTGTCAGAAATAAGGATAAGCGACGTTGTAAGGTTTTCTCCGCATGAAGGGAGCTTGTTGATTAGTGAAGTAACTCTCGAGTTGGGTATTCGGGGAGTGGAGTAGGGTGAAGAGGAGCTTCGTGACCGAACCACTATAAATCATCGTGTCCGGTTTGCGTCTTCTTTAATTATCTCTTTACTTTTATTTTAGTCTTTATCGCTTTATATTTATATTTGCATTGTGTTCATGTTTGTGTGGTTTGTTGCTTATATTATGTTGATTATGTTTGTGTTGTAGTTTACTTTATATCATCTCTAGATGTTGTATGATCATTGTTAACACTTTTCATATTACGTCTCACTTGATCGGGTGTTTAATACAAAAAGTTTTTAAGTTTTTAAATGGAAACGTATTCACCCACCCCTCTACGGTTTCCACAAAGTCCTAACCTAACTTAGAGACTCGATTCTTGTAGAAAGGGTGTAGAGCAGAAGACCCTCAACACAATCACAAGAGTGGATTATGTTCTTGTGATTCTTCCCTTGCAAGATGTTCTTTCAAAGATGATAAGTGATAGATTAAGAACACAAGATGTAGACTTAGAGGGTAGAGAGAAAATAAATTAGAGAGAAAGAATGTTTGGTAAGAGGTGAGGAATACAAGAGCCAATATGGGGTATTTATAGGCCAAAACCCATATGACGAAAAAATTTACCGAGCCCGGCGCATTGCTGGCGTGTCGGAGCACCAGCGACGCGCCAGGATTATGTAACAATTTTTCTTCGGGTTTTGGCTTTTAACTACCCGACCTTGCTAAACCCCTAATTTTACTTCACACTTTGACCTTAACATTATTCATCCTCAAGGTCAACCAACTCAAATAGCCATTTGATGAAAAATCATTTTTGTGAAGTGTTTAAGTGAAAACCATTTATCAAAGAGAGAAAGATATAAGGGATAATTGGATATGGGTAGTTTAGGTATTCCTCACATGGCATAGATAAGAGAGAAATAATATGCCATGGAATATTCCTTTGCATGAAAAGGAAGTGTAGATGTCGAGATGTGTGAGAGATTGAAGATTTGAATTTGAAATTCAAATGTTGCGTGAAAAGGAAGTGAGAGAGTGAGGTTAGGTTAGAAGGAAACCATGGTTAGGTTAGGTGAATTGGCATGGTTAAGAAAGAAAGAATATTCCAAGAATATTCCATATGGATAGGAAGGAAGAGAGAGTGCATTTGAAATTCAAATTCAAATGTTGGATATGGTTAGAATCTAATCATGGTTAGGATAGGTGAGTTGGCATGGTTAGGAGGAAAAGGAATATGCTAAGGGAATAAGGAATGTGCTATTGTTTGAGAGGAGGGTGAGATGAAGGGTTGAGATAAATTGGAGTGAGTTGGCTTGATGTAATGGGGAGGATCCTTGGTTTGAAATTCAAATTTGAATTTGAGGTGTGAGAGAAGAGAAGAGATAAGGTTGTATGTGAGGGAGGTGAGTTGTATTGATTAGAAGGTGATGTGATGGGGAGCCTAAGGTTTTGATTTAAATTTTTATGTTTGGGAGTGAGTTGCCAAGTGTATGAGGGAAGGAAAGCATGTGAGAGGGAGTGTGTGTAATTTGAATTTGAGAGTAAGTAAGAGAGAAGGCTTTGAGAGTGTGTGTGTGTGTGTGTGTATGTGTGTGTGTGTGTGTGTATTTTGGTATTCAAATAAATAACACATGTGTTAAAATGGGTTGTAAGGATAAGATGATGATGTGATGGGGAGCCGAAGGATGGAATTTAAATTTGAAATTTGAATGTTGGAGAAGGAAGAAGGAAGGTGGTTTGTGGAGAAGGTTTATTTGGTTTTAAATGAATGGTGAGGATGAAAAAGATGATGATGTGGTGAAATATTAGTGGTTGGATTGAAATGTAGTAAAGAGAATGTTTGAAACGTATTGTGTGGGATTGTGGGAGACATAAAGTACATGAAGGTACAATGTGTAAGGGAATATTTAAGGGAATGTTGGATGTGTTAGTTGGCTTTTGTGAGGATAAGGTTCGGAGGATTTGAAATGGTTTTAAGTTTATTTTGATGAAAGTGATAATCAAAGGATTGATTATAAAATAATCATATTGTCATTAAGATAGAAAAAAGTTTGACAATGATGATTATGGAATGTGTTCGGGAAAATACAAAGAATAATCAATCTTTCAAATAACACAACATCAAGTACTCACAATATCATAATCCGTGATTAACCAACACTTGATGTAATCAATAATCATCTTGATGCAAACAAGCTAAGTGCTTTGCATTATAAGTAAAGCATCTCCCTTAATGGGAAAAGATGCGTTTACGCAAAGAGACCTTTGACTTTCTTTGACCAATAAGGGAGTAAACCCGTTACGTGATTAGAGAAGACGTAAACACGGATTATGGTCTTATGAATACTTTCGCTTGATGTTATGTGAAAAGTATGAGTCTCCTAGGTTTGGAAAAGCCTTGGCTAGAGGTCTTTAATAAAACACTTAAGTTGGCATTTTATCAAAAACGCGAGGTTGTGATTTTGAGTTCCTATAAGTCTAAAACCCATTTTGAGTGTTCCTAATGAAGCACTTATCATATTCATACATGTATTGAAAGATCCACATTTGTCGGATAAGGGGAAAGCCGACTTTCAAAAACCGTGATGAATCAAGTTAGAAGCCTGGCGCGTCGGAGCGCTAGCAGCGCGCCAGACCCAGCTCTTGGGTCGTTTGGTTTTTGGCTAACGTTTGTGATTTTATGTTTTGCGAAGTTTATTTGTCATCATTAAAACAGGGAGTAAATGAGAGCTAATCAATGTTGCCCCAACACAATGAATATAACCAATCTCTCACATTTGTCTTAATTTAACAATACTCCCGTATCTTTAAGTGACAATGGACAAATTTAGAGTAACAAATTACTCATGGATTAAACATGCAAAATATAGGACATAGTTAATATGAATGAAAACTCCAAAGGTGGTACCCGATCCGAGGTTCCTGCATTGGTTCAAGCTGCTGCAAATCGGAGAATTCTAACTATCACCACTAAGGTGGAATTTGTTAGATATTAATGACGATAGTTAGAGGTAGCTAGTTATAGGATAATCTAGTTTATGAGGTTGATTGTTTAGCTTAACTTGTAGTCAAATTAGGATGATATTACTTGCTTTAGAAAGCAAGTAACATGGCCGGTTGTGGCATGGTTTTCAGCTCAATACCACTCCTTGTTGGAGTCGGTTATAAGTTGGTCGTTCATCCCATCATTGCTTATGAAAAGGCATGATGATGGAGCTCTCAATGTACTGTATCATTCTTTACTTGATCAATAAACATAAACGTTCAAGTCTATACACGTGGGTTTCTTTTTTAGTTAAGTTTCGGGTGTGCAAGAGTGCTTCCGAGTTGTTGATCGTGGGTTCAACATTGGAGACGACGTAAAGATATTCAACCAAACCTAAAATACACCTCAAATATACCCAACAAACTAGTGCCAAGACACATAAATGCGCAGTTCATTGCTTCAAAGATTCGGATCTCTACTCCTATGAGAATTTTTTTGATATATAGGTTAAAAATCCGACGGTACAATTACTTTGACTATTGTATAGTGAGAAACACACAAACGAATACAGTTTAAGGAAAACCGTGTCAAACATGAGTCTCAATCACGTTTTTGCGTTTTAACCTTCATCTACTTTCTGTTTATGTTTTGTTTCACGTTTACGTTTCCCACTGTTATGTACAATAATTTTGTTTTGCTTGTTGCAGTACCGTTACACCATCACCATCAGGGGTAATACAACCATATCCAACAATCGATTAGTTTAGTTATCCATGATAGTTTATTTTAAAAATCGGCTTAGGCGGCCGATTAATCGCTAGGCGGGATTAACTGTCCCGATTTTCACTAATCGGCCTTATTAATCGGTTTGGTTAAAAATCAGTCAACATACCGATTAATCGGATAAAAATCGGTCAAATCGGGCATAAATCGGCCAAATCGGACAAAAATCGAATAAATCGGACAACTCAGTTACGGATAGAAATTGGCCAAATCAGACATAAATCGGCCAAATTGGAAAGAAAATTGGCTAGATCGACCAAAGCGGGCATATAATTTCAAAATTTTATAATTTTATATATAAAAAATCTAATCCGATTAATCCCCGCTTAACAGATTAATCGCTAGGCGGTACCCGGCCGCCTAGCTACCGCCTAGCGATTTTTGCAACCTTGCTCATGATTCACACACACCTAATGGTGATCAAATTTATAACATAAGATGATTGAAGTGTAGTGATATTTTATTATCAATAATAAAATGAGGGAAGTTCTTCTTGAAGAAAATCTCTTGAAGAAAAACATTTTCCTTACTACTTTGTTACTGTAAAACCTCTATAAATTAATGATGTTGGGACCGGGATATATTATTAATTTAGCGAGATATTATTATATTGATAAATTAATAATTTATTAATTTAAAGAGGTTTTACATATGACCTTTAAATTTCCAATTCCAATATACTAGTTACAATGTATATTAGTTAGAGATGAAAAATAAATTAGAAAAACAAGTTCCGATTAACATTTTATGAATCAAGGCATTAAAGAAATTAATGAATGTATATTAATGAATGTTACGGGGTTCAAGACATTGAAGAAATTGTGGAATTTTTTAGTAATTATTAATTTATAGTTTCGTTGGGAAAAATATATATATATACACTGGAGTTTCAAAAAAATTATTATCATATTATTTTATCGATTGGTGTCCAAATTTGTACTGATCCCAAGTGGGACTTAATTTTATCGAGATTATTAATTTATTGAGTATTAATTTATAGAGTTTTTACTGTATAACACAAGATCTAATGGGTTTACTTAAATAACAAAATTAATAGAACTTCAGGTACATTTGTACAAGGCTAACAGAACTTAAGAACTAGAAAATTCATTGATGTTGTTACTACAACTATTTTGCATGAAAATCTTTCACACCTGTGAATAGTGACATTATTAATTCCCATAGCAAAACAAAACATAACAAATCTGTAACCATTTATAACTTTTGTTGCACAATTACAAGTTACAATAATATTATTGATCTAAACAAATAACTTCATATATGTAGTATGTCTAGTATCTAACCAAAAACTTTAGAATTCAGTTCTAGCAACAATAAACACTCAAGGAATATGAGTAACAGCCCTATGCCTTACAGCGAACCTATTAACTAACGCCAGTGCATTGCTAGTGAGTTGTGATAAATAATTCATCCTCCTAATCACAGCATTCTTCACAGGTCCATCCATCGATCCATCAGAAGAAAATCCTCTAGCACAAGTGTTTTGATTCGTTAGAGCGGAACTAACCCATGTTTGGACATTACTCATGTGCCAATCGAAACTACTCTGACTTCTAAACTGAGTCATCTGCCCGAGTTCATGAACCGACTGGTTCAAACTTGGTACACAGTTGTTCATGCTGTTGACACAGTCTTTCACCGCTTGGTGTACAGCCGGTTTTAGTCCTGAGGAATTAGCTAATTTGGAAATGTATAAAGTTGTGGACTTAGCGTTGTTTAGACTGACTGAAATGGCTGCTTTTGCTAGGCGCTGGTCATTTTGTTGGATAGAAGAAGCGTAACGGGAAAGACAACTAATACAAAGAGATGGGTAGCGGGTGGTTTGGCATGAGGCGTTAACGTAGTTTGAGGCCGCAGGATCAGTTGCAGCATTGCTGGTGGTACAGTGGAGAGTGGTTAGTAGAACTAGCAAGGAAACCACTAATTTGTCCATAACAAAGAGTGTATAAGAAGGTTTATAGGATTGTGGGACACGTAAAAAGATTAATAAGAAGGAAGATATGAAGTGAGTTTGAGTGATGAAAGTGAGATGGGGTTGAGGGGTTTATATACTTGTTTCAAAACCCTTAGATTATAGTAGTCAAGTAAGGTTTCAGACTAATATAAAAACATCCATTAGATTGAATCAAGAAGCAGTCACGTGCTGTTCTGAACTAATTTAAAATTAGCAACGAGATCGATTCAGGAGAGGGAAGTAGTCATGTGCTCTTCTTTAATATCCGTGTCTACTTGCTTTCTCATTTAGTTTGACTTTGTGATGCTTATTAAGATTTAAACTATTTGTAGTGAGAAATTCTTCTTAGAATTTTTGGCTGAAGGTGACAATCTTTTACACATTCTAATGGAAACGGGTCAATTTAAATAGTTATTTATTAGTTACAGATCAAACAGAAAAAAAGAAGCAATAAAAGAAACAGACCAAAATGGGTCGAACGAGTGGAAAATCATCTGAAGTATATGTTAGGTTATGGTAGTTAGATTTGCCGTTATACGACTAGAAATTTGTGAGTCTATTAGGGGCACACACGTTAATACACGAAGAGTACGTTTATTAAATAATTAATATATATACTTGTTATATTTATTAAGTGTTTAATATATTTCACGTAATAATTAATTTAAATATATGTTAAATATAAAAGAGAGGGACTTGGATGTCGGAAAACGAAACTCCCGGACCTCCTTTCAATGTGGCCAGTTATGGGAAGGTTCTAGAAGGGGAGGAGAATGTCGATTTTATGTAACTAAAGGAGGTTAAAGCAATGACTTGTTGGACAAGTTGGGGTGCTATATAAACACTCCTTTGGCCACATTGTACAAAGACGATACAAGATATATCGATATACCCTGCGTACTAAATTGTTTCTCCTTTTCGTTATTGTCTATTCTAATCGACTGTTAATAGCTTTGAATAGTCAAAAGTATCAAGCTCATTAAAACAAGAATTTATATTCTTGTTTTTATTTAGTTACTGTTCTTCTTTGATATATACACATCGAACGTATACCACTTTGGTATTCGATTGTGTTTAAGCTACAACAAGAACACAAGTTTGTTTGGTTGTATACGTGAAGCAATCGACTAGCATCGTAACGTATTTGTTTGACGTGTTTGTGTGAGCAACCGTAGAGGTAGTATATATTTACTACTTAGTTTTATTTGCGGGTGACTACAAGGGTTAGTTTTCTATTTAGTTTTCTTGTTCCTTTTATTATTTGTTTGTTTATTATATGTGTTAACTATAATTGTAAACTAGATCCATTATCCGCTGCGTACTCGTAGTTAATGGTTAACTTAATTATAAAATCCCAACAGTGGCATCACGAGCCATCTCGTTTATCGATTATGGGTTACACGATTTAATAAACACGCGAAAAGGCTGCATGAAATCTAACTTAGTTATTTGTTTTATTTTTTGTTTTGACAACTATAATGCAATATTTGTCATTAATTAATAAAAAATAACAAGACACAAACGAATTAATTAACGGTTAATTAGATACATAAAATAGCAAAAATTAAAAGTTAATAAGTTTGCCATGATTATTTTATGTGTGTATTCCGGCTATAAGACCTACGCAATCATTTTTTTGTGATGCATGTGGCGATCTAGGCACTTAATGAAAACCTATGGGGTCTTATGATTCTCTTTTTGGAGAAGAATTGCTAGAGTTCTCGGATCTAAATGTTTACTTGTTAATATTATTGTCATGTTTTTAGTATTATGTTCTTTTGTGATTTATGTTTTTAGCCTACATGTTTACACGCCTAAAACTAAAATAAAAGAGGACTAATACCTATAAAAAGATGACATTAATATGGTCTTAATTTACACGCCTAAATACCATGCTCATTGTGACCTGCTATTTGATTCGTGGAAAATTGTTTTGTAAAATTAAGTGACCTAAATTATTGAAACAAGTTTTCATGAAATTAAAAACTGGATGCTATGGACACTTGGGAAGTACGGCTCACCCACTAGAACAAACTATAAAGGGGGTTTCAGGCGGTGCGCACAGTCACACCTAAAGGATTTTCGGTCATAGCTTCGCGCTGACCTGGTCCTCCGCCTCCTTGCGAGTTCGATTGGAGCTACCGTGAACCATGGTGATCACTACAGTGTCATTACTAGAAGTTTTTAAAATAAAGTGCTACAAAGTTGTTTTGCATGCTTCTTTGTACACGATTTTATCACATTTATGTGTATACCCTATATGTAAATTTTAAGTCTATGCCACCCAACCAAGAACACGTGCATTTGACTTGACCTCTTTGGTCAGACCTTAGGGCCATTTCAACCCATGGCGAATTTTGCTCATTGGTCAGACCTTTGGCGATATTCGCACGTTCTTGCTTGGTCGACTTATTTCGAGTATGCTTGGTCAGACCTTGGACCCGAGGCATAAGATGAGACTAAACATGCTCATGACATTATTACTTGTGTACTAATGTCTTGATCAGTCTCATAAGTCTAAGAGTTGCAGTTTATGCAATTAACGCTCGTCGCTTACCTCTTGCCCTACTTGTTTACACGCTGGTCAGACCTCCGGTAATAAGTGGGAGGTTAAGATGGATCTTAGTCTTAATTAGTAATTAATTGGGTAGTTAATTCTTTTAAGAATTTAATTATCGAAAATACTAACATTGAACTTTCTATGTTCTGATTAAAATTGTGTTGTTGCAACATAATTCGTAAACAAAAGTTTGTTTTTTTCTTAAAAAGACACACTTAGTCTCTTTTCCTGGTAAGAAGAGTGAGACTTATTCCTATTTATTTCTCCTTAGTTGACAAACTAAGATAGGATTACAATTGTTAAACTCACTTATGATCCTTCATTATCATTTTTCGGTATTGAAATAATTGAAAGATAAAATATTTTGTGTAACTAGAAAACATTTTGTCTATAGCTACCAAAATAAATGATATCTTGCACTTGTCACGATGTATGAGTTTAAACCGCGAAGAGTAAAGAAATTACTAGCATATTTGCTAGGTTTTTTTTTTCTTGGACTCTTATTATTCCTTATAGTGCTAAATACCCTTGGGGCTATGTAGACGATAAAGGAGGAATTGCATGCTAACTATTCAAGTTAAATGAAAGCATGAATGGCTAGTCCATCTTCTACATAAGTAGGACTTCATATACTCTGTTTAATACCTAAGTATATTGCTACTTGTAGGCATTCGAAGAGAATAGGAAAGTGTATTAAATTGCAATATGCTTTCTACTGGCAATGTAACACTTACATTGTTGACAAATCCAGTGGGAGCATTGCATTTTATTACTGAAATAACATTCCTGTAATGTTGTCAGTTTCAGTGGGAGCTACGAGATTTATTTCCTTGTTAGTCACCCATATCATTTCAAACTTGCTTTGAAATAATTCATTACTTTCCGAATATGAACGACCATTGCTTAAAGGATAATTGCATTTTATTTTATTAGATAACACGTTGCCTTTCTGCTGTTGCTTTCTGAATGTTATCTATAGAATAATAATCAACAATTCCTTATTAAAAGTTATGGTTCTAAAACTACTTGTAATATCTATGACATTATCATATTGTTTACACAATCAATCACATGTTGTTTGTTTTCATAATATGATGTTGTGCCTTACACAAGTGGGAGAAATCTCAAAGTGTGTGCAAGGAACAACATATTATTGGTTTCTCTTGACCGTAAGGTAAGAAAGCTAATCATTCTACTAGGACTTGAACACGCAAGATGTTTGATGCCCTACTACATTTAAATGTCATGATATAGTGTAAAGATACTTCAACATTTCGACTACATGTTTTAGTCAACATAATTATGGTTGAATGATAATAATCATAATTCTGAAGTATAAAAATTAACTTGAAATTACTACAGAACTCAGGAGTTTGCGTTCATGATCACTTTTGCTAGTATAATTATGTTTACATGTTAAGATATAATTATAAAGTCCTTGAATTAATCAATGACTTATAACATAAAGTATATAGTAAAATTGTTATGTCTTCTAGTTAACAAATAAACATGAGGTCTTTGAATTATTCAAAGACTTATAATGTATTATTGACATGTTCTGTTTTCTTGTAAACACATGAACATAAAATTCTTGAACAGTTCTGTCTTCTTGTGAACACATGAGCATAAGGTTCTTGTATCATTCAAGAAATATACATTATAGCATGCACTTGGCTCGAAAATACTTAATATGCAATTTGGATCGACCCAATTGATAAGTATTTGGTCTAAAGAGAATTAAATTATCTATGGAATTCTGATATAGTTTCACAATTCAAATACTTATAGAATACCACATTATTATGGTATGTCTAATAGGTTGAAACAAACAGTATTCATATTGTTTGATTCATGATAGCTTTAATTGCTCTGCCTCCAAAATCTATCAAGGTTAGAAAATTGTGTGTGTCATGGACATACTCAATATGGTTCAAACCTAGAAGGTATTCAAGACAACCCATGACCGAAACCCCTAAACCTTTAGGGATTTTTGGTTTTTCCACTCAAACCAATCGAATCCTAAACCCTTTTGGGTTTTTGATTTATCTACACTTCCTAGCTTGAAGATTGTAGTATTGGTGTTCCTCCTAGCTCGACGAAACACAAAATTGTTGCTAAGGTTTTCGGTTAAAGGGTGATACAAAATTAGGGTTTTGCTACAAACCCTAATTAGAGTTGTTGGAAGGTATTCCATTATGTCTTGATTTAAGTTCTGAATTTGTTATAATCTTATGAAGCATTTTATTAACAATCTAGAGATGAGAACTTGAAATGTATTTTGTGGTTCTCAAATAAAGAATAATTTATTGTTGCTTAAATACTTAGTATTTAGAGAATTGTCTCTACTTACAAAAGTAAGTGGGAGCATCTACAAATCTTGAAGATATTCAAGAACAAATACATAACCTTCTAAAATCCACTTATTAATGTCATACTAAGGTTAAACATGTAAATGTTGACTGAAGTATAATGTTACCCTCATTCATAAATCCGCAAGGATGTCTCATCACTTGAGTGATATTTTAATATCAATGCTGAGGGATATAAGTTAGAAGATCATTGTAAATCTGCTAACTACTAAGGTACATTATCACATCTTGAATCTGATAAATGTCTTAGATCTATGAATGATAAGATGCAGTCCTTAAAAGGCAAATCAATATTTTGATCTTGATTGTTATTTCGCCTAACAGTTAACCTATGAGGTTGGAATAAGTTCTTTTGAAGAAAGGCTTACAAGGACAAAATTGTATACATGATTAATGCATGGTTTATAATAAGAGGTTTTTTAATCATATACTCATGCAATTGACTGTGATTAGATTTTCTTATATACACGCATTAATTAAATAAAGATAATTAATTGTCATACATGTTTCCTTGAATGTGGAATATGACAATTAAGTTTTATAACTCTTTCTTTAATGATTACCTTTTGCGAGGACGGTGTGTAATCAAAAGGGTTATGAGTCTATATAATCTTTATGTAATATACAAGTTTAAGCAATCCAAGTTTGGATCGAATCATGCATCTAGGAGCTAAGATCTTTAATTTAATTACAGTATGATTTTGATTGAATTAAGATAACTACTTGAGTACATCTAACATTAAGTGGGAGCACTATGTTTTTCCTTAAAATACATATGTTGTATAACATATTGAAGATATCATTCTATTTAAGCTAGATTTTAATCCTTAAGCTTGGAATGAAACTTTACTTGGGATTTAGGGAATAGAACAAACAACCTTGGAATAAATGTTTATTTGGAATAAACATATGCGGAAAATTAAGTCCAACACAAATGCAATATATCATTCAAGCAAGTCTTAAATGGTATATTTCACGTGGAATAATTTATTACATGGATGGAAACCTTATGTTTTTTAACTAAGGATTTGTCATGTATATATTATATTGTGTATAAGACTGGTTGTTACTTTTGCACTAGAGCAAGATGAGCTGACAACAACAATATCTAATTGAGAGTATTTAGATTATTGTTAATACATATGTTTACGAATTATAAAGCATAGTGTTGTATACGTACAATGATGCTAGAGGATAATTAAAACTAGTTAAAGTAGGATTTTATCATTTATGATAAATCTGCTAACTAGATATGCTCTATGAAGAGCATTGTTGCATTACATATTAAGGAATAAGAATACGTTACATTTTAAGAAACTGTAAAGATGATTGTCAGTATGTCGTTGACTTCTAATGCCTTATGCGAGGTAGGGCGACATCTCCATACTATGAAACTTGCAATAGTATGAGCATATGAGATAAGACACTCATCATATATCTCAAATCCCTCACTATATGTGAAATTTGAAACTAGTATTCGGAAAGTTTACTCAGATGACTATTTAGTTTTCTTGTAAAGAAAAGTTGAGAATGTTGGAAACATTAGACTTCAATTTACTAATTAGTCTCATGCATATCTGTTTATAGTATTTGGATAATTGGGATTGTAAGACAATTTTTACTTTATGATGAATAAAGATACTTGGTATTTGTTATTCACTCATATAATAATTGTTATCCTATATTTGCATGTTTAATCCTTGAATGATTTTATCGTTCTAAATATGTCCATTGTCGGTTAACAATTTGGGAATATTGTTATGCAAGGCAAATGTGAGTGTTGGTTATATTCTATGAGAATGTGGATTATTCCCGCCAAACTCATATGTATTCACAAGGGATGCATATTGGATACCCCAACTTTCAAACATTTACTTTTGGATCCTTGTCATGAGTAAGATGTTGAAAATGGTTTATTAAGTCATCCTTAGACTTGAGATGCAAGCAAGTTCTGTTATGTGTGGATATCACTTTTGTAATTATATGCCAAAAGCTGTCCTGAATAAGGTAGTTATAAAAGCTATTTTTCGGAGTGATGTGAAGCAGCATCCACAACACTTGTAGTCAACAAAGGATTTGTTACTCCACTTGATATGTGCAGAAAGATACCATGGGCCCTCTCCAGAATTAATCAGATAATTGTTTGGCCAAACCCAAAGGGTAATGCAAGATGATTCTTGATTACATTTGGTATATCTGAATTAAATTCTATAACAAGAATCTAAATGGTTAAACTATATGGAATGAGTTAGGATCCATATCCATGGTTTAACGGTATCTATAACAAGAGATGATTATAGCAAGAAATAAATAACCATGCTACTGAGAATATTTTTTGAAACTTTATCTCAAACATTTCTAGTTCAATAACGAATGTGAGTGTTGCTAGACGTTTCCGTCGTTGGTATATATGGTGCCTGCTACTCCAACTCCCAAGTGGGAGCTGTTGGGTTATCGTAGTTATTTATTAGTTACAGATCAAACAGAAAAAAAGAAGCAATAAAAGAAACAGACCAAAATGGGTCGAACGAGTGGAAAATCATCTGAAGTATATGTTAGGTTATGGTAGTTAGATTAGCCGTTATATGACTAGAAATGTGTGAGTCTATTAGAGGCACACACGTTAATACACGAAGAGTACGTTTATTAAATAATTAATATATATACTTGTTATATTTATTAAGTGTTTAATATGTTTCACGTAATAATTAATTTAAATATATGTTAAATATAAAAGAGAGGGACTTGGATGTCGGAAAACGAAACTCCCGGACCTCTTTCCAATGTGGCCAGTTATGGGAAGGTTCTAGGAGGGGAGGAGAGTGTCGATTTTATGTAACTAAAGGAGGTTAAAGTAATGACTTGTTGGACAAGTTGGGGTGCTATATAAACACTCCTTTGGCCACATTGTACAAAGACGATACAAGATATATCGATATACCCTGCGTACTAAATTGTTTCTCCTTTTCGTTATTGTCTATTCTAATCGACTGTTAGACCATGTGTAGTCGAGCGCCTTTGGGGCGTTTTTTTGCCTTCCACGCCCAACCACGCCCGTCCAACCAAAACGACGGGGCGTTATTCTTGAAATTTCGTTTGAGGCGTTTTGTCGACAGCGCCTTCTCCCATTCCTTTCCCCATAAAACTAGCCGTTGCCAAACGGCTTCTTTGACCCAAAAAAAAAAAATAAAAAAAATAAAAAAAAAAAAAAAAAAATAAAAAAAAAAAATCACCCCACATATCTATTTAATCTCATATATATATACATACATACACATCTACTTTTTATAAAAACACTCTCAAACACAATCTTTTTCCTACCAATTTTTATACAAATCTTTCCTTTTTTTATATACAATGAGTTCTCCCTCGACTTCCTTTCTTCTTGAATCTAGTTCGGATGACGATTTCTCCGACCGAGAAACAGAAGCGGTGTCTCTTGCTGCTGGAGCTGTAGCTATGTTCGTCGCCCAAAACCCACCAAAACCGATTTATAAAAGAAAACAAGTTGATCGAGACCGTGCCGCGGCTAATGATAGGTTGATGGCCGATTATTTTGACGAGGGTTGCACGTATAACGAACAATTATTTAGAAGACGTTTTAGAATGAGCAAAAGGTTATTTTTGCGTATCGCGAAAGATTTGGAGGATCGTTTCAATTACTTTAAACAAAGACACGACATAATCGGTAACCTGGGTTTCACGTCGATACAAAAGTGCACAGCCGCAATGCGGGTGCTCGCTTACGGGGTCACCACCGACATCAACAACGATTATTTGAAGATGGCCAAGAAAACATGTCGGGACACGCTAGAGGCATTTACAATAGGTAAAAAATTACATATATATATATATATATATATATATATATATATATATATATATATTATATATATATATATATAAGGGTGCGTTCTATGCAGTACCAATATTAGATACAGTACTTTACAGTACCACTTTAGAGTAATCTAGACCCTTGGATCATTTGATCAATGGTTAATAATACATGATGGCATTTATGTAAATTTTTTTTAATATTCAAAGATTTTATTTAATTCAAAAGGGCATAATAGTAAAACTATATTTTTACTTTTTATTTAATATTTTCAATAAAAAAATGTTTTTTTTTTAAATCCATTAATTTTCGGAATTAAAAAAATAATTATTTGTAGTTTTTTTTTTTTTTTTTTTGTTAGCAAACAAGTTTTCAAAAAACATGTGCATATGTGTTTTTCTAACAAGTTTTCAAAAAACATGTGTGCATGTGTGTTTTTGTTATGAATGTAAGTTTATATGTGTTCATTGTAAACAATTTATAATTTTTTCTAACATTGAAGGCTTTTTGCTCAAGAAGGTAACCGCGTATATGTTTATAATATATATTTTTTAACTTCAAAGTTTAAAGCCACCAATATAAACATTATACATATGACCTCTAAATTTATAGCGAATCAAAAACATAAATATCATATACAGAAATTGATATTAGATAAAAAGACAATAAAAAACAAATGTATTATTAAATTCATTATAACATATGTGCACGTCTTCCAAAAACATATATGCACGGCTTTCGAGAACATATGTGCATGCCTTCTAAAAACACAAGTGCATTCGTTGGTCATCTTCATCACACACCGTCTTTCCTATGATTGAGTCGTCCCCACTGAAACAAATATATATTAAAAAATTATAAAAAAAACAAAAAAAAAAACAAACTAGTTATATCAAAATTATGCCATGTTAAATTAATTGTAAAACTAGTTGATAAAATAAAACTTAAACAAAAATATATATGTGTCGAACTATAACTCGTGACCATGACAACCAAATGAGTCTATAATCATACTCTTCTATTGAACCGAAACTGTAACATTTAACTTATGCCCAACGTTTGGCTGGTTTTTCAAAAAGTTTAGTTACCATCCATGAGTAAGAACTACAAATAGTCAAGCAAGTAACTTTTGCTTCACAAGTCAGGGTGGCAAATCTTGCACACTTGCAGCACACCCAAAATGAGAAACATGCAAATTTTATAGAGTTTGGCAGGATACATACATTTCACCAAAACACCTTCCAACATTACTAGCACATAACTAAAGACCCATCAAATACAACTGAAACTATATTTACAAACCTACATCTGTTCAAAAATCTTAATGTATACCAGCTAGATAGAGACTGCGTGTCAAAAAAAGACCCATGTAAAGGGTATATGCAGAACATTTATCTACTTACAAAAGGATCTTGCTAACCGTCCAAACATATGAACTACCCATTATACCCCCAAAAAAAGATTCCTGCCTACAATTTCCTTCAAAACTTCACAGAATGTACAAGAAATGAACTTATATCTCAAGATAGGCAAAAAGATGTAGACTTTCATTCATTTCTTTCTAAGCCATGAAAATTCAACTATTTAACGATCAAAGTGAGAGACAGTGTACCATATCAGGAAGATATTCCGACATTGGAACTGCGGTGACATATCTTTTAGTAGATGGCCTTGATGCATCTACAGCTGGCTGAGTTCCATCTGCTTGCCCTCTCCCATGGAAGCTAGCTAAATGATTTATAACCAAAAATCTTTCCAGATCTTGAAAGTCCACACTTAAACCCAAGATTGATGCTCTCTTATCAAGTCTGCAAATTAACAAAGAAAAAATAAGCAATGGCCATGTGAATAAGAAATTCAAGTCGCGTGTAATGGTAGACTAATCAACTCCGTGTCACTTCTTACAAACAATTGAAGTGTTGTATTACCTTTTCAACTTTAGTTAACTACTGTATAGCAATTTCACTAGATAACACATATGCACACCATAAAACACAAATGCACCATTTCACTAATTTTATGTTAACATATATGCACACTTACGAAACACCCTACATATAGAGAATATCATAGTCAATATAAACTAAACTTGATACTAATTAAATATGAACTTGAATTATAATTGCAAAAAAAGTACGTATGACAGGAAAACGCTCAAAATTAACAATTTGAAGTAAGTATGACAATTTCGACCCACTTATGTGCGAATGGGTCAGTGTGGTTATGTTAAGTTGTTAGTCACATTTCTAACGGTCAACATGAAATTCAATAATATTGTATTATTGTTATGTTTTACACAGTGACATAACAAGGTAGCATAACCTAAATGACCTTGAATTTGTTAAGAGGTTGAAAAACTACCTAATGAGATCAGAATCATCTATTGCTTTCTCTTCTAACAATATTAAACATCACAACAGCCAAAGATGCAAATATTCCTACAAAACCAACATCATATTTTTTCATCATCTAATTAAAAAAATAAAAACAAAACTCTAACCAGGAAGATAATAAAGAAAGGAGACATTAACGGAACTACTGATATGTGCCTAATTACACATATCTTTTATACAATTTGAACCCACAAAAACGACCAAAAACACACAAATGACTCACAAAATGTTACAAATATCATTGAAATGTGTTTTTATGTGATTCAGGTACAAAAGATTGAAAAACAAGTGAAAAATGATCAATTTCACAACAATTGTCATTTTCAGTCCCTGAAGTTACATAAATTGTCAAAACTAGTCCCTGAAGGTTTAAAATGAAAGAAAAGCCAACTTTAGTCCATGGGAACTCAAACTTATTCACAAATGATCCCTGGATAAAAGTTTTCTAAAACTTGGCAACTTTTACCCCTAAGAATCCAAAAATTACAAAAATGGTCCTTGGTGTTTAAAAATGTGAAATTATCAACCTTGGTCCTTGTAATATTGTTTATTGGCAGGTTTTGTACTTGGAAGGAAGTTTGGAAAGTTGGCAATTCAGGTCCCTCAAGAGTCCAGAAAATACAAGTTTGGTCCTTGGCTTTAATTTCTACAAACCAAAACCAGCCAATCCAAATAAAAACCCAACCAACAAACTGACCCCAGCCTTTACCCTTTTTGAACCCCAGTCCAACCCTTAAATAATATCCCAGGGTCAACACCCCAGTCAAACTTCTTATCCCTTCCCCTTTTTCCCTCCACACCACTGAGTCACAAAACCAGTGGTGGTTTTGCCACCACTTGCTTCCACATCAACCCCCAGCTCATACCTACTCCATGCCCTCCCCTATACACCTATACCAGCCCACAATCACCATAAATGCATTCCCACAACTTTCACCTCACTGCCCCATACCTTTCCCTGCTTTTTCTTTACCACTCCACCACTTGATCCCAAAAGCTACCAAACGTGTCCCTTACACCTCCACAACATACCAAGGTCCATTAATTGTAACAAAACTGCCTCAATCAATCTATATTACTTTTGGCGCCAAAAGTATATTTGATGGCTAGGATGAGTTTTAGTGAACCAATGGTTGTGATTTGAAGTGGGATTTGACCAAGACTCAAGTGGGAACTCAGAGAAGTATAAAGAAGAGAAGAGAGGCAAAGAAAAAGATACCTTTGGATTAGCCATTGGTCACGTAGGATAGTTTTAAATACTTTCTTTAAATTTCAAGTCTTTTTATGTTTCAAATGTTGTACTTTGTCTTAAATTAGTGTAATGGAACTCAATTTCCAGTTTAATTTCAGTTATCTTCAAGTTTCAAGTTTTACCTTAAATTGCCTTTCAATTTCCATGTTCTTTAATTTCTTGTTAAGTAGTTGTTTGATGATCTTCTTAAGCCATATAAGCTCCTGACAAAAGCTTTAAAGCTTTTAGAAACCATTAATTCAGTAGTAGTACTTAAAATTCAGAAAATAGAAAAAATCAAGAAAAAGTCAATGAAAGTCAACATGTGGTCCTAATAGCAGTTCTGGGGTGAAGAAGCTAATCTGGATGGCTTTTCTGGTTTCTAGCTTGTTGACAGCAAGTTAGGAGTGGTCTCTAATCCTTGGTTCTCAATTTTAGCTTGGATTCACTTGTAAGCTTTCATTTTTATCCATTTTTGCTTTTTACTGTTATAGTCTCTTATATGATTTGATTTTCATGTATTTGTGTTTCTTTGTTGTTTGTTAATGATTATATAGCTTAATATTAGGTGTTTATGTTTTGGATTTGATTGTTGGTTTGAAAATCATTTTGGACTGTCAATATATGCAAAATTTGAAAATCATAGGCATATGCTTGTTTGACAGCTTGTGTATGTTGAAAAGGACCCATTTTGACAAATTGTGGTCACTGGATTGGATTGGATGTGTTTATACAGTTGAATGGTTTGAAAATCTCAATTTGGGTCTATTAAAGGGATGTTTGGTATAGAGGTCAAACGGGTCAAAACTTGTGGTTACTGTACATTTGCAAGTTTCTCAACTTTGATCCAGCATAAATAAGTTATAATAAGTTGTTTTCAAGTTTTTAATAGTAGTATAGATAGATAGTCTAGTTTTTATTGTCTTGTGTTAATTTTGAACCTCAAAACAGTCAAACAAGCTCTAAGCTGCAACAAGCTCTTTTGGGCATCCACTCTGCCATTTCTAGATTTCATTTAGTCAATATGGTAAGTGCCCAAAGTCTGGTTAAGTGTCATAAAGCCTAGGCCAAGTTACTCACAAAACTGCATATTCAGTTTCTTAAAGTAGATTTTATGGTTTTTAGAAAACTTCCTAGATTTTTCATTTCAAACTCATAAGCTATTAGAAGCTGTTCTTTTGGATTATCAATCTCACCTAGCTTGTATTCATTAGGATTTTTTATCTTAATTTTTAGAAGTTTGTAAAGCCCTTAAAACTAGGCTCAAAAACGGGCATTTTTGCCCTGTGCAGCTGCACAACAGCAGCCAAACAAGCAACGAGCTTGTTGAGAGCTTTTAAGCTTTTAGCCATAGTTTTTTCTGTCATTTTAGCTTGTTTATCTTTAGATCAGTCCTTTTTACCTTTTTCCATTGTCTTGTAGCTTAGTTGAAACCTTTAGCTTCATTTGTAAAGTTTCTAGTTTTAAAAAAAAAATCCTTAATAGCCCACTGTTGTAAATATGCATTCCAAACTAGCTTATTTAGCTTTTGTAAAAATAGTTTCTTTTTAAAAGTTGTTTATAATTAGTTGAAAAGTTGATTTGTAAAAAGAAAAAGTAAAATAAAAATAAAAACGCAAAAAAAAAATGGGTGTGAGATTCGAACTCAAGACCTCTCGCTAGTAATAACATGCATAACTCCCACACCCCTTCCATCTGCTCTAGGGCACTAGTTCCGGTTATGTTTGCAACCCAATTCCTTTTAACCTTTCTTTTTCGTTTATGGCTTATTTCCTTTTTCAGCTTATATTAGCTTATCCGAATAAGCTATTTTGTCATTTTTATTTTTAATAAATCTGTAACAATGTAAAGTATTTATATAAAAAATTTCAGATTTTTTAGATTAGTTTTAGTATTTATTTCGAATTTTTATTTGTATAATAGTAATTAAATCATAATAAAAAATATAAAAGTCAAAAAAATATAATTCTTTTTTCTAAAATTTTCTTTTATCAAATAGAACATGTAAAAATTATAATTGTGCCCATAGTGTTTATATTTCACAAATTTTACGTTTTTACTCGCGCACGTACGTAGTTTTTAATAAAAACGCGCGTTTTCAGTTTTCTTTGTAGTTTTTAATTACGTAGACCTTAGATAATCATTTTTATTACGTTTTTAATCGTTTTTAATTATCTTTCACATTTTTTAGATAGAACTTACGTTTTAGGTTTTTAGATTTTCTAATTATTATAATAATAACTTTGTAAATATAGTTATTTATTTTATTTTCTTTTAATTTGCATTTAAGCCGTTAAGGCATGCAAATTCCCTCTTTGGGAATGTTTGTTTTATTTCGTTTTGTACGTTTACGTTTAATTTAATTTAAACGTACGTTTGTAAATCTTTCGCGTTTTTAGGTTTCTGATTGTACGTTTTTTAACGATACAGCTGTGACAGAGCTATGATTATTCACATTCCAGTGTTAGTCAATCAGATTCCCGTTTTTGTATATTCTATATCATTTCAGCACACACATTCGTTATATTACACTTTACACACCTCGTTGGGACATAACGACCCGGGGATGCACTTTTCTGTACTCATGTACTTAACTCCCACGGATTTAAATTGCATTTTTCTCCCTTACGGTTTGACTTGTATGGTTGACCATTCACAAGTGGTTGACTGATATAAAGATGACTGTTCGGGAGGAATCAAATTTTGGCGCCGTTGCCGGGGAGGTGTGGTGCGTATAATGAATTTGTGTTTTATCTACCCCTTGTATATATATTATATATATTTCCAAAAACAATATAAAACACAAAAATATTTTTCTTTCCTTTGTATAAATATATAAAAGATAAAAATCCAAAAATATTCTCCTTCCCTATATATTCATAATTCTGTGAGTGGTCCCCACTCCGATTTCTCACCCAATCTTTTCCCCATGAACCAATTAATTCGGGGCCGAGTCAAGCTAGCGACTCGGTTATCAAAAACAGTAGCTTCCTCATGAACAACTTAATTCGAGGTCGAGTCAAGCTAGCGACTCGGTAATCAATAAACAGTAGCCATAACATGGGTTTTCACCCGTGTTTCACTTTTCTTACCCCTTTCTACCACCTAAGTGTGGGGGTGTGCCCCACATTTCGTATATAGATCTAAAAAACAAATGAAAATTTTGTATACCAAAAAATAGAATAACTGTTGTGTTTACCCCACTTGGCCAGAAATGTTATCTTTTTACGTTCAAGGATTCGGCATAATAGCCGGGACTTTGAATATTGAGGACAATATTCAGTTCAAGTGTGGGGGGGGAAATTCTGGCGAATTTCATCAAAAATGTTCCATTTTAGTCCCTTTTTCCCCAAAAATGGCCAAATTTAAAAAAAAAAATTTAGTGGAAGTACTAAGTACTAAACACAACAAATGGTTATCAGTCCACCATGTCTAACACACATAAGGATTGGCTAATCCGAGAGCAAACGGCTCTTGGTAAAGATATCTCAAATCCGTTTATGGCTTGCAATTTGCCAAAAATTGTATGGTATTCGACTCACCATATCCTAAAAAGTGAAGAGTTGACTAGCCCGCAAGATTATGGCTTGTGGTAAAGGCAAGTGGAAAAACCATAATTGGTAATCAGCTCACCAAAGATAATATTAATAATTTATCTAAGAGTTGGCTAGTCCAGAAGCAAACGGCTTCTGGTAAAGACAAATCAAATCCGTTTACAGCTTATGGTTTGCTCAAAATCATTTGGTTATCATTTGTACCAAAGTTCTTACTTGAACTGAAACAATTGGCTACTCCAGAAGTGATGGCTTTTGGTAAAGAGTCTTTGAAAACCATTAAGTTATTTTCATAAAAGATTGCTAGGGACTAGCAATAGTTTAGTGTGGGGGATTTGATATGTGCCTAATTACACATATCTTTTATACAATTTGAACCCACAAAAACGACCAAAAACACACAAATGACTCACAAAATGTTACAAATATCATTGAAATGTGTTTTTATGTGATTCAGGTACAAAAGATTGAAAAACAAGTGAAAAATGATCAATTTCACAACAATTGTCATTTTCAGTCCCTGAAGTTACATAAATTGTCAAAACTAGTCCCTGAAGGTTTAAAATGAATGAAAAGCCAACTTTAGTCCATGGGAACTCAAACTTATTCACAAATGATCCCTGGATAAAAGTTTTCTAAAACTTGGCAACTTTTACCCCTAAGAATCCAAAAATTACAAAAATGGTCCTTGGTGTTTAAAAATGTGAAATTATCAACCTTGGTCCTTGTAATATTGTTTATTGGCAGGTTTTGTACTTGGAAGGAAGTTTGGAAAGTTGGCAATTCAGGTCCCTCAAGAGTCCAGAAAATACAAGTTTGGTCCTTGGCTTTAATTTCTACAAACCAAAACCAGCCAATCCAAATAAAAACCCAACCAACTAACTGACCCCAGCCTTTACCCTTTTTGAACCCCAGTCCAACCCTTAAATAATATCCCAGGGTCAACACCCCAGTCAAACTTCTTATCCCTTCCCCTTTTTCCCTCCACACCACTGAGTCACAAAACCAGTGGTGGTTTTGCCACCACTTGCTTCCACATCAACCCCCAGCTCATACCTACTCCATGCCCTCCCCTATACACCTATACCAGCCCACAATCACCATAAATGCATTCCCACAACTTTCACCTCACTGCCCCATACCTTTCCCTGCTTTTTCTTTACCACTCCACCACTTGATCCCAAAAGCTACCAAACGTGTCCCTTACACCTCCACAACATACCAAGGTCCATTAATTGTAGCAGAACTGCCTCAATCAATCTATATTACTTTTGGCGCCAAAAGTATATTTGATGGCTAGGATGAGTTTTAGTGAACCAATGGTTGTGATTTGAAGTGGGATTTGACCAAGACTCAAGTGGGAACTCAGAGAAGTATAAAGAAGAGAAGAGAGGCAAAGAAAAAGATACCTTTGGATTAGCCATTGGTCACGTAGGATAGTTTTAAATACTTTCTTTAAATTTCAAGTCTTTTTATGTTTCAAATGTTGTACTTTGTCTTAAATTAGTGTAATGGAACTCAATTTCCAGTTTAATTTCAGTTATCTTCAAGTTTCAAGTTTTACCTTAAATTGCCTTTCAATTTCCATGTTCTTTAATTTCTTGTTAAGTAGTTGTTTGATGATCTTCTTAAGCCATATAAGCTCCTGACAAAAGCTTTAAAGCTTTTAGAAACCATTAATTCAGTAGTAGTACTTAAAATTCAGAAAATAGAAAAAATAAAGAAAAAGTCAATGAAAGTCAACATGTGGTCCTAATAGCAGTTCTGGGGTGAAGAAGCTAATCTGGATGGCTTTTCTGGTTTCTAGCTTGTTGACAGCAAGTTAGGAGTGGTCTCTAATCCTTGGTTCTCAATTTTAGCTTGGATTCACTTGTAAGCTTTCATTTTTATCCATTTTTGCTTTTTACTGTTATAGTCTCTTATATGATTTGATTTTCATGTATTTGTGTTTCTTTGTTGTTTGTTAATGATTATATAGCTTAATATTAGGTGTTTATGTTTTGGATTTGATTGTTGGTTTGAAAATCATTTTGGACTGTCAATATATGCAAAATTTGAAAATCATAGGCATATGCTTGTTTGACAGCTTGTGTATGTTGAAAAGGACCCATTTTGACAAATTGTGGTCACTGGATTGGATTGGATGTGTTTATACAGTTGAATGGTTTGAAAATCTCAATTTGGGTCTATTAAAGGGATGTTTGGTATAGAGGTCAAACGGGTCAAAACTTGTGGTTACTGTACATTTGCAAGTTTCTCAACTTTGATCCAGCATAAATAAGTTATAATAAGTTGTTTTCAAGTTTTTAATAGTAGTATAGATAGATAGTCTAGTTTTTATTGTCTTGTGTTAATTTTGAACCTCAAAACAGTCAAACAAGCTCTAAGCTACAACAAGCTCTTTTGGGCATCCACTCTACCATTTCTAGATTTCATTTAGTCAATATGGTAAGTGCCCAAAGTCTGGTTAAGTGTCATAAAGCCTAGGCCAAGTTACTCACAAAACTGCATATTCAGTTTCTTAAAGTAGATTTTATGGTTTTTAGAAAACTTCCTAGATTTTTCATTTCAAACTCATAAGCTATTAGAAGCTGTTCTTTTGGATTATCAATCTCACCTAGCTTGTATTCATTAGGATTTTTTATCTTAATTTTTAGAAGTTTGTAAAGCCCTTAAAACTAGGCTCAAAAACGGGCATTTTTGCCCTGTGCAGCTGCACAACAGCAGCCAAACAAGCAACGAGCTTGTTGAGAGCTTTTAAGCTTTTAGCCATAGTTTTTTCTGTCATTTTAGCTTGTTTATCTTTAGATCAGTCCTTTTTACCTTTTTCCATTGTCTTGTAGCTTAGTTGAAACCTTTAGCTTCATTTGTAAAGTTTATAGTTTTAAAAAAAAAAATCCTTAATAGCCCACTGTTGTAAATATGCATTCCAAACTAGCTTATTTAGCTTTTGTAAAAATAGTTTCTTTTTAAAAGTTGTTTATAATTAGTTGAAAAGTTGATTTGTAAAAAGAAAAAGTAAAATAAAAATAAAAACGCAAAAAAAAATGGGTGTGGGATTCGAACTCAAGACCTCTCGCTAGTAATAACATGCATAACTCCCACACCCCTTCCATCTGCTCTAGGGCACTAGTTCCGGTTATGTTTGCAACCCAATTCCTTTTAACCTTTCTTTTTCGTTTATGGCTTATTTCCTTTTTCAGCTTATATTAGCTTATCCGAATAAGCTATTTTGTCATTTTTATTTTTAATAAATCTGTAACAATGTAAAGTATTTATATAAAAAATTTCAGATTTTTTAGATTAGTTTTAGTATTTATTTCGAATTTTTATTTGTATAATAGTAATTAAATCATAATAAAAAATATAAAAGTCAAAAAAATATAATTCTTTTTTCTAAAATTTTCTTTTATCAAATAGAACATGTAAAAATTATAATTGTGCCCATAGTGTTTATATTTCACAAATTTTACGTTTTTACTCGCGCACGTACGTAGTTTTTAATAAAAACGCGCGTTTTCAGTTTTCTTTGTAGTTTTTAATTACGTAGACCTTAGATAATCATTTTTATTACGTTTTTAGTCGTTTTTAATTATCTTTCACATTTTTTAGATAGAACTTACGTTTTAGGTTTTTAGATTTTCTAATTATTATAATAATAACTTTGTAAATATAGTTATTTATTTTATTTTCTTTTAATTTGCATTTAAGCCGTTAAGGCATGCAAATTCCCTCTTTGGGAATGTTTGTTTTATTTCATTTTATACGTTTACGTTTAATTTAATTTAAACGTACGTTTGTAAATCTTTCGCGTTTTTAGGTTTCTGATTGTACGTTTTTTAACGATACAGCTGTGACAGAGCTATGATTATTCACATTCCAGTGTTAGTCAATCAGATTCCCGTTTTTGTATATTCTATATCATTTCAGCACACACATTCGTTATATTACACTTTACACACCTCGTTGGGACATAACGACCCGGGGATGCACTTTTCTGTACTCATGTACTTAACTCCCACGGATTTAAATTGCATTTTTCTCCCTTACGGTATGACTTGTATGGTTGACCATTCACAAGTGGTTGACTGATATAAAGATGACTGTTCGGGAGGAACCTAATAAAGAAAGGAGACTTTAACGGAACTACAAACGACGGCGTCAACCCAAAACCTCCACCCAGATCCAAACACGGCCCCGACCACACCTGCTCAATCCAATAAAAACGAATACAATAAAAAAAATCAAGATCGAAAAAAAAAAAAAAAAAAAAAAAAAAAAAGCATTAAAACCAATACAAAATAACATCTTAAAATAAATAAATAAATAAATAAATAAATAAAAAAATAAAAAAAAACGAATCAATACTCGATTCAAGCAATAATCCAACAATTTCAGAAAATTAAATTTACACGTATACAACCAAGTAAAAGATCAACCGAATTAATAATTACTTTTTTATAAAAAAAATCTAGAAACTTACAGGGATCTTACGAAGATGAACTTGAGCCTTGAATTAGATGTAATAACCAGGCGCTTAAAACCCACCTTTCATTGCTCTAAAATTTTATTTTTAAAATCTTTAATACCCATTAACTAATAAAGATTTTAATGTTTTAAAATTAGTGTGTTTATTGTAAAATGGGTTTTGGTGATGACTGATTCGAAAAAGTAAGCCACGTGAGATTTTGAAAGAGAAATATGTGGTGTGGGGTTGGTTTTAGTGGTGGTATACAAAGGTGTTTAGGAAGTGGTTGGTGAGGGGATGGCGGCGGTGGGAATTGTGAATGAGATCTGATGGTGGTTTTTAGGTCAAGTGGGGGAGAGAGAGGTGTAGATCGATATATGAAAGAGAGGTGCAGATCTGATGGTGGTTTTTAGGTCAACCTGGGAAAATTTTGAATGTGATAAAAACTAAAAAAAACCTCCCCAATATTGTAGGATAAATCCGGATTTCAAAACTATTTGTGTAAATGTAAAATACCGTATATAACCTTGGATGCTTTTATGAATTAAATAAATGGAAATTAATTTATTAAATTCTGATTGGTCAAGGATGGTACTGTAAAGTACTGTATATAAGATTGATACTGTATAGAATACATCACTATATATATATATATAGATAGATAGATATAGATATATATATATATATATATATATATATATATATATATATATATATATATATATATATTTATTTTATCTATTTATTATTTTTCCTTATTTATTGTATATATATTTGTATATATATTTATTGTTTATATATACAGGAATAAAAGACTTGTACGAGAAGCGGTATTTAAGAAAACCAACAAAAAATGATTTGATGCGAATATATGATGTGCACCAAGAGGCGCATGGCATACCCGGTATGATGGGTAGTATAGATTGCATGCATTGGGCAAGGTCTCACCCGTCCTGGAAGATTTCATCTCAGGTTTGGCCCCGGTTCTCGGTTTTTATGCTAATAGTAACTTCCATCCACATGGCTACTATTTAGGTGACGGTATATACCCGGAGTACTCGTTCATCATGAAAACGTTCAAAGATCCGATCGATCCTAAAAAAGAAAATTGGAAAAAATTACAAGAATCGGCAAGAAAGGATATTGAAAGATGTTTCGGTGTGCTCAAGAAACGTTTCGCGTTTGTGGCGAATCCTTGTCGTTTATGGACGAAGGATAAGATTAAGGATGTTATGCGTGCGTGCCTCATTCTACACAACATGATTTTAGAGGACGAAGGACGAGCTATTTGTCAAGATTATCATCCGGACGAAGTTGACGAACCACAGCCGCCACAAACACACGAACAAGCCTTACAAAACTCGGACTACATTCGAAGCCACGCGAGTCACCACGCTCTATTGGCGGATTTGATCGAGGAAGCGTGGAGTAACCGTCGAATGCAAGACGAGTCCGAGGAGGACGAGAATGAAATTGAAGAGAACGACGAGCCTGAGGATTACGATGATGTTAACGATACAGATTAGTAGTTTTTATTTTTAATTGTATGACATTTTTTTTTTATGTATGACGTTTTTTTTATTTATGTATGACGTTTTTTTTTTTATTTATGTATGACTTTTTTTTTTAATTATGTAATAGTTTTAGGATTTATTTTAATAAAATTGTCTTTTTATTAATATTATTTAGTTTTATTAATTAGTTTTAGTTATTAAAAAAAAAAACAAAAAAAACAAAAAAAAAAAAAAGTGCCATATGGCGCAAAACGCCCCACCCTCTCTTACATACCACTACACCACTTTTTCAACCAAGCACCAGCATGGCCCACACTGCCACATGGCGCAAAACGCCCCACCCTCTCTTACACACCACTACACATGGTCTTAATAGCTTTGAATAGTCAAAAGTATCAAGCTCATTAAAACAAGAATTTATATTCTTGTTTTTATTTAGTTACTGTTCTTCTTTGATATATACACATCGAACGTATACCACTTTGGTATTTGATTGTGTTTAAGCTACAACAAGAACACAAGTTTGTTTGGTTGTATATGTGAAGCAATCGACTAGCATCGTAACGTATTTGTTTGACGTGTTTGTGTGAGCAACCGTAGAGGTAGTATATATTTACTACTTAGTTTTATTTGCGGGTGACTACAAGGGTTAGTTTTCTATTTAGTTTTCTTGTTCCTTTTATTATTTGTTTGTTTATTATATGTGTTAACTATAATTGTAAATTAGATCCATTATCCGCTGCGTACTCGTAGTTAATGGTTAACTTAATTATAAAATCCCAACATTATATCATAACCTCTAACTTGTTCTATTCCAAAAGAGTTGCATTATTATTTTAGTAATATCGTTTAGTCATATCTAATAGATTGAATATATAACCATTTTTATCAAAAATCTGGATAAAATAAGTGTTAATGGGTTAACGCAACCCGACCCGTTGTCTGTTTTGACCCAAATCAATTGTGACCAGTAACACACTCGTTTTGCCACCTCTGCTAAAACCGCACTATGTATTATAGGCTCAATTGTCAAATGCTGAGTCACTGATTCTAAACATATCTCTAAATTCTTGTTTTCAAAGTAATCCTACTCAGTTTTTCCACGGGGTGGAGTTCCAAGTTTCAACTAGGAGTTTGTAATTTGTCGGTATCCTACCAGGAAAGACCCTTTCTACTCAACCGTGTCAACTATATAAAAATAGCATAGAAAGGCGACAAAATGTGAAAGAAGCTACAAGGCGAGTGTAGTCAAAGATATACAAATATTGTAGTTTAAACAGCTACAAGATGTTCAAATTATAAGCAATAGTGATCCTAGATATATTGACAAGCATTGGTTGGCATGTATTACATTTTAATACTAAAGCATATATAGGGGAGACAACCGTTGACATTTCTTGAAATAAATCATCCATGTGGGAGGTATGTATATTATATTCGAAGTCCACGCCTCATTTCTGTCTAAATTTAATATAAATTCTGTACGTATATCTTATTCCTTTCCTACCAACCTAACGGTAACTTTATATAACAGCATTGGGTGTCGATTAGGTGAAGCTACCAAGTACCTATGGTGAACTTGTGGGCTTTCAGTAACTTCAAATCTCCTGAATGCAGCTTAACTACTGAAGGATTATAACCACCGCAACCAATCTTCATAACGTATACTAATGATGAGATAGAAGCCAGATGTAAAACTATAGCATGGTGATACAGGCAGAGTGAACATCTTAAATAACTCAAATTTGACATATAAGAGCATATATGTGGTTAAGCGTTCCTTTGTGGGAGTAGTACCAGTGGGGTGACCTGCTGGGAAGTCCTCACATAGGGGTCACATATCTCTCTTGATATTAGGCAATGAAGAGGAGAGCCTGTTAGCCAATGGTTGCGCAGGTTCGAATCTGAGCCAGACCCGGTTTTCATCCGGCCGTTACTCCAGCGAGAAAACTCGTGTGGAGGCGGTACGGTTTCCGGGCGGACGCCACTAACAGTCCCCACTGCACCAGCGTGGACCCGGTTCAGACAACATAGTCTGGGTACGTGGTGGATGAGGGCCTGCTGACTCGGCAGGTGTGACTCTAAACCAAAAATGAAAGTCACCGTTCAAAAAAAAAAAAAAAAAAAAAAAAAAAAACTGTAGCACAGTAGCAGCTACAGGGCACCTACATTATAATATTAGTATGCCAAAGTGATCATTTTTATGTGCTTAAGAAGTTACTGAATCCAAAGACGGTTTGGAACCTGCTATATTATAACATTGAAACCCAAGTCGAATCGTTAATGTATCAGGGGAGGCACTCATAAAATATGTGTGGCGTACAATGCAACGTTAACTCAAACATAGGATGGCCAAACCTTTGAAATGCGAAAACATTAAAGAGGCCAGTAAACTATGAAATAGCACTGTCAAAAAATGACGACATTACCTCTGATTAATATTTATTTCAAACATAGGTAGTCAAAACACAAACATGTGATCTTCAAATAACAGAAAAACGAGTGTGACAGTAAAGATGCAGTGTGGCGGGGTGGGGAGGATCGGGGATGGGTAACATGACTTGTCCTGTATGTACAAGCTATTATAGCAGAAAATAAAAGTAAATCACAACATTTTTCAGTTTTGTTTCAAGTTTGGCAAATTAGATTATTGAACTTTGAGATAGTTCTTATTTAGCGACTTTGAAATGTATATTAATCACAATCTTATCATATTCGAGCGTCCTTATGACTAAACTTGGGGTACATAAGGCTGTGTACAATGGACCGTGAAATATCGGTCGGTCGAGCCATGTGACCGATTTCTACATCGGTCGACTCCATTGTGGAGTTCTTGTCAAATATCGGTCGAAGATGAGCAAAAGACAAGGTCGGTCGATTTTGTGACCGACTTTCCAAACTCTCCTTTTATTTTTCTTTTTTTCTTTTTTTTCTTTTATTTAATTCTGTTTAAAAAAAATGAAGAAACACAATGCAGGTGGCTGTGGCTCACGAACAAGAAGTGAAGAAGATTGATGACGTATAGTCCGTATTCGGGTCACGAACCCGGCCCATACTTAAGTCCATCACGAATGGACTCTAGCCCGTCACGATATGGGCTATTGCGATAACGGTTTGGGCTTACGATGGCCAAAACCCAACGTTATTTATGGCTGCTATAATATATCTTTTATTTATGGGATATATATTGCTTAACCGCCCTACGCGGGATAGACCGAAGATTGGGGAACACGAAACCAATAAGGATTTCGTGTCCATATATAGAGGGCATCTCAACTCTCACAAAGGTACGACTTACAAACCCTAACTCTTCTACAAACCCTAAAACCGATTACTTACTCTCACGCCGGAGGATAATCGTGGGAGACAATCCCACGATAAGCCTAACGGTGTTTTTCTGTTTTCTTAGTGCGCAGGTCTCAAGCATTAAGATCGAATTGGTACGGAATCAAGGAACGCCCAACTTTTGTATCAACAAGTGGCGCCATCCGTGGGACCCCACACTAAGAGCTTTGCTAAGAACTGGAATGACGAAGCACGGAAAGGAGCGGACTCCGCATGCGAAGAAAACGCATGACGATTTACTAGGGAAGAAACAGCAAACTGATGCGGCCTCAAAGCAGACCTCTGGAACAACCAGTGTGCCTAGAAGCTTTGGAGCGTACTCAGATCTGCTCCTTACTCCAGTAGAACCGCCCACTATGACTACCAATGCTACTACAACAAGTACTAGCGCGGTAGACCCACAGCGCACTCCCCTTGCCATGCCAGAAGTGAACTTCACTGAACCACCAAATGCGCCTATCCGAAACAAGGATCTTGTTTTGGAAACGGACTCTATCGCGCTAGAAGGAGTCACGCCTGAACTAGCGCCAAGTGACTTCGTATCTCAAAACTACGAAGCCTTGGCCACGCTCATGCAAGAGGAGGCAAAGAAGAGGTCAAGCCAAAGTCTGCACGCCAGGCTCAACTTCGACCCTGAGTACGAAGCATCCCCACCGCGCTACCGAAAGGAAAGACGCGAGAAGGAAAACCGCAAGCAACCAGTGTTTACCAGAATTGGAAGGAAGGTTGTGGATGATGAAGCAGCCGACTTTCAGCATTTGGAGGAGCATGAAGATGGGGAACGGAGCGCTAATGTCCACGCTAGGCTTGGCAGTCGCAGGGTTCAGGATAGGCTTGGGCGACGGTGCTCCCCAAGTGAAAGCCCTTCAAGCTCCGATTCTGAGGATAGTCGGCGCAAGCGCCACAGAGGAGCAAGCTCAGATTCTGATGATAGTCGACGCAAGCGTCGCAAAAGAGTACGCTCATCTTCAAGTGATTCCTCGGAAAACGAGGACAAAGAAACTGGACACTGGAAATCAAGAGGGAAATACCGCGACCAGGAAGACGAAGACATGTCTCTTCCCTGGCGTCGCCAAAAAGTTGATGCGTTTACTAGGCGCATCAGCGATTTTTCAGAGAATAACAAAAGGCGCATGCCTGCTAACGTCAAAACATATGATGGGACAGGTGATCCTGATGATCACCTAAAAATTTTCGAATCAGCAGCCACTATCAAAAATTGGCCACAACCTGTATGGTGCCATATGTTCAACTTTACATTAGTAGGGAATGCGCGCAATTGGTTTAGTAAGCTTCCACGCAGAAGCATCGGTGGGTTTGAAGAGTTGCGCAAGGCGTTTCGTTTAAACTTTACTCAAAGGAAGAAGTGCGCCAAAAACCCTGTCGAACTCGCTAGGGTTAAACAGCGACAAGGGGAATCCACAAGCGCTTTCATGGAACGCTTTAAGGACGAATGCATGCAAGTCAAGGCGTTCCCAGAGATACTAAAAATATCGGGTTTTATGAATGCAATCAATAACCCAGATTTGATAAAAAAGTTAAATGATAAGGTTCCCCTAACCTTTGACGAACTCATGAAGCGCACAAGGTCCTTCGTCCAAGGAGAAGCAGCCGCTGCGGATATCAAGAAAGGCTACTCGAACCATAGGTCACAAGAAGAGTCAAGGAGACAATCCAATGACCAGAGTGGCAATCGTAACAAAAGTTATCGCAACCAAGGAAGCGGAAGGGGAAACGACAAGTACACCCCATTAACAAAAACTCCAAAGGAGATATTCGCGACGGAAGGTGCGAACTTTCCAAGACCCCCACCTATGCGCACCCCTGAGGATCGGCGCGTAGGGAATGGATACTGCGAGTATCACGCACAGAAGGGCCATACCACTAATGAATGTGTCCAGTTACGCCAACTAATCGAGAAACTAGTGAAAGAAGGCAGGTTGGACCACCTCGTTAAAAATATTAAGGAGGGGAAAGACAAGCAGAGAACCGGAGGCAAGAAAGAAGCGCCTAAGGAAAAAGCTGATACTATCTACATGATACAATCATGGCAGCGAAAGACTAGGCAAAAGGTGAGCCAGAAATTCTCTCATGGAAGCGAAATCTCCTTCCCCACCTTGACTGCGGACAACGCAGTGGCAGAACCACTTACCATTGAAATAAATGCGGGGGGTCACGACATCCACCGCATGTATGTCGATGGGGGCGCATCAGCGGATATAATGTATGAACATTGCTTCAAGAGATTGCGTCCTGAGATACAAAGACAGTTAAGTCCAGCCACGACTCCACTTACTGGCTTTACAGGAGAGAAGATATGGCCTATGGGGCAACTGCGCTTACTAGTTGCTGTCGGTAACAAGGAACACTCCACGACAGCCTGGATGAACTTTATGGTGATCAAATCCCCTTCGCCATACAATGGCATCATTGGAAGGTCAGGAATCTCAGCGTTGCGCGCGGTACCATCCACAGCGCATGGGATACTCAAATTCCCAGTAGAAGGTGGCATTGTCACCATTTACAACAACGCTGCGCCACCAGAAGAATGTAACACGATTACATGTGAGACGACGCACGTCCCAGAACAGAGCGCAGCTAAAGTTCCAAATTTGAAGGTCGCAATTCACCCTGATTACCCAGAGCAAGAAGTATCAATCGGAGGATCGCTGTCTGACAAAGGCAGAGCAGCTGTGTGCACACTCTTACAGAGGAATCTGGATATCTTTGCCTGGGAACCAAAACACATGACTGGCGTACCACGATCGATAGCAGAACACAAGTTACAAATCCGACAAGGATATTCACCAGTAAGGCAGAAAAAGTGCAGCCAGGCTCCAGAGCGCGCAAAAGCCATACTAGAAGAAGTACACAAACTTGTGGACGCTGGCATCATGCGGGAAGTCTATTACCACGATTGGCTCTCCAACCCAGTGATGGTCAAAAAGAGCGATGGCAGTTGGCGAATGTGTGTGGACTTCACTGACCTTAATAAAGCATGTCCACAGGACTGCTACCCACTACCAGAGATAGACTGGAAAGTGGAATCGTTGTGTGGATATCCCTTTAAGTGTTTCTTGGACGCATACAAAGGGTACCACCAAATCCAAATGGCCAAGGACGACGAGGAAAAAACAGCTTTCCACACAAGCCAAGGGGTCTACTGTTACACAAAGATGCCTTTTGGCCTGAAGAATGCGGGCGCCACCTACCAGCGATTGGTAGATAATGCATTCGAAAAGCAAGTGGGCCGCAACTTAGAAGTTTATGTGGATGATCTTGTCATAAAAAGCCATACTGAGGACGAAGTGGTGCGCGATATAGAAGAAACATTTAGAACGCTACGGGCGATCAACATGAAATTAAATCCCAAGAAGTGCACTTTCGGTGCTACAGAGGGAATGTTCTTGGGATATCTGATAGAACCAGATGGCATTAAGCCATGCCCAGAAAAGACAGACGCTGTCCTCCAACTTCCTTCACCGCGCACGTTGAAAGAAGTTCAATCTCTAAATGGAAAGCTAGCCGGTTTGAACAGATTCCGGTCCAAATCGGCAGATAAGTCACTTCCTTTATTCAAAACACTCAAGAAGTGCACTAAAAAGGGCGACTTCCGGTAGACTGCGGAAGCGGAAGAAGCCTTCACCAAGCTTAAGCAACATATAGCAGCGCTCCCTAAGCTAGTCGCACCCCGACCAGGGGAGGAGTTAATCATCTACTTATCCGCCACCAAAGGAGCGATCAGCACAGTGCTACTGACGGATAGGAATTCTGTGCAAACACCAGTGTATTTTGTAAGTAAAGCACTCAAAAAGACAGAGATCAACTACAGCTCAATGGAGAAGTTGGTTTTGGCGTTAGTATTTGCTGCCAAAAGACTGCGCCGATACTTTCAAGCGCACCCAATAGCAGTAATTACCGACCAACCTATCAAACAAGTTATCTCTAAACCTGACGCATCGGGTCGATTACAAAAATGAAGTGTGCTATTAGGAGAGTATAACATCTCTTACAGGCCACGCACCGCGGTTAAAGGGCAAATACTAGCAGACTTCATCATCGAAAAACCAGATACCGATGACGCACCCCCACCGGACAAGGTAGAATTACAAGAACCATGGGTCTTGTTCACAGATGGATCTTCATGCGTGGATGGATCGGGCGCTGGCCTTATCCTCACTAATCCAGAAGGAATGGAATTCACTTATGCACTGCGTTTTGAATTCACAGCCACAAACAACGAGGCAGAATATGAAGCCCTAATCGCTGGATTACGCATTGCAAACCGAATGGGTGTACGTAACCTAGAAGCAAACGTGGACTCCCGATTGGTAGCCAACCATGTGTTGGGCGAGTATGTGGCTAAAGAGGATAACATGGTCCAATACCTCGACAAAACTAAATCGCTAATACAAGGCTTCGACAGGTTTACAATTAAGCAAGTTCCTAGAGGCGAGAATAAAAAAGCGGATGCGCTAAGTAAGATCGCATCCACCAGCTTCGCGCACCTGTCAAAACAAGTTTTAGTGGAGATCCTAAAGAATAAATCCATCTCGGAGATGGAGATATCCACGGTAATAGAGGAAGAGAATCCTACATGGATGACTCCTATTATCGACTTTATAAGCAAGGGTAACTTGCCCGCTGAGCAGAAGGACGCTAGACGGATACGACGCGCAGCACAGAGGTTCGAACTTAGAGATGGTATTCTATATCGACGCTCATTCCTACAACCATGGCTTCGATGCGTTGGACCTCTTCAGGCAGATTACGTACTCCGAGAGATCCACGCTGGTTCATGCAGTATGCATTCGGGACCACGGTCCGTCGTAGCGCGAGCATTGCGCTCAGGATACTATTGGCCTACTATGCACCGTGATGCGCGCGATGTGATAAAGAAATGCAACGACTGCCAAGTTCATAGACCCATCCCGCGCAGACCACAACAAGAGCTAACACCTATCACTTCTCCATGGCCATTCTATAAGTGGGGTATCGACATCGCAGGTCCCTTCCCTATCGCAGCAGGAGGACTTGAATTCCTTATCGTTGCAATAGACTACTTCACTAAATGGATTGAAGCAAAGGCAGTAGCGACGATCACAGGTAATCAAGTAAAACGCTTTGTTTGGGAAAATATTGTATGCCGCTTTGGATTACCTGGGGAGATTGTTTCGGACAATGGAAAACAATTCCGCGATAACCCATTCAAAGACTGGTGCGCAGAGTTGCATATCACACAACACTTCGCATCAGTAAAACATCCACAAACCAATGGCTTAGTTGAGCGCGCAAATCGCAGTTTAGGCGAAGGGATTAAAGCGCGCCTGGACAAACACAAAGGAAGATGGGTGGACGAACTGACACATGTCTTATGGGCGCACCGCACAACAATCAAGGTTAGTAATGGAGAGACTCCTTTTTCCCTTGTCTACGGGACAGAAGCTGTCATACCAGCTGAAATTGGGATGCCAACTATCCGCACCGCGGAAGTTAATGTCGCGACCAATGACGACGAACGACGGATAGATTTGGACCTACTGGAGGAAAGGCGCGAGCGCGCAGCCATACGAGAGGCAAAAACCAAGTCCAAAATGAAGGGATACTACGATGCTAAAGTTCGAAGCACCTCATTCAGACCTGGCGATTTTGTGTACCGCGCTAATGATGCAAGCCACGCAGAAGACACAGGTAAACTTGGACCAAAGTGGGAAGGACCCTATGAGGTCATTGAAGCACTAGGACAAGGCGCGTACAAGCTGCGCGACATGGAAGGCCGTGAGCTACAACGCACATGGAATATCTGCAATCTCAAGAGATGCTATCTTTAGGAAAGGTTACGACCCAATGCATGGACACACACGCACTTTAGTAAGTGCCAAATAAATATCCGTGTATTTACATTCTTTGTTTCATTTAGACAAATGTTTTTTTATCTTATCTTTTTACAAAAACTTGCAAGTATTAATAAAATGTTGCGGTTTCTAGCTAACTCCGTGACACACCTTACTTTATTGCTTACATATAATTTATGTCTCAATATTGTTCATTATATTATCTTTTGCCTACATGGCGTGCATGCACTAATTAAAAACCCACGATGGTAAAAGGATGAGTAAACCTAACAAATGACTCGTTGAGTAAGAGGGTTGCAAACCCATCAACACCGGATCACGCATCCTTGTTAAACACCTTATTCTCAAGACGTTGGAGTAAGTTCCATGCGTACCCCACGACGGATACACATCAATGCACACTGTGCGCGTTTAACAAATTAGGAGTTAAGACAACTAACCCCTTAGTATGGTCTTAGTAGCACGCTGCAATCCATACACTTGTGCACCCCATGATGGGTACACGGCAACTTGTAAATTTCATACACAATTATGTTATATACAACCATGTCATACACGACTATGTCATAAATTTCATACAAGATAAGTATAAGTGAGTATGAATCCTTGTAAACCTTCTTCAAATATGTTTATACAAGCAATTCGACCCTTAGACATCTTTTATGCAAAGATAAAACCACTAAGTACAAACGTTATAACCATAGCCAAATTTGATATAATATGCATACAATGGTATTATTCAAAATCAACGCTTCATTATAACAAGTTCATCAAAAAGTACACATCCAACAAGCATATGTACAAGGAAAACGTGGACATATAACAAAAGACCACTACACATGGACTACCAAGACATGCTACGAGTACGCCTTAGCCCTGAACCACCTGCCTGGTGCGCCGCACGACCAGCATCTGTAAGCATCTGCAACAACTCAGCATCCTTGGGCGCTACTGTTGGTACGCTAACAGGCACCCCATCAGATCTAGGAATGTGGGCTGCGCCAAGACCACACAGGATAGCCTTCCCCTTCTGACCCTTCTTCTTGGAAAGTCGCATCTCATGAGCTTCCAAGGATGTCTTCAATGGAATCTCTTTCTCAAAAGCAAAAGGGTTTAGGATGTCACGAGGGCGAGCGAAAATGGGCACCTGTAGCTGCGACACATCCGGCTTCAAAAAATAATCAAGCTGCTCCTCAGCATCCTCGGATGAATGTCTATCCAAGGTCAAACCCTCCATAATCACACTAATAGGGAAGTCCTGGTCACGCTCCAGCTGCGCTATATGAGGAAGCTCAAAAAGTTTTAACTTCTCCATAGCAGAAACAAGCTCGCCATAAGCATTCTCATTATAACCAGGCACTTCTGAGGGAGACATCGCCAAAACCTTGGATGCGCACAGTTCCTCTACCGCTTCCGCCTTACCACGCGCTAGGGCACATTGAACCACGTTCCCGAAGGACTCCTTAACCTCTCGAGACTCCAGCGTGGTCATGGCGGCCAGACGCAAACCATGGCTGATAAGCCACCTGCGCTCAGCTATAGTCGACACCAAATGAGGATACAACTCCTCATCATACTCAATGCTGAGTTTGCGCAGTTTGCCCTCCTGGTTCTCCAACAAGCCCTCCACAGCCTTGCGAAATTCATCCAAATCAGACATGAGCTTTCCCTTGTTCAGCTCCATATACCTCATGGCCCAAAGGCAGGAGGCCTTATACTCTTTTGATCCAGTGCGCTCTTTAGCCAGTTCAGCCATGAGCAACATCTTCTCATCAGCAACCTTCTGGTCATACATAGCGGATGTTCTCAACTCAGCCTGCGCCTTAGCCAACTGCGCCCTTAGAAGCTCAATTTCCTTATCCCTCTGGGCAACCAGGCTGCTCTCACCAGCATACTCAGCCTGTAACCGCGCAACTAATGAAGCCTGGTGCGCAGCAGACAACGCCAACTCCTCAAGAAGGCTACTTCTTGGCGCATCTCTAGCAGATTTTTCCTCATCCACTGGACTATCAGGCCCAAAATCACCAACATCAGTCTTGGGGGGCGAACTCTCCACATGCGCATCATCATCAACAGCAGTCTCAGCCCTACACGCGATTAACAAAGTTACTCTATAATACTAATAGCGAAATAAAGAACTATCTAAAGACACAAATGCTTACGTAGGGGGAGGAGTTTTATGCGATGACGCATCCTCTTCGGCTGGTTGCTCAACAGAAAGAGCAGGGCGCTTACTTGATGTCCCTGCGCCATCATCACCAAATGACCTCTTGCGTTTCTGCAACAAACCTTCCTCTCCAGACTCATCCATAGCACTCTCCGACGAGTCCACATGCAACAACTCAACAGGGATCTGTGACTCAGCAGAGGGAAAACTACGCAGAGGGGTTGCCATAGTGACACCGGCGGGGACCTCCCCCATTTCCTCTGTCTCCTCTGTCTCCTCCTGCGCAATCACCATTGTGCGCCCTGCAGTAGCCTGAAGCAATGGCTACTCCCCATCTCTCAATGGGCGCACCCCTACGATCACCTTTGTGGGCTTCGCCAAGCGAACAACATCAAACAAGTCCATCTCTGCGCAACAAAGCAACAAACAAATAGCAAATGCGTTAGCAAAACTACAAAGGGAAGAATGCTTACAACTACCAAGTGAAGAGGAAGGAAGAGACAAGCACCCACCCCGGCTGTCTTCATCCAAGAATGTTGGCACCTCTTCCGGACTACCAAAGTAGTTTTGACTGATGCCCATGTGCACCAGAAAATCTTCTGGATACGGTTCAATAGGTATGCGATTGGTGTTTATCCTCTCTGCATCCGCCACATTATACAATCCGGGGTCTGGGCGCTCATCTCTCGGCAACGATTCTTGAGTATAAAACTCAAATGCCCAGGGAAAAAATGCACTATCAATCCAGAAAATTTTTTCCCTCCATACCCTTAGTGCGTCTAATTTCTTTGCATAACACTGCAGAGACCCCGCGCGCTTAGCAAAAGTGACCCACCCGTTCAACCACGACGTGTGGTAAAACGCGCAGAATAGATGCACAGTGGGTTCAATCGCCAACAGGCGACAACTTACCTCAAAATTGGTAACTTTCGCCGCACCTATACAGTGCAGTTACGAGATGTGCAAGCGATAATGGTTTAAGATATCGCACAAAAACAGGGAAATGGGAACACGCTGGTTCGCAAACTCGAAGAAGCGCGTATAAACCCCCACCTTCCCTTGCGGGAAATTCGCTATTGATGCATTTGCGGCCGGAACTACCGGATGCAATGCGAGAGGGATATAATAGTCTGAGGTGAACTGACGAAGTTCATCCTCAGATATATCGGAACTAATCTCAGATAATTGAAGAACCATGATACCTATTATCGGCGCACGCGCTACTATCTTCGCTTTTGTTGATTTGTTTCTTGAAGGTTTAACAATGGCGAAGAATGATGATTTTTTTTTACTGTGGTAGCCACAGAGAAATGACGGCTTCACTTTATATAGGGTACACATATTCGTGGATGTACGACATGTGTACCCCACTTGCTCTAATTGTACGGTTGGGAACTCAAAAGGTAAAGCACTTTTTCACCCACCACACACGATTTTCGAAGAAGATACTTGGACTAGGTTAACTCGCTACTTTTGGCGGGAAATACTTAAAGCTTCCCCGCTACGCATTGAGGAATATATATATTTTTTTCTTTAAGTTGTTAGTCTAGTATCCGCAATCACGCATTGCGCACACTAGACTGGGGGGACATGATGACGTATAGTCCGTATTCGGGTCACGAACCCGGCCCATACTTAAGTCCATCACGAATGGACTCTAGCCCGTCACGATATGGGCTATTGCGATAACGGTTTGGGCTTACGATGGCCCAAACCCAACGTTATTTATGGCTGCGATAATATATCTTTTATTTATGGGATATATATTGCTTAACCGCCCTACGCGGGATAGACCGAAGATTGGGGAACACGAAACCAATAAGGATTTCGTGTCCATATATAGAGGGCATCTCAACCCTCACAAAGGTACGACTTACAAACCCTAACTCTTCTACAAACCCTAAAACCGATTACTTACTCTCACGCCGGAGGATAATCGTGGGAGACAATCCCACGATAAGCCTAACGGTGTTTTTCTGTTTTCTTAGTGCGCAAGTCTCAAGCATTAAGATCGAATTGGTACGGAATCAAGGAACGCCCAACTTTTGTATCAACAAAGATGATAGCTTTTTTTTCTTTTATAAGCAAATAAATAAATTTTGTTTAAATCTTGATGTTTTTGATATTTACAGTTTAAACCTTTAAATTTAATTTCATTGTCATTTTCATTTTAAGCAACTGTAACATCTTTTCTTTTTTGTATGTTTTTGTATTTTGACACTATGTAATTATGTACTCCTTCCGTCTCAAAATTATTGTCCATATTTCCTTTTTAGGATGTCTCAAAATAATTGTCCACTTTCCTTATTAAGTAAAACTAGAGAATTTAGTGAAGGAATATTCCATTTTAATGATTGAAAATTAAAGTGCTCCCACTTTTATTAAACTTTGTGATTTCTTTCTCATGACAATAATTTTGAGACGGAGGAAGTAATGTTTTTATTTTTAATGAATTTTAAATTTGTTGTTTAAATTTTTTAAATTAAAAAAAAAAAAAAAAAAAAAAAAAAAAAAAAAAAAAAAGTCAGGTCACCACTGTGGCACCTTCGTCATGTTTGATCACCGGAGAGAGAAAGCTGACGTGGCAGCTGGGTGACTGTGACTAGCCTAACTAAGATTGCCTAGTTCAGTGACTTTGTTTTGGTAACTAAGGTGCCTGCTTGTGACAATGGGCTGAAAAAAATCGATCGAGCATATCGATCGATCGATATTGAAATCGATTGTCACCACTGTGAGAACAAAATGGATATCGATCGCCGGCCTCTTGTTTTCCCAAATCGTTCGCTTATTCGATCGATTTCAAACAAACAAATCCCACTTGATTTTTTAAAAAAGTAACCGTTTGTATATTAAAAAAAAAAAACTTTTTTTCCTAAAATCTTTACCACTTTTCATTCTATAAATACTAACACCAAACTCACTTTCAAACACACAATTTCAAACACAATTCCAAACAATACCATCAATATTCATTCACCATGTCCATGTCGTCTTACGAGTATTTGTTTGGTTCTTCGTCTTCCGACGACGACGAAGAAGTATTTAGTGAGTTTGTGGAGTTTGCGGAGTTTGCTTGGAACGCGTATCAAGCACATCAGCCAAAACCTACAAGAAGGTACATACCTAGGGATCATGTTGCTGCACACAATCGATTAGTGAATGCATACTTCGGCGATGCCCCGCTGCACGATGAAATAACATTTCGTCGACGTTTCCGAATGAGCCGGGAACTGTTCACACGAATTGTTCGTGAGGTAACCGATTATTCTACTTATTTTGAACAAACCAATGATTGTAGGGGCGTACCTGGTATTAGTCCATTGGTTAAGTGTACTGCGGCCATTCGTCAATTGGGATACGCGGCCGTTCCAGATTCTCTTGATGAGAATCTGTCAGTGGCCACAACAACATCCCGTGATTGTCTCCGTAATTTTTGCAAAGTTATCATCGAGTTATATGGTCCTGAGTATTTGCGAAAGCCCACGTATTCTGATCTTGAAAGATTATATGCTCATCACGAGCATAAGCATGGGTTTCCTGGGATGATGGGAAGCATTGATTGTACAAGTTGGGAGTGGGAGAATTGCCCGAACAGTTTGAGAGGTCAATATGCTAGAGGTGATCATGGGCCACATCCATTCATTTTATTGGAGGCGGTCGCTTCCCAAGATTTATGGATTTGGCATGCGTTCTTTGGTGTTTCCGGTGCAAATAACGACGTAAACGTTTTACGTCGTTCACCTGTCTTCAATGATATCAGATCTGGGAGAGCAGCAGACCTTGAATTCGAAGCAAACGATGTACAATACAAAAGGGGATATTATCTTACTGACGGGATATATCCACAATGGTCCGTTCTTATTAAGTCCATTTCAAATCCTCCCACGGATGATCATAAAAGGCTATTGTACAAGAGGAAGCACGAAGCAGCAAGGAAAGATGTGGAACGGGCTTTTGGTGTGTTGAAGAAGAAGTGGAAAATGCTTAAAGTTCCGGCTCGAGGGTTGTTTAAAAGTGATCTCAAAGATATTATGTATACATGTATCATATTACATAATATGATCATAAAAGACAAGCAGCGGGCGATATGTCCTACATGGCACCAAGAGGAGGTCCACCAACCACACGATCCGTTAAATACATTTGAAGAATCTTTAGCAATTTCTCAGGAGCTCGAGAACGCATCAACTCATCAAAACTTAAAATCTGATTTGGTCGAGCACATTTGGAGAAATCGTAGACATCATCGTCTCCCTCATGACAATGAAGACGAAGATGAGGACGATGAGGATGAAGACGATGAAGAATTTCTGTGATGTTTTAGTACTGTAATGTTTTAATTCCGTATCGTTTCGTTTATGTAATGTTTACGTTTTATTAATAAAATTTGTGTTTGTGTTAAATAATGTTTAAAAAAAAAAAAAAAAAAAAAAAAGATGATGATGCAATATGGGTTGCCACTGTGATGAGAGAGATGAATATAGGTTGAGGAGAGAGAAAGCTGAGGTGTCAGCCGGAAAGATAATGCAATATAGGTCACCACTGTGAGCTAACTAAGGTGCCTGCATTAAAATTTTTGAATAGTTTGGTGACCTTCTTGTTTACAGTACTTCTCTCCAAAAAAAAATAGGTAAACGACAAAATATATCCTAAAAAGAAATAGTGAAGGAAACTTCGATTAGACACAAACTGAAGCACATGAGCTGCTCAAAAGAATAACATTACCAACATGCTTAAAGACTCCAATAAATAATTAGCATACCCTTACACCAGCACGAGATCCAAGTTTAGTACTTAAAAACTGATTCTTCCACGAAGATCTTAGAATTAAGGTTTGAATTCAGAAGAATTTAATATAGAGCGTGGTCGGTGGAAGCAGTCTCCCACATTCCGCCGCACCCATGAACTTTGCTCAACTATTTACACTATTCTCAGATCCCCTAAACTATGTTAAAGTGAATGCCCCATGGTTAGTGTAACAACACTGTATCCATGGTAGCTCTGTATTAAATTAAAAAAGCAATATTGTGCCTAATGTTAAAATCATTTATTTTATGTCGGCTACTATGTTTAATTATTGTACTTTTATGTCAGAATTGAGTCACGAGCCGTTTGTAAAATAAATAAGTCAATAATGGCTCCCTGAAATATGCTAGATGCAAAGGCATATTCTCTAGTTTGTTAGCCTATAAAAGGCGCCTGTATTTCCTTGTATCGATCATCCGATCAACTACCAAAAACCTCTTACCATCACCATTGAAAAATATTCAACTACCAAAAACCTCTTACCATCACCATTGTAAAATATTCAAGGTTCCGCAGTTTTAATAAAAATGTGTGTTTAAGTACTTTTACTTTAAAGTTTAGATTTTGAACTCTGGTACAAGATAAAAATTCTGGGAAACATAATTAATAGATCACCTTCTTACTTTATGCCAACACTAGATATGTCCATACAGACTACATTCTACTACATCCGTCCTAAAATAAGTGTCGAGTTTTACTTTTCTGAGTCAAACTGGTTCAACTTTGACCTTATCTATTTTTGCGGGTGTTATATAATACTTTATATAAAATATATGAATGATTGAGTTTTAAGTATATTTTTCGTTGGTATAATTTTTCATCAAGTATTATATAACACAAAAAAATATTTAAGGTCAAAGTTGAACCAGTTTGACTTTTCAAAGTCAAACTGGACATTTATTTTGGGACGGAGGGAGTACGTCAAAAAGCTTTGTAGTAGAACCCTTATAGATATATGAGAATCGTTAGAAGATCATTACTGTGAATCAGACTAGGAGGCACTAACTAATTATGAGTAAACACAAAGCCAAAATATGATGCTGACATGCAGTGATTGACCTTGAGAAAATAGGATATGACTAAAATACATAGTAGCTAGCTACTTTCTTCTTGCGCGAAGTTGTTGGAATATGTGAATCATAAAAAACTATAAACACGTAATCATCAAAGCACACGTAGCGGAATAGATCTACAATAACATGTAAATTAATTAACTAAAACTAAATAGAAAGCGTACCTTTTGATTTCTAGTAAGAACAAGGAATCACATGCTTCAAGAACTATATAAACCCTAACTAGGGTTCAAGGATGGATCGATCTAGGTGTGATCGAATAGGGCAAGTCACCACAAGCTAAAGAAGGTTTGTTACTCGTTCTTATACACACGTAATACTAGCGTTCCAATGGGAAAAACTAGGTTCTAATCACAAACTAAACCAAACACTTGAAGTATAATTTGGATCGAAAAACCTTAGGTGATAGGGGTGTTCGATCGGTAATACTTAGAGGGAAAGAGGAAGAGAAATTTGGCTAGCTTGGAATTAGGATTAGGGATTAACAAACATAATGGAATTATATTTATAGGCACCCAAATCTTTTTCTCCAAGCTACTAAAACCGACTACCCTAACCCAAGGGGAGGGTTCGGCCGATCCAAGCCCACACAAGGGTTTCTAGATCCTTCTAACTTCCTTTTTCATTATTAGTCCTTTAACGACCGTTATCTCTAACTCCGTTAAGTACTAACTGTCGTTAAGTTAATTGTTTGTGAAATGAATAAATAAAAATATAAAATATATTTAATTTATTCAAACCAATGAAACTCTTACGTAATGTGTGCAATCCCGAGTCTCGGGTTCGAAACCGGACATACTAATATTAATATTTATCCACAAACTCTAACAGCTCCCACTTGGATATTTATTAATATAGTAATGAAATTGGCTAGTCTAGCTTAACAGATCCAAATGCCCCCAGTTTGATCCGAGTATGGTTTTCCTGGAAAAAACCACGTGATGATATAATCATCATACTTATCCTTTTGTTTCTAATACCGCGTTAATATGGATATGGATCTTGGTCATTCCATAATTAACTATTAGTTTCTCATTTATACATAATTGATCAAGATTACCAAATCATCTGAACGTCTTCCAGATAGACTTTGGGCGTGCGCACGCAAACATCTTGTCAATCCTACGAGTGGCCAAGCAATATTAAACTTCAACACAAAGTTGAAGGAACAAATCCTTTATTGACTATGAGCATAACCCTCGAACTTCGCATCACTTCCGAAAATAGCCCTTATAACCACCTTTTACGGATAGCGTTAGACTACCTTACAGAAAATGAGCTACATCCTCGGCAATTATCTGGTATCTCAAGTCTGAGGATAAATATTCATGATTTACTTAATGACTACGATCCATAAAGTATAATCATGTGGTTGGGATAAGTCCTATATTCAATTTATCCAATATTGAATATCATGTGATATTGGTATCTCAACGTCACAGTACATTCTACGAATCCTCACATTTGTCTTAGTTCAATAATATTCCCATATTATTAATTGACAACGGACTATTTAGAATAAATTAATTTATTCACGGATTTAAACATGCAAATATATGACACAAATATTATAAATGAGAATAAACGTTATCCGCACTTTATTTCATTAAAATAATAATTGTTTACATGTCCCTTATCCAAAATACTAATCACAGATTTACATGAAACTATCGGCTAAACGAAGACCAATACCCTTAGCATGTCGAGTAAACGTTTCCTTAGGTAATACCTTCGTGAAAGGATCAGCCAGATTGTCATCTGTGTGAACTTTGAGTACATTGATCTCACCCAGTTCGACTTGTTCTCGAACATAGTGGTACTTTCTACGAAAGTGTCTGGCGCCCTTCATAACTCCAGGTCCATTGGCGAATGTGATTGCAGCAGAGTTGTCGCAATACACATTTATAGGTAATTCATTTGACGGCATCACTCCAAGATCCGATATGAATTTCCTTATCCAAACAACTTCTTGTGCAGCTTTCGATGCAGCAATATACTCAGCTTCTGTAGCAGACATGGCCGTTGTACTCTACTTTTTGCTCTTCCAGTCTACAGCTCCTCCATTTATGACAAAAATGTAACCCGTCTGAGACTTCGTATCATCTTTATCAGTTTGAAAGGACGCATCGCAGAAACCTGTAACATTCAGTTCTGCGTCTGGATTTCCCCCAAATACAAGAAACATATCTTTAGTATTCCTTAGGTGTTAGCCATGTTTATGAAGTTTTATTAGTTTTTATGATTTTGTCGATGTGTTTGCTTTGTTATTGGATTGGGTGCTTGTCGATAAAAACTCGTTTATTGCTTATAACTAGTAGAAGTCTATGTAACTAGGTTATGATCCTTATAACTTTAATTGATGTGACTTAACTACCTGTAATTGTGGTTGCTTAGGTTGAGTTATTTGCGTGTTAACCCGAATCTCTATTGGGAATCATTGTTTGGCATAAACGGAACGTGTCTACAAACTAATAGGACTAGTAGCGTGTAATATCGAACTAGGTTAGATGGTTTAAAGCAATAAGTTAGTATTGATGCTAGACGAGTCACTATGATCATGTCCTCTTTCCCACCACGATGGTTGGTTATTTAATCGTGACAGGATTAATAATCGGATTGGCGACAAAACAATTGAATGAATTAAAACAAGTAGACATAAGCATGTATAACTATAAAATGGATTAGACTTGGCTAACCCGTTCTTCCTATCTATCTTCATCTATCTTTAATTTGCTTTTAATTAGTTTAATATTTATTTTCTCGTATTTAGTTTAATTAAACACACAAAATCGTGATAGCCTCTCAGGCTAAAACCCCAAAAATATTTACTTGCTTTCTAGGTTAGTTAGTTTAGTAACTAGAATACCTTTAGATCACTTTAGCTTCGCTCCTAGTGAACGACCCTTGCTTACCTAAAAACTATCTACATTGATCGGGTACACTGCTCGTGAGTGTTTAGAGTCTATAGGTTAGTTCGGCAATAAATAAATTTAAAACTTGGTAGTTTATTATAGACCTAAAAAACATCAAGATTTATATATGTTTTTTTTTTATTAAACTAATGACGATAAAACAAATTAACTAATTAAATTAAAGACAAGTGAATTTAATAAATGTGAAATCAATAAAAGAGAACAGGTTAGCCAATTCTAGTCCATCTTCTAGTTATATATGTTTATATCTTTTTGTTTTACTTTATTCAATTGTTTAGCCATCAATCCGATTATTAACCCTGTCACGATTAAATAACCTACCATCGTGGTGGGAAAGAGGACATGATCATAGTGACCTATCTAGCATCAATACTAACTTATTGCTTTAAACCGTCTAACCTAGTTTGGCATTACGCGCTACTAGTCCTAATAGTTGCATGAGGCACGGTTCCGGTGTGTTCCCTCTAAGCCGTCTATATAGGATTCAGATTACTACACTTATGATTCAATTAAAGTAACCACAATCACAGATAGTTAAATTACAATATTAAACCACTAAGTTCATAATCTAGTTACATAGACTTTTACTAGTTATAAGCAATAAACGAGTTTTTATCGACAAGCACCCAATCCAATAACAAAGCAAACACATCGACAAAATCATAAAAACTAATAAAACTTCATAAACATGGCTAACACCTAAGGGTGTTAGCCCATAATCTCAGCAAAAGATAAAGTATACATAAAAATTAAACATAAGAAATCCATAGACAAATTTATTATGCTAACCGAATGATACACAAAGATAAGTATGGAGATGTTCTTCGTCGATCTTCAATGGTGGATGGAGAAGGTGTTGGGGACGATTTGGGGCTGTTCCCCACTGATAATGGTCCTTCTGGTGATAATAAAATCGTCCATAGGGCTGTGGTATTTATAGGGGTAAGGAAGAGTAGCCTCCAAGTTTACCAAAAATATGCAGTCTGCAGTTACGACCCCGATACGGCGCATCTAGAAATCCTATGCGCCGCATCTCCTTCAGAATCAGATAGATTTTCTTTTTCTCTTCGCGTGGCCGCTTGAATCAACTAAAACGGAGTCCGGATGAAGATTTTATGACCAAAACAGTGAAGCATCTTCTAAAGTTGTTACGTAAACATTATTTCTTCATTTGGCTTCGATTGTTCACTTGATTTATCGGTTAAGGCACATATACGACGTATCTCAAGGATAGGATGCGCCGCATTCGATGTAATCCCGTCTTGGTCTTCAAATATCTAGGGCTTCTATACGGCGTATTCATAGAATCCGATACGCCGTATTCTTCAAATCGACCAAGTTTCATATACGGCGTATTCCCAAAGATGGATACGCCGTATGCATCAAAGTCAGGCAAGGTCTTGAACTCTTCTAAGTATATGGATACGGCGTATCTAATTAGAGTTGATACGCCGTATTGAGTGTCTGATCAGTAGGCATTCTTTAATATCTTCGTTTTTGCTCCAAAACACATCTTTTTCCATAACTTTCTCCAATTGCTTCCGATATTACTGAGATTTACAAAAGTAAATGATTAAGTACCAAATCTCACACATAATAGTATAAAATGAGCAATATAAACGGGATAATGATGCTAATAATATGTACTTATTTGATGTCATCAAATATCCCCCCACTTGAACTTTACTTGTCCTCAAGTAAACCTTAGATTTAAACTTATGAAAATGTATCCTAAATAGGATGTATTTTTACAATTAAGCATTTATTCATTTTATCATAATTGCACAACCAAACACTTAACGAATTAGAAACAAAATAAAATATTTCGATAAAAGCAAATCTAATCGTTTAACTGTCCAGTCGTGACGAATATTCTATCATAAGCTTGGCAAGTATACGCATCTCCCCCACTAAAGCCAAGGAATAACAAGTCTAAAGCGGTAAAAAGGGTTTGTTGGTTAAGGGTTAATCATTCTTCTTAATCTCTATCGATCTCAAATTCCAGAAAAGGCGACAAAATCACAAATACATGAACGAATCCACGAACACGATACTTGCAACTGCTCAAATCCTTAACTTGAATAGGCTAAAGATAGGACCAAGTAATCTTTACCAATAATATTATATCAAAAAGGGCGACAAAATCATAAATACATAGCCGAATCCACGACTACGATGCTTAAGATTGCTCAAATCCCTAATCTCAATAAATCAAAGGTTTGGATAAAGAATAATATAGGGTATGGATAATATTTGGGATATAAATTGGTGTAAAATGAAAAATAAACAAAACAAATAGATTAAAATCCTAAGTGTAGTAAATTGCTTTCCCAACCATCCTATGAATAAGACTCATATCATTTAATAACTCACGCTTTAACACTTGAAACACACGCTTTAGGTAGACACGAATTATACTCAACAAGATCTCAAACAAAGAATAAACCTCAGTTGGCGTTCCCATAACGGCCAACTCCCTTTCAATCCATAAATTTAATATATAACAAATAGTGGTGATATCGACCACTTAATACAAAACTTTACATAAGTTGGTTAAAACAAACTTCCAACTTTTTTCTATTTTTTTTTTTTTTTTTTTTTTTTTTTTTTTTTTTTTTTTTTTTTTTTAACTTGAAACATAAACATAGATGTGTAAAATTTTACCACATCACTATAACGATAACTCTGGATAATTTTTCCATACTTTTCATGCTTTCAGAAATAACTGTAATAACGAAAGTAGTAAACACACGAAAAATAAACTTAAAGATATACAATATTTACTTTCATACCAATTGCATTGTGCAATTTCCCGACCTAACCATAGATAATGAATTACGCACGCGAACACAGGTAATGTAAGGAAACACACTTTGCCTAAAGCAATTAACCAACCACGGATTTTAATCTACAGGGTAGGCTAAGGTGTAAGGGTGTAACGAAACATTATAACAAAGGTGTAAGAAACGAAAGGAATGGCTCTGAGGGTTTTTCTAGGGGTATCTTACTCTAAAAATGAGAGTAAACAAAGGGTTTATACAGGGGTTAACTAACCAGTGTAGTTAGTTAATAACACAAAACATATAATAGGCTTTTTGGGTGAAATCCTAAAAATTTATCAAGTTAGACAAGTCACTCCAATTATATCAATAATACTCATTATGGTGGTCTCGAATAGTATACAAGCCAAGTTCTAAAGTTTACAAGTCACCGGCACACTCATAGATTTGTGAATTTTGATAAGTTCACAATTTTTGAAAATAAGGTTATGTGTGCAGCTATGCAACTTAGATTAAACAAAAACATGCTAAAAAAATTAAATTTTGATAATTAAGCATAGATTAAAGCATATTTTTGAAAATTTAGGACAAGTAACGTTCTAATTCTCCATCAAAAACTTGATGTGTTTTTTTAAGGTCTATAATAAACTACCAAGTTTTAAATTTATTTATTGCCGAACTAACCTATAGACTCTAAACACTCACGAGCAGTGTACCCGATCAATGTAGATAGTTTTTAGGTAAGCAAGGGTCGTTCACTAGGAGCGAAGCTAAAGTGATCTAAAGGTATTCTAGTTACTAAACTAACTAACCTAGAAAGCAAGTAAATATTTTTGGGGTTTTAGCCTGAGAGGCTATCACGATTTTGTGTGTTTAATTAAACTAAATACGAGAAAATAAATATTAAACTAATTAAAAGCAAATTAAAGATAGATGAAGATAGATAGGAAGAACGGGTTAGCCACGTCTAATCCATTTTACAGTTATACATGCTTATGTCTACTTGTTTTAGTTCATTCAATTGTTTTGTCGCCAATCCGATTATTAATCCTGTCACGATTAAATAACCAACCATCGTGGTGGGAAAGAGGACATGATCATAGTGACTCGTCTAGCATCAATACTAACTTATTGCTTTAAACCATCTAACCTAGTTCGGTATTACACGCTACTAGTCCTATTAGGTTGTAGACACGTTCCGTTTATGCCAAACAATGATTCCCAATAGAGATTCGGGTTAACACGCAAATAACTCAACCTAAGCAACCACAATTACAGGTAGTTAAGTCACATCAATTAAAGTTATAAGGATCATAACCTAGTTACATAGACTTCTACTAGTTATAAGTAATAAACGAGTTTTTATCGACAAGCACCCAATCCAATAACAAAGCAAACACATCGACAAAATCATAAAAACTAATAAAACTTCATAAACATGGCTAACACCTAAGGGTGTTAGCCCATAATCTCAGCAAAAGATAAAGTATACATAAAAATTAAACATAAGAAATCCATAGACAAATTTATTATGCTAACCGAATGATACACAAAGATAAGTATGGAGATGTTCTTCGTCGATCTTCAATGGTGGATGGAGAAGGTGTTGGGGACGATTTGGGGCTGTTCCCCACTGATAATGGTCCTTCTGGTGATAATAAAATCGTCCATAGGACTGTGGTATTTATAGGGGTAAGGAAGAGTAGCCTCCAAGTTTACCAAAAATATGCAGTCTGCTGTTACGACCCCGATACGGCACATCTAGAAATCCTATGCGCCGCATCTCCTTCAGAATCAGATAGATTTTCTTTTTCTCTTCGCGTGGCCGCTTGAATCAACTAAAACGGAGTCCGGATGAAGATTTTATGACCAAAACAGTGAAGCATCTTCTAAAGTTGTTACGTAAACATTATTTCTTCATTTGGCTTCGATTGTTCACTTGATTTATCGGTTAAGGCTCATATACGACGTATCTCAAGGATAGGATGCGCCGCATTCGATGTAATCCCGTCTTGGTCTTCATATATCTAGGGCTTCTATACGGCGTATTCATAGAATCCGATACGCCGTATTCTTCAAATCGACCAAGTTTCATATACGGCGTATTCCCAAAGATGGATACGCCGTATGCATCAAAGTCAGGCAAGGTCTTGAACTCTTCTAAGTATATGGATACGGCGTATCTAATTAGAGTTGATACGCCGTATTGAGTGTCTGATCAGTAGGCATTCTTCAATATCTTCGTTTTTGCTCCAAAACACATCTTTTTCCATAACTTTCTCCAATTGCTTCCGATATTACTGAGATTTACAAAAGTAAATGATTAAGTACCAAATCTCACACATAATAGTATAAAATGAGCAATATAAACGGGATAATGATGCTAATAATATGTACTTATTTGATGTCATCAAATATCCCCCCACTTGAACTTTACTTGTCCTCAAGTAAACCTTAGATTTAAACTTATGAAAATGTATCCTAAATAGGATGTATTTTTACAATTAAGCATTTATTCATTTTATCATAATTGCACAACCAAACACTTAACGAATTAGAAACAAAATAAAATATTTCGATAAAAGCAAATCTAATCGTTTAACTGTCCAGTCGTGACGAATATTCTATCATAAGCTTGGCAAGTATGCGCATCTCCCCCACTAAAGCCAAGGAATAACAAGTCTAAAGCGGTAAAAAGGGTTTGTTGGTTAAGGGTTAATCATTCTTCTTAATCTCTATCGATCTCAAATTCCAGAAAAGGCGACAAAATCACAAATACATGAACGAATCCACGAACACGATACTTGCAACTGCTCAAATCCTTAACTCGAATAGGCTAAAGATAGGACCAAGTAATCTTTACCAATAATATTATATCAAAAAGGGCGACAAAATCATAAATACATAGCCGAATCCACGACTACGATACTTAAGATTGCTCAAATCCCTAATCTCAATAAATCAAAGGTTTGGATAAAGAATAATATAGGGTATGGATAATATTTGGGATATAAATTGGTGTAAAATGAAAAATAAACAAAACAAATAGATTAAAATCCTAAGTGTAGTAAATTGCTTTCCCAACCATCCCATGAATAAGACTCATATCATTGAATAACTCACGCTTTAACACTTGAAACACACGCTTTAGGTAGACACGAATTATACTCAACAAGATCTCAAACAAAGAATAAACCTCAGTTGGCGTTCCCATAACGGCCAACTCCCTTTCAATCCATAAATATAATATATAACAAATAGTGGTGATATCGACCACTTAATACAAAACTTTACATAAGTTGGTTAAAACAAACTTCCAACTTTTTTCTTTTTCTTTTCTATTTTTTTTTTTTTTTTTTTTTTTTTTTTTTTTTTTTTTTTTTTTTAACTTGAAACATAAACATAGATGTGTAAAATTTTACCACATCACTATAACGATAACTCTGGATAATTTTTCCATACTTTTCATGCTTTCAGAAATAACTGTAATAGCGAAAGTAGTAAACACACGAAAAATAAACTCAAAGATATACAATATTTACTTTCATACCAATTGCATTGTGCAATTTCCCGACCTAACCATAGATAATGAATTACGCACGCGAACACAGGTAATGTAAGGAAACACACTTTGCCTAAAGCAATTAACCAACCACGGATTTTAATCTACAGGGTAGGCTAAGGTGTAAGGGTGTAACGAAAGATTATAACAAAGGTGTAAGAAACGAAAGGAATGGCTCTGAGTGTTTTTCTAGGGGTATCTTACTCTAAAAATGAGAGTAAACAAAGGGTTTATACAGGGGTTAACTAACCAGTGTAGTTAGTTAATAACACAAAACATATAATAGGCTTTTTGGGTGAAATCCTAGAAATTTACCAAGTTAGACAAGTCACTCCAATTATATCAATAATACTCATTATGGTGGTCTCGAATAGTATACAAGCCAAGTTCTAAAGTTTACAAGTCACCGGCACACTCATAGATTTGTGAATTTTGATAAGTTCACAATTTTTGAAAATAAGGTTATGTGTGCAGCTATGCAACTTAGATTAAACAAAAACATGCTAAAAAAAAATTAAATTTTGATAATTAAGCATAGATTAAAGCATATTTTTGAAAATTTAGGACAAGTAACGTTCTAATTCTCCATCCCCCCACTTAAGTTAAACAACGTCCTCGTTGTTTGTATTTAAAATTAAAAACAAGAGATAGAAAGAATTAGAACGGAGAACTCCCCTGAGATTTGCTCGGTATGATCCATCATGTAAGAATGCGAGCATATAAAATGTGGGAGTTCATCAACATCTTCATTCGTCCAGACCTGTAAATATATAGAGACCACAGAAAAAAATAGACTCGAGAACATCTCGTTAATCATTGGTTAGGAAAATAAAAATACGAAAAAATTACAGGTCAGAGTGTCGATGCGCCGTATCCATGGAATATTGGATACGCCGCATCAACTTCCTGTAACTAATACGCCGCATCCACTAAAAGTGCATGCGCCGTATTGACCAACTGACAAAAATACAAAAATAAAAATAAACTAAAAACAAAATAAAAGACAAGCATGGGTTGCCTCCCAAGAAGCGCTTGTTTTTGTTAGAGTCACGAGCCTGACTCCACCCTTATTTACTAGGCAATAGGGTGTTCCCCCCCCCCCCACTTGCGGTCAAGTGTGGGTGATAGTAGCAATAAGCACCATAACGGTGTAAATTTGCTACTAGAGATGGATAGAATATGTAAAGATAATACCTTGGCAATATGTGTACTTCGTTCATTACCTTACCCGATTTGGTTGTTAAATTCGATGACATGAACATTACATGTGAGAGAGTAGTATGTTGAGGATCAATGAATCTCCCTTCTTCTTTGTTTGTTCTATTGGTAGTAAGGCGTCCCTTGACTTCCATAAAAGATGAGAAAGGGTCTTTGGCGAGTAAAAGTTCGGGTTCCTCTATATCCTTCATAGGATTGAAATCATCCTCTTCAATCATGGTCGTGTCCATCAGCTCATCCTTGAATTCTTTCTCGAGCTCCACCAAAAATGGGTTGATAACAGGTGCTTTATATTCATCATTAGTTGGTGTAGTAAATTCCACCTCATCATTCTTTCGTTTTGCAACCTGTTTAGGAAAACTAGCAAGATTATTAGTAACGGGATTAATAATATTAAATAAATTAGTACCACTTTTTGTTGTAAGTGACTCCAATTCATCTTGTGAGTCTCCATCTTCAACTAGTGGTCTTGCAATTTCATCTTTATTCTGAATAGCCGCCTCAAATAATTCATCCCACATTTCTTCAAAATCCTTTGTGGGGTCATAATCTGGCTCATCTGTTCCACGCATGAATATTTCATTTAGTTGTGGCAATTGCGGTATGGCATCGTACACAATACAATCAAAACTTTCAATATGAGAATACTCATTATCTTCATCTGATGGAATATCATCATGGTGTTTTTGATATGATGAGAATATATTTTCCAACTCGGGTGAAAAATCACAAGTAATAGCACCATACACCATTGTTCCACATTCATCTTCATTTTCATCATAAGCACTTTCGGATGAATAAGCTTCTTTGTAAACAATTGCCGGATTTTCATTCAAATCAAACACTTGTGACTCTTCTTCATTTTGGGCAACTTCCGGAGAAATAACATCATCAATAACTATTGCCGGAAACCTAATTGCACCAAAATCGTATGATTCTTCTTCACCATCATCATTGGATAAAATCCAAGTGTGTCGAAATGGCAGTTTGTTTCTTTCTTTCCCTGATTTTTCCTGCTTTGATAATAAGTACTCTTCCATCGTGGGTTCTTTATCATTGATGACTTGTGCACCATATCTTGCTCTTTCCCAATCGTAAACCTTTTTATTGCTCAAGGACCTTTCATTGTTAAGCCTAAGATATTCTTCCATAGTTATGTCCGGATTGTCCATCATCATTATTACCTGAAAGATAAACAACCAAGAACAGCAGTAACCTAAACAAAAATAAAAACTAAACTAATAAAAATTTAATAAACACAAAAAATAAAAAACAAAAAATATTTTTGGTGTCACAGAAAATCGATGCGCCGTATCCAACAGACAATGGATACGCCGTATCGACACAAGATAATATGCCGTATCCAACAGACAATGGATACGCCGTATTAGCTTTCTGTAACAGATTTTTCAAATTTTATAATACTAAAAAAAAAATCACACAAACTAAAAAAAATTGTCGCAGAACGTCAATGCGCCGTATTCACAGACAAGAATACGCCGTATTGAAATCAGACAGATGCGCCGTATTCACAGACAAGAATACGCCGTATTGCCTTTCTGAGACAGAAACACAGAATGACAAAAACACACAGAAACTAATGAAAACAAATAAAAACTAAAATACCAATAAATCAAATTAAACAATCACTCCCCGGCAGCGGCGCCAAAAACTTGATGTGTTTTTTTTAGGTCTATAATAAACTACCAAGTTTTAAATTTATTTATTGCCGAACTAACCTATAGACTCTAAACACTCACGAGCAGTGTACCCGATCAATGTAGATAGTTTTTAGGTAAGCAAGGGTCGTTCACTAGGAGCGAAGCTAAAGTGATCTAAGGTATTCTAGTTACTAAACTAACTAACCTAGAAAGCAAGTAAATATTTTTGGGGTTTTAGCCTGAGAGGCTATCACGATTTTGTGTGTTTAATTAAACTAAATACGAGAAAATAATATTAAACTAATTAAAAGCAAATTAAAGATAGATGAAGATAGATAGGAAGAACGGGTTAGCCACGTCTAATCCATTTTACAGTTATACATGCTTATGTCTACTTGTTTTAGTTCATTCAATTGTTTTTTCGCCAATCCGATTATTAATCCTGTCACGATTAAATAACCAACCATCGTGGTGGGAAAGAGGACATGATCATAGTGACTCGTCTAGCATCAATACTAACTTATTGCTTTAAACCATCTAACCTAGTTCGGTATTACACGCTACTAGTCCTATTAGGTTGTAGACACGTTCCGTTTATGCCAAACAATGATTCCCAATAGAGATTCGGGTTAACACGCAAATAACTCAACCTAAGCAACCACAAATACAGGTAGTTAAGTCACATCAATTAAAGTTATAAGGATCATAACCTAGTTACATAGACTTCTACTAGTTATAAGTAATAAACGAGTTTTTATCGACAAGCACCCAATCCAATAACAAAGCAAACACATCGACAAAATCATAAAAACTAATAAAACTTCATAAACATGGCTAACACCTAAGGGTGTTAGCCCATAATCTCAGCAAAAGATAAAGTATACATAAAAATTAAACATAAGAAATCCATAGACAAATTTATTTTGCTAACCGAATGATACACAAAGATAAGTATGGAGATGTTCTTCATCGATCTTCAATGGTGGATGGAGAAGGTGTTGGGGACGATTTGGGGCTGTTCCCCACTGATAATGGTCCTTCTGGTGATAATAAAATCGTCCATAGGGCTGTGGTATTTATAGGGGTAAGGAAGAGTAGCCTCCAAGTTTACCAAAAATATGCAGTATGCTATTACGACCCCGATACGGCGCATCTAGAAATCCTATGCGCCGCATCTCCTTCAGAATCAGATAGATTTTCTTTTTCTCTTCGCGTGGCCGCTTGAATCAACTAAAACGGAGTCCGGATGAAGATTTTATGACCAAAACAGTGAAGCATCTTCTAAAGTTGTTACGTAAACATTATTTCTTCATTTGGCTTCGATTCTTCACTTGATTTATCGGTTAATGCTCATATACGATATATCTCAAGGATAGGATGCGCCGCATTCGATGTAATCCCGTCTTGGTCTTCAAATATCTAGGGCTTCTATACGGCGTATTCATAGAATCCGATGCGCCGTATTCTTCAAATCGACCAAGTTTCATATACGGCGTATTCCCAAAGATGGATACGCCGTATGCATCAAAGTCAGGCAAGGTCTTGAACTCTTCTAAGTATATGGATACGGCGTATCTAATTAGAGTTGATACGCCGTATTGAGTGTCTGATCAGTAGGCATTCTTCAATATCTTCGTTTTTGCTCCAAAACACATCTTTTTCCATAACTTTCTCCAATTGCTTCCGATATTACTGAGATTTACAAAAGTAAATGATTAAGTACCAAATCTCACACATAATAGTATAAAATGAGCAATATAAACGGGATAATGATGCTAATAATATGTACTTATTTGAGATCCTCATTCCTTAAATACTTAAGAATGTTCTTAACAGCATGCCAGTGATCTTTCCCTGGGTTTTGCTGATAACGACTGGTTAAATTTTGTGCGAATGCCACATCTGGCCTTGTACATCTAACTGCATACATGATAGATCCTACTGCCGAAACATATGGAACTTTCTTCATGTATGCCACCTCTTCAGGTGTAGAAGCACACATTTCGCTACTTAAGCCATGTTCTACTTGCATGGGCAAATATCTCTTCTTGGAATTTTGCATATTGAATCTCTTCAATATTTTATCCATGTAAGCACTTTGGCTTAAACCGATCAACCGCTTAGATCTGTCTCTATAGATCTTGATTCCAAGGATATAAGCTGCTTCTCCTAAATCCTTCATGGAAAAACATTTACTCAGATAAGCCTTAACTTCATCAAGACTTGGTATATGATTTCCCATGATTAATATGTCATCGACATATAGAACAAGAAAAGTAGTGTTACTCCCACTAACTTTGTGGTATACACATGGCTCATCGAAATTTTGAGTAGCTCCAAACTTCTTGATTTCCTCATCAAATTTCTTATTCCATTGTCTGGATGCTTGCTTCAATCCATAAATGGATCTTTGAAGCTTGCATACACGCTCAGGAAATTGTGGATTCACAAACCCCTCAGGTTGCACCATATAGATGTCTTCATCTAGGCGACCACTCAGAAAGGCGGTTTTGACATCCATCTGCCAAATCTCATAGTCATAGTAGGCAGCTATGGCTATAAGAATCCTAATAGCTCTAATGTCAGCCACAGGAGAAAATGTCTCCTCATAGTCAACACCGTATGTTTGGGTAAAGCCTTTAGCCACCAAACGAGCTTTGTAGGTGTGTACTTTGCCATCCATGTCCGTTTTCTTTTTGAAGAGCCACTTACTCCCAACTACCTTAGCATTGGGAGGAAGGTCTACTTCAATCCAGACTTTGTTGTCTTTCATGGATTGCATTTCCCCATCCATAGCAACCTGCCATTTATCCTTTTCAGGACTATTAATGGCAGCACTATAACTAGTTGGCTCATCAAGATCCCCTAGTATAGTTTCCTCACACTCTACGTTTAAACATAGAAGATCAGGAGCTTTTGTAGATCTTGAAGATCTACGGATGGGTACCACATCAACTTCTGGTGGAGGACCTAAACTTTCAGGTTCCACAGGAATTGTGTTAGTGCCTTTAGAAGGTGACGTATCTTCATGATCACTTTCAAGATCATATACTCTCCCACTGAATTCTTGAGATATTAGATTATCCTCAAGAAATTCGCCATACCTAGCCACGATGACCTTATTTTCTGGTGGGAAGTAAAAGTAGTAACCCTTTATTTCCTTAGGGTATCCTACGAAGATACACTTAACAGATCTTTATTGGAGTTTATCAGGTGAGTTACGTTTAACAAACGTCTCACAACCCCAGACCTTTAAGTAAGAAAAGTTGGGAGCTTTTCCAGTCCATACTTCATATGGAGTCTTATCAACCTTCTTAGTTGGAATCCTATTCAACACGTGAACAGCTGTTTCAAGAGCATAGTCTCAAAAGGATAAGGGAAGAGTTGTAAGATTAAACATAGATCGTACCATATCTAACAATGTACGATTTCTCCTTTCAGATACACCATTTTGTTGTGGAGTATAAGGAGAAGTGAGTTGTTGGACAATGCCACACTCAGCTAGATAATCTTTAAACTCTTGGCTTAAATACTCACCACCACAATCGGATCGAAGGGCCTTAATCTTCTTTCAGAGTTGCAGTTCTACTTCATTTTTAAAGACCTTGAATGTCTCAAAGACTTCATGTTTATGTTTAAGTAAATAAACATAACCATAACGACTATAGTCATCCGTGAAGGTCAAGAAGTAGCTAGCACCGCGCTTAGACACATGTCTAAGTGGACCACACACATCCGTGTGTATTAATCTAAGTAGATATGAAGCCTTTTCCATATTGCTATGGAAAGATTTCTTCTTCATCTTACCAGATATGCAAGATTCGCATTTATCAACTGAATCATCATTGATATTTTTCAAAAGCCCATCGTGTTGCAGCTTTTCCATGCGTTTCTTGCCTATATGAGCAAGACGACAGTGCCATAGATAAGACGAATCCAAGTTAGACTTGATTCTCTTATTTCCGATGCTATACACAGAATTATTTCCATTGGATGCATGATTTTCCATATCAATTTCAAACACACCATTTAATGGAATTGCTTTAAAATAAAAAACAGAATTAAGAGAAACCGAAATTCCATTATTAATAAAAGTATGCTCAAAACCAATATCCAACAATAAAGAAACTGAAACAACACCTCTAACAATAGATGGTGCGTAATGACAATTGTTCAATACTAAAATTAAACCCGAAGGTAACAGTAAGTCAAAGTCCCTATGGCTTCCACTGCTGCACGTATACCGTTGCCGACATACAAGTAACATTCCCCATAGTTCAGCTTCTTCACTCCTCTAAGCCCCTGCGATGTATTACAAATGTGAGTACCACATCCTGTATCATATATCCAGGCATTTTGCTTACGAGGAAAAGAAAATAATTCAACCATAAAAATACCTGATGTGCTGGCACCATGCCCAGCCTTGGCATTTTTATTCTTGCGACACTCCTCAAGCAGCAATGGACAGTCCCTCTTCCAATGTCTAGGAGTGTTACAGTGGTGACAAGCAGCCGTATCCTTTTTAGGATAATCCTTCTTAGGAGGAGGATTCTGCTTCTTGGGCTTCTGCTGATGGATCACGACCTGTTTTCCTTTGTCAGCTTTTCCTTTGCCCTTCTTGTTCACATTGTGCGGTTTACCGGACTTAGCTACCCTACCACCTCTAATTGCCATCACAGCAGGTGTAGGAGCTTTCTTAGCGAGTCCTTTCTTATAATCAATGAGCATTGCATGCAAGTCAGTAAATGTCTTCCCCTTGCAATGCATGTTAAAATTGCGCATAAACTCACCATACAATTCCTCATTGAGGGATCTATTGATGAGGCCAACTTTAACATCTTCCACATACCCGCATCCGAGTGCATCCAATTGGTCAAGATATCCTTTCATCTCCAATACATGTGCACTAATGGGTTTGGTTGCTTCCTGGTTGCACTTGGCTATAGAATCTAGCACATCATATAACTCAGCCGTTGGAGGTTTCTCAAACATACGTTTGAGTTCCTCAATCATTTGCATCGGACCATAATTCTCAAACTGCTTTACTAGCTGAGGATCCATCCCCGATAGCATGAGACAAGCCGTATCATTGTGCTTGTCATAAGCTTCGTTATACTCTCTAAGTAATTCATTAGGAAAGTCAGCAGGAGGAGCAACGGGAAGAGGCTCACTAAGATATTCAAAACGTTTGGCTATTCTAAGAACAAATCCTTAGATTACGGTACCAATCGTTGAAATTTTTAGTCCCAGTCAATTTCTCTTTTTCAATCATCATTTTGAAAGCAGAGGTTATGTTTGACATGTTTCCGGGTTGGGCCATTTCTACAGAAAAAGTTCAAAAGTTAGTACTTTCGATAATTAAACTTTTCAAGAAAATTAAACACCCATGGTAAATAACCATTTAATTTTCACTGAAAACTAGGATCCTAATTGACGCCATTTCATTACATCAGCTTTGGCTGCTAGCAATGAAAGTGCTCAATAAGGTACGGGATCACCCAATTGCCAATATCCAATTGTAATTCCTAGAAATCTTGGGACTTACATTATATTGCCAACATCAGTTGCAAAATGTAAGCATGTTTCATCCCCAAATCTTTATGCCTTGGCGCCGTTCCATTACATCAGCTTTGGCTGCTAGTAATGAAAGTGCCCAATTAAGTTAACCAACTTAAGAAACATGTAAATTGACGTCGTTTCATCACATCAGCTTTGGCTGCTAGCAATGAAAGTACTCAATTTACCTTTAGACAACCACCCTTTGAACATCACATTCAGCTTTGGCTGCTAGTGATGTAGGATGAAACCTTAGGTGTTCCTTTTTGTAGTTGGATGACATATTACTTAAATTTTAAGGGTATTAAATTTTGATGTGTGTAATCAAAAAATATGTACAAAGATGTCATGCATTCATCTTTGTATCATATGTTTTCTACAAAAACTGTTTACTCATTCGCAGCTTAAATCAACAAAATTTAATTGATGGCGTTGAGAAACTTACAACATTGCCTTAAGATGCTTCGTACTTTTTCATGGTGTACTTGGTAAGTCTATTATTGACGCACAGGCGAGCGGATGGGTAAACGTCCGCCAAAGCTAATTAAAAACGCGCCCCTTTCGGATGACAATTTAATGTCAAGCCTCCTTATGCCCACTTTATAGTTTGTCAATAATAGGTCCGCCGCTTCGACCACTTTTGTACAGTCGCATCAATCAATTAAAACTTTAAGATTTAAAGTTGAAAACATTTATGTAGTAAATTATTAATTGCTAGTCTCGCCTGGGAGCAAATTACCGTACGAAGCGAACCACTGTCGGCACATAAGACTTGGCAATTAAATAGTTTACTACAAAGGTTTCATAGTTATTAGGTTCATTTATTTTTTATTCAAAAAATTACCCTCTTTGATGTTACAATCCATCATAATTAAACACAAAGAACAAGTAATTGAAAAAATAAATAAACACTCAATAACACGTATATGATCATTAACAATATCATATAGCCACATACAAACCTTTTCAATAAATCCTATTAATAATTCTATGTGAATTTTAATGTATGTAATTAATAAAACTCCCATTGGTTTTCGAGCTCATTGTGCCCAATGGATCACAGACGCCAAATAACTTGGCCGCGAAAGTTTTGATTAATTAGATACCACATTGCACATAACCAATTAATTAATATATATTAGGGTCTTCCCTAATTTTAGATTTATCTTAAAAAATCATGTAGCAATTAAACACAAAACATTCCATGACAAAACATGTAAGATTTTGTCATGGATCCCATATTGCACATATAATCATGTAATCACATATTATCATGTCAATATATATTGTACGCAATCTAATTAATGACATCACATAGGTACTCATTAATTTATCCCTAAAAATTGCATGCAATCCTAGGGTTTCTACTAAATTTTACAAAGCTAAAACCCTAAAAATTATTTAATGGGTGTCGACCCATCTAAAAAAATTAGGGTTAGCAAAAAAATAAAATAAAACCCTAGCTCAAAAAATTGCATGTATCTATACAACAAGATTCAATTTTTAATGTTTTTAGTAATTAATTACATGTTAAAAACGGGCTCTTGATGCCACTGTTGGAATATGTGAATCATAAAAAACTATAAACACATAATCATCAAAGCACACGCAGCGGAATAGATCTACAATAACATGTAAATTAATTAACTAAAACTAAATAGAAAGCGTACCTTTTGATTCCTAGTAAGAACAAGGAATCACGTGCTTCAAGAACTATATAAACCCTAACTAGGGTTCAAGGATGGATCGATCTAGGTGTGATCGAATAGGGCAAGTCACCACAAGCTAAAGAAAGCTTGTTACTCGTTCTTGTACACACGTAATACTAGCGTTCCAATGGGAAAAGCTAGGTTCTAATCACAAACTAAACCAAACACTTGAAGTATAATTTGGATCGAAAAACCCTAGGTGATAGGGGTGTTCGATCGGTAATACTTAGAGGGAAAGAGGAAGAGAAATTTGGCTAGCTTGGAATTAGGATTAGGGATTAACAAACATAATGGAATTATATTTATAGGCACCCAAATCTTTTTCTCCAAGCTACTAAAACCGACTACCCTAACCCAAGGGGAGGGTTCGGCCGATCCAAGCCCACACAAGGGTTTCTAGATCCTTCTAAATTCCTTTTTCATTATTAGTCCTTTAACGATCGTTATCTCTAACTCCGTTAAGTACTAACTGTCGTTAAGTTAATTGTTTGTGAAATGAATATATAAAAATATAAAATATATTTAATTTATTCAAACCATTGAAACTCTTACGTATTGTGTGCAATCCCGAGTCTTGGGTTCGAAACCGGACATACTAATATTAATATTTATCCCCAAACTCTAACAGAAGTCATACATAATATATGAACAAGTGAAGGCTCGAGTCTGATTCGTTGCATTGAGCGGCTGTCTGAGGCCGGGCGCCCGAGTGCACGCTTCAGTTATTTCTGAATATAAATCATCATGGAATCTTTCTTGTATAAATCATCATGGAATGACATGTGAACGCATGGATAGTGTGGTGATGGACGTATCACGTATGTCATTCCTTTTTTACTGAACCACACATATCCATGGGTTCTTCATTTTTTTTATTCTTCGTTTGCATTTGTTTGATCCCTACAAGGTTGATATGTATCCATTGTCATCGATGATTTCCTAAGACATGATTCTATGTTCCTTGACTTTATTGACGTTTAAGGGTATATAGTTAATTCACTATTCTAAAATTGATCAAGATCGATATGGCTTTGATTAAATATATCACCAATGCAGTCTAGATTTCATAACTTGCAGTAAACTGTACCTTGATGCAATCAGGTATTGAGATTGTTTAAAACATCACAAAGATAATTACTGACTGTGCATATAACAGTACAAAAAAGAATTCTACAGTTATGAAGAAAAGATAGAAGTTATCTCTAAAGAGGTGCCATTTTTATTAGATTAGGTATAAGTTATAATAGCATAAACCGTAAGGCCAGCAAAACCTGAACAAGGCATAACCTTAGCCACGGACACTAAAAAAGAAACCAGAAACTTATGACTGGTAAAAATAATCCTTACGGATACAAAAACTTATGGCACACAACACTACTACTAGAAGTCCAGTCCATTTGAAGTTATGCTTCACGAGGTACATGTAAGACATGATAGCTATGACTTAGCCTCAAGGCTTATGAGTTTCCTTATGTCTCACTGCAAACCCATTCACCAAAGCAAGTGCATTGCTGGTGATTTGTGAAACGGAAGTCATCTTCTTATTAAGAGCATCCTTCACTTGCCCATTCAGAGAACTATCAGAGAATCCTCCAGTACAAGTGTTTTGGTTTGTAAGGGCGGAACTGACCCACGTTTGGACGTTGCTCATGTGCCAAACAAAATTCTGACCCTTAAACTGTGCCATCTTTCCAAGCTCCTGAACCGATTTGGTTAGACTTGCAACACAGTTGTTCATGCTGTTGACACAATCTTTCAAGGCTTGGTACTCCCCTGGCTTTAAATTTGAGGTTCCGGCCAGTATGGAAACATGTGCAGCCGCTGATTTGGCATTATTCAAGCTGACCACTATGGCCGATTTGGCGAGCTTCTGATCGTTTCCTTGGATAGAACCAGCATAACTTGAGAGACAGTTGACACAGAGAGCAGGGTGTAGGGTGGTTTTGCATGAGGTTTTCACGAAGTCTAGGGGGTTGGGGTTGGGGGTGGGGTTAGTGCCAGCACCTGTGGTATAATGGACGGTCATCAGAAGAACTAGCAAGCAAAAAAGAAGTTTATCCATGCGTAAGATATAAATAAAGTGATTATGGTATATTTATAGACTGCAAGGGTTTGCAGGTTATGTAGACAGATTACTAGATATGAAGATAAGAAGTGGTTTGGATGAAGAAAATGGGAGCAGATGACAGACTTTATATACTTAGTAAAAAGATTGTCACATTATAGCGTGCAGTTTAATTAAAGTTTACTTAAATATAAACTATACATGAGATTAATTGAGGAGCTAGTCACGAGTTTTTTTTAATATCCATCTTTAGCTATACACTATTCATGAAAACTTCAACGGTTAAGGCACTACCGAGGCATATTACTTATGAATACGTTAATATCTATTTAATTACTACATTATTCCTAATACCTACTAGGATTTATGATTCTTAATCCTTCACTAACTTGCATTACTGTTGCTGCATTTGATTCACCATCAAACAGAATGTTTCATAGAATGCATAAAAGCTTTATACTACCCTCACCTCAAACTACTTTTTATTATTCTTCAGGATTTTATAATGTTACATATATTAATCCCAAAAATTCTAAAACTCCAAATCTTTGTAAATCTTTACCGAATTGCTTAATTCTAAAACTTAAAAATTCATATCATTAACCACTTTATGAACTAAGCCAATGCAAAGCAAATTAGGGAAAAGTTTATCTAGAAAGAAACAGTATCAGAGATAGAAAAACATCTTGTCCTAAATCAAGAAAGAAACAGTATCAGAGATATAATAATGGGTGCAACCCTAATGATATATTCTTTAAATGACAAGAGATGAAAGTACAAGGTGTTTGGCCAGCGTTCATTAGTATTCGAAGGTCCAGATTAAATTAAATAACTGTTAGCGTTTAGTAAGGCTATACGCAGTGGCTCGGGAAAAATCGATCGAGAGGATCGGTCGACCGATTTCCAACATCGATCGTCCCATTGTGGATCGATCGGCAATATCGATCGCCGGTTACAAGTTTAAGCAAATCGTTCGCCAATTCGATCAATTTTGCACAAAGATATCCACTTGATTTAAAAAAAAAAACTATCCGTTTGTATTAAAAAAAAAAAAAAAAACTTTTTTTCAAAAAACATTACCACTTTTCATCCTATAAATACCAACATTAAACCCACATTCAAACACACAATTTCAAACACAATTCAAACAAATTATCATCAATATTCATTCACCATGTCCATGTCATCATACGAGTATTTGTTTGGATCTTCGTCTTCCGACGACGACGAAGAAGTTTTGAGTGAGTTTGTGGAGTTGGCGGAGTTTGCTTGGAACGCGTATCAAGCACATCAGCCAAAACCTACAAGAAGGTACATACCTAGGGATCATTTTGCTGCACACAATCGGTTAGTGAATGCATACTTCGGCGACAACCCGATGCACGATGAAAGAACATTCCGTCGACGTTTCCGAATGAGCCGAGAACTGTTCACACGAATTGTTCGAGAGGTAGCCGATTATTCTAATTATTTTGAACAAACTAATGATTGTAGGGGCGTTCCTGGTATTAGCTCATTGGTCAAGTGTACTGCGGCCATTCGTCAATTGGGATACGCGGCCGTTCCAGATTCTCTTGACGAGAATCTGGCAATAGCCGAAACAACATCCCGTCAATGCCTCAGTAAGTTTTGCAAAGTTATCATCGAGTTATATGGTCCTGAGTATTTGCGAAGTCCCACGTATTCTGATCTTGAAAGATTATATGCTCATCACGAGCATAAGCATGGGTTTCCTGGGATGATGGGAAGCATTGATTGTACAAGTTGGGAGTGGGAGAATTGCCCGAACGGTTTGAGAGGTCAATATGCTAGAGGTGATCATGGGCCACATCCATTCATTTTATTGGAGGCGGTCGCTTCACAAGATTTATGGATTTGGCATGGGTTCTTTGGTGTTTCCGGTGCAAATAATGACGTAAACGTTTTACGTCGTTCACCTGTCTTCAATGATATCAGATCTGGGAGAGCAGCAGACCTTCAATTCGAAGCAAACGGTGTACAATATAAAAGGGGATATTATCTAACTGACGGGATATATCCACAATGGTCCGTTCTTATTAAGTCCATTTCAAATCCTCCCACGGATGATCATAAAAGGAAATTGTACAAGAGGAAGCACGAAGCAGCAAGGAAAGATGTGGAACGGGCTTTTGGTGTGTTGAAGAAGAAGTGGAAAATGCTTAAAGTTCCGGCTCGAGGGTTGTATAAAAGTGATCTCAAAGATATTATGTATACATGTATCATATTACATAATATGATCATAAAAGACAACCAGCGGGCGATATGTCCTACATGGCACCAAGAGGAGGTCCACCAACCACACGATCCGTTAAATACATTTGAAGAATCTTTAGCAATTTCTCAGGAGCTCGAGAACGCATCAACTCATCAAAACTTAAAATCTGATTTGGTCGAGCACATTTGGAGAAATCGTAGACATCATCGTCTCGCTCATGACAATGAAGACGAAGATGAGGACGATGAGGATGAAGACGATGAAGAATTTCTGTGATGTTTTAGTACTGTAATGTTTTAATTCCGTATCGTTTCGTTTATGTAATGTTTACGTTTTATTAATAAAATTTGTGTTTGTGTTAAAAGATGTTTTTTTTTTAAAAAAAAAAATTAAAGGAAGATGATGCAATATGGGTTGCCATTGTGATGAGAGAGATGAATATAGGTTGAGGAGAGAGAATGCTGAGGTGGCAGCCGGAAAGATGATGCAATATAGGTTGCGACTGTGAGTAGCCTAATAAATTAAATAACTGTTAGTTTTTACAGCTATATTTAAGCAACAGTAAGAAGTTTAATAAGCAATAGACATAATAGATTAATCAAAAGTATGCTGTATTGGATGCCAGGCAAAGAAAACGGGGATATAATCCCACTGTTTATCGACTTTACTTAAGATAAACACTTTGTTTCAAGTGGAAGATAAAATAATATTCCCACCCACGTTTATAACTAACATGGAAATCTAGAAGTTTTCATTTCATATTACCCCCAAGTCACCCGGCTATGATTTAGATAAAGGTAAAATAGTTAATAGTGTTGGAACTAATGATATGAATCAGTATATTAGTCTAAGGACCTTTTAGTATTTAGTTTAATGATCAGATGTGACAGGATGTATAAGTAAATAAGTCACATAAATATTATAAGTTGTAATGCTTATCATAAGCAGTTATGACAGTTAGTTTAAGGTAGTTATAGGCAGTTATGAATGAACCATTGTGTTGGTTCAGGAAGGGGTATCATACCCTTTCGGAATAATCATGTATAAATAGATCCTACATTCTGTCAATAAAAGACATCAATTCACTGTCTCTTTTTAGCCCATTTTGTTTTGTAAATTTCGTTACATCAGAATAGTATCAAGTCTCCACTCAAGAGGAATTGGCCATCCCAATAAATAGATCGACATTATTCGAAGGAGTTATTACTTACTAGCAGTAATATATGTGGATACATGGAAGGAGCTAAACAAGATAAAGATGAATATATTATTTAATAGATGTGCACACACATATACATAAAAGCAAAATGATAACAAACAATACGTTGAATGAAAGATTTTAGACAGCCATTATTGGATATTAAACCAAATATAGTCTAGTTATAAAGTATAGGGGTCTTGGTGTTATTATCTAAAGTTGTATTTAAGGGTATTATGTCATTGTAAATAGATTAGGGGTGTAATGGGTCAAGACACAAAGTGTTTAACCCATATGTTAAAAGTCGCGATGGTTGGCAGAAAGGACGTATCACTTGGTCAGAAACATCATGACGTTTGGATGCTTATAAATAGGAGTCAAACATATTGTAATTATTAACAAATTTACAGCAATACAATTAACAGTTCTTGTTTATTACTTGTTCTTTCAATTTAGTTCTTTATTTTACTAACATTTGGCATCAGAGCCTAGGGTTGGATCGATTTGAGGGGGGCTGCGTTTTTTATTGAAAACGAATTGATCGAGAACGATTGATCGAGGGAGGCAGCGGACTTGGGCTTTGGATCGTCGTTACGGGATTGAAGATACCACAAAGAACGAACTCGAAATTTATTGCTGTTGACGATTGAAAAGAAAAAAACGAAAACCTAGAATTTCATTTTTTTTTGGTATTGATGTTCGTTTGGTGGTTGCTGTTCGAATTTTGAAAAAAACAAAGTCAGAGTTATTTACTCATTATTGGTGTTCAGAAAAGATTCTAGAAGTTGTGATATTTGATGTTCAAGAAAAAGTCAAAGTTCTGCTTAGTTTCGAAACATATTCCTGTTTGAAGAAAAAATCCCTATTTCAAAGTGGGTTTTTTTCTTAAAACAAAGTAAAATTCGCAGAAGAGGAACCAAAGGCAGAATCAAGAAACCGAACATAGTGAGATAAGTATTATTTTTTTTCAATTTCGAATTGTGGGTATCTAGTGTTGGAATTAAGAATTATTATAATTAGAAGAGGATTAGAATAGTAGTTTTTTTATTTGTTAGACAACCGAAAAATCGTGTATCATTTCTTAGGAATTGAAATAATTTTTTTGGGTTTGTCTTACAACCGGGAAAACTATTCTTGGATTAGGAGTTGTTTTGGTTTTGTGGTGAAACCAGGGAGTTGTTTTGGTTTTGTGGTGAAACCAGGGATTTGGTTTTTTGTGAGAGACCAGGGTACTTTAGCGAAAGCAATATGTCTTTTATAGAAACCAGGAGGATTAAGGATAGTTGGTTAATAGGGAACTAGAATACTATTCTTGGAGGATACAGTAGGTAAACCATTGGTTAACCAGGGTGCTGTAGGTGTTAGAACAAATTGGTTAAGGAAAACCAGGGTATTGTTCAGGATAGTTGGTTTAGGACTAAAACCAGGATTAGTGGTTTGGAAAAACCCGAATAGAAAGTAAAATTTTCAATCAGATCAAGATTGGAAAAGGAAGGAAAAATAAGAAAATGGAAGGCGACGGATCCAAGAAAAATAAGAACGAACTTACGAAGGATAGTGGAACATCAATGACGTTCCAATGCCCGGTTCTCAATTCAACAAATTACACGATTTGGGCAGTAAAAATTAAAGCAATTTTTAATGTCCATGGAATTTGGGAAGCGGTTGAACCAACACAACGAACTGAAGTCGATCAGAAGAAGGATAACTCGGCAATTGCAATGCTATATCAAGCAATTCCAGAAAGTATGGTATTGCAAGTTGCTAACCTTAATTCGGCAAAGGAGATTTGGGATGCGTTGAAGATTCGACATGTTGGAGTTGATAGAGTTAAGGAGGCGCGCGTTCAAACACTAGAGTCGGAGTTTGAACAATTGAAGATGAAAGACAATGAGTCGCTAGATGTGTATGCCGGGAAGATTAGTGAGATTGCAACACAAGCAAGCAGTTTGGGGCATACGGTGGACGATAAAAGGCTGGTTAGAAAACTCTTAAGTTCTGTACCAGAGAAGTTTATGCAGATTATTGCAGCAATAAAGCAGTTTGCTGATCTTAATACGATGCCATTTCAAGAAGCCATTGGGAGTATTGGATATTAAACCAAATATAGTCTAGTTATAAAGTATAGGGGTCTTGGTGTCATTATCTAAAGTTGTATTTAAGGGTATTATGTCATTGTCAATAGATTATGGGTGTAATGGGTCAAAACACAAAGTGTTTAACCCACATGTTAAAAGTCGCGATGGTTGGCAGAAAGGACGTATCACTTGGCCAGAAACATCACGACGTATGGATGCTTATAAATAGGAGTCAAACATATTGTAATTATTAACAAATTTACAGCAATACAATTAACAGTTCTTGTTTATTACTTGTTCTTTCAATTTAGTTCTTTATTTTACTAACAGCCATCATTTTTGCGAGTCGGTATTTAATAAACTCTGCAGGACGACCAGGAACTCAAACATGGTAACACAGATAGATATTCAAAATGACATGCATATAACTGACATCATGACATAAAAAGATACAAGTTAATTAGGCACACCACCATCAAAGGAGGTCACTGAACTTTGTGAACTTTTATTTACACAAATTGTGATAAAAATTGCAAAAAGGACAAACCACCTCTAAGTAATATTATTTGTTTGGTTATCAGAACACCAAACAAAAACTTCGAATTTTACCTAAATCTTCTGTCGGTATAATATTGAAAAGTAAAACTTCATATAAAAAGGAAAGCAGGGGTAAGGGGTGCAGTGAATTTTGGTAGCATGACTTCCTGGCACGTTTTTATTAAACAAAAAGGGGTATAAGGGTAATTTTGATTTTGTTATAATCTAGTGAGTCTGAAATATATTATACACTACTTAGAGGGAATAAGGGTAACTTATAGGGTCAAATTCCCAAAAAGGGACAATTTTTTTTTCAAATTCTTTAAATGGGACAAAATCAACATGTTTTCCCAATTTAGTCAAGTGCTAACGTGCGAACCCTCTGGTTTCTTGACACGTGTCCCAGACAAAAGGTACTAACCAATCATTTGCAGGCCCACTTGCACCCCACGTGACCTTTGACTTTTTTTTTTTACAAATGTGCGATTTCCTAATGTGCTAATGTGCGAAAAAAAATTTATTTTTCCAAAAAATATTTTTTTTTCAAAAAAATTATTTTTTTTCCGAAAAATATTTAAATATTTTTCGAAAATTTTTTTTTGGAAAAATAAAATTTTTTTGAAAAAAAATATTTTTTGGAAAAATAAATTTTTTTTCGCACATTAGCACATTAGGAAATCGCACATTTGTAAAAAAAAAGTCAAAGGCCACGTGGGGTGCAAGTGGGCCTGCAAATGATTGGTTAGTACCTTTTGTCTGGGACACGTGTCAAGAAACCAGAGGGTTCGCACGATCGCACGTTAGCACTTGACTAAATTGGGAAAACATGTTGAGTTTGTCCCATTTAGAGAATTTGAAAAAAAAATTGTCCCTTTTTGGGAATTTACCCTAACTTATAATATCCAATCATGATTACGACCATACATGGTGTATATAAACACGACTGGCGTAAATTGAGGCACTTAACTGAAACTCTTTGAATAATTTGGTGACCTTCATATGATCATATCTATGGTTTTACAAGAAATTAAGCAAAAGAGAAAATATACCCTAAAAAGATATGGTGAAGGAAACTTCCTTTAGACTTAATCAGAAGCACATGAGCTGTTGTGAAGAATGAAATTACCAACGTACTTAAAGGCTCCAGTGAACTAATTAGCTTCTCATTGTACGGCACAAGATCCAATTTTAGTACCTGTAGCATATGGAGGCATGTTCCGTTGCTTCAAAGTTTACCAATAATTTCAGTTCCTTTTACATTAAAAATATATTCTTACATCAACGTTAACAAAACAAGGTTTGAAATCAAAAGAACTTGGTCAGTAAGAAGTCTCCCAGATGGTCATATCCTCCACATCTCAAAACTTTGCTTAACGTTTATCATTATTCTCAGATCCCAGAAATTAAATGATATTGAGGTGTGCATAATACCCATTTTTATGAGTAATTCTGTCAAGACTCATTCCTTAATGTGTAAAACTTATCATGTAGCAAGAAAACATGCAGCTTCTTAAATGATTTTATACCAACTCTAGACATGCTCGTAAACTTGCCTACAGTTTACATGCAAAAAGTTGATACCCTCCTGGATACAAATATCACAAAATAAGTCTTAAACTAATCAGAACTTTATTACACGTAAGATTTCATTACTACGGTTTGAAATTAGTAGAAGTGTTAACTACATTTTTGGTCCTCGTGGTTTACCGGGTGTAACGATTTTGGTCCAATAGTTTGAAAAGTAACGGATCTTGTCCAGAATCCACTGACCCGTAACGGTTTTGGTACAAATTTACTAACACCGTTAAGTTGACTTATATTGACTGTTAAATGTGAGGGCTTGTTTGTCTTTTTATCTACATTATTAAACAAAAGAGTTAAGTACACATATAAGTATCTTCTTCACACACAAACAACTACTCTCACGTAACCAGATCTAACACATCAAAAAAAAAAAAAAAAAAAAAAAAAAATTATAATCGATTCATCATCATCATAGAATCACCATAACCCAAAATCCAACACACATCACAAACACCAAATAAATTCACTCCGATGTACACAAACATGAAACCCAGATCGAGAACCACAAAAACAAATCATCACTCTCACTCAAAAAACCGACATACATAGCCGGAAAAACCATCACTCTAAACTCACACACCTCATCACTCTCGATATCACAAACCTCATCACTCTTGATATCAGATCTACAAATCACCATAAAAAACCCAGATATACACTCTTTATCAAAACCATCATAAACACAACAAAAAAATCCTATCGAAACTCAATCCACAACACAAAAATTCATCACACTTTCATCACTAAACCCTTTCGATAAAAAAAAAACCCAATATATAGTTTATTCTATCTACGGCTAATTCCGGCGAAGACTCGGTAAACAAGGCTGAAAAACCTAGAAGAGAGGTTGTTCCAGTCATGAGCTGAGATGGAAAGGAGTTCTGAATCGGATTTGTAGTTAGGGATTCAATTGAAATGTGTAAATTAGGTTAGCTATGGGCTGACAATGTGATGAGTTTGGATTTGAAGGATGGGACTCAACGAGGATTAGGTACATGCATAATAAGCTTGAAAGATTAGGTACATGCATATAGGGAGGATTAACCGATGTGGGTTTGGGTTATATTGGGAGATATAGTCATTGGACATCATCCGACGGTATTTTAGTCATTTCACGGTTTTTTAACTAGTCAAACTAACAGTCAACAAAAAATGGACCAAAACCGTTACGGGTCAGTGGATTCTGGACAAGATCCGTTACTTTTCAAACTATTGGACCAAAATCGTTACACCCGGTAAACCACGAGGACCAAAATCGTTAACTCTTAGAAGAATTTAAGATGTGGTCGGTGGAAGCAGTCTCCCATATTCCTCCACCCCCTGAACTTTGATTAATTGTTTACGCTATTCACAGATCCCATAAACTAATTTGAAACTAATGCAAGATCATGCTGAACTATACTTAATGTGTATATCTTATTATTTAAATGCCTTCTTAAAAATATTTTATTCCGAACCTAGATTTGCCATATAGGACCATAAGAATAGTTATAAGATCATTGTTCGTGTATGTGTCCGGATGACCCATACCGGACGACATACGCCGGACGGACCTCATCATGCCGTCTGGTCCGGACCCTGCAAATTTAAACAAATAATAATAATAATGTATTGGGAAGGACCAAGATACGCACAGTGCCGCCGCCTCCAGGTTTTACGGGATATGTCCTTCAAGTACGCCGTCTCAGGTTTTACGGAACAGTTCTTCAAGTACATGTACAGTGGCCTATAGGTCACTGTGCATAGATCGGCTCCTCGCCCCCCTATGATGTCAGGTACAGTAAATACACAGTGATTGGGGTGCTATAAATACCCCAACACATTCAATGCAGGCATTAACTTCTTACTCTCATTTACTACTCACTTATAACTCACATTTATTACTCCTATCCGGACGAATACTTATCCTTACACCGGAGCTTTGTCTTGGGATAAAAACTAAGGCGAGGTTAACGCGTGTTGTCTTCGTTTCAGGTTTACATAAGTTCAAGAAGCGGACCTAACGAACCAAGGGTAAGATTTTACCTCAACAATCATCTTGTTTATCAGACAAGACGGCACTAACACGATGAACCCTGATTTACCCTGATGGTCTTATCAATGAGTAAACCTAAACCCAAAGTTAGATATAGTGAATTACCTTGCGAAACTAAGCTATTATCAAACCTATACATATAAAGTATTAGCTTCTTTTTAATTATGGAGTTATATATAAAAAACACTTTGCGTCCCCAGCCTGAATTTCAATATCAAAATCACGAATGCATTTTTGATATTGAAACCGGTCAATACTTATATTGGTTTTCTCTTGGCAATGAACTAACTAAAATGAATAATAAAAATAATAACTTGATAGGGAGTTCATGTGCAGTGGGTATTAGACTGGCCATAGTGGTGCATTCACCACACGTCAACTACCATCGACCACACGTCAACGCCCACTACACCGACCACCCTTCACGTGTGGTTAACAAACATTTGGGGTGGTTCAGTCGTATAAACCATCAAATAATTTTTTTGATTTTGTACGAGTGCATTGTGGGGTATGTTTGTGTTTAAGTGAGTAGTTATGTTTGTGTGGTGTGTTTGGCATCAACCCTCTAAGGGGATTTGGTGGTAGGATTGAATGCTGGTGCTCCGCTGGTGTGCATGGCACATGACTGTTGAATTTAGGCATGAACAACAACAATAATAATTTGTTCTGGTATGTCGAATTGACAGAAGAAAAAGAACTGAAAGAGGCAGTAAAACGATTGTATTTTCATTGATGCATGAAAGACATCCCTATTTATACATGTTGAAGGGTTTTGACCCCTTGACAGAACCGACATGATGGTTCAGATATAACCATAAAATAACTAACTTATATTTCCTGTAACTTACTGCCTAACTGCTTATTGATAAACATACTAATTTATACTAATACCTATGTGACTTATTTAACTATACATACTGTCACATCTGCATATAAAACTATCTATTATATGCTGCATTTAACTGTTTGATATCGAAGATTATAGTCCAACATTTTCCCCCCTAATTTTCGAATTCTTCTTCCATGCTTCTTTAGCTCCTTCTTTGTTCGTAGCTTGATTTGTATCACACAAATTCTCTTGCCTTTTACTTTTCCTTTAGAGTTAAGTACATAAATGATCACAGTGGTTTGACGGTTTTTTCACTCAAAGTCACTGAAGTTTTTTTTTTCACTGGTTCAGTCACTGTGGTTTGCATATGTTACTGATCCAGTCCATATCCGAATGAAATAACCAAAAAGCCCTTGTAATCTTCATTTTCAAATTTTTGACAATTAAGTAACGGTCGTTAGTCCTCTAGACTAACGACCGTTAGTAAATAACCGAAAGTTTGGGTTTCTAACGTTTTCGTCCGTTTTTACACCTTTTCGTCTGGTCTTTATACATTTTCATCCGTTTTTACACGTTTTCGTTCGTATTTACATGTTTTCGTCCGTTTTTACTCGTTTTCGTCTGTTTTTACACGTTTTCGTCCGTTTTCATCCGTATTTACACGTTTTCGTCCGTATTTACACATTTTCATCCGTATTTACACGTTTTCGTCCATTTTTACACGTTTTCATCCGTTTCTACACGTTTTCATCCATATTCACACGTTTTCGTCCATTTTAAAACGTTTTCTTCCGTAATTAGACGTTTCCGTCCGTTTTTAAACGTTTTCATCCATATTTACATGTTTTCGTCCGTTTTTACACGTTTTCATCCGTATTTACATGTTTTCGTTCGTTTTTACACATTTTCGTCCATTTTTGCAAGTTTTATTCATTTTTGTCCGTTTTTACACGTTTTTGTCCATTTTTACACATTTTCGTCCTGTCTTTATACATTTTTGTCCGTATAAAAACGTGTAAATACGGATGAAAAAGTGTAAAAATGAACGAAAACGTGTCAAAACAGACGAAAACGTGTAAACACGGACGAAAACATGTAAACACGGATGAAAATTTGTAAAAATGGATGAAAATGTGTAAAAATGGACGAAAACATGTAAAAACAGATGAAAACGTGTAAATACGGACGAAAGCGCGTAAATACAGACGAAAACATGTAAATACGGATGAAAACGTGTAAATACAGATGAAAATGTTACACCCGTACCCCGATGAGGTACAATATGAGTATATAATATGTTATGTGTTATATTTTATGAGCTAGTTAAATAAAGAATATGTGGTCAAGTTAGGAAGGAATGAAACTAGGAGGACTAGCCTTGCCAATTAACCAAACTTATTTCTACCAATGATTAAATAAGTCCAAGACATAGAAAAGTCTGGATTTATCTTGGGATTCTTGAAAAGTCGACACATAGAGGAGAAAAGGGAGGGAAGCCAAAATTATTATCTAGCTCATTCTAATCATCTTAAATTGATCAAGAAGCCTTAAGGAAGTCCTAATTGTGATCTTTTCATCAATTGTGGAAATTAGGGTTCATACGGTGGGTTTTAATGATTTTGGTAAAAAGTAGTGAAATGATGGTCTCCTTAGTTCATAGACACTAATTGTAGTTAATGTTGTGCTAGGGAGCATTTGTAGAAGCCAAATCAAGCCAAATAGGAAGCTAGTAGGATTAGAGGTAAGTATATGAGTATAATCCTTGTTAATGCTATGATGTTAATGTTATGTTTGTGTTAATGTGATTATTATGGAGCTTGTGAATTTGTATTAGCTTGGATCCAATGCTAGTTGTGTAAATGATAAATAATTACTTGCTTGGTCAAGGTGAGTAATAATCCCATTTGATGCTCCTTGTTAATGTTATGGTTGGTGTTAATCACCAATCTCATGTGAATGTGATGTTGATTACACTGGTACAGATTCTGCCTATCGTCACACTGGAAATGCGTGACTATATGCATATAGTCACACACGTTTTTTTGGGTGGTGTGACAAAAAGTCGCGCCACCGTAGGTATCATATGGTCACATTGTTTATTTTGTGGCCGTTTTCATCGAAAAAGAGTGACCAAAACCCGAATATGTGTGACTAATTAGGCACAAGTTTTGTTGGATTCATCAGTATGTGTGACTATTTCCCATCCTATGGCCACACGAAAATATAATAAATGTGACGTTTGTGATGATTTAGTCACACATCGTGTGTTGTTTTTTTCGAGTTAGTCACATACAATTTAAAAAACAGTGGCCAAAAGTGTTAATAAGTGTGACCATATGCTGTTTAAAGTGAAGAAATGTGTACTATTGATCATCCAATGGTCACATGAATTCTTAGTTTGTGTGGCCTTTTGTAATATTTAGTCACACAAAGCATGTTTGCTTTGGGTATTTAGTCACATACAATTAAGCATAAAGTGGCCAAAAGTGTTAATAAGTGTGACCATATGCTGTTTTAAGTGAAGAAATGTGTATTTTGTGTGACTATTGATCATCCAATGGTCACATGAATTCTTAGTTTGTGTGGCCTTTTGTAATATTTAGTCACACAAAGCATGTTTGTTTTGGGTATTTAGTCACATACAATTAAGCATAAAGTGGCCAAAAGTGTTAATAAGTGTGACCATATGTTGTTTTAAGTGAAGAAATGTGTATTTTGTGTGACTATTGATCATCCAATGGCCACATGAATTTTATGTTTGTGTGGCCTTTTGTAATATTTAGTCACACAAAGCATGTTTGTTTTGGTTATTTAGTCACATACAATTAAGCATTAAGTGGCCAAAAGTGTTGATAAGTGTGACCATATGCTGTTTAAAGTGAAGAAATTTGTATTTTGTGTGACTATTGATCATCCAATGGCCACTTGAATTTTATGTTTGTGTGGCCTTTTATAATATTTAGTCACACAAAGCATGCTTGTTTTGGGTATTTAGTCACATACAATTAAGCATAAAGTGGCCAAAGTTGTTAATAAGTGTGACCATATGCTGTTTAAAGTGAAGAAATGTGTATTTTGCGTGACCATTGTTCTTCCAATGGTCACATGAATTTTTATTTTGTGTGGCCTTTGGTACTATTTAGTCACACATCGAATTAAACAAAGAGTGACCAATAATGTTGGAGCAGAGTTGCTACTGCTAGCAGTACTAAGGTAGTCCAAGGTAGTCCTGCTGAAGCAGAGTTACTGCTGCTAGTACTATGCTAGTGCTGCTGGAATGTGTATATATATTATATATAAAACAATATTAAAAAACACAAGAAATTTCAAATTGAATTAAACTCTAATGTATATAACTGGACAAAATATACAATTGTAATGTCGTACTTAATTAATCAAATATCTAAAGACTTTTGAACCTTCACCCCCTTAGCAGTTTGCCTTAAGTCGTTAGCAGATATATATTGTTTCTTCGTTGGTGCCTGTGGTACACATTTAGTCACATGGTTTGTTGGTGTAACCTGTAGTAAACAAAAGACGCTTCTATCAAACATTGAATTACATATGAATAATTATATATGTAGGTTGAAAAAACACATGTACATACCACCTCTTCAAAAATAACTTGATCCTTTGGCCATGCAACGAAACTACCTTCGACTTCCTTAACTGTTTTGAACCCATTATTTGCTACGTCCGGTATGCATGCTGCATCAACTAACGATGAATCAATTGACACTCTGTAGCAATCATTTGGGAGTGGTAGGTTATGCAGCATTTGCTTTCCATGAGACTGGTATACGGTACAAAAAGCAACGATATTTGATTTCTTTGTGTGCCAGAGTTTGCACTTAAGTGTCTACAAAAAAAAAATAAAAAAATTGCATGTATATATCAGAAATTATTTAAACAAAAGAATAACAAGAAACATGTTGAAATACATACTGTTGGCAGTGCTTGTGTTAGAGACACATCTTGTTGCGATTGGGAATCTGGAGACCCGTTTCTTCGCTTCTTTTGCTTTGGCTTATTGGGTCCGACAGTTTTAGCAAGTTCCTATATGTATATATAAAACACGTTACATTATTTAAACAAAAGAGTAACAAGAAACATGTTGAAATACATACTGTTGGCAGTGGTTGTGTTGGAGACGACACATTTTGTAGCGATTGGGAATCTGGAGACCCGTTTCGTCGTGACTTAAGGTTATGCTTAGGCCTGACAGTTTTAGCAGCAGGTTCCTATACGTATATATAAAACACGGTACATTAGTCGATCATGTATGTAAAATTCAAAAATCAAAGGGCGATCTTTTATTACTATACTTACCATTGTTTCCGTTACCTTTTTAGAAGTTTCAAGGCCATTGGAATTCTCCTCAATTCCCGCATCTTTAGGACTTACAACACCACTTGTCTGAGTGCCATTGGAGTCACCTGCAATATTGTCAATGGCCATTGGAGTCACCTGCAATATAAATTAAGAAATACAGTCACTCATCAGTTTATGTTCAATGCCTAGTATCATTAGCATCAGTGGTGTTAGCATTAGAAAATGAAATTGTTAACAACATAAAAAATGGCTTACAACTGAGGCTATTGGCGATGGTTGAGTTGGCAGAGTTATATTCATCCCTTTATCATTCAACTGTTGCAGAATTTGAGAAAGCATTATATTTGTGTTTTCCACCTCACCGGATAATTTATTGACCTGCACATCTTTTTCGGTCATCTCGGCGGACAATTTTTTGATCAATTTATCTTTTTCTTCACGCTCGCGTCTCTCATTATCCAGTTGAGTTTGAAGTAAGGCAATTTTTTCATTGGCTTCTTGTTTTCTTCGAGGAAGGCCAAAATACTCTTTGTATGTTACTGCACCTCCCACTCCTCTGGCATAACCGCCCTTTTCCTTACCAAATACAAATGTCATGGCATCAGTGCCATCATCAAAACCCGATGTTCCTTCCTTGATCTTGTCATCAGCTTCTTTCTGCACAAAAAATATAGGAAATGTTGGGATTAAAAGTCTTCTTGATGCTGTTAGAGTAACTGCTGGTATACAAGCTACTACTGCTAGTACACAGTTAAATGTTGCTGCTATATAAGCATAATAATAGAATTAGCAGTCAAACTTACAAGTTCATCTCCCTTTGATTTAATATCATCATTTGGGTATTCCCCGTCTTTGTTTACCCTTCCTTTCACCCACATTACATCACGGGGGGGGGGGGGGGGGGGGTTCTTCATCCGCTTCAATCTCTTTATTTTCGATCTAATAAACATCAAATGCATACCCATGTAAAGTTAAACCAAGATAAACGAAAATATGAGGATGCTTACACATGTACAGTTAAACCAAGATAATCGAAAATATGAGGGTATTAATGCAAATGTGCAAATTGGGCAATGTAAACAGATTCATTTCTCATACTGATCGTCTCTTAATTGGTAAAACAAACATTGTGTAATCTTACCATTTTCTCTTTGACATAAGCATATCCACCTCGTCCCATTTTATGCTGATAAATATTTTGGGAACGCGCCATTTTACCTTTCTCAGATTTCTCCTAAAAACACAAAATCATAAGGCGTTTAGATGCGGTAATGCTGCAAACTGAAAATAATAAAATGACATATACACTTAATTAAAGATGACTAATTAAAACCTTGTATGCTTCGGTGGTCGTGTATTTAACATACTCGACCCAGTCTTCTGATTTCATTATTGTATTATACAAGTCCGGGACTTCATTCAGTTTGGAAGGTGTATTTAGGTTGGGCAAAATGTAGTTGACTTTGAGCTTCCTTCTGTAATTCCTTAGCATTTTACCAAGACTAATCATTATCAATTTTCTGTATTGGACGTCAACAACAAAAAATTTCTGAAAAGATTAACACAATGTTGTTAATTAGTTGCACATAATGTAACTGCATACATAAACTTATGTAGTATTGGGTTACAAAATAGTATATATGTACCAAGATTTCATCCCATAGTTTATCTCTTGCTTCTTTATTCACCTTCTTCCAGTGTAGAATCTTCACACCTATCTGCTCACGAGCCACATCTCCTAAAAAACTCACAAACACTGCTCTGTTTTCCCCTGTTACCCTACCGAGTGCATCGAAGGTTTCCTTGAGCTTTGTTGCACCAGGTTTGTCATGCTTCGCGCGAAACTTTACTAGCCTGGTTGAGCCCCTCTTAGCTACTATCTCAGGTGTTTGGTTGGTTACAGGCTCATCTATATCTTCTTCATCAGAAGACTTTTCGGATTCATATTCTAAGGCGTTATCATCATGTACAATATGATCAAGAGGAAGCAAATTATGGTTATCAACAATGGGTTCAGTTTCCATGACTCTTGAGCAACAAAGGGTAAAAGAAAATGATTATGGCTTAGCTTGGAGAGTAATGGTGAGAGAAGATTTGATTTTTGTTTTTTATTTGCAGTCTTTTTTTTAAGGAGAGAAAAGAGGCTATACACCAAGAATATGAATCGTTTGTGATTCAAAAAATTTCGATCCAAAAATTTGCCTCCAAGTTGTAATTTGAAATTAACAATTGAATTATTTGAAAATTTTCCCTTTGAACCTGTTAATTAAAGCATAAACTTGAAAAAATCAAATTTTTGGCTCCAAATTTTATAGAGTACTATCTTAATAATCGCAAATAATGAATCATACTGTGCAACCATCACATCAACAGTACAAACGTAATTACTACTAGTTATTGTACCCTTACCAATTACATTTACAAAACACAAATTACTAATTACCTTTTTGTTATTTGGTTTCATTGTTTGCGTGCTTGTGTTTGCCATAAGAATGTGTGTGTTGATTAGGGTTTATTGATTTTTGTGTGTGTTTACAAATGACCGGGTAAAGGGATTAATTGCTGGTTGAATATTGAATTTGTGGTTTGGTTTAACTATAGCTGACGTGGCAAGATTTGTTTAAAAAAAAAAGGGATAATTGCATATATACCCACTAAAACTTAAAAACTTGCATATTTCCCCAAAATACAAGTTTTCAATGCATGATGTACAATGCAAGTTAAGCATGTTTTGGGTATATATGCAAATATGCAAGTTTTAGTGGGTATATATGCAATTGCCCAAAAAAAAAAAAAAAAAAAAAAAAAAAAACTAATGGTGATGAGGTGGCGGTGAAATCCGGCTATAGCCGGTAAATAGGGATGGCAACGGTTCGGGTTCGGGGCGGGTTTTAGTATACCCATAACCGAACCCGTTTATAATATACCCGTACCCGCCCCATATCCCACCGGATACCCGATTAATATTATCCATCGGTTTTTCGGGTTTCCCCGCGGGTATTAGTTATCCGTACATAGTTGAATATTATATGGACAAAATTGGCGGTATTAAGATTAAGTCACGCTAAAATCCACCAAAAAAAACAAAAGAAAATACTCTAACCACTCCCAACAATAACTCAGCTTTAAACTTTAACACAATGCCACGTCAGCTTTAACACACTCACCCTTAATTAACTGAGCTTTAGTTATACACAAGATGTTTAACGAATGAGCCGAGATGATATGGTTGTATACGAGATGTTTAACGAATGAGCCGAGATGATATGGTTGTATATATACGAGATGTTTAACGAATGAGCCGAGATAATATGGTTGTATACGAGATGTTTAACGAATGAGCCGAGATGATATGATTATACACGAGATGTTTAGCGAATGAGCCGAGATGATATGGTTGTACACGAGATGTTTAACGAATGAGCCGAGATGATATGGTTGTATACGAGATGTTTAACGAATGAGCCGAGATGATATGGTTATACACGAGATGTTTAACGAATTGAATGAGCCGAGATGATATGGTTGTATACGAGATGTTTAACGAATGAGGCGAGATTATATGTTTGTACATGAGCAACACACCCAACAATAACTCACGCAACCTTTCGACCCTGTTTCATCATTTCTTAAAAGAGTTTAATTTCTAGACCAACCCTGATAGCTGGATGGTCTTGAGGCAACTCACGCAACCTTTCGACCTCTGGATCAGCACGATTATGCATCTGTAGCATAATATGAGTTATCTCAGCTAGCAAATTGTTAATCAATTTGAGTTCTTTTTCTTGTTCATTGTGTAATCGGGTGAGGATAGCCTTTTGCACCTCTGCTAGTTAATTTGTTAGCCACAATGTTTGTGTTAAAATTAGTGATACTTGCGAGAGAGTTTTATAAGAAGTTGTGTGAGAAAACGAAGTGTTGTGAAAGTGGCTTTGATAGTGGAAAGCCGTTAAACTAGCCGTTGGAGGCTATTTTAAAAATCAGATTGAAAGTAAAAGTAACCGTACGAGTATTATTCAAATTCAAACGTAAAGTAACAGTACAACATATTAATAACGAGCGGGATATTTAAATTTTAAAATTTCAAATTCAAATTAAACAAAAAGGCGGGATATATTTAAAATTTATCAATTCAATTCAAATTCAATTCAATTTATAAATTGAAAATAAAGTATCAAATACAAATACATTAAACATGAAATAGAAATACATTAAACATGAAATAGAAATACATTAAATGTCAAATAAAAACTACGTTAACATAAACAATGATTGATTAACATAAACAACATACGATTAACATAAACAACGGAAGATTAATAAAAACTATCATCTGAATCTGGGTAACCATCTTCAGAGGATTCGGAAGGTGTGAAAAAACCAGACTCCCACCTTTGCCTACGTTCTTCATCCTCCCTGGCTTGCCGCTCCAAACGATCAGCTTCCTCTTCTCTTTCAAGTGCTTCCATTTCCAGGAGGACTTGCATATCTGCTTCCTCTTGCCTAAGTTGTTCCTCAGTTAACCCAAACGGATTTGGGTCTTGGTTGGGAACTGGTTCATTTTCAGGTTGATTATTCACCGGAAAATTTTCCGGTTGGAAAACCGGAAAGATATGCTCGGGTGGAGTATGGAATTTTTCATTTTCGCTAGGTGGGCTTGGAAACTGTTGGCCAAAATCCTTTTGGCGAGGTAGGCTTGGAAATTGTTGGCCAAAATCCTTTTGGCGAGGTGGGCTTGGAAATTGTTGCCCGAAATCTTTTCTGGAAGACATCTTGAATTTGAGATGCTTGGATCTTGAGTATTTGAGAAGTTTGGAATGTGTTTCTGTGTGACTTGTGCTTCAGAAGCATTGGTATTTATAGGGTACAAATGCACACGTTTTATTAACGTGACTTTGAATTTTAATTGTTGGGGCTAACCTGCGTTAACGCAACGTTAATATGTTGTACTTTATCTTACGTTTGAATTTGAATTTGAATTTTAATTTGTTAAGGCTGAGTTATTGTTGGAAGTGGCCTAAATATACCCATACTTCTCAAACACATTCAGACTGCGATAGATATTAAAGCATGTATTTACATTAAACATGTACTAGAAAATATCAATTACCCTAATGAAAAAGTCAATTAGTCATTAAAGTTAGCACACAAATTACATTAAACATCATTAATATAGAAAATATCAATTACCCTAATGAAAAAGTCAATTAGTCAATCCAACACCAAACACACTTCTAGATCAACTACACTAGTCAAATCCAAACCAAACACAAACCAAATCCGATCAATATTATCCATCTGTTTACTTTTGGCGCCTCTCGATGGTCCCTCTTCCCGCCTAAAGTATTGGGAACCGTTCGTATACCTCTCTAGCCTATTTGTACAACTCGACATGGAAAACCGTTCATAATTATCAACACGTACCATATACAACTCCTTTGATATTTTCATTAGAAAATAAATTTCAAATTTCAATGGCTGACACCTCTTCAACTCCTTCTTCCAACAAAAACAAACGCCCAAGGGATGATTCTCCTCCACCAATGCCTGAAAATTATAAAAAAATGGGCATATCCCAAAATATTTGGGAGAAATGTAGTAAAGGCCCGTATGGTGTTGAAAACGCATTGTTAGAAATTCACAACAAGCGTATAAATATGTATGAAGAAAGGAACAAGAAAGATTTAGAGGTCATTGAGGAGCATCAGAAGAAAATTGAGGAGAGGAACAAAAAAATAGAAGAAGAAAGAGAGAAAATAGTTGATGTTTATAGAAGTATTGAAGCTATTAAATATGTGTCTTAATGTATCTTTTCTTTATATATTTTGCCTATGTATATTTTGCCTATGTAAATGTAAACTTATTTTGACTTGGTTTAATATATGAATGCAGTTATTATGTACAAGTTTATGATATTTGAATACAGTTATTATTATTGTACTGCTAGGTAAACAATTGTACTGCTAGCGAAACGTTGTACTGCTGGGTATCCTTTTAGCAGTGGTTGGGAGTGCAGGGTAGTTTGTATCACTTTTTACTTAAAGGGTATAAACCCCCAATTGCTGCACACAATCACATTCACGCACACATTAATCTCTCTCTTCCACTCTCTAATCGAATTTTAATTGTCAAATTGCAAAACCCCCAAATCAAATCATAATGTCGAACCTAACTTTTACCGAACCTCATAATAATGTTGCCTTTTTAGAAAAATCCAATAAGTCTGTAGATTTTACTGAGATCATTGATTTCCTTAATGCAAGCTATATTAAGTTTGCATTAACAGTAAAACCTACTATATATACTTCCAACATTATCCAGTTTTGGTCGTCTGCTAAGGTCCAAACTATTAATGGGGAAGCACAAATCCATGCCCTTGTAGATGGGCAGATGATTATCATTACAGAGGCGTCTATTCGAAGAGATCTTCTCCTAGATGATGCTAACGGAGTTGAGAATCTTCCAAATACTACAATCTTTGAAAAACTTGCACTGATGGGCTATGAGGGATATACAGATGCTTTAAAGTTCCAAAAAGGTAATTTTTCTCCTCAGTGGAAATTCTTAATTCATACTGTCTTAGTGTGTCTAAGTCCAAAGACCACTGCATGGAATGAATTTAGCAGTAATTTAGCTTCTGCTATAATTTGTTTGGCTGAAAATACTCAAAGATTTAATTTCTCAAAATTAATTTTTGATAATATGGTTAAGAACTTGGATGGTTCTTTGGCTAAATATTTTCTATATCCAAGGTTTTTGCAACTCTTTTTGGACAACCAATTTAAAAAAAAGAAAAGTCACAAAAATGTTTATCCCACTCCCTGCCTTACCAAAAAGGTTTTTGCTAATATGAGTAGGGTTGGAAAAGATTTTTCAGGGAGAGTGACACCTTTGTTTCCAACAATGTTGGCACTAGCCCAAACCCAAATGGGCGAAGGTTCAGCAATCCCAGCTGGTACCCATCACACACCCACAGAACAACAACAAAAGACCTATAAACGTAGGACTAACACCAAGAACACTGAGCTACCTCAGGCTAGTGGTTCTATACCAACTGTTGCAGATGAGGATGTCACTGGGGGGGAGAGTGACATGTTGGCAAGGGCTGCCACTACTGTGTCTAGCTTAGCAGCAGCACAGGAAAGTGGTAACATCATTAAGACCCGAACCAAGACAACTTCTAATGAAGAAAGTTCCTCTGGAACTGATTCAGGTGAAGGTCCCAGTCACATGGAAACAATGGGGGGTTCGAATGTTCATCCTAGGGGTGAGACTGAACTTAACTTTTCCAGTGATCCACCTCTCGGGCTAGGTAACACAAGCCGAAGTGGTGAGGATAGTATGCAACTTTTGAATGAATTGAAGGATACCTGTGCCAAGCTGTCTGCACAAATTGGTGATCTGCGAGCAATAGCTTCTTCCCAAGATGGAGTCATCAAAGCTCAAGGTGGGGAGATAAAGGCTTTGAAGAGAAGGGTTAGGTATTTAGAAGGAGTCAAAGGATCAAGAATTCCCAAACAAAAGGTTAAATCTTCTGAAGCTTCTAAGGATGCTCCCAAACAGGGAGGGAATGAAGGCAAAGTTTCAGGGGAGGATAACCAAGGGAATCAAGTGGTGATTGATCATCGTCTGGGCAAGGTTACAAATGCTGATAGTGCTACTGAGCCAATTACAGTTGGTACTACAAAAGCTAGTACTGCTACACCAGAGGTTTTTGCAAATGCTGTTAGTGTACTTGCTGAGCTGAAGACAGCAAAACCAGTAACCAAAGGTGTTGTGATACAAGAGCCATCATCCTCTCCAAAAGCTAAACAATCAACTCCACAGGTACAAGTCAAAGGTAAAGGGATTCTTACTGAAGAGCCTATGGAGAAACCATTATCAAAAGAAGAGCAATTAAAAGTTGATGCTGAAATTACTATGAAATTCTCACAAAAGTATGATGCAGAACATCAGACAATTTTGGAACAAAGGAGAATAAAAGAAGAAAAAGATGCAGAGTTAATAGCTTTATGGGATGAGCAAAGGGCTCAGGTTGCAGCTGATTCTGAGCTTGCTAAGAAACTACATAAACAAGAGCAAGATAAGTACTCAGTAGATGAAAAAGCCAGGATGCTGAAAGAATTTTTTGATGCAAAAAAGAAGTTGTATGCAGAACAAAGATATGCAGCTAAGAAGAACAAGCCACCCACTCAAAAACAAAGAAGAGATCTCATGTGCAGGTAGTTTTTTTTTTTTTTTTTTTTTTTTTTTTTTTTTTTTTGCAAAGGTATTTATATTAATATCAACAATACCCAATATGTACATCATATCATAAACATCTACTCATGTGCAGGTATTTGAAGAATGTGGACAGATGGAAACTAAAGGATTTGAAATTCTTGGATGATAAAAGAATTGAAGAATTATATGCAATTGCCAAGAGAAACAATGATCTCTTCTTGAATGACAGTTCAAAGAGAGCAGGTGAACAGTTGGAAATAGAAAGCAGTAAAAAGAGAAAACAAGAACAAACTGAGCAAGCTGTTGCTGAAGAACAAATGCAAGCTCACACTGAACTTGCAGTTGACTCTGTAGGAGAAGTCATGGATGCACAACCTTTAACTGTCAAACATCCCATTGTTGATTATAAGTCTGGATCTTTTGGGGAAACAGTTTATTACGATATTAAGAGGCATGATGGTTCTTCTAGAAGGTATGTAAGCTTTCTTCACATAGTTCATGATTTTGATAGACAAGATATGATAGCTCTATGGAAATTACTCAAACAAAGATTTGGTAATAAGACACCAGAACAAGCTAATTATGATAGAGAAGTCTGGAATTATTTAAAGGTAATGTTTGAACCAAATCATGAAGATGAATGTTGGAGAAGACTAACGCACAATACTGTTAAAGAATGGAAAATTTTTCAACGATGTGGAGTACATGCTTTAACTGTGAATGAGTTGGTGATCTACATGCTTGTAGAAAAGGATTACCCTTTAAAGTTTCACAAAGACATTCTACATCAGATGTTGCGTGTGAAGAAAACACTCAAGCTTCAGCTTAATTATGATGACATGGCATATGAACTGCTCAGGAAGATGGAAGAGTATCTAGGACCCAAGGACAAGAAATAGAATGTATAGTTATTACTGCTACAATGTATAGTTTGACTTAAACATATATAGTTATTACTGCTAGTATGTATAGTTATTACTGCTAGAATGTATAGTTATTACTGCTAGAATGTATAGTCTGACATTTATCATGTATATGTCCACTTGCAGTCAAGCTTTATTGTATTTGCAGTTTCCATTTATCATGTATATGCACTTGCAGGCACTTTAGTAACATGTTACTTCATTATAAAGTTGAAAATTGACTTTAGAAAGTCAAGTAATCTGGTTCCAGCTTGGGGCAAGTAACATACTTACATACTACTGCATTAAACTAGATAGACTATAAAATCCCAGCATTGTAATGGGGCAAATTAAATGAAGAGTCATGACTAACAGTCTGAACTCAAAATATGACTCTATGATTTAGACACCTAAATAAATACTTCATGTGACCATATGTAACATCTTGAATTTAGTCACACAAACACTCAATGTGACTAATATCAAGGATAATGATAACTGAGTTCACATTTTGCTATACATATTAGTCACATGAATATTTCAGTGTGACTATTTTCAATGTATTGGTCACATATAATACCCTTATAATGTGGCCATAAACATAATTTAGATGCACATTTGTGGTATGGTGTTACTATTGTATAGCCTATAGTCACATGATTGTGCTACAATTAAATGTGACCATACACATTAGGAATTGGCAGGCAAACACACACTTAACTTTAGACATACATATTAACTTACGTGACTATTTGTATCGAATTTTGGTCACACTTAATCATGTATGCCTATGGTTTAGTGTGACCATATATGACATTTGGTCACACATCTCAAGTGTGTGACATATATTTGTCACTTTTAAATGCATATCGTGACTATGCTTCAAACTTACTTTTCAGTTGTCACACATTTCAAATTCATATGTGGCTAAATTTTCAACAAAAACTAGCAGTCACGCTTAAATAATGTGTGACAAACTTGAGCATATGATTTAGCCACATACACAATTACTTCGTGTGACCATATATGGATTTTGGTCACACTTTTCAATTGCGTGACATATATTTGTCACATATGTATATATATAGTGTGACTAATGTTTCAACCTTATTTGTATCCGTCACACGTCCCAAATTATAAGTGACTAAAAAATCAAAAAAAAATTTACCAGATACGTATAGTCACGAAAATATTCAAATGTGTGGCTATAGCCTCGGATGTAATTCCGAAATGGTCACACAAGTCGGATCAAGTGTGGCTGTTTATTTTATTCTGGTACATTTAGTCACATAAAAAGGCGACTGTGTGGCTGTTCGAAAAACAGCATGTGTGACTAAATCCCATTTTTGTACTAGTGTTATATCTTGTATACTTACTAAGCGTTTTCGCTTATGGTTTAGATGTTAATGGTTTTGTAGGTTCTAGCGGAGGAAGCAAGGGTAAGGATCTTGCTTAGTTGTAGTTGTGGAGTGAAGCATAGCGTAGTTAGAAGCTAGCTTAGAAGACCATAACTCTTGGACCAAGTATTTTGGAAGTTGGAAGCCGAAGTGCCCTTTTATGCCTTGGTATATTTAACTTGTGTGGTCGTTTTGTTAAATTACGGTCTAGTCGTTAAACAATTTCTTTTGTTCATGTAAAACTCTTGGGTCAAATGTGTAAGCGTCATGTGGTTGTAGTGGTATGTAGTCATGGACGTATTTAACTCTGAAAGGGTGTTTGGCACGAAGCCGTTACTACCCATTTTGATGTATATATGGGTTGAATTGCTATGGAACAAGTTTGAATTGATAAGTTAACGTAGTTGGTCAAGTTTGATGTAAAACGGGAGTCGTATGGGTGGTTTGGAGTGAAAATGGGTCAAAACGGGTTATTTGCATAACCCGTCTAATTTGTAAAGTACCCCTTCGGGGTGTCGTCCGGTAAATATTTTTGTATGGAAATGAGCCCATTGACATACTAATGAAATCTGGAAAGTTTCATTAATTGTCGGGTCATAGAAGTCATTTTTCGGGAAATGGGGTATTTTAGAGGTAAAAAGGGGGTAAATTAGACTAATACCCCCAGTTTTAAAAGTGAAAGAAAAATGGGGTATTTTAGAGGTAAAAAGGGGGTAAATTAGACTAATACCCCCAGTTTTAAAAGTGAAAGAAAAATGGGGTATTTTAGAGGTAAAAAGGGGGTAAATTAGACTAATACCCCCAGTTTTAAAAGTGAAAGAAAAATGGGGTATTTTAGATGTAAAAGGGGGTAATTTAGACTAATACCCCCCAGTTTTTAAGTGAAGGGAAAAAGTGTGTATTTTAGATGCAATGGGTGCATTTTAGACTAATACCTATGGTATTAGTGTCTGTTTAAAAATCGAGTAACTTTTAATCCGTAAGCCGTCACGGGACGTGCCACCCATCGTTTCAAAGGTAATTGAGTCTAGTTTCAGTTAAAAATAGTCCAAAGGTATGAATGTTTATAAATTTTTGTCAATGGTCAAAAGAGTAACAGAAGGTCCGTTATGTTCAAAGCGTTTCCGTGTGTAAAGTTTTAAATTTTTGGTCTAAGTGGGCACGGGGTGTAACAACTTGGTATCAAAGCTTCGGTCTAAGAGATTTAGGATTTCACTTTTGGATTTCCTAGACTTAGGCCTTGTATAGATGCGTTTAGAGCTAGTGTTTGTTATTTGTGTATCGTTTGAGTGATTTTAAGGACCCATATGTTGGATATTTTTATGACTACGCCTGGCCACCGTAGTGATAAAAATATGGAACATATGTGAAGTTGAAATCATTTAGATCATACATGGGTGACAAGCTAGGGTGTTAGTATAAAGATAAAAATGTCATTCATGCATCGGTTAAGTATATGATTGTGCTTGATATTATGAATTGCTAATTTTCAGTAAGAAGAAATGGAAACCCCTCACCAGAAGGAAGTCGCGAAAGCCACGGCTTCCAAGCATGCCGAAACTTCGGCAAGTGATGTGGGTAATAATGATAAGGACAAAGAAAGTTCTTCTTCTAGCTCCGGAGGCCTCAACTTCAGGGGTTTCACGGATGAAGAAATGAAAGCCCTAGACTCAATGATGGCAAAAAGAGTAGGTAAGGCTATCGAACTAGCAATGCCCTTTTATGTCAAGCAAACAACGCAAAATCTTAGGGATTTAATGAAAGAAGAATTCAAGGAATTTAAGAAGGAATGTGGAGTAGCAAAAGAACCCAAAAGTGACAAGGCTACTTACCGAGACTTCACGGCTTGTGATGTACCACGGTTTACCGGTGTTCTTGACCCCATTGTTAGTAATAGGTGGATTACGGCTGTGGAAAGTGCTTTTCGTACTAGTGGTTGTGAGGAAAGGAAGAAGGTCATCTATGCGACCAACTTTCTTCGTGATAGTGCCAAAACTTGGTGGGAAGGGAAGGTTTGTGAGAAGGGGGAACCTTGGGCCGAATCATGTACTTGGAAGGAATTCAAGGAGTTGTTTAGTGCCGAGTATGCTCCGGTTGAAGAAATTGATAAAATTCGAGAGAAGTTCCAATCTCTCACTCAAACTAATGAGACGGTGAATGAGTTGTGGAGGACGTTCAACGATATGGTTCCGTATTGTCCCGAATACCTTGGGAGCGAGAAGCTTAAAGTTGACAAATTTCAAAGGATGCTTAAGGATGATATTCGTGATGTGATCTCGCCATTCAAATGTACCACCTTGGAAGATCTCTTGAGTAGAGCTAGGGTAAGGGAAGCGGACTTGCTAAGGAGAAAGGAGAAAGAGGCTAGAGAACCAAAGAGGAAGCTAGAGTTTGTAGGTCGAGATGGGAAGAAGACTAAGTTTGACCATGACAAGAAAGGTGTGGGAAACAAAGCTAAGGTAGCATGTTCAAAGTGTGGCAAGTTCCATCTTGGTGAATGTAGGCGAAATACGCCGGGTTGTTACAAATGTGGAGCTCTAGATCACCAAAGCAAGGATTGCACCAAACCGATGATAGTGTGCTACGGGTGCAACGAAATTGGGCATAGGTTGAGGGATTGCCCGAAAACAAAGGCAATTGAAGCAAAACCATTGAGGACCGTCAAGGAAGAGAAAGTAGACGTCCCAAAACCAAAAGCTCGAGTTTACCAAATGAGTGTCGACGAAGCCAAGTCGGGGACCGATGTCATCACAGGTATTCATCTTGTTAATTCCGTACCCGCTCGGGTTTTATATGATTCGGGCGCTGGTGAGTCCTTTGTATCTTATAATTTTAGCAAGCAACTAACCTCTCCACTAGCCAAACTCCCGATACCCTTAGAATTCGAAATAGCCGATAGTAAAATTGTTGTTGTGTCTAATGTATATCGAGACGTAGAGGTAGAGATTGATGAGAACGTCTTTAAGATTGACTTAATTCCCATTACTCTCGGGGAATTTGATATTGTTATTGGAATGGATTGGCTTGACAAGTATAACGCGGCTATCCTTTGTAGCCAAAAGATCATTCGAGTTGTGAATTCTAGCGGTCGTGAAATGGTTATCTATGGTGATAAAAGAAAAGGTGAACTAAAGCTATGCTCCGTAATGAAGGCTAGGAGATATTTATCACGTGGTTGCTATGCCTTCATGGCTCACGTGGTAGATACGAGCTTTGAGAAGAAAAGTATTGATGATGTTCCGGTTGTGAGTGAATTTTGTGATGTCTTTCCGGAAGACTTCCACCCGAAAGGCAAGTCGAATTCCGTATTGATCTTGTTCCGGGTGCTACCCCTATTGCCAAAACTCCTTATCGTCTTGCTCCGTCTGAAATGAAAGAGTTGATGAGTCAACTTCAAGAATTGCTTGACAAGGGTTTCATTCGTCCTAGTAGTTCGCCATGGGGAGCTCCAATCTTGTTCGTTAAAAAGAAAGATGGTAGTATGCGGATGTGCATCGACTACCGCGAATTGAATAAAGTCACGGTGAAAAATGTGTATCCGTTACCAAGAATCGATGACCTCTTTGATCAACTTCAAGGCGCACGATGGTTTTCAAAGATCGATCTCCGTTCGGGTTATCACCAATTGAAGGTTCGAGAAGAAGACATTCCAAAGACGTCCTTTAGGACCCGATATGGACACTACGAGTTTACGGTTATGCCCTTTGGTCTCACGAACGCGCCTGCGGTTTTCATGGATCTTATGAACCGCGTATGTAGACCGATGCTAGACAGGTTCGTCATAGTGTTCATAGACGATATTCTTATCTATTCCAAGAGTAAGGAGGAACACGCCGAGCACTTGTGGGAGATTTTAGAGACGTTGAGAAGAGAAAGATTGTACGCTAAATTCTCAAAGTGTGAATTTTGGTTACAAGAAGTTCAATTCCTCGGTCACGTTATTAATGCCGATGGTATCAAGGTTGATCCTTCAAAAGTGGAAGCTGTGATGAAGTGGCACGCACCAAGGAATGTTGGTGAGATTCGAAGTTTTCTTGGCCTTGCGGGATATTATCGTAGATTTATTCAAGACTTCTCCAAAATTGCATCGTCGCTAACAAAGCTCACTAAGAAGAATGCTACTTTCAAGTGGGGTAAAGAACAGGACAAAGCCTTTTGTACTCTACGGAGAAAGTTGTGCGAAGCACCGGTTCTTGTATTGCCGGAAGGAACCGAAGATATGGTAGTTTATAGCGATGCGTCTTATTCGGGGCTTGGATGTGTTCTTATGCAAAGGGGAAAAGTGATTGCTTACGCCTCGAGATAACTAAAGAAGCATGAAGAAAATTATGCGACTCACGACCTTGAGTTTGCGGCTGTGGTTTTTGCTTTAAAACTTTGGAGACATTACTTGTATGGTGTCAAGTTTGTAATTTACACCGATCATCGAAGCCTTAAATACTTCCTTGACAAGAAAGATCCGAACATGAGGCAATGAAGATGGTTAGACTTGTTGAAGGACTATGATTGTGAAATTCGCTACCATCCCGGTAAAGCGAATGTAGTGGCGGATGCTTTAAGTTGCAAGGCTCAAAATGAAGTCACTAGGATTCATTCGTTGCGGATGATTGTCACAACCGACCTTTTTGATAAGATCAAGTTAGCTCAAGAGGAGGCATTGAAGGAAGAAAATAGAGAAAATGAACGTATCACCTCCCACATTCCGCATCTTGAAGAAGATAGTCGCAGGATTAAGACTCAGTATGGAAGGGTTTATATTCCTTTTCGTAGTGACATCAAAGAATTGATTCTAGAGGAAGCACACAAGTCGAAATATTCTATTCACCCGGGAGCTACAAAGATGTACCGTGATCTGAAGAAGAACTGTTGGTGGCCGGGTATGAAAAGAGATTGTGTAAAGTACGTCGAGAAGTGTTTAACTTGTCTAAAAGTTAAAGCCAAGCATCAGAAGCCGTACGGAAAAGTTCAACCTTTAGACATTCCGGTTTGGAAGTGGGAAAAGATCATGATGGACTTCATAACTAAGTTGCCAAGAACGAAAAAGAAGAACGACACGATTTGGGTCATAGTAGATCGCCTAACCAAGAGTGCTCACTTCATTCCAATTAGAGAGAATATGCCCGTCCACAAGTTGGCTAAGATTTACGTTAATGAGATAGTCGCACGTCATGGAGTGCCCACTTCTATAGTCTCCGATAGAGATGGACGTTTCACATCAAACTTTTGGCAAGAATTCCAAGAAGAGTTAGGTACGAAACTTCATATGAGTACGGCTTTTCATCCTCAAACCGATGGGCAAAGCGAGAGGACGATTCAAACTTTGGAGGATATGTTACGAACTTGTATGATAGACTTTGGAGGCAATTGGGACGATTACTTGCCTTTAGTAGAATTCGCTTATAACAATAGTTACCGTGCGAGTATAGATATGCCACCCTATGAAATGCTTTATGGGAGGAGGTGTAGAACACCCGTGTGTTGGGAAGAAGTCGGGAGAAGGGAATTGGTGAGCACGGATGTAGTGTTGGCTACAACGGAAAAGATAGAAATGATACGTGCAAGACTAAAAGCGGCACAAGATTGGTGGAAAAGCTATGCCGATAACAGAAGAAGACCAATCGAATTCGAGGTAGGTGATTTGGTTATGTTAAAGGATTCCCCGTGGAAAGGCGTTTTTAGGTTTAAAAACAAAGGGAAACTTAGTCCTCGGTTTATAGGACCATTCAAAATCTTGAAACGAGTAGGCGAGGTAGCATATGTATTGGATTTGCCCGAAGAAATGAGAGGTATTCATAATACCTTTCATGTGTCATATTTAAGGAAATGCTTGGCGGACGAGTCGAGTGTGGTCACCCTGAACGACATCGAAATTGATCCGAAATTGCTTTCGCAAGAAGATGAGCCGGAGGCTATACTAGGAAGGAAGGTGAGGCAATTAAGAAGCAAAGAGATTCTGTTATTCAAAGTTCAATGGAGGCATCGTAAGGGTACGAGTATTAGATGGGAAACGGAAGCGAAAATGAGGACCAAGTATCCTCACTTATTTTAAGAGTAGAGTTCGGGGACGAACTCTCATTTTAAGGAGGGGAGAATTGTTACACCCGTACCCCGATGAGGTACAATATGAGTATATAATATGTTATGTGTTATATTTTATGAGCTAATTAAATAAAGAATATGTGGTCAAGTTAAGAAGGAATGAAACTAGGAGCACTAGCCTTGCCAATTAACCAAACTTATTTCTACCAATGATTAAATAAGTCCAAGACTTAGAAAAGTCTGGATTTATCTTGGGAGTTCTTGAAAAGTCGACACATAGAGGAGAAAAGGGAGGGAAGCCAAAATTATTATCTAGCTCATTTTAATCATCTTAAAGTGATCAAGAAGCCTTAAGGAAGTCCTAATTGTGATCTTTTCGACAAGTACGTGGTTTTTCCCCAATTGTGGAAATTAGGGTTCATATGGTGGGTTTTAATGATTTTGGTAAAAAGTAGTGAAATGATGGTCTCCTTAGTTCGTAGACACTAATTGTAGTTAATGTTGTGCTAGGGAGCATTTGTAGAAGCCAAATCAAGCCAAATAGGAAGCTAGTAGGATTAGAGGTAAGTATATGAGTATAATCCTTGTTAATGCTATGATGTTAATGTTATGTTTGTGTTAATGTGATTATTATGGAGCTTGTGAATGTGTATTAGCTTGGATCCAATGCTAGTTGTGTAAATGATAAATAATTACTTGCTTGGTCAAGGTGAGTAATAATCCCATTTGATGCTCCTTGTTAATGTTATGATTGGTGTTAATCACCAATCTCATGTGAATGTGATGTTGATTATATCTTGTATACTTACTAAGCGTTTTCGCTTACGGTTTAGATGTTAATGGTTTTGTAGGTTCTAGCGGAGGAAGCAAGGGTAAGGATCTTGCTTAGTTGTAGTCGTGGAGTGAAGCATAGCGTAGTTAGAAGCTAGCTTAGAAGACCATAACTCTTGGACCAAGTATTTTGGAAGTTGGAAGCCGAAGTGCCCTTTTGTGCCTTGGTATATTTAACTTGTGTGGTCGTTTTGTTAAATTACGGTCTAGTCGTCAAACAATGTCTTTTGTTCATGTAAAACTCTTGGGTCAAATGTGTAAGCGTCATGTGGTTGTAGTGGTATGTAGTCATGGACGTATTTAACTCTGAAAGGGTGTTTGGCACGAAGCCGTTACTACCCATTTTGATGTATATATGGGTTGAATTGCTATGGAACAAGTTTGAATTGATAAGTTAACGCAGTTGGTCAAGTTTGATGTAAAACGGGAGTCGTATGGGTGGTTTGGAGTGAAAATGGGTCAAAACGGGTTATTTGCATAACCCGTCTAATTTGTAAAGTACCCCTTCGGGGTGTCGTCCGGTAAATATTTTTGTATGGAAATGAGCCCATTGACATACTAATGAAATCTGGAAAGTTTCATTAATTTTCGGGTCATAGAAGTCGTTTTTCGGGAAATGGGGTATTTTAGAGGTAAAAAGGGGGTAAATTAGACTAATACCCCCAGTTTTAAAAGTGAAGGAAAAATGGGGTATTTTAGATGTAAAAGGGGCTAATTTAGACTAATACCCCTGTTGGGAATTCTGCTAAGGAAGAATTCTGCTGATGGTTACTGCTGATGGTTACTGCTGAAGCTTTGTGATTCTGCTGAAGAATGTTACTGCGGAAGTATAGATTCTGCGGAATGTGTTTCTGCTGATTGATAGTTTCCGCATATTATGTTTTTAGTTAGGATATGCACGAGTTTATTTAGAAAGTGATATTGCATATCTTAGATAGTTTTTAGATTATACGTTTCTTGTGAAACGGTTTAGGGTTGTTTAGGGTTCCTTGTTTATAAAAGGAACGCATCATTATGTATTATGTACGAGTTTAGAAAAACAAGTTCTTAGTATCAATAAAAGATCCATAGAGGATCAATCGTTCTTAGTTATTCGTGTTCTTGCTTGTGTTTATATTCCGCTTTATACAAGTATTAGAGACTTTCTATTAGTGTGTTTGTGATTACATAAACATTACTATCGATTCAAGAGTGCTCGTAGATCTATCAAGGTCTAAGGTTCAAAAAGTGGTATCAGAGCCTCGGGAGAGTCTCTGTGATACTAAGAACATCTTTTCTTCCACACCCTATCAATCAAAACAACCAAAACAATGCCTGGATCAGAAGATGGATCCGAAGTCAACAATAACAACAACCATAACACCACAACTTCATCTATGCAACAACTCAATCTCACCAACAGCAATGCAAAGTTCCCATATCTAAAGAAGGAAGAGTATGAATTATGGGCTATGAAGATGCAGAACTGGATCACAAATATTGATTGGAATCTTTGGGAAGTTGTCAAGAATGGAAATAGTTTGAAAAGGCACACCGAAGATGCTGATGGCAAGATTACCATCCTTGGTCCTAAAACTGCTGAAGAGATTCTAGCTGTTCAGAGAGAGAATAAAGTTAGAACTATTCTCCTTCAGGCTATTCCAGATGATCATATGGGTGACTTTCACTACATAAAGGATGCTAAGGATATCTGGATGGCCATCAAGGCTAGGTTTGGTGGGAATGAGGAGTCGAAGAGAATGAGGAAATCGATGCTAAAACAGCAGTTTCAAGAATTCCAAATCTCTGAGGAAGAAGGTATTCACAAGGGGTATGATAAGTTTCATAAGATTCTGAGCCAATTGAATCAGCTGCAGGCAAGGCCAGACAATGAGGATTGCAATGCAAAGTTCTTACGATCTTTACCTCCATCGTGGCTGCAAGTGAGCATTGCACTCAAAGCTAAAGGTGGACTGGATATGCTATCTTTTGATGATCTCTACAACAAGCTTAAGACTCTTGAGCCTGATGTTAGAAGTCCCATTCGTGCATCCACTCCTAACTACTCAGCATTTGTTAGCACCACCTCCAATAAGATGAATCAATTTTCAAGCCCAAGCTCCTCAGTATCATCTTCTTACACCAACAACAGACCAATTTCCAAACCACAGTCTAGTAGTGTCTTGGAAGATGTACTTCACTCTTTTGTTGCTGATTATGATCATCAGCAGCAACTTGCTTTTGAGGATTTTGATCAATTAGATCCTCTGGATTTGGAAGAGATGAACTTGAAGTGGCAGGTGGCCATGCTCACTTTGAATGTCGAAAGGTTTAAGAAGAAGTCTGGGAGAAATTTTGATTACAAGGGAGGAGATCCAGCTAGATTTGACAGGATGAAGATCAAATGCCATACTTGTGGACAGATGGGTCACTTCAAAAGAGAATGCAAGGATAGGAAGGCAGGTGATGAGGTTAGATATACTACCTATCAGAAGAAACAAGTGGAAGCTGGGAAAGCTGGAGCTTTGATCACTCTGGATGATCATATCAACTGGAATGTGCATGAACCTGAGAATGATGAAGCTACTGGACAGAGTGGATTACTGGCATACTATACTACAGAGGATCAACATGATCAAGTTGCCTTAATGGGCATCTCTAAGGTACAAAATTGTGTTTTTGGTTGTAGTGAAAGATATAATGAACTTAAGAAGGCATATGATGAATTGAAACCTAAATATAATGAATGTTATGTTGAAGTTGAGGCTTACAAACAGGCTTTAAAAACTAAAGAAAGACAACAAATTTGGTTTCAGAAGAATCAGACTGCCTATGAAGAAAAGATAGGGGTGTTAGAAAGAGATTTGTTGTGCTCCACAAATGAATTAAAATGTTGTGAAAAGAAAAAGGCTGAACTAGAGTTAGAAAATCAGGAACTAAAAGAGAAATTAGACAAGGAAGTAGCTACTCATAAAACTTGGTTAATGTCAGGAGATAAGCTAAATAACTGTCTTTATAATAGTCAACCTGTAAACTCTAGTATAGGTCTTGGTTTTAAAAAATATGTTGGGTTAGAGGCTAGGTTTGATATGAGAAAATCTACACCAGCAGGCTTAGCAAACTTTGTTAAAGAAGGAAAATTACATGCTGTGCCCGGACCTATTAGGGGAGAATTCATGCCCACTACAAACACCACCTCAGACTTTGATGGATCACACCATCTTTATGGCAAAAATTCAAATGACTTGCCAGACCCTGATTCTAATTCTACTGACTATGTCTCTTGTTCTTCTAGTGACATATCCTCTGACCAAGGGTCTACTACCAGTTGTGATTCAAGTGAAAAGTCAGACCTTCCCAAGACCTACACCAAGACCTCTCCTAAGTCTACACCCAAGACTCCCTACAAGCCTGTTAGAATTGCTGCTGGGGATGTGAAGTCCAAGACAGTTTCTTTTGAAGACTTGTCTTTTAATTCTTTGCAAAATAATGTTTCTTATTGTGTCAAAAACAATCCTGTTTCTGTTAGTGATTTGAATAATTCTACTTGTAATGGAACATCTTTTTCTTTTAATAAATCTTCTAAAAAGAAGAAATGTTTTGTGTGTGGAAGTAAATCTCATCTAATCAAGGATTGTAATTTTCATGAGCAAAGAATGGGTGTTGGTCAGACTAAACCAAGACCAATGTGGACAAATGTTCAGAATATTCCACCATATGTTCCACAAGCAACTCATAGGGCCAGCAATTCTGCTAATAGACATTCTGCTGATAGACATTCTAAGTCTACTAGGAGAAGAAATGTTGATAGACCATTTGTGCAACCCACTAGTTCATATTTTCAGAATGGATATTGGCCTAACCATATTGACCCAATGTATATGGGTATGGGATTTTGGGATACTGCTGATAAGCCCTCAGCAGGTTATTTTTGGACTCACAAGGGACCTAAATTTCATAGCAGGTCCAAGAACAATGGTGGATCTTATACATCTACATGGCCTAATTCCTATGATCCACAAGGCAGGCTCAAGTCAGAAATGACTTGAGTCTCCAAAGTGTACTAACATTTGTATAATTTTGTTGTATATGTAGGATCATCCTTTGAAAAGTAAAGACGTAGGCATTGTAGATAGTGGTTGTTCCAGGAGTATGTCAGGAAACAGAGATTTGATGCATGATTTTGTACCCATTCAAGGAGGAGGCAATGTGACTTTTGGTGGAGGAGATGGCAAAATCACTGGGTATGGAACCATCAGAACACCTAACTTGGATTTTGTGAATGTGCTCTATGTGGAAGAACTGCAACACTTCAACTTATTCTCAGTATCACAAATATGTGATACAAAGAACAAGGTCTTCTTCTTTGAGGATGAATGTCTTGTACTCTCAAAAGACTTCAAGCTTCCAGAAGATACCACAATACTGCTGAGAGTTCCCAGAAGCCACAACTTATACACATTCAACTTAAATGAAGTCCAACCTGAAGGTGATCTGACATGCTTGGTGGCTAAAGCATCACTGAATGAGTCTACAAAGTGGCATAGAAGGATGGCTCATGTGAATTTCAAGACCATTAACAAGCTTTCAAAACTTGGTCTAGTTCATGGGCTTCCCTCCAAAGTATTCACCAATGAGCACAATTGTGTTGCCTGCAACAAAGGGAAGCAACACAGAGCCTCATACAAAGCCATTACTGCTGTAAGAACTATCTCAGAACCTCTTCAGTTGCTGCATATGGATCTTTTTGGTCCCACTCAAATCAGAAGTATTGATCACAAATGCTTCTGCCTGGTAATCACTGATGACTATAGCAGGTTTTGTTGGGTATTCTTCTTGAGAACTAAAGATGAAACATCTCCAATTTTAAAAGAATACATTACCCTTGTTGAAAACCAGCTAAACAAAAAGGTTAAAGGTATTAGGTGTGATAATGGGACAGAGTTCAAAAATGCTGTTTTAATAGAACTTTGTCAGTCTAAAGGGATAAAAAGGGACTATAGCAATCCAAGAACCCCACAGCAAAATGGGGTGGCTGAGAGAAAGAATAGGACCTTAATAGAGGCAGCAAGATCCATGCTTGCAGACTCTAAGTTACCCACTATGTTTTGGACTGAAGCAGTAAGTACTGCTTGTTATGTTTTGAACAGGGTATCCATCACTAGACATCATTTTAAGACACCTTATGAACTTCTCACTGGGAAAGTTCCTGATATTCATTACCTTAAACCTTTTGGCTGTCAAGTGACTATTTTGAATACTAGTGATCCACTAGGAAAGTTTGATGAGAAAGCTGATGAGGGGTATATTGTGGGTTATGCAGCACATAGTAAGGCTTATAGGGTATATAATTTAAATGCTAAAAAGATAGAGGAGACCCTTAACCTGAGATTCCTAGAAGATAAGCCTAATGTTCAGGGTCAAGGTCATGCTTGGTATTTTGACCTGGATTACTTAACTGATTATTTGGGCTATACTAGATATGTGGCTAACCAATCTGCAGGTTCTCCAGAGTCTCCCGAAGACAAAGTTGGTAACATGGATGGTGACTCAGATAGTGATTCTGAGCATGATGAACACCCTATTGTTGTTCCCTCCTTTTCTCCTAACCAATTTGCAGGTGATAGCTCCAAAGTTACTTCTGATGAGCTTGAAGATGAGTCACACTATGCAGAGGATCTTGCTAGACTTAAGAAGCAGGAGCATGCAGCCAAGCAAGAAGCTGAAAGAATTGATGTGGAGTTAGCACAATCAGTCAGTGGAAACCCGGATTCTGCTGATAGGCTTTCTGTTTCCCCTGACATCACCAATTCTGCTGACAGTTCTCCTGAAGGTTCTCCCATTTCTCCTAGTGTGTCCACTGATCTTGAAGAGCCATATACACGTTTTCCAAGTCCTTCAGATCTTGGAAATCACCAACCCAAAGCTGGTATCTTCAACTCAGCCTCCTATGATAGTGATTTTGGACCCACTGTGAACAATCTTGACACCACAATTGATGTCAACCCCAATGCTACCACAAGGATCAACATTGCACATCCTCAATCCAATATACTTGGTGATCCTCAGGCACCTGTTAGAACTAGAAGTACTGTGAAAGGTTCTAAGTATGGTCAAGTTGCTTTTCTTTCCTATGTGTCAAATCAGCAAAGGAACAATCACACAGACTTTAAGCATTGTCTGTTTGCTTGCTTTCTTTCTCAAGTGGAGCCAACCAGTGTTGCTCAAGCTCTTGAAGATTCATATTGGCTTGAAGCAATGCAAGATGAGATGCTTCAATTCAAGAATCAGAAGGTTTGGATATTAGTACCACTACCTGAAGGGAAATTTGCTATTGGGACAAAATGGATTTTGAAAAATAAAAGAGATGCAAGGGGTATTGTGGTAAAAAACAAAGCAAGGTTAGTGGCTCAGGGGTTCAGACAAGAGGAAGGAATTGATTATACTGAGGTTTTTGCACCAGTAGCTAGAGTTGAGGCCATTAGAATCTTCTTGGCCTATGCCTCTTATATGGGTTTCATGGTATATCAGATGGATGTGAAAGGTGCTTTTCTGTATGGAGAAATTGAAGAGGAAGTATATGTCACTCAACCCAAAGGTTTTGAAGACCCAGATCATCCAAAGCATGTTTACAAGGTTGTAAAAGCTCTCTATGGACTACATCAGGCACCAAGAGCTTGGTATGCTAGGCTTTCTGCATTTCTGCTGAAGCATAGATACAGGAGAGGTGCTATTGACAAAACTCTCTTCATTAAGAAGAATTCCAGGGATATAATTCTTGTGCAGGTTTATGTGGATGACATTATCTTTGGCTCCACTAAAGAGGCTTGGTGCAGGGAGTTTGAGGAATTGATGAAAGGAGAGTTTCAGATGAGTGCTATGGGGGAGCTAACTTTCTTTTTGGGTTTACAAGTTCAGCAGAAACAAGATGGTATCTTTATAAGTCAGGATAAATATGTGCAAGATATCTTAAAGAAGTTTGATATGGAACATGTCAGAACTGCCACTACTCCATATGAAGCTCCCAAACCAAAGAATAATCTTGAACCAGATCCTGCAGTGAATGTTCACCTATACAGGTCCATGATTGGTTCATTGATGTACTTGACAACTTCAAGGCCAGACATCACATTTGCTGTGAGTGCTTGTTCTAGGCATCAGGTCACACCACTCACTTCCCACATGAATGCAGTAAAGAAGATCTTTAAGTATCTCAAAGGCCAACCCAAGTTAGGTCTTTGGTACCCAAAAGAGTCTCCTTTCAAGTTGGAAGCTTACAGTGATAGTGATTATGCTGGTGCAAATCTGGATAGGAGATCCACAACTGGAGGTTGCCAATTTCTTGGAAGAAGGTTGATCTCTTGGCAATGCAAGAAGCAAACCATTGTTGCTACCTCATCTACTGAAGCAGAGTATGTTGCTGCTGCCAATTGTTGTGGACAGGTTCTTTGGATACAAAATCAATTGTTGGATTATGGGTTTAATTTCATGAATACCACAATTTTTATTGATAACCAAAGTATCATATGCATAGTTAAAAATCCAGTTTTTCATAATCGAACTAAGCATATTGAGATAAGGCACCATTTTATAAGAGATGCATATGAAAAACATTTGATTAAGGTGCTTAAAATTCACACAGATGATAATGTGGCAGATTTGCTGACTAAAGCTTTTGATGGACCTAGGTTTCAACACTTAGTGGTCCATATTGGAATGGTTAACCCTTAAATGCTATGTTTGAGGGGAGGCATAGGCCTCAGGGGAGGCATATGCCTCAGGGGAGGATTGTGGTTGTAAAGTTTGTAATATTTTGTAGATTATTGATTATGTTTGCTAACACACTAATCCACTAATGTAATTTTAGTTTGTATGGTTTGGTTTGTTTGCTGTTATGTGTCTGTTTTGCAGAACTGCCTTGATATTGATGATCTTAAGTTGATGTTCACCAAGATTAATGGGACATGGTCAAGTAAGCTTAAAGAGTGTTTCTGCTGAATGGAAGTACTGAAGCAGAGTTCAAGTAATAATCAAAGAAAAGTTGTTCATTCATTCAAAAGAAATTACAGCTTACAAACAACTTCAATTTCAACAAGACCAATCCTATACAAGATAACCTACACAGACACAAGTTCCTATCATCTACTGATGCACCAGAAAGACTAACAGACATGATTGAAGATGCTGAAGAACCTAGTTTTATATCTTTGGTCCTTGGCAACATCTCATCATCACCTACTCCATTTTACCCTTTCCCTTTCCAGTCACCTCTGCACCCTTGTTCTTTCTTGTGTCTCTATGGTATGAAACACCAGTCCTTGGAGCAGGAAGACCAATAACCACTTCCCTTGTCTCTGGGAGTGGTGGATTTCTGGTGTGTGGCCTTGGTTGGGGTTGTGAAGGTTGGGGATTCTCTTCCCTGGTTGGTGCTGCTTCCCTCTCCTCTTCCTCTCTTACCAACCTATTGAAGATTGGCTCAAGACGCTCTGTGGAGTCATCAGAGCCCCTAGGTGAATCATCTGGATCCACCACACTATCATCTTCTGAAGAAGGAAGAAAAGGGTACTTCCTTGTAGGTGGCTCGTCTTGGTGAGGATATCGAAATAGAGGTCGACTATCCTCAGATGATGAAGATGATGATGGAGGTTTGGGTGGATTGTTGGGTCTGCTTGAAGAGCCCACATCATGTCTTTTCTTACGGGCTTGTTCTTTGGTGATACCATACATTCTATGTGAAGGTTGTATGGATGATTGAGGTTTGTTATCTCCTGAATCTGCTGATGATTCAGAAGAAAGATCGATGACTTCAGGTTGGTTATTCATTGTGTTGATAAGTGATTTTGATTGGATGAAGGTTTGATGGTAAATTAGGGTTAAGTGATTTGTGCGGATTGTGAATTGGGGTTATTTTATAGGCGAAGTCAAGTGGAAATCCTAATTAATGCTAGTTGGGTGGCAAATTAAAACTCAAGATCTTTACCGAAGATATTATTCTCTTGAGTTGATTCTGCTGATTGACTCTTCACTTCAGCAGATTGACCATCATTTCTGCTGAAGGGTTGATTTTGAATGGTGAAGTTACTTTACACGTCAGATAAGGTCAACCATTAGTTCCGATAAATTTTGACCATAATTTGGTAACTTCTATTTATAACCTATTCATATAATCTTCGCCCAAAACAACTAATTCCCTCTTCAGGTACTCTAAACCTATTCTCCATTCTCTCATAATTTCTTCAATGGAGGCTCTACAATTTAAGAAGGATCACAATAAAGTTGCTTTTCTGGGAAAAGCGAAGGGACAGGACATATATGACCCTATGGTTGATTTCTTAAAGCGATCAAAGATTCATTTTGCTTTGACTCATTATCCGGATATCGTACATGAATCTTTGGTAAAACAATTTTGGGCATCTGCTGAGAAGCGGTCTGATACAGAGATAGTAGCAAAGATAGATGGAACTGAGTATGTTGTGACTGAAGCTTTGATTAGGGAAAGATTGCAGTTGGATGATGAAAATGGGGTTTATCACACCAACACTGAAGAGATTCTTACTGGTCTAAGAGCAGCGGGTTATCAAAGTGTGGATACAACTATGTGGCTGAAGAACAAGTTTTGTCCCAAGTGGAGATTTCTGGTACACACATTGCTTCAATGTATCAGCAACAAATCCAGAGGATGGGATCAATTCTCTAGTCAACTGGGTTGTGGTATCGTGTGTCTTTCACAGGGTTTAACTTATAATTTTTCTAAGTTTATTTTTGATAATTTGGTAGAAAATATTCACAAGAAAAAGCATAAGTTTTTGATGTACCCTAGGTTTCTACAGATAATTTTAGACATAAATACCCAGGATAGAGGACATTATCCCATAGGAGCCCTTAGTGCCAAGTTGTTTGCTTCTATGAGAACTCATTATGTTGGGGAGCATCACCCTCTTCTTCCAGCTATGTTGCCACATGGCAATGATGATGCTGATGAGGGCAATGCTGCTGATGCTCCACCAGCTCCCAATACTGCTGATGGTACTCCATCAGTAGAACGGGTTGAGGGCCCCTCCTTAGCTGCTGAAGTACCTATAGTTTCTACTGACCACTCTATACCTTCACCTATTCCATCACCATCTCATGAAGCTCCTGAAGAGCTTGTTCCTGAGGTAGAGGAGACAATTCAGTCTCTTGATACTAATATTCCTACACCTCTTGAAGATGAGATTCCAAGACTGTCCACACCTAGCCCATTTAGAGACCCAATAGATGAGAACACTTCTAATTTTGAGAACTTACATGTTTCTTCTGAAAGGCCCAATGAAGCTCCCTTTACCACAGAGACATCTGCTGGTGGAGCAGAGGACCCTATTACTCTCACTTCTTTGTATACTTTATTCAACAGGAATGTTCAAGAAACTGAGAAGTTGAAGAAGGAACTTGCAGAGACTAAATCCTCACTTGGTGATGAGATTGTGGTGCTGAAAAGAAGGGTTCAAGAATTAGAGGATAAACTTGGGCAGACAAAGAAGAGGAAGTTTGTGTTTGCATCTGATGATGAGCAGGAGGCTAGTTATTGGGATCATCTTGACTTATTGGCTGAAGCTGCTCAGCAGACTTCTACTCATTCACCTACAGCTGCTGAATCCTCTCAACAAAGGGATCAGATTAAGTTCTACAGAAAGAGGAGAAGACAGTACTTGAGCAAGGAATCTACACTGCAAAGTTTGTCAGTTGCTCAAGAACATATTGATGATGATCATGTGGCTTCTGCTGATGTTACATCTTCCAAGGTGTCTGCTGAAGTGTTTTTGCTGGAAGATCCTTTGTCTTGGATACTTCTGATGAAGTTCATGCTCCACATGTTGAATCTTCAACTCAACATGTTTCTGCTGATGCTTCTATTGGAGTTTCTACTGAAGATATTGACAGAGTTACTAGTGTGGATACTTCTGGGAATGAGCAAGGAAGGATGGTTGAAGAAGATATTGGTACAGATCTTGTTAGTGAAGAAGAAAGGAAGGAGCAAGAAAGGTTGTTTAAAGAATATGAGGATCTTGTGAAGAGTCAAGCTTTAGCAAAACAGATGGCTGATCATTTTACTTCCGATTTGCCTCCTGAAAGGCAAAGAGAGCTAGATGAGCAATCCGCTCATTTCACTGATGCACAATGGGACTCTTACACTCAACAAGCTGCATCCAATCCCACTTTGGCCCAGAGTATCTTAGGAGCTAACTTTGATAGTAATACCTTTGTTGAGCAAATGGTAGCTCTTGGGCAACAGCGGAAGAAAGCTGCAGTAGAGAGGAGGAAGGCTATTGCTGCTCAGAAAGCACAAGCTAAGAGAGATAGACCTCAGACTGAAGCAGAGAAGAAACAATATAGGAGGAATGTGGTCTATAATCAGTATACATCTGTGTACAGTTATGGTTTGACAAAGAAGCAAGTTTGGGCTTTGTCTGATTCTGAGTTGAATAGGATTTATGATCAGATTATGAAGTCTATTCATTCTTCTGCTACTCAACCTAAGAGGACTGCTGCTAGTTTGGAAGCTCCAAGTACTAAAAGACTGAAGCAAGTGGAGATAGGTACCTCATCTCCTGGAGATCAAGTACCTCTGAGTCCTTCTACTGATATTGCTGATGATACTCCTGCAGACTTACAATCTGCTGAGCCTATTGTTACTCCTACCATTGCTGCTGATGAAGCTTCTGAGAGACAATCATCTGGGATTCCTGTTTCTTCTGAAGCTCCGCCCAATTCTGCTGAACCTTTTGCTGCAACATCTGCTGATCATGAAAATGCAGACAAGGTTAAACAAGCTGAACAGGCAGCTGCTACGGGTAAACAAGCCAGGGAAATGGCTGAGAGATTACATGTAACAGGGGTTTCTGTTCCAAGTTCTCCTATTCCTACTGAAGATACTTCTTCTGTTTCTACTGAAGATGTTTCTATGGGAATTTACATCCCTGGTCGAAGGAAGAAGAGAATGGCACATATAGGCAAGCATATTGCAAGTAGAAGATCAATTAGATTGGCTAAGCAGGTTCTCAGAGCTCAAATGAGTAGTTCTTCAAAGCAAGTAGACCTAGAAGCTACTGATGATTCATTTATTCAGGAAGGAACTTCTGACATTTTTCCTGAAGGATCATACAATGTGTTGATCAGATGGACTATCACAGATGGACAACTTAACACTATCTACAGGCAAGATCAATCCTATAAGAATTTCACTTTCTTGCAAGAAATTCTTCATTTGGTGGATAGACAAGATCTGCAGACACTTTACAAGTTGGTCACTGAGTATTATGATATCCATACTCCACAAGGTGCTGGCCTATATCTATTGGGAGATCTTCAAGTTCTCTTTGACTCCCAAACTCCACAGGGGAAAGGCTATTCGATTTGGAAGAATTCCTATAGGTGGAAAGTGGATACTTGGAGATTTTATCCCCTTCCCAATGTACATGTGGTAGAGACTGAGTCTGGGATAAGAGTATGTATGTTTTCTGATCAACCATATCCATTGTCCATGACCCTGATGAATCGAATGCTCCAAAGGAAGTTGGAAATTCCTCCAAATCCAGTTGCTAATGATAGGACACATGCTGAACAATTGGTTGGGTTCATCAAGTCCAAGCTTCTGCAACAACAAGCTTCTTCTTGATTCTGGTATTATGTATTATTTGTATATTTTCTATTTCCTTATTTCATTTCTTTCTTATTTCATTCTTAGTTAAAAAAAAAAAATAAAAATAAATAAATAAATAAATACTTTGTATACTAACTTTTATGCAGGTTTGTTGTATAACTCTGTTGATGGTTATCAACTCACCAGATGTGACTTGTGTCCATCAAAGAGTTGGCTAGTCCAAAGGGTACAGCTTTGGTAAAGACAAATCAAATCTGTTGATAGCTATAATAGCTTGCTAAAAGCTACAGGGTACTCAACTCACCCATGCTTCATTGCTGAGAGTTGAAATGGTCATCAATTCACCATGGATGTAACCCTTTCTGGGATCCAAAGGATTGGCTAGTCCACAAAAGTATGGTTTGTGGTAAAGACATTTGGTATCCATATTTGGTATTCAATTCACCAAGGTTCAGTTGAAACCAAAGAATTGGCTAGTCCTGAGCAAACGGCTACAGGTAAAGACATCTCAAATCCGTTTATAGTTGCTGATTTACTAATAAATCAGATGGTTATCAGTGTACCATAGTTTTCGAACTTAAACATTTGGCTACTCCAGTAGTGATGGCTATTGGTAAAGAGACATCAAATCCATTATTTTCAATGATTCACCTCTCACAAGAGTTAACACACCTGGATGTGATGATAATAGTCTGAAACTAAATTGTTTTGATGTACCTAATGTCATTTGTTGCTGCAAAGAACTGAAGTTTCAAGTTCTACCATTCATAGAGATGTGGTCATTTTGATTCTTTGCTGCTGATGTTCGAAGTCAATCCTCTTATTCTGAAGTGTGGAAGATCTATCAAAAATCTTGAACTTAACCATGTCAAATTCAAGATTAGGGGAGGATTGTTGGGAATTCTGCTAAGGAAGAATTCTGCTGATGGTTACTGCTGATGGTTACTGCTGAAGCTTTGTGATTCTGCTGAAGAATGTTACTGCGGAAGTATAGATTCTGCGGAATGTGTTTCTGCTGATTGATAGTTTCCGCATATATATGTTTTTAGTTAGGATATGCATGAGTTTATTTAGAAAGTGATATTGCATATCTTAGATAGTTTTTAGATTATACGTTTCTTGTGAAACGGTTTAGGGTTGTTTAGGGTTCCTTGTTTATAAAAGGAACGCATCATTATGTATTATGTACGAGTTTAGAAAAACAAGTTCTTAGTATCAATAAAAGATCCATAGAGGATCAATCGTTCTTAGTTATTCGTGTTCTTGCTTGTGTTTATATTCCGCTTTATACAAGTATTAGAGACTTTCTATTAGTGTGTTTGTGATTACATAAACATTACTATCGATTCAAGAGTGCTCGTAGATCTATCAAGGTCTAAGGTTCAACAAATACCCCCCAATTTTTAAGTGAAGGGAAAAAGTGTGTATTTTAGATGCAATGGGTGCATTTTAGACTAATACCTATGGTATTAGTGTCTGTTTAAAAATCGAGTAACTTTTAATCCGTAAGCCGTCACGGGACGTGCCACCCATCGTTTCAAAGGTAATTGAGTCTAGTTTCAGTTAAAAATAGTCCAAAGGTATGAATGTTTATAAATTTTTGTCAATTGTCAAAAGAGTAACAGAAGGTCCGTTATGTTCAAAGCGTTTTCGTGTGTAAAGTTTTAAATTTTTGGTCTAAGTGGGCATGGGGTGTAACAGAAAACGTGTAAAAACAGACGAAAACGTGCAAATACGAACGAAAACATGAAAATACGGATGAAAACGTGTAAAGAACTAACGACCGTTAGTATAAAGGACTAACGGCCGTTACTTAATTGTCAAAAGATTTGAAAAAGAATATGACAAGGGCTTTTTGGTCATTTCAATTCGGATATGCATTGGATCCGTAACATAGGTAAACCACAGTGACTGAACCAGTCAAAAAAAGACTTCAGTGACTGAAAGTGAAAAAACCGCCAAACCACAGTGACGATTTATGTAATTAACTCTTTCCTTTAATTGCCTCACACAACTTATTGATTGATCTTGATTCACACGGGGATGGTTAGCTAGCTTTACACTTCTTTGTTTGTTTCACACAAACAACTTTCACAGTCTTCTTGATTTAGATTGTTGCTTCACACAACTTTGTTTTCATAACTTTTCTTGGATGATCCGAGTCACACGGGTTTTCTTTCCTTGTTAATTCCTTCACGGTTTTTATCGTATCACGTGATTCTTCTTTACATGGTTGCCTCACACACCATGATCTTCAACTTAGATCTTTAGTGCCTCAAACACTGATTCTTTATTTTTGATCACTTCACATGACCCATCTTTTTTTTGATCCACTCACTGGATTGTTTGATTGTACCCATCACAGCTTGTTTCCGCATCACACGGATGTTCTTCTTATATCACATGATTAGTCGTCCTCTCTTCTGTGTACATTGTTAATAGAAGAGTAGGGTCTTCATCTTCGGTTTGAACTAAAAAGGATTTAATGTTCCTTTGTCTATTTGGAAATTCGTAGGCATACTGTCCAAGTTTCTCACATTGATAACACTTGATTTGAGACTTATCCTTTGTACTTGTTTCTTCTTGGTGGTTGTCTTCACGACTTTGACCACGTGTCCTTTGAAACTTGCCTTGTCTATCATCTTTTCTATTATTAACTTTACCACGACCTCGATTAAAATATCCTTGTCCTTCTTGATTGGTCTTTCTTTCGTATTGTGCAAGTAGAAGTTTATCATAGTCATTTCTATGATTCCTTTCCTCTCTAGATCGGAGACGCTCTTCATAAGCTTTTAGTCTACCGATTGCTTCGTCAAGTGTCAGGGTGTCCATGTCGGAGTATTGTTCTATCGATGCAATAATTTGTAAAAACTTCTCTGGTACTGAGTCCAATAATTTACGTACCATAACTGGTTCTTCAATCTTAGTTCCTAGGGTCTTGGATTTTGTATTTAACGCACTTAATCTACCAGCAGACTGGTCTATTGTTTCTGTCTCTTTCATTGATAACATCTCAAATTCTATGCGTAACGATTGAAGTCTTGCTTTCTGGACACGATCAATTCTAATATGTCTCGTCTTTAATGCCTCCTATATGTCTTTGGTTGTTGTATGTGATGCCACCTTCATCACCATATCTTCTTGAATTGCTTGAAATAAATAGGCAATTGCTGTCCTATCCTTCTTGACATCTACCTTTGTCGCTCCTTCTTGGGGTTCCACTACTTCCCAGAGGTTATTGGCATTCAATATTGCCTTTACACGAACAGCACAAATCGTGTAATTCGTAGATGTTAACATCGGTGCTTGGAGGCTTAATGTGAGCGTGTCCTTCGCGACAATCTCTTCCTTCGTCATTTTGGGTTTTGAGGGCGACTTTAGTGAAGTATTGTTTTTGTTCTTTTTCCCTATTGTCCAAACTTAATATGGACTACCCGACTAATTCTATGGAACTTGTTTGACTTTTCTCCTTGTCAAACTTTTGTTCCTTGTCAAACTTTTGTTGATATTCCTAAAAATAATTAACGGCTCCTAGTAATTTGTAAGCGCTTAAAACAAATTACCAAGACTTCGCTAATTGATATATGTTAGAGTTTGTGGATATAAATTAATATGCGTATGTCCGGTTTTGAACACGAGACTCGGGATTGCACACAATACATAAGAGTTTCAATGGATTGAATAAATTAAATATATTTTATATTTTATTTATTCATTTCACAAAACAAACAATACTTAACGGGTGTTAGTATTTAACGGAGTTAGAGATAATGGTCGTTAAAGGACTAATAATGCAATAGAGGAAGAGAAGGATCTAGAATCCCTTTCTTTGGGAGAAAGTCGGTCGAACCCTTTCCTTAAGGGATGAGGGTCGGTTTTGTTGGAGTGGGGAGCAAGCCAAGGAAGCCTATAAATACAATTCATTGTATTCATTGTTTTCCCTAATCTTGAATCCCTAAGCAAGCCAAACTTCTCTTCTTCTTCTTCTCTAAAGTACAAACCGATTGACCTTTTTTAATTCCACTAGGAATTTCGATCCAAGTAGTGCTTATAAAGTGTTTGGTTTGTTTGTGATCAAGAACCTAGCTTTTCCCATTGAAACGCTAGTATTACGTGTGTACAAGAACGAGTAACAAGCTTACTTTAGCTTGTGGTGATTTCCCCATTCGACCCTTATTGTGATCGATTCATCCTAAACCCAAATTAGGGTTTATATATTGTTCTTGGAGCACGTGATTCCTTGTTCTTGCTACGAATCAAAAGGTACGCATCTATTTAATTTTTAGTTAATTAATTTACATGTTATTGTAGATCCAAATCCGCTCTGCATGCTTTGATGTTTATTGTTTGTGTTTATTAGTTTATAGATTTATGATTCTAATATTCCAACCACTACTAGAAAAACAGCTATTCTTGACTCCAAATGCGAGTCAAGAAGAGGCCTTATGACGCGCAAAATGCCAGTCAAGGATGGACCCGTCATAAAGCTTCATGACTCACATTTGTGCGTCATCCCTCTATGACGCGCACTTATGACCCACGTTTTATGACTCTCCTTTTTGCGTGTCATAACCTAATTTTTTTTTTAAAAAATTAATTTTTTTCAATTCCTAATTTTCTATTAAATGACAATTAAAAACCTGATAATACAAAATTAAAAACACAAATATCAAAATAACGCATTTCATATATTATCTGTAAAACTTAATATTGATCCTTTAGTCTTTATCACACAACAACAATATGAGAATAAGAGAAGATTAGAAGAAAGAGAAAGATGGAGATGGTAACTTCTAGAGATTAGATTAAGAAGAGGAAATGAGATACAAGATGTGAGAATACCCCTAGAAGCAACATACTCATCCCACCCTTCCAAGTGAGGAGGGGAAGGGTATTTATAGGTTTTCTAGACTTGGGTGGGCTTGGGCTTGAGATGGGCTTTTACAAGGATTACATGATTATAACATTTAACTAACAAACTTAAGCCCAAGCCCGTTGATTAAACTAACTAACTCAAACAACGACACATTAATTAAACTATTACAATGACAAATGACCATCACTTTAAAATAAATCCTAACAATCTCCCCCTAAGGGATGGTCATTCAAATGATGCTCCATGTGAGATGGTCTTTCGTCTTCATTTCCATGTGCTTCGTGTGTCGTTGAATAATAGTCTTTGTTCTTGTTCCTTCATGCTATGTGATCTTCAAAGAATCGTCTTTGTGGATGTTCTTGCCTTCAATCAGTATCTTCATGTGATGATGCGTCGTGACCTTCAACATACTCATACATCTTGGACATTATACTTATGCTAACAATCTCCCCATAATCTTTCATCATATGAACTTGTTCTCGACATCTTGATTAGCTTCTTGACTTTGTCTTATCACTTTGTCTTTAACTTGATCTTCTTGTCTTGAACTTTTACACTTGAGTTTTGTTGGAGATGTTCTTCATAGGTATGAGTATGCTGAGGTGAAGATGAATGATGTATGTGGTGATGGTTAATGGATGTTTATAGGTAGCTGCATAAAACCGTTAGTAATAATCATCCAGCGCTTACAGGTTGGGACTTTGAGATTGTCAACAGCATAGTGTGAAGACTTTCTCTAATCCTTCCCCAGGCCGTTCTGAACCGGATACCCCCGAAAGGGCTTACACGGACACACCGAAGTGCACCCACGATTCAGTGAGTCGCTGGAGATCACCCCACGACTGTAGACCGTTTGAAGCATGTTACCATCATGATGTAAATGGCAAGATTTGTAGATCTCATTAAGACTCTTACAACTTGTGCCCTTTTTGACGAACACAAGTGTATCTTTTTGGAAGTGTTCCTAACGAGATATTTTGATGAATCTCATGGCTCTAGACTCTATTGTGCGTTTTGGTTTTAGACGTCGGAGGCATGGAGCAGAGTGCCACCTTTTCAATATCAACACATCTCGGAGTGAGAGGCCGATAGATTATGCAGTGTTCTCCGTGAGAAATGAAACAAATATCTTTTAAGAGATATCTGAGTGGCTAGGAGGGGTGGTGCAGTGCGTCACTGGGTCCATGACGTCTTGTCTTCAATATCAGTATCACCTTAGTGAATACCGATAGCAGATGTATTGACCCGGTTTCTGCCCTAAGTTTTCATGGAGGGCTATTTCTTTTCACCCTTTCAATCAACTTTTCCTTTTCATTCTTCAACCCCTTCTTTCCCTTTCTCATTTACTCCTTTTTTCAATCTCACCTAAGGACTTCTAATTCTAATCTATTGGAATTGTCCTTGGGTAGATCCCTCCGGCTCTGGCGGATCATAGGACGGTTTTTCCTAACCTTAGACACCTTATAACTTCTTGACTATCCTAGATTTGCCATAAAACCTTTTGAAAATATCTCAAAGTGTTTATGAATAAACACATTTAGTTAGCACTTTGAGAGTTTTATATTTTTGAAATACTCCCCCTTCACATGTGCTTATGAGATTTAAGAAAGAATTGCACATGTTGGGTAGAGTTCGCACATTTTGAATTGATCGATTTTCATTAAATATGACCATCGCGAGACACGCTTACATCACTAGTTAGACTAGCTTGAAATTATTACCCGTCCCGGTCATATTCAATGATCATCTCTCGAATTGGTACATTCTACTCAGACAAGTCCTTCGCGAGACACGTTTACATCAATGGATAACCATCTTGAAATTATTACCCGTCCCGGACAAGTCTTTTCGATAACGAACATTTAGATTTCGTCAATTCGAGGGTTAGAACTGAGTCTGTCTGGAGAGCATACTATGAGATTCCACGGACTTTAAACCTTTTGATCACATTTTAATCACGTCTTCTCCCCCTCAAAAATAGCATGCAGTGATATTTTTGATATCAACTGATTAAAATGAAAATTTTTGGAGAGAACGACGGATTTTAGCATGAAATTGGAACATTTTTGTTTTTCTACTCCCCCTTAAACAAAGCATATGGTTAAACATTTTAGTTTAAAAGCAGTTTTAAGGGTTTAGGAGGGAGTTATCTTGAGCACTTTATGAAAGATTTGGAAAAATCTTATTGAAAAATCTTGAAGAAAATGTGCTCAAGATAGAAAAGATTTTGAAAATCTTTGAAGATATGTAAGGAGAAATATCTTCATTTGTTTTTAGGATAAGTGTTAGAAAAAGAAATTGGTTTTGCACAACACTTTCCTTTATTTGAAGTTCGGGTCCGAAACTGAGATGTTCCGAAGCCATTTGAGATTTTTAGGATAAGTGCTTTTGAAAGATTTTGAATAAGCACTTTCCTTTCATTGAGGCGCGGGTCCTAATCCGATAAAATTAGAAGCCATTAAATTAAGCTTGGGTTCTGGAGTGAGTCTCTCAGAAGCCATTAGGAAAGAAATTTTAAGAAACGACATGTTTTGAAAACATTTAAATGAACTCTCGCTCAAGCATCTGTACATGCCCGTATCATTGTTGAATGACATTTCTAGGTACGTACAGAATATCGATTATACGAGAGACATGTCGGAGAAGAATATTTTTGAATTTTATATTTTATATTGTTTTTGTTTTTTTGGAAAATTTTCTATTTTTATATTTTGCTTTTGTTGGTTTTTCAAATTTTGTATTTTGTTTTTGATTTTAAAAAAAAATGTATTCACAAAGAAGAATTAAGTATGAACAAGCAGAAGTGGAGTTAAGAGAGGAATAAGACCAGGATTTCCAAATGCGATGTTGGCATAAAGTTCTTCTTTTCCACATTGGTTGAATGAACCTTCTGCACTTTTACAAGTACCTGCATCCACAAAATCCACAAACGAAGAATATGAACAAATAGTAGTGTTAGCAGCACATGAATCATCACTCTGAAGGTGGTCACTATCAATGGATGTAGTGGTTTCTTCATCCTTATCCTGATGATTTTCACTACTACTTGTTGTGGTGCGACTATCAAGAATCTTTCCTGTGGGAATCCATCTAAGACCGACTGTTTTAAAAACTTTTCCCGTGGGAATCCACCTAAGGCAGGATCTAGGAGTTGTTTTCTTGTCAGAAACAGCGGAAGTCTCATTTTGAGAAAAACTACGTCCTGTAGGGATCCACTTGGTAGAATTCTTAGCTTTTTGCTTCTTATCAACAGGTGTGTTTCTATTTGGTGTCTTAAAGGATTGTGCCTTAGCACGCAAATTTGCTTTCTTGATATACTGTGCCACACATGCATCATGATTAGCTGAAAAGACACATTTTTGACATGTAGGACAGGCAAATTCAACATTCTTGTTCAAAACAGCAACCTTAACTTTGTCACTACAGTCATTTGAAGCGTGTTTTCTGTTCGAAGAGGAATTCTTAGTGTTGCATTCTACATGTTTAACATTTTCTTTTTCGCAACTACTCTTTGATGCAGGCCAATCCCTAGTCTTTTGTTGAGAGTTCCTAGGTAGTGGTTTACAACTACTAGCAGTGCCTTGTAATGTTGTATAATTCATCATCGTAGACGGTGTTCCTAAAATTCCATCTTTTCGAATCTGTGCCTTTTTCCTAGCTTTTTCTAGATAGGAATTGTGGACCATGTTGTTTGAACCAACAGATTCTTTAACCGTATTTGTGGTCACATTTGGTGAGCAATTCCTGGGGGCACACACATTAGGATTCAACTTGTTGTCCTTTGAATTTGTAGTAGCATTCCTAGACTCTTTTGGATTATCTTTTGCACTTTTGTCTATCGCCCTATGTGATTGAGATGTAGAGGCAGACGCAGTAGTGGGACTAATCCTATTAAGGCCAGGTGCTATCACATTCGATGTTTCGACAACAGATTTTCCTTTTCCTTTAGCATTAAACTTGGGTAAGGGTGTTGGAGTGACTGGTTTTGTCAAATCATTTTTCACATCAACTTTTGGAATAGATTGAGAAATAGACATTTTTGGTTTTGCAACCGGTTTGTCCGAAGTTGATGGTTTTGCAAACTTAGTTTCCTCACCCTTCCCTGTTTGACTATCAAGCTGAGACTTCAAAAGATCAATTTGTTCTTGCATGTTTTTGTAAGAACGTTCATACGACAATTTGTCATACTTGCATTCTTCTTTTTTCTGATCAAGTTGTTTAAAATATGTTACATTTTCTTTTTCAAGCTTTGCAAACGCATTTTCATATTTTGAAACAATTTGGGAAGTCTCAGCTCGAAGTCTTTCATCATCTTCAACAGAATACATTTGATAAATAATGGACATAATATCAGTTGAAAAAGCTTCTTCAGAGAGTGCGTCATTTTGTTTTTCCAAAACTTTGATTTTTTCAATGTTTTCATTAGCTTCAATTACCAAGGATGTGTGGTCCTTGACAAATTCCGTTACTTCTTTGATAATTGCGTTCTCAACATGAATTGCTCTTGCATGTATGCCAGATAGAATGGGAGTAATCTCTGTTTCGAACATCTTTTCTGTTCAATTTGAAAACTTGAAAACCAATCGTTTATTTTAGCATTAGTTTTGGTTGCCACAACATCTTGAAGCATTTCAACTCTCCTTTTAAGATCGGCTAAAAATATTCTAGCTTCACTTTTGGAAGTGTCGTTAGAGTACATTTGTTCGATGTTAGAAAGGTGTTTTGAAACAACTTTGAATTTTGAGGCAGGCACTGGTTTTTTGAAAAATAAAGGTGACTCCTTTTTAACAAGATGAACACCAGCAATTTTGTTAGCTTCATTATAATCAATTGGTTTGATTTCTCTATTCAATTGCCTCATTTTGTTTCGACTCTCTTTCGTAAGCTCAATCGTTTCATGCGAATCATAACAAGCAGGTGGATCATGCACATCATTTATAAGATTACCAATAAATAGCACATTCTGTTTTTGCTGAGCTTTCTTGGGATAACAAGGGTTTTCACAACCGAGAGCCATTTTCTTTCTTGTATATAAAATCGGGTTTTTGTCGTTAATTAACATATTAATCGTTTGAGTTGAATGACCCGTTTTTACAAGAATTTCTTCCAACTTTTTAATAGTTTCCTGTTTGTCAAGTACTTCATCAAGAAGTTCATCTTCTCGTTTTGAAAACTTTGAATGCAACTCGTTCTTTTCTTTTTCAAGATCAGAACAAATTGATTTTTGTTTAGAAAGTTGGTTGGTTAGATCAGAAATTTCTGCTTTTAGGGATTTAATTTGCATGTTCAGTTTAACATCAAGAGTGTCGTATTTGATTTGCAAATGTTTCTCCCTTGTAACAGAATCACTGTAACCATTTTCAATTTCTGACAGTCGTTTGTGGTGAAATTCAAAAGCTTTTTCGTTCACCTTGTATCTCTCAAGCTCAGTGGTCAATTTTTCATTCGCGGTCTTAAGATCGCAATTGACCTTTTTCACTTTTTCAATCTCAATACGACAATTATTCAGTAATGATTCAAATAAAGCACGAGTTTCCTCATCATTAGCGATATTTTTTGCAGCTTGAACTTCATTAGGATCCATATTTGGAGATGCCAAATTAATATTGCTACAATTTGGCGAGTCCAAATATGTATCATAAGTAGGTTCGAGAGGCACAGAATGTGGCTTTTGTTGAGCAAACAGATTAACCTCATTACTTGAAATTGATGTCTCATGGAGTGGTTCTTTGTCATAAGTAGGAGGAATGTCAGAATCGCTGCTTGATGTTGATTCTTGGTGATTAGGCATAGGGTCGGAGATTCCAGTGACTTCTGTAGAATTATCATTAATTCTAGTTGTAACCATGAAATCGTATTCCTCATCAGTCAATGGTATTCCTGAATCATCCTTTTTAGCTAGCATCAACATGTACTGGAGCTTTTCTACCCTATCCATTGCATTGACATTTCCAGCTCTACCTATATCACTCCTTTGGGTTGCAGAAGAAGTCATGAAGCAATAATTCTCATTATGATTGACCCCATTCTGATTCACAAACTGATCCATTTGATTTCCCGTATTCTGCCCAGCATATTGCATTTGATTCCCCATTTGAATACCCGTAGCATTTCCTTGCTGATTCCCGATAACGTCAACCATTTGTCCTTCTTGTCCTATATATGACTGCATGTTGTCAGTGTACGGTGAGTTCCATTGGTTTTTGTTATGTGGTGGGATGTTTAATGCTTTGGTGATTAATGCAAACGCATGTGCCAAATCAGTTGTGATGTTGTGTTGGTGAGCGGCCATTGATGAAGTTGTATGATAAAGATGATGTTGGATCGGTTAAAGAACTAGGATTGGGTTTGATACTGTTCACAAGTTTTGTATGGTTTGTCCTTTGTCGTTGTCCTTGAATAGTCGTTGAGACACTTGATAACACACGTAAAGCAATTTCCAAAAGATGATATTAAAGTTGTCACATGAAAACACTAAATACAACACACGTTAAAAGTAATTAAACACACAAAGGAAGTTATTAAACACATATATTAGAACACGTGCAAACACAAAAACATGAACTCAATATTATACACACATGTACACTCAACCAGTTGAGCAAAACATGTCAAAAGCATTCAAGCACCACACGTTAACATCAGACAGAATGTGATCAAAACATGTCAAAAGCTAAACACACTTCAAAAAGGCAAAAGCATGCAAAAGCAACACGTCAAAAATACACTTCACGTGATATCAATATTAACTTAATTACTACGGAGTATATAAATAGAAAGTTGATAGTTCTCTGTATAAAAAAAAACACAACTCACTATTGTGATGAACTCGAGAAGACTTAATAGCTCAAGAAACACTATGTCAAAATCTTCCACAAATTCAAGATGTTGCACGATCAAGTTAAATAGCTCGATGAAAATAGATACACGATCACAAGAGTGAGTTCCTAGATAACTTGATGAAAGTGGTTCGATCAAAAATAGGTTCCTCGACTAGAGTTTCTCGATCAAAAAGTTCCTAGATGAAATAGTTCCTCGATGAACATTTGTTCGATGAAGTAGAGATGCTCGGTTAAAAACTTGTTCAACTAAATTTTGGAAGCTCGACTATAAGGTTTCTCGATGATAAGAAGTTCGACTAACTAGTTCGATGAAGAGAAGATGCTCGATGAAAAAACAAGTTCGACTATGATGGTTTGTTCGGTGAAATATTGTTCGATGAGATGTTCGATTAAACTTTATTCGGTGAAAAAAATTGTTCGGTTAAACTTGTTCGATGAAACTATTCGATGAAATTGTTCGATGAAACTATTCGATGAGATTGTTCGATGAATAAACCAATCTCGATGAAGTAGTTCGACTAGAGAAGAGTTATTCGATCATGTAGTCTAACTCGACTAATGACCAAGTTCGACTATTTTGTTCGATGAAAAAAGCTTGATCATATGAAGTTGTTCGATCAAGAAAGGATGTTCGATCAACTTAGCTAACTCGCTAGTTGTTCGGTTAAATAGTTTCTCGATCAACTGCCAAAGAAACTCGATGAAAGTTCGATCAAAAGTTGTTCGATCACTAGACTTGTTCGATGAAATGAAGTTGGTTTGATTATATGTGTCTGATGAAACAGTAGGATGCCATTGATTGGATAATGCAAATGTAAACACAACAAAATGGAACAGCAATGAGACAAAACAAAATATATGAAACAGTAAGGTGTAATTAAACCGTATATAATCCTAGATCTTTTAATATTATGCTCTTGATACCACTTGTAAAACTTAATATTGATCCTTTAGTCTTTATCACACAACAACAATATGAGAATAAGAGAAGATTAGAAGAAAGAGAAAGATGGAGATGGTAACTTCTAGAGATTAGATTAAGAAGAGGAAATGAGATACAAGATGTGAGAATACCCCTAGAAGCAACATACTCATCCAACCCTTCCAAGTGAGGAGGGGATGGGTATTTATAGGTTTTCTAGACTTGGGTGGGCTTGGGCTTGAGATGGGCTTTTACAAAGATTACATGATTATAACATTTAACTAACAAACTTAAGCCCAAGCCCGTTGATTAAACTAACTAACTCAAACAACGACACATTAATTAAACTATTACAATGATGAATGACCATCACTTTAAAATAAATCCTAACATTATCAAAACCATGCGTTACCAATTCATTACATAACAATTCATGTCAAAACTAAAATCAAGATTCATAGCAGCATAAATTCAGCAACATACAACATACAACTAGTAGATGCAAAGGTTCCAAAACTAAAATCAAGATTCATAGCAGTAATTTATCACTTATCCTGCTTCATGGCAGCAGCAGCAGCTTGACCTCTGAGACGACCAGTCCTCCTAGCAGCAATAAGACCAACCTTTTGACCGGGTGGTGCATCACGACGGACGGTACTTGCATGACCAATATGTTGATGGTTACCACCACCATGGGGATGCTCAACTGGATTCATAGCAACACCACGAACCTTGGGCCAGCAGTTTCTCTTCACACGGAACTTGTGGTAAGCGTTACCAGCCTTGAGCATGGGCTTCTCAGTACGTCCTCCACCAGCAACCTGGCCGATCATAGCACGACATCCACTTGGGACAATTTTCTTGGCTCCAGATGGAAGCTTCACTCTACATAACACAATAAAAAAGAGGTCAAATAATTTCAGAAAATGTGAACTGTATTGAAAGGTTTAGGTTGTGTTTAATTAAGCTGAACAATAACAGCTTCAACAATCCAAAGAAATCAATATAAAAGGGTATTTGAATAAGCTTATTTGTATCATGCAGAACAAAACACAACAAGCAAAAAAACAATGTTTTGGTACCGCACGTTAACTCGCTGACTAAAGCACACGATTGATTAAGCTAAAGCGACATAAGTGAAAAATTGTTAGAACACAATAGCGTTACTCACACTTATCCAAATACCTAACTAAGGTTGCGTGCACCAGACAAAGCAAGTTAATATGTATGGCAGTTCGGATGTCATCATCAGTCAAATATATGACTTGAACCCAAAGTTAGATGGGTATAAATGGTCTTTGATATTAGGAAGTTATGCTATAACAGACAAATCAACCAACAAAAAAAGCTGTAATGCCAAATGGACATATGCATCCATCAATAAAGTCAACTAAAGACTCACCTCCAAACTCTTCACAAAAATTAACTGAAAAATATAGTGTATTCTTGCTCCTCCGGACAGCTCAGATGTTGACATCTCTTCATTCTTCCCCTCAATCATTGAAGAGAAAGTTGTTTAAATGAATCAACAAGATCATCTATGAGATCCGGAATCAAAAAAATAGGCTTGCATGTGTAGAAGAAGTTAGGAAACCAAAACTGAAGAAAAGCATCACCTTCTGAGTACTTTGAAAGTATATTTAGAAGAAGAGCTCCCATGCCAGCCTATAAATCATTACAAAGCAAATGTTCAGTGAAAAATGCATAGAAAAATAACCTGTATAAGTTTATGCGAATATGCATAGAAAAAATCTGGGTTCAGTGAAAAATGACCACTTATAATGATCCAGGGCATAATGCAAAAATATCCCAATTCCACCCTATCGTGATCTTACCTGGTTTAATTTTTTTGCTAGCTGTGGCACGCCGCAACGATCTGCGAGCTCATTATAGACCTACACATTGTGAAAACTAGCTAAACGAGCTGAAAAAACATATTTGATACATAGTCAAAGGTGGAGGACTATAAACACCAATGCAAGAGAAAAAAAACATTTGGCTGTAAACATTTTATCAAGAACAATGAACCTCTAGCTAAACATACAAAAAGATTAAAGTCCACAACATGCCACGAAATAACCTCATACACAGGACTTTAATCATATAAAAAAGTACTGCTTCCCCTCAACCTCTTAAAAAAAATTAAGTCAAACTGGACAATGATACATACCCAGAAACACATTTAATGTTGTGCCATTGTTTATTCTAAAGATCTATGTATCCACCAAAAGATTCCACAGTTCATGAAATAACATATAAATGCACATAAGAAGTTAATCCACATACCCTTGCCCGTATGCAGGAGGCGGCCTTGGAGCAGATTTCTCAGCCATACCAACACTAATTTTATAACCTCTCAGCTCATAATCTGATGAAGATAAACACAATTAGATGTACCCGTAGAATGATAGATATGCAATAAAATAATCTAGAGACTAAAAAAAGGTATACCGTTGAAGAATCCGCCAGCAGAATGTGCTGCAGAAGGATCCTCATAGACCAAAACACCATCTCCTTTGTTTTTTCCTGAATCATCAGTGTATAGCTTAATGTTGTAGGGCCACTGATCCTTGTATCCTCTCTTCTGCTTGATCCTCGCAACCTACAGAGAACATATAAATGCAATCATCATTTATCAGATAAAAATAGATCATTGTAAAACAGATTATTAACTGATAATAAAAGAGTTATGGTGAACCGTATTTACTTGTCCAATTCCTCCAAATAGCTCTCTCAATTCATCAATAGTCACATCCAGAGGCAAATTTGATATGTATATACGTGCATTGTCACAGGATAAGCCACATGTTTCATCACATTGCTTGACCTTCGCAGGTGCTTCAGCAGGAGCACCACCATAGCCACCTTGACTCTGAAGCAGGAGCACTACCATAACCACCTTGACCCTGTGGAGCAGGAGCACCATATCCACCAGTTGAGCCACCCCGAGCACCACCACGGTTATCAGGCAAAGAATCACCAGCATAACCAGTAGCACCACCACCATAGGATGGTGGATATAAGGTTGGTCCACCATTGTAGCTTGCAGGAGGAGGAACAACATCGGTCCCATAAGATGAATTAGACCCATAAGAGCTAGGTGGTTGCGGGTAACTACTATCAGATCCCCCGTATGCAGTTGCAGCACCCTGACCATAACCACCACTGTCTCTTCCTTGTTGCCTCCATACGAACCACTACCTCTACTTCCTCCACCACTCCCACCATCATAGCTACCCCTACCTCCTCTATCACCCCCATATCCCCCACCAGCACTGCCACCCTTATTGTAGCCACCACCATCACTGCGTCCGCTCCCACCTCTATTATAACTGCCACCATCATTGCGGCCACGATCACCACCACCAGCAGCAGCCGCGCCAGCAGGGGAAGCGGTACCACATTTGTTACATTCAGTTCTCCACGAAAAATTTGAATTGCCACAGCTGCAATTACAAGATGAGAGTCAATTTGTCAATAACATTCATCTAGACAAACCTTGCAACTTCTTTTAATCAGAAAGGTAAGTTCTTCTCAGCACCATATGTTTCAAACAAAAACTTACAGCACAGGATTCAAAAACATAAAACTGGTATATAATAGAGCTGTTCAAAATCAGTTGAACGTTTACAGAGTGGTCTATTTTACACATGATATAACCACCAAAAAGATCAATTTAAAAACATGCCGAGGCACCAAAACTCTACCGAATTCACATATTAGACAACACAAAATTATAGATAATTATAGATTAATATAGAGCTTCGACAGTTGGGAGACTGGGAGCCAACCCATTTGTAACAACCTACTAATATAATAAATCAATATTTAATAAACTTACTAAAAATCAAACACAATAAATTTAATTACACCTTCCAACAATTACATAAAAACACAATTAACTAACTGATTTAACCGATTAACTACCTCTATTTTGTGAATAACCACCACCAGCCCCACCACTGTCACGGCTACCGTAACCTCCACCGCCACCGTATCCACCGCCTCCGCCACGGTTTCCACCGTAAGATCCACCGCCGCCGTAGGAGGGGGAGCAGATCCGTCGTAACCAGACATGTTTTTTGTTTGTTATTAGGGTTTCGTTATTGAGAGTTTTGAGAGGGGTTTGAGATGGCAAATTAGGGCATACCTTTCAAAATTAGGGCAAATTAGGGCAAACTGATGTCGAGTGTTTTGAGAGTTTTGAGAGGGGTTTGAGATGGGAAATTAGGGCGGGAGTGTTTTGAGAGTTTTGAGAGGGGTTTGATAAGGTTTTGAGAGTTTGAGAGGGAAGTGTTGAGCGGGAAGTGTTTTGGCCAAAAAAAAAAACAATGGATTTTGATGAAGCAGATGGGAAAAAAAAAACATAGATGACCCCTATTTAGGACGAAGCAAAACGAGCGTCATCTAGCAGGCTAAATTTTAACTGATTATGACCCTATGTTATGACGCTTCTGAAAACGAGTCATCCCCAATAAAAAATTTACTCGTTATGACTCTTATTTTAAGACTTTGCTATTTGCGCGTCATCTTGTAGCGTGCGTCATAAAATGCGAGTCAAGGATAGACCTTTTTCTAGTAGTGAACAGTGGCATCATGAGCCCGTTTTTAACATGTAATTAATTACTAAAAACCTTAAAATTGAATCTTGTTGTATAGATACATGCAATCTTATTTGCTAGGGTTTTTAATTTTATAAACCCTAATTTTTTAAAATTGGGTCGACACCCAAAATTTTATTTTTATGGTTTTAGTTTTTTTGATTAAAACTTGTAGAAACCCTAGGATTGCATGCAATTTTAAGTGTTTAATTAATGAGTACTTATGTGATGCCATTAATTAGATTGCGTACTATATTGGCTTTTAATATGTGATACATGATTTTAAGTGCAATATGGGGATCCATGACAAAATCTTGCATATTTTGTTATGGAATGATTGTTGATTATTTGCTACATGTTTTTTTAAGATAAATCTAAAATTAGGGAAGACCCTAATATATATTAATTAATTGGTTATGTGCAATGTGGTATTTAATTAATTAAAACTTACGCGGCCAAGTTATTTGGCGTCTGTGGTCCATTGGGCACAATGAGCTCGAAAACCAATGGGAGTTTTATTAATTACATACATTAAAATTCACATAGAAATTATTAATAGGATTTATCAAAAGGTTTGCATGTGGCTATATGATATTGTTAATGATCATATATGTGTTATTTAGTGTTTGTTTATTTTTTTTAATTACTTGATCTTTGTGTTTTAATTATAGTGGATTGGAAACATCAAAGAGGGTAATTTTTGAATAAAAATAAATGAACCTAATAACTATGAAACCTTTGTGGTAAATTATTTATTGCCAAGTCTTATGTGCCGATAGTGGTTCGCTTCGCACGGTAATTTGCTCCCAGGCGAGACTAGCTATTTAATAATTTACTGCATAAATGTTTTAAGCTTTAAATCTTAAAGTTTTTAATTGATTGATGCGACTGTACAAAAGTGATCGAAGCGGCGGACCTAATATTGACAAACTATATAGTGGGTATAAGGAGGCTTGACATTAAATTGTCATCCGAAAGGGGCGCGTTTTTAATTAGCTTCGGCGGACGTTTGCCCCTCCGCTCGCCTGTGCGTCAATATTAGACTTACCAAGTACACCATGATAAAGTATGAAGCATCTTAAGGCAATGTTGTAAGTTTATCAACGCCATCAATTAAAATTTTGTTGATTTTAAGCTGCGAATGAGTAAATGGTTTTGTAGAAAACATATGATACAAAGATGAATGCATGACATCTTTGTACATATTTTGATTACACACATCAAAATTTTATACCCTTAAATTTAAGTTATATGTCATCCAATTAATACGGAAACACCTGAGGTTACATTCTATCGTTGCTAGCAGCCTCAGCTGAATGTAATGATTCAAAGAATGGGAATCAAAGGGAAAATTGAGCACTTTCATTGCTAGCAGCCTCAGCTGATGTGATGAAATGGCGTCAAGTTTACATGTTTCTAAATTGGTTAACTTAATTGAGCACTTTCATTACTAGCAGCCTCAGCTGATGTGATGAAACGGCGTCAAGGCATAAAGATTTAGGGATGAAACATGCTTACATTTGCAACTGATGTTGGCAAAAATATGTAAGTCCTATGATTCTAGGAATTTCAATTATATATTGGCAATTGAATGTAGCTCTACCTTATTGAGTACTTTCATTGCTAGCAGCCTCAACTGATGTGATGAAACGACGTCAATTTTATTTACCGTGGGTATTTAATTTTCTTGAAAAGTTATTATCGAAAATACTAAAATTTAATTTTGCAAATTCTTTTAATGTATTTAATGCAACGTTAAAACCGTAAACGTGGGGTTTTCTTTTAGTGGAAAGTTGATCTGCACTCGTAAGAGTCAACTTGACTAAATGAATAAACCTAGTCTACTTTCCATGTGAAGAGTAAAACTTAATCCTATTCCTTTTCATGAACAAGAAAGGTATAATAGAAAAATTAGAATTGTCTAAATTCAAAGAAATAACTCATGGCGAATTTCTGAAGAAATTGCATGGTTAGGAGTTATTGAAATTAGAAGCTAGACTAATTACCGCAAAAATGGTAAAAGGCAAACTAGAATGATCGATCTAGGTGTTGTGCTTTAACCATTTAAAGGTGCTACATACCATGATGGGGATGGTAGACCTAACTGAGGAAGAAATTGCATACCCAATTCTTTCAAGTTAATTGCATTGATGGGTATTCCATCATTCACAAAGTAGAATACATTCTTTGAAGTACCTTAGTAACATTACGTAAGGGATTCATCAAAGGTGTAGGAAAGTAAACAACACGCTATTTGCTTTTACTGGTTATGCAAAACTTACAATGTTGTCAAATCCAGTGGGAGCATTGTGTTGTAATTACTGAATAATGAGTTCATGTAGTGATCTTTATTTCAGTGGGAGCTACAAGTCTTGATATCTTTTTAGTTACCCAGATTATCTCTAGAACTTTTGAGATGATTACTTTCCAATAATTGACACTTGTTGTATTAAGGATAGTCGTGTACGTTTCCTTACTAGACGAGGTGATTCTATATCTACTTATATCTATGACACAATCATATTGATCAAATAAGCAAACTATTGATGTGTTGTTTATCTGATACGTGATGTTGTTCCATGCACAAGTGGGAGAAATATTTAAAGTGTGCAAGCAACAACACAAAAGAAATGTGATTTAAAGGTTTCTCTTGACTGTAAGGTAAGAGATTAATGTTCTAATGTGTTTTAAACACATTCTAATAATAGAACACTTGTAGTTAATATCTACTTTCATTACTAGATATTAATGACAAGGTAAATTACATACTTTTATTATTTGCAGCCTCGGCTGATGTAATGAAACTATGTTAATTTACAAGTTCCTAAATTAGAAAATTATTAGAACAAGTGTCGATATGTAAATAAGACTACTTCAAATGTGAATATTTATGTATTATTGCAATGACATAAATAAATGAAGTAATCTTATACTACTTCATATTTAGATGTTTATGTATTCTTGGAATGACATAAATATATATTAAGTAATAAATTAACTTGAAATAACGATTGAAACCAACGGTGGTGTTCATAATTACTTTAGTTATGCATACTTATATTTTAGTATAAAGATATAAATATGAAGTCTTTTATTATTATAAGACTTATAACAAGTAAGACGTTATCTTGTTATGTTTTTTAATTAAGACATATACAAGAAGTCATTGAATTGATCAATGATTTATGACGTATATTGGGATTATAACAGTTATGTCTTCTTGATAAGACATAGACATAAAGTGACTTGATCAGAAGTACTTATGTTATAAAGCATGCAATTGGCTTGGAAAATCTATTATACCATTAAATTGACTTAGTTGGTAAATAGGTAAGCCAAAACGAAATATATGTATCTCACATATTGTAAGATTAACTTACAATATTAATCCTAATGAAATACATAGTAGTTATGGTATGTTCAATTAGGAAAATCAAACTCTTGTTATATTGTTTGATTTGAGATAACTATATCTTCTATTCTTCCTAACGGATATCAAGGTTATAAATTGAGTATGGATAGGATATACTCAATTAGACACCAACCTAGAAGATTAATAAGACACCATTTAATATGGAATGTGATCAATCACATTAAGTCTTAAAATTGAAGTTCAGAATTTGTTGAATTACTTGTTGGGTATGTTATTAACAAATTAATGTTAGGAACTGTCAATATGTATTTGTAAAAGTCTCAAAAGAGAAAAATGTTGTGTTGCTCTATTTGCCAAGAATTTATAGATATTCTATAAATTGAAAAAGGCAAGTGGGAGTCTTATCTTGATAAGATAAAATTACAAGATACGTGATCTTCTAAAATACACTAGCAAAATCATAATGAGGATTCAACATGTTAATGATTAATCTCACGATGATGGAATTCTCTTTTCATAGATCCGCAAGGATATCTCAAATATTTGTAGAATATGTTGAGGGTTATGAGTTACAGGATTGTGGTATGCCTGTTAATAAATTGCAAATGTTTATTTGGCAAATTACTCATACTATGAATAATAAGATGCAGTCCAAAAAGATAACTAGTTGGTAACGTAGTTAATCTTGAACTCTATAGTTACACTATAGAATGGAAATGAATTTCTACTAAGGAAATGAAAATCCTAGTGATTTAAAATTCTTGTGTAGAAATCATAATGGACAAATTTGTGTACATGTTTAATATGTGAAAAGATTATCAGTCACACTTAAGCAATTAAATATGATTGATATTCTTTCTAAACACATTAAATGTATAAAGATTATGATTGTCATTATTAGTTTCATTTATATGAAATTAATAATGGAATATCAAAACTCTTTCTTGAGTAATTACTTGTGCGAGGACGAAAAGTAATTGAAAGGAGTATTTGAATTCAAATAATCATTAAAAGTATACAAAATGCAAATCATTTGTGAATGGATTAATGCATGCATCTAGGGGATACACTTATGTTTAGTTATTAAATCTTAGTTTTGATTTATAATTAAAATAAGATGTTTCTTTATATTCCTGAAAGCTAGTGGGAGTGATGTATTTATTTTCTTATTTCATATATGTTGTGTAACATATAGGGAGTAACATTCCATTAACGTTAACATTAAATGTTAAGTTTTAGGTTGGAATCAAACTTCACGTGAAAATTTAGAAAATAAAACCTTGGAGTATATGTTTATTGTTATAAACATAAGCGGTATGATAACTGATTCTAATAAACATGATAATCTATTAGAAAAGTGATAGATACATATCTTTGAAGAAGATATGACATGAATGAAATCAAAAGAACAGGGATTTTTCATGTACATCATGTTATTTGTTGTATCATGCTTGGATGCAAGATGATTGACAACATTAGTATCTAATTGAAAATTATTAGATAGCTAAGTGTAATGGATATGGTTTAGAATTTACATCCTCAACCTGGATTTGCTCCAAAATTCTAAATGTGAACCATATGACATATTGTTACATGATTGATATAGTTGACAAATCTTGATAGATTTGAAGATATCAAACATTACACGATGAATGTTAAAAGTTTACGGAACTTTGAAAGAGCATATTGTTGTTTGAAACAATGATTCTAGTAAGATTGAGATGACACTCAATACTAGTCATGGTGGGAGCTCATCCTTATTAAGAGGCCATGTGTACTAGTTATGCTCAATATGAGCATAGTTGCATTATACATAAAGAATTAGAATACTTTAACTACAAAGGTTTGGTAGGTTAATTGTCATAAATCCGTGGATGAGGATGTCACGTATTTTATGAAGTGTGTTGCAATATCTAGATAGACGAATGCACACATACAAGAATTTCATTAATTGAATTCTTGAAATAAGTATTCACAAAATTTCCGATAGATCATAAATTAGTTGATTTATGCTTTGTCAACAAGTATGTGGAACATGACTTGGGGCATAATTCATTAATGGGAATTATCATGCATTGATCTATATTTAGTATTTGGATAAGGGACATGTAAACAATTATTATTTTAATAAAATAAAGTGTGGATAACGTTTATTCTCATTATTAATATTTGTGTCCTATATTTGCATGTTTAAATCCGTGAATAATTAATTTATTCTAAATTGTCCGTTGTCAATTAATGATATGGGAATATCATTGTATAAAGACAAATGTGAGGATTGGTAGAATGTACTGTAAGGTTGAGACACCAATGTCACATGATATTCAATATGGATAAATTGAATATAGGACTTATCCCAACTACATGATTATACTTTATGGATCGTCGTCATTAAGTAAATCATGAATATTTATCCTCAGACTTGAGATACCAGGTGACTGCCGAGGATGTAGCTCATTTTCTGTTAGGTAGTCTAACGCTATCCGTAACTGGTAGTTATAGGGGCTATTTTCGGAGGTGATGCAAAGTTCGAGGGTTACGCTCGTAGTCCGCTTTCGAACACGAAACTCGGGATTGCACACAATACGTAAGAGTTTCAATGGATTGAATAAATTAAATATATTTTATATTTTATTTATTCATTTCACAAAACAAACAATACTTAACGGGTGTTAGTATTTAACGGAGTTAGAGATAACGGTCGTTAAAGGACTAATAATGCAATAGAGGAAGAGAAGGATCTAGAATCCCTTTCTTTGGGAGAAAGTCAGCCGAACCCTTTCCTTAAGCCAAGGAAGCCTATAAATACAATTCATTGTGTTCATTGTTTTCCCTAATCTTGAATCCCGAAGCAAGCCAAACTTCTCTTCTTCTTCTTCTCTAAAGTACAAACCGATCGACCTTTTTTAATTCCACTAGGAATTTCGATCCAAGTAGTGCTTATAAAGTGTTTGGTTTGTTTGTGATCAAGAACCTAGCTTTTCCCATTGAAACGCTAGTATTACGTGTGTACAAGAACGAATAACAAGCTTACTTTAGCTTGTGGTGATTTCCCCATTCGACCCTTATTGTGATCGATTCATCCTAAACCCAAATTAGGGTTTATATTGTTCTTGGAGCACGTGATTCCTTGTTCTTGCTACGAATCAAAAGGTACGCATCTATTTAATTTTTAGTTAATTAATTTACATGTTATTGTAGATCCAAATCCGCTGTGCATGCTTTGATGTTTATTGTTTGTGTTTATTAGTTTATAGATTTATGATTCTAATATTCCAACAATATATGCTTTATAAAACCTTGAATATCAAATTGTTCCTTTTTTTTAAAACTTTAAAGTCAATCTGACTTTTATAAAAAATCCTCCAACAAATAATTCTTTATCAGTATATTCCCCTTTTATTACACTGATCCGTATGAAACGTTCGTTCGTTTTTTAATCTCTGTTTCGTTCTTTCCGTTATCTCGCCAGAATTTCTTCGTTTTCGCCGGAAACCTTCCTTTTCCGGTTTTGTTATTAATTAACGGTTATAATACTTTGATTAAGGATCTTCTCCTGTTCTGGTTTGCCCATAAACGTCCAATGATCCAGTGTTAAACGGTTTCGGGTCGTCTCTGTTTTCTATAACGAAATAGGGGATGACGTTTCTTTGTTTCTTATGACCGAATCACTCGATCGTCTTCTTCGTTGTGAACGACTCGCACGTTCTTCTTCTTCACAGGTCTCTCCAGGATCTTAACGCTCTGATGCCATGTTGAATTTAGGCATGAACAACAACAATAACAATCTGTTTTGGTATGTCGAATTGACCGAAGAAAAAGAACTAAAAGAGGCAGTAAAATGATTGTATTTTCATTGATGAAAGACAACCCTATTTATACATGTTGAAGGGTTGTGACCCCTTGACAGAACCGACATGATGGTTCAGATATAACCATAACATAACTAACTTATATTTCCTGTAACTTACTGCCTAACTGCTTATTGATAAACATACTAACTTATACTACGGAGTAATACTTATGTGACTTATTTAACTATACATACTGTCACATCTGCATATAAAACTATCTATTATATGCTGCATTTAACTGTTTGTTATCGAAGATTATAGTCCAACAACGACCGCACCAGCTCCATGCCATTACATTTAGTCTTATGTTTTAAAAGTTGCACAAAAGTGGGCCTTTTAAGTTCTAAATTTCAAGGCAATTAATCACCAAATTATTCATGTTTTGGTACAATAAGTACCCTATGTTTGTCCAGGAAAAAGACAAATAATATCTGAATAGTTGACATAGCATTTGTCACGGAAAGTAAGTTTTCAATGAAACCAGCAACATAGAGCGGTCAAAAAAGTAATCCCTAAGAATACAAAAAACTTATGCATTGCGTACGTACTACTCCGTTTTATACTACGAGAAGGACGACGTCTTTCCACAACAATGCATAGCCTACACTGCATGACGTACAAGCAAGACATCGATAGCTATGAACCCTCAAAATTTAAGTTTGTGTAACTTCTTTATGTCTCATAGCAAACCCGTTTACCAGAGCAAGTACATTGCTAGTGAGTTGTGAAACAGCAGACATCTTCTTACTAAGATCATCCTTCAGTTATCCATTTATCGAACTATCAGAGAAACCGTCAGTACAAGTATCTTGGTTTGTAAGGGCAGAACTGACCCAAGTTTGGACATTGCTCATGTGCCAAATAAAATCCTGGCCTGTAAACTGAGCCATCTTCCTGAGCTCCTGAAGCGATTCAGTTAGACTTGTCACACAGATGGCCATGCTGCTGTCACAGTCTTTCAGGGCTTGATACTCCCTTGATTCTATATTCGACGTTCCAATCAATGTGGAGACATATGCAGCCGTTGACTTGGCGGCTTTCAAGCTAATCACTAAGGCAACTTTGGCCAGTTTCTGATCATTATCTTCGATAGACACTGCATAACTTGAGAGAGATTCGACACAGAGAGAAGGGTACAGAGTGGTGTTGCATGAGATTTTGACAAATTCTAGGGAAGTGGTGTTGGTGCAAGTACTAGTTGTGTACTGGACAGTGATCAGGAGAAGTAACAAGTTAAACAGAACATTATCCATGCTTAAGAGTAAAAGATATTTTCGTATACTTAAACAGTGCAAAGGGTTGTGGGTTATATGAAAGACTAACTGAATGCAGAAATACAGAAATGAATAGAGGTAATGAGTCTGGAAGAAGAATATAAGAGGGTCCGGGTTTTATATACCGAGTAAAATGATTGTCACCTACCCTCAAGCATGTAGTTTTGATTAATGCTACTGTTTAATATCAGAATATTATGAATGCAGGAGTAGTCATGTGATTTTCTTTAAATATGAACTTAACTGTGCATAAACAATTCAAGCCATAATGGCTCAGATGAGGATCGCTACATATGAACATGGCTATAGATATTAAATGGCATTTAAAATAGTTATCTTTTTGCATTTATCCTCTGAATCCCTCGTTAACTAGTATATATAACTGTTATTGTATAAGATTAACCAAACATTCATCATGCTTGATAAACTGCATAAAAATTTAATATAGCATTCAAAATTTCAGAAAATACTTTGGGTAGGAAATAATCAAGATGTGAGGCCTGTGTTTACAGCTAGTCAAAGTCCAAATAATAAATGGTATTGGTAATGTAAAGTAAGCATAAACACTAGTTAAAAAATCTGGTTCATATGTAGTGTGAGAACATTAGAATAAAAACGCACACATAAAAAGGGCGGTGCTGAAAAATAGTCAAAAGTCCAAATAATAAATTGGATTACGAACAGAAACCAATAATAAATGTTACTTTACACAGATGGTACGTGAGCAACTGTGAGAAGTGTAGAATAAGCAATGGACATACGAGAATAATCGGAAGAGGGTGGTGTTGGATGCTAAGAAACACAATAGTAGGATTACATATAGAGGGGATAAAAGCGCGCGTTTTATTGACTTTTCTTGAGATGAACACAAAATCCAAAATTCTACTGCATTTCTTTTGTCTCCTAAATTACCCAACTTGGATTTAAACAATGGTAAAATATATACAAAATGACATAATTTCAGGGAGTTGCTGGCAGTAAATTAGGCATACAGTGAAGGAAAATCAACAAGGTGAAGCTAAGTATTTGACTTTATAATGTCAACACGTAAAACTCAATTATTACAAGTGTATGAGTTGTGTGCTTTCGTGATAGAAATCTCAAGCAGCTCTGGACACAAGTAATAAAAAGGGGAATTTTAAAGATGACTACCGAGACTAGAAGATAGAAGTGCACAACTATCCTCATTTAGGAGGCCACTGAGCATGCAAACTGTTCGTTACATCAAATCTGGGAAATTTTAACAAAATCACCCTTGATTCGTATTTGTTTGGTGGTCAAAACATTAAAATGAAAACCGCAAACACTTATCTTTCCAACCCTATCAAAAACTTTTGGAGATCTAATAATGTAAACTAAAACTATAAATAAATGCAATACAAGAGGCCATTAGACTAAATCAGAAGCACATGAGTTGTTCAAGAAAATCACATTACCAATGAATTAATTTATATCCCATTGCATAATTAATATCCCATTGCACCAGCACGAGATCCGTGTTAGTACTTGTGGTATACTAAGCTCCATTTTTATCAACTTGACAAGTAGTCAAATACTTCCTGTTCCTTTCTCACAAAGAATTGATTCTTCGATGAAACTTACAAAATAATGTTTCAAAATTAATTTAATATAGGACCGGTCGGTGAATCGAAGCAGTCTGCTGCATGTCTTCCACACATACCCTTAAATATTGTAAAACTATTGTACCACTATTCTCAGATCCTAGAAATTAAACTGAAAGGAATGCCCCATGGTTGGTCTAACAACGTCACTTCCATGAGTAGTTCTGGGTAAGACTAATTACTAAGTTGTCCCTAATTCATCATGTAGCAATTTAACAGCCTCTTAAATAATTCAATACCAACCTAAACACTCGTTGAATTTGAATGTTCAAATTCTAAAGGGCCATCTATTCTAAAAATTTGGGTAACAATGGTTTCCGACCTCTTGGCTGACTAATTCACGAGATTTGAGCCTACCGCCACATAGACTCAATCCTTGTAAAGCCCTCCACTTTTCAGGAAGGTTGGCGTGGCCACTTAGAGTTGTTTGCACCTAGCAGGAATTGAACTTGAGACCTCTCAATAGTCAATAGTTACTCAAGCTCTTTACCACTATGCCACCCCTAAGTGGTTAATCTATCCTAAGAATTGGGCAACATTGATATGATTTTCAATTGGATATGCGTAAAGGGGTTAAAGTATATATATGATGATGTCAAGTATCATGGGGATCTTAGGGTTATACAGCGCGCAAAAATTTGATCCTTTATGAAACCAGGTAATGACGTGGTATGCTACATCCTAAGTTCTCCACACATAAAAAGAATACCGAGTTTATAATGTGCCACCTTTATTAGAGAAAATATAAGTTATTATAACACTAACCGAAAGGCTAACAAAACCCCGGACAAGGCACAAAAGCTAAAAGTTTTACACAGAAACCAGTAACATACACCAGTCAAAAAAGGATCCTTAAGGATACAAAAACTTATGGCACACAATAATACTACTAGAAGGTTAATCCCTTTGTTTGCTGCACGAGATAAAAGACACAATAACTATGAAGCCTCAAGGATTATTTGCAACTTCTTTGTGCCTCACAGCGAATCCGTTTACCAAAGCAAGTGCGTTGCTGGTTATTTGTGAAACAAAACTCATCCTTTTATTTACAGCATCCTTCACTTTTCCGTTCATTGACCTATCATAGAATCCACTACTACAAGTTTTTTGGTGTGTAAGCGCAGAACTGACCCAAGTTTGGACATTGTTCATGTGCCAAACAAAAGTCTGACCCTTAAACTGACCCATTTTCCTGAGCTCCTTAACAGACTGGGTTAGACTAGTAACACAGCTGGTCATACTGTTTACACAGTCTTTCAGGGCTTGGTACTCTCGTGATTTTTTGTTTGAGGTTCCAGCCAGTTTGGAAATGTATGCAGCTGCTGACTTGGCGTTATTCAGGCTGACTGTTATGGCTGCTTTGGCTAGCTGCTGATCATTTCCTTTAATAGAAGCAGCATAATTTGAGAGAGAGTTGACACAGAGAGCAGGGTGCAGGGTTGTTTTGCATGAAGTTTTGACGAAGTCTAGGTGTGTGGAATTGGTACCAGCACCAGTGGTATACTGGACGGTAACCAGGAGAACTAGAAAGTAAAACCGAAAGTTATCCATGCCTGGTAGTAACAAACGACTTTAGAATATTTATAAATGAAAAGGGTGTGTGACTGTGGGTTATGTATGAAGATTTATGGTTATTGATTGGGATAATTGTTGTGTCCTTTTCCATACAAATCAATATCCTACATATAGCCTCTATACAAAATCTATTTTGGGTAAATAGCAATCACCCACTAATTACATTAAAGAATACAACTAGGACAAATCAATTATAATAAATGAGTGTTTATCCTGTGAGTCATAGACATATCTGCGTACTGATAACGGGAGGGTACATGGAGAACACGAACCTGACCAGCAGTAACCATGTCACGGACAAAATGTATATCAATCTCAATATGTTTGGTCCGTTGATGTTGAACAGGATTGGCAGACAAATAGATGGCACTAACATTATCACAGTAGACAAGAGTGGCAGTAGAAAGAGGAGAATGCAACTCACGAAGAAGGTTACGAAGCCAGGCAGTCTCAGCTACAACATTAGCAACACCCCGGTACTCAGCTTCGGCACTAGAACGGGAGATGGTGTGTTGTCGCTTGGAAGACCAAGAAAGTAGATTATCGCCCAGAAAAACACAGTATCCCGAAGTAGACCGTCGTGTAGAAGGACAACCCGCCCAATCTGCATCTGTATATCCAACAAGAGAAGTTGTAGAGGATGAATATAAGTGTAGACCAAAATCTAAAGTCCCTCGAACGTATCGTAAAATACGTTTAAGGGCAGCTAAATGTGGCTCGCGGGGGTCATGCATGTAGAGACAAATCTGTTGTACAGCATATGAGAGATCCGGTCTGGTAAATGTGAGATACTGAAGACCACCTGCAAGACTGCGATATAAAGTAGGATCCTGCACTGGCACACCTTCGGGACCCAGTTTGGATTCTGTATCAACTGGTGTTCGAGAAGGGTTACAGTTGGCCATGTGAGCACGCTCAAGGAGCTCAGTAGCATACTTCCGCTGAGATAGAAACAAACCTTTAGAATGCCTTGTAGCAGAGATACCAAGGAAGTAATTAAGTTGCCCGAGATCAGTCATGTCAAACTCACTATGCAGGGAGGCAATGATCTGCTGAAGAAGATCTGTAGACGAGGCTGTAAGAATAATGTCATCCACATAGATAAGTAGGTAAGCAACTTGAGAGCCCTGTCGAAGAATAAATAAAGAGGAGTCACAGCGACTGTGGTAAAACCCAACTCTGGTAGCATAACCTGCAAATCTCTGAAACCAAGCACGAGGTGCTTGCTTTAGACCATATAAAGATTTCTGCAGAAGGCAGACATGGTGAGGGTATCGGGGGTCCACAAAACCCGGCGGTTGGTGCATATATACAGTCTCAGATAGGTCCCCGTTAAGAAAAGCATTTTTAACGTCAAGCTGATGAATAGGCCACTTGCGGGATACCGCAAGACTGAGAACAGTACGGATGGTAGCCGGTTTGACTACCGGGCTAAAAGTCTCGTCACAGTCAATACCAAGTTGCTGACTACTACCATTGGCAACCAAACGAGCCTTATAACGACTCAAAGTCCCGTCAGCATGGAATTTATGCTTGAACAACCATAGGGATCTTACCAAATTAACACCAGAGGGCCGTGGTACAAGAATCCAAGTACCATTTTTAACTAAAGCATTATACTCATCATACATAGCATTATTCCAATGGGGATTTTGTAGAGCGAGGAAGGGAGATTTAGGCAAGGGCGAGATAGGAGAAGTATGAAGCGAGAGACGTTCAATGGGTTTGACAATGCCTGATTGTGACCGAGTGACCATGCGGTGAGTACGGGTTGGTTCGGTGGGAGGTTGTATAGGTTGGGTTGAGGCGTCGTGGTTGGTTGTTTGCGTAGGAGGTTGTTGGGTTAGTGGTGGATGATTTTGGGCTGCGGTTTGTGGGCTGTTAGGTTGCGGTAGATCTGCGGGTAATGGGCTGTTGGGTAAACTAGTGTTGGGTTGAGGTTGGGGTGTGGCACTTTGGTGTTGATTAGGTGCGGGATTTTGGTTAGAGGGAGTAGAATCGGATATTATTGAAGTGAGGAGGGGGGAAGGTGTGGTATCGAGGAAGGTGTATGAAGGTGGAGAGGAGGGTGTCATTGATCGGTATGGAAATTGTGTTTCATCAAAGGTTACGTGTCTAGAAAGTATAATTTTGTTTGTTTCTAGGTTTAGACATCGAAAACCACGATGATATGCGGGATAGCCCAAGAAGATACATGGGGTTGCTCGGGGTGCAAGTTTGTGAGGGGAGTGAAGGTGAGGGTAACATAGGCACCCAAAAATACGTAGACGGGAGTAGTTGGGTTCTTTGTTAAAGAGTCGTGTGAAGGGTATTTCATTGTTTATGGCGGAAGATGGTAGGAGGTTTAGAAGATAAGTGGCCATATGGAGGGCTTCGACCCAAAAGGTAGGGGGAAGGTGTGCTTGGAATAATAGTGTACGAATGACGTTATTGATTGTGCGTATCATTCGTTCCGCCTTGCCATTTTGTTGGGAGGTTTTTGGGCAAGAGAATCTAAGTTGGATGCCATGGTTATTAAAGAGGGTATGGAGTCGGTTATTGTCGAACTCACCACCATGATCACATTGGAAACTTTTAATTTCGCATTTAAATTGATTTTTAACATAATTACGAAAATGCAAAAATTTATCAAACATGTCAGATTTAGAACGAAGGGGGTAGATCCATAGATAGTGAGAGAAATGATCAAGAAATAAGACATAATATTTAAAACCACTAGAACTAACAATAGGAGATGTCCATAAATCAGAATGAATAATATCAAAACAATGTTCAACAATAGAATCCGAACTATAAAAAGGGAGTTTTACATGTTTGCCAAGTTGACAAGCATGACAAATATGTGGAGTCTTTTCTTTATTACAGGAAATAAACTGACGTGAAACAAGAGATCGTAGCACTTCGTCACCGGGATGACCAAGACGTTGATGCCACGTGGATGGGCTTGTGGAAACAAAAGCAATAGGGGTAATTGACGGCTTGGTAACTGGATAGAGATCACCAGAGCTGTCACATCGAAGGAGGATGTGGCGAGTCAGGAAATCCTTTACAGAAAAACCAAACGCGTCAAATTCAATAGTGCAATTATTATCCCTAGTAAACTGGCGAACAGAAATGAGATTTTTAATGATGTTAGGGGTGACAAGAACATTATGAAGGTGAAGAGGGCGATGAAGAGTAGGAATGATGCTATGTCCGGTATTGGTGACGGGAATAGAATTACCGTCACCAACATGTACAGATGGAAATAAGCGTTTATTAAAAATGGTACTTAAATTACTTGCATTGGAATTTAAATGAGAGGATGCACCTGTGTCCATATTCCATGTTGGGTCTTGCGAGGTCATAGTGCTAAACACACTAGGAGGGGAGGTAGCTTGATACGGGTACAAAGCCGGGGCGGGTCCGAGCAGGTCGTTCGACTGAAAACTGGGCTGTTGGTACGGGCCTGGATAAACAGGCTGTTGTATTGTCTGTTGGGCCGAGAGTTGGTGTTGGGCCACATGGCCTGGTAATTGTTGTTGAGCCAGTGGGCTAATAAAAGCTTGAGGTAAATAATTTTGGGTGCCTATATTGCCACGATTAGAAAAAGGGTATTGGGCTTTTGATTGATATTGTACCATACGCATATTATATGAACCAGGAGAAAAGCAAGATATATTTTGGGATGGAAATTGTGATCGACCAGTAGAGTATGTATTTCCCACGGTATTTTTAGATGTCAATCCCACTCGGTTTCGATAGTCATGAATAAATTTACAACGGTGACCAAACTTACACATCCCTTTGTTAAATTGATTACACAATTGGGGTAAACTTTGAGATTTATTGGATTGAGTGATTGTGTTACCTTTTTGATCCGAAGAATTGGCAGCCACAAGGATAGTAGGCGAAGATGAAGGACTAGCTACGGCCATTTGTTACCGATTTGAAAGTTAGGGTTGAAGAGGATCGGCAAAATTAGGAGAAGAGGGAGGGAGGGATCCGGTTATTTTTGAGAGAAAATAGGATCGATTAGGCTGATACCATATAAGATAGGAGAATCTTGTGTGTTCTTATTGATTGATGATGGACCCTTATAAAGGGATTACAAAGAGACACATCCCATAAATCAAGGGATATACCATATTGATTGGGATAATTGTTGTGTCCTTTTCCATACAAATCAATGTCCTACATATAGCCTCTATACAAAATCTATTTTGGGTAAATAGTAATCACCCACTAATTACATTAAAGAATACAACTAGGACAAATCAATTATAATAAATAGGTGTTTATCCTGTGAGTCATAGACAGCTAATGTATGAAGATTTATGGTTATTGTATTTCGTTTGGATGAAAAAAATGAGAGGGGTTGGGGACTTTATATAACCGTTAACAAAGTAATGTGACTTACACCCATAGAGCGTGGACTTAAAGTAAAGTTATATACTGAAATACCACTATCCATGCATGTTATTAAATTATGAAGTCTATCTTTAGATAAGAACTAGCCAAGAAATAATTGAAAATCAATCTTTTTGTTTAAACTATCCATACAAAACTTCAAGCGTTAAAGGCTCTAAATCTCTAATGAACCAAATGTTGGTTATGCGCTCGTAAATCAATAATTATACGGCTAGAAATTACGTGAGCCTATCTGGAAACACACGTATACATTTAGAGAGCGTTTATTAAATATAATTAATATATTTAATGTCTACTATTAATTATAATTAATATAATCCACGAAATAAAGATAATGGTCGTTAGCCCGTTAGTGTAACGGTTAACGGTCGTTAAGTCCAAAATTAGCTTGTATTGTACATAGTTTATTTCACAAGGACCAAAAAGCAACATGGAGGCCCATGGACACCCCATATGGCCGGCCATATTGCATTAGGGCAAGAGGAGAGGTAGCTTATTCCCTAAGCTAGGTAATTAGTATAAAAGGAGGCCTCTAGGTCTTCATTTATTCACACCTAAAAATCAAAGCATTATTTGATCTTCTCTCTTGCTCTCTACAAATCATCCAACACCCCAAGTAAGGAAGTTGGCTTTGTTTCTTCTCTACGACTAGCATTCATGGTTAGTTCGTAAGCTCGTGGGTTAAGCACTAGTATCCTAACGCTCTCGTTAGACGTGTAGTGTGAGTTTTCGATAGAGATCAACTCACTATAGTTGATTAGGGTTTCGTGGTGATACGGGATCCATTGAAGTATTCGTGATTAAGATCAAGACTTGGTGGTTATCTATTTTTCAATAGATTCGAGGTTAGTATTTATTATGTGTTTTAATTATGTGTTTTAATTCATAACATTAAATATAGATCCATCCGCTGTGTACTCGTGGTATTGATGGTTTAATCAATATGAATTCCCAGCAGTGGCATCACGAGCCATCTCGTTTGGTGTTATGGGTTACACATAGAGTCGCTTGCTACGCTAATTAAACACATATATTAATTGTTATGACAATAACATGCATTATTGTCATTTAATTAAATCTTGATCTTGTTTAATTATTAATGGTTAATAAGACTTAAAAGGAGTTAGGAAAATTAAAAAGATTATTGTAACATGTACTTCTTCTTTTTCTTTTTTCCAATCTTAAGGCTTATGCGGTCATTATTATGACATCTGTGATCCACTTGGTACCAAGCTCGAAAACCTTGTCGGAGCCTTAGATTCTCCAATTGGGGAAGACTCATTCTTGAGTTTTGGAGCATTACTTGTTAACTGCTTTCCATTAGAGTCTGTCTTCTCCTCTACCTTTTCTTCTGTCTGTTTTAATTGCTTATATGTTTTATTCCTTGTGACTTGCTTTACATATATGCTATTGATTTTGGAAATAAAAACTGGCTAATTACTTATATCGAAACTTGTTTTTAATTAAATCGTTGGTTCCATCAAGCTATTGAGGGTGTGGATCATTACTCGAAGCTACCAGGATATAGCTTGCTGAATATCGTGAGATTTAATTATTGTATGTTAATATACACACTTAATTCCTTGTGACCAGTTACGTGTTATGTGTAAAAAAAAAATTACACTTAAACGGACTATAAACTATTGAAATCTGATTTAATTAAATCGCGGGTTCCATCAAGCTATTGAGGGTGTGGATCATTACTCGAAGCTACCAGGATATAGCTTGCTGGATAACGTGTGATTTAATAAACTTTAAATATAAGATACCTAAAGTTTTGTGTTTTTATTAATGATCTTTGATCATATCATGATCTAGGGTTTTGCGTGGTCTTTTCCCGCCCCACTACATGCTTCGGCATATGAGGAAATTATTTGAAGAACTTGGGTCTTTTGACTCATGCAGAGTACAATATAGGGTTTTGACCATTCTTTGCCCGTGATAATAGTACACCTAATAAGTTGGAAAAAATTGTTTTTTGCAAACTTGTGTTACAAAGATGTATGCATGTCTCTTTGTACACAATTTTTGATACATGCTTTTGTCAAAAATTATGTGATACCCTATTTGAAATTTAAGTCTATGCCATCCAAATTTGAGGACACTTGCACTTGCCTTTTGCTCTTCGTGGGACGTGAGTGAATTGCAACCCAAGGTGTTTATTCTCTGGCGTGAGACCTAGAGTTATTTACACATGTTCTATAATTGGACGACTTAATCGAGTCAAGCGGTGAGATCCTTGAGCCCGAGGCATAGGATGAGACAAAACATGCATGACACTAGTAGCTTGTACTCTAGTGCCATAAGTCTCATAAATCTAAGAGTTGCAGTTTTAATGCAATTGTCGCACGCCGCCTACCTTTTGTACCCACATGACTTTCTAGAGGAGTAAGCACTACCGTGATGAGTGGGAGTTCAAGAGGGTCTTAGTATTTTAGTAAATTAATTGTTTTATTTATTAAAACATGGGTAGTTAATTTGTAAAAGAATTAATTATCGAAGATATTAAACTTTTGAACTTTGCTTTATTGTAGATGGAAGCAAATCAATCCGTCAACAATTCGATCTTCAGGTCTTTCCTCGAAAAGGAAAAACTTACTGGATCAAACTTCCTCGACTGGTATCGGAATTTGAGGATCGTCCTTACAGCCGAGGATAAGTTAATCTATGTGGAGCATCCCATACCTGCTACTCCTATTCCTCCAACTCCTGATCAGCAGGTCCCTGCTGATGTCCTTGCTCCTCACACCCAATGGGTTAAAGCATCCAAGGACATACGCTGTCTTATGCTCATAAGCATGACTCCAGAACTTCAAAAGAATCTGGAGCACTTTGATGCATATAACATGCTTAAGGAATTGAAGACCATGTTTGCTCAGCAAGCAGAACAGGAACTCCTTGAGACTGTGCAGGCCTTTCATGCACGTAAGCATGAGGAGGGTCAATCTATTAGCACCTATGTTCTGAAAATGAAGGGCTATCTAGATAGACTGGAACGCCTTGGTCACCCCATGTTATCTGGCCTTGCAATGAGCCTGATTCTTACCTCTCTGAACAAGGACTTTGCTGGATTCAGACAGAATTATAATATGCAATGCATGGGGAAGACAGTGAATGAAGTGCATGCAATGCTTAAGCTGCACGAACAAGGGCTTCCTAAGAAAGATGCTACCCCTGCTCTACTTTCTATAAGAGCAGGAGGGATCCAGAAGAATAATAAGAACAAGAAGCCGCTGAATGGTGCTCAGGGTAAGAATCATGGTAAAGGCAAGGCTAAGCTTCTTTATGCCCCCAAGGCCAAGATTCCCCCTCCACCTAAAAAGGAGCATCCTGCTAAGGACACTGAGTGTCATCATTGTCATCAGACTGGACACTGGAGAAGGAACTGTCCTGCTTATTTAGCCGAGTTGATGCAGAAGAACTGCAATGTGGGTAGCAATGCTAGCACATCAGGTATCTTCGTCATAGAACTTTATACTTTTACTCATAAATCTTGGGTATATGACACTGGTTGTGGTACTCACATCTGCAATGCTACTCAGGGTCTCAAGGGAAGTAAGACACTGAAGCCAGGAGCTTTAATCCTGTACGTGAGAAATGAAAACCGTGCAGCCGTTGAAGCTATCAGAAGTTTTGATTGATACCTTCCTAGTGGTTTAATAATTGTATTGGACAATTATCATTATGCTCCTAGTATTACTAGGGGTATTATTTCAGTTTCACTTTTGAAAGAAAAGGGTTTTACTCATTGTTTTATAGATATTGGTATTTCAGTTTCAATGAATAACGTGTTTTATTTTAATGTTGTTCCTAGGAATGGTATTTTTGAAATTGATATGCATGATTCTGTTTCGAATGATTGTTCTATGTATTCTGTTAATAGTAAAAGAGCCAAGCGTAACTTGGACTCTACATTCTTGTGGCATTGCCGACTTGGGCACATTAACAAGAAACGCATCGAGAAGCTGCAATGTGATGGGCTTCTTAAATCAACTGACCTTGAGTCTTTTGATAAGTGTAAATCTTGTGTGTCTGGGAAGATGGCAAGAAAGCTTTTTTCGCATAAAATGGAGAAAGCTACAGATCTGCTTGGACTCATACATTCTGATGTATGTGGCCCTTTTAGAACTGTGTCAAAACAAGGATACAACTATTTCTTAACTTTCACTGACGACTTTAGTCGATATGGTTATGTTTACCTGCTTAAACATAAACATGAAGTCTTTGAAACTTTCAAAGTATTTCAAAGTGAAGTTGAGAATCAACTTGGTAAGACCATAAAGGCTTTACGGTTTGACCGTGGAGGCAAATATAGGAGTCAAGAGTTTATAGATGTGACAAATGGTAATTTTCACGTTGTTAATTAATATTAAAAGGTTATTTATTATTTTTAAGCTGAGCATTTCTATGCGCGTTTGCATGTCTCTGAGTATTTTTGAGCATTTTTGGGAGTTGTCCCGCATACTGCAGTTTACAGTCACTGCAGAAAAATGTTATTTTTGTCAGTAAGCATAAATTATTCTTTTTCTGATAGTTACTGACAAGTTTCGTAATTAACTGAGAGCTTTCTCACATTTTACTGAAAAGCAACCGCACACGCGTACCGACAGCACAGTACATTTGGTAGCAGTCAAATAAATATATTTTTGAGTCAGTAATAATATTTTATTACATTTATGACAAAAACGTGGATAAAAACTTTATTTTACATATACGTGTCCAAAAAGGTCAAACCGGGACTTTACGGTAACGTTTAAGCTCAAACCGACACACGATACACCAACGAGGAGTAAAAATATTTTCCCTCCCCCTCTAATTTGTCCATAACCGGCCCAAGTAATACTCCCCCATTACATGACAAAAATTATACCACTAACTAATATTAATACTTATAAATATCATGCATTACCCTAAATGTTACACAAACAAAAACACTTATCCATTTCACTCTCATCTACATTCCTAGATCATTTTTCTTTCAAAAAACACGGCTCAACATAATTTCCAAGATCCATAAATTTTCTTTGAAGTTCAAGTAAATTGGAGTGTATATTCAAGAGTTTCGGGTTAATTCGAACGTGGTTTGGGTAAATTTGGTGAAGTTTGGGTTGTTCTTGGTTCTTCCTACCTCACGTTAAAACTAAACCATTGTAAGGAATCATCAAAACTTTTCTAATCTTGTTGATTTCATGTTCATTTGAAGTCTAATGATGTTATAAAGTGTTAAATGTGTATATTTTGTTAAAATGAAAAAAAGCTAAGGGCTTGTTATTTAATATATAGTGCTCGACATATATGAAGTTTTTGGCCACATTTGACCTTTAGACCAAACGGAGTAACGAACGTGTTAATTTGATTTTTAGAAACGTGACGATATATATATTGTAAATTAAAAAGGCTAAATGGTTTTGGACTAAAATTTGGACTACTGGGCTCATTGAATGATTTTCGGCCCAATGAGTATGTCGGGTGACAAAAATGAGTTTTGAAATATTTTTCGACCCATTATAAATATATTACTTAACGATATGATATATATATAATTAAAACTAGTTTGGACTTGTTTTGAGACGCGTTAGTCTCATAAAGGGTAATAAATGAAATTTTGACCAAGTCCTTATACATGTGGACTTTTGTTGACTTTTGAAGGTGTATTGACTAAATATTGACTTTGTATCGAAATCTACTATTGATAATTAAAAGTGACAATAACGATATTTATAACGATAAATATACTTATAACGACTAAAATATATTACGAACAAATTTTGCAAATATAGTTAACGAAACGAGTTATTTAAGAAAATTGCAACACATGAAAAATGGAAACATTTGAATAAACGAATGGGTCATGCCCAATTTTTCTAAAATTCCAACACTTCGAGTATTTTTGATAAAAATACTTAACTTTTTTAAATTTTCTAAATACTGAACAATTATTCCAAATTTCTTATAATTAAAATTACATTTATAATATAATATTCCTCCACTAACACTATTATTTTATTAATTTCTCAAAAACCTATTTAATTAATTATAACCTAATTAATTAAATACATAATTATTAAACTTAAACCTAATATATATATATATAACGATGAATACTAGCACGGATGTTCCGTTACACGTATTCCCACCGTACACTTTCACCGTGAGCCACCACCAAGAGTTTCATAAGATAAATCATTTTGAAATATACTTTACCACACAACAAGCAAGAAATACACGAGCACTGGTCATACGTAAACTTTTCAAATAAAGTAAAGACATATAAGACACGAATATTTCGCTAAGACTTACCATACTGATTTAGGTTGCGTGTCGGAGCGTATGCACAATTTTGTTGATTGATTAGCAGATTGCTATTGTTTTAAGGTAAGTTTATAGCCCCATATTTTTATACGATTTGTTTTATAAGCTTGGGGTGAGAAACATGCAAAACTGTTTTCATGGACCTAAAATGGATTTTGTTTTTAAACACACTTGTATGCAAAAACCTAAGTTTAGCTGAATCTCATTGCGCCCACTATCATCAACCTTCAATTCCCTCTGGGAAACCGTGTGATATAAATAGATCTATTGGGGATGACACCCCCGTTCGGTTGGCTCGGCATAGTCAATGCGAACGTATACCATATGCAAATAGTCTGAGTGTCTAGGGATTAACACTCGCGGGCACCTCTTTATTTGCTAATGCCAGTTTGGCATGTTGCTATTCTAGTTCGGTTAGATGAGGCTTAGTGTTTGTATAGCAGGATAGTGTGATATTGCTGAATATTGCTATGGTCCATATGTGTTATTTACTTTAAACCTATGAACTCACCAGCGTTAGCTGACTTTTAGCATTTTTTTCTCAGGAAACTGAGGTGTGTTTACTGAAGGCAGGGCATGGCGATAGTCATAATAATTAATGGAAATGTTTTTATTGTTGCGTTAACTCTGAAATTTGGACCGCTTTGTTAAATGGGCTACATTTTTATTTGAAATGAATTTTATGTAAGACAACATGACTTTGAACATGTATTGTATTTTAAAATGGATTTTCAATCCGTTCTCTATATCTTGTGTTGTAATTATTGATTTAGTAGCACCCAAAGTGTATGCTTCCGCAATATTATGATTTTGAGGGTGTTACAGATTGGTATCAGAGCCAGGTTATAGAGAACTAGGTTTATAAAAACCTTAAACTATAACCGATTTATGAAAAACTTTTCCTTATGACCGCCAGATGCCTGCCAGTTTAGCTTGCTATGATTTGAGCGTTATTTGCTTTATATGATTAAGTGTTATATTATGCTATTTGAGTATTTTACTAAGCATATATGATATAAGTATTTTCTATATACTTGCGCGTGTCGCACCATAATTGTCACAGACCATCTCCCTACGTAACATCATCATTTCACTTCGAGTTGAATACTCGCTACATACCACACGAATTCATTTTCTATTCGACTCCAAGTTTGGACAACCATCTTATTCTTTCGAAACACTTATATTACTATCATAAAGGAACCCACCAACTTATGTGAGCACGACCCTAACCTACCGCCTTATAACATATCTCTTGGAACCATTTACTCTTAGGACACATCCTTGCTATGTCTCATGCTTATTTTCTCATTGTGAAGGACCATGTCACCTGAGTGGCAAGACCTAAATTCCCCAGCCATGGAACAACTCGTAGCCCAACGAGTAGCAGAGACTATTGCTGCCTACGTGTTAGGAATTCACACGGGTTGCGACTTAATGAACCGAGGGGCAGTTCAAGAAGCTGAAAACATTAACGAAAAGAGGAAATGGGATAACAACCTAGGAAACAAAGGGGTTCCACAACCCCTCAAAAAGGCAAAGTTGGCCAAAACTTTCATTGTTGGACCTAGTAACAGAAAGACTTATACTAGAAAGTTACCAATGTGTAGTCGCTGCAAACTACACCACTACGGACCTTGCACCGTGAAGTGCCACAAATGCCAAAAGGTTGGACATATAGCTAGAGATTGTAGGTCTAAAACCGTTGTAGTAGCACAGACAACATCAGGGAAAAATCGGAGAGCTGAGGTAATCTGTTTTGGGTGTGGAAAGAAGGGGCACTACAAGAACGAGTGTCAGGAACCAAAGGACCAAGAAGAAGTGAGCAATCAAAGAAAACTTGGAGCGGGAGAAAACCAGGACTCAGACGTGATGACATAAGAATGACTACCCTATGTAATAGGACCTAAGGCTAGACTCTTTTAAGTTCGTTTCTGTAAGACTTCATTAGTATCTTTCTGTGAACCGCGTCGTATGATACGAATTTGGTGAACTTTTATTATGAGATGTAAGCTTATTTGACTCCGACTATCAACGGTCCTATGCCAATTAGATGTATCAATTGCCGCCCGTTGCACTACTTAATCTTTACTATCATTTAACAAACCACTTTGTCATCATTTTTCAACTGTTTGAACTCGTAATATAAACGAGTTGTCTACCATATTATCTTTTAATGAAATAATAAACTGTATTGCCACAAACACTCGAACTTTTACAAGTATTCCACAGACTATCTCACAGTTATACTACAAATCGTTTTACTACCGGATTACAGAATCAAAGTTTTGACCTCCCTACTTTCTTTGAAACAAGGAACTTTCCTCGTGTTGCCTTACGAACTGTTTTACTAACTTGGATACTATTTTGCCAATAATGAATTATTTTCCCAATACTCCATCAATTGTTTGCAAACCATTTTACAAACTACTCTATTACCGCCCGGAAAATTATTTACTTATGAAAGGTAGTTTATGCTGCAAGCTCGCGAGCAGAAAAACCGATATGTTTTCTTGTAACTAAACTCAGCATTGCATCGTTGGACCCCAATTATACAAATCCTGATCACCTTTGTATAATTCAAGTAGGACAATACTATGCTAGGAATGGTTGCCTTAAATTTTTATGAAAGTCGAATCCTTTATTTCCTTTTTCGAGAAATCAGAAACTCGCATGTGTGAGCACATAAAAGTAGTGCAAGTCATGGGCATCCGTACTAGGAAACACCGTAACCAAATAGGCTTTGACGCCAAGATACCACCTAGAACTAGCCTTACTTCATACCACATCCAAAACCGAAAGGGTAACTTACACTACTAGCCAACATAAGATGACCCCACAGATTAACATCTCCCGGTACACTACCCTTTTCGATTCCGAGACACTTCATCATCTATCAGACAAATCTTACTGAGCCAACAAACTGACTGCTATTAGCAATGAACAACATCTTTCAAGGTCGTATTCTAGACCTGCAAAACTCCCCAACCAACAGCGACCCTAGGTCCACAAAACCTGGAGACTCTCACGTCATCCCCAGTATAGATTGGATGTCGAAATACCACGCCGTAATCACCCACGATGGGAAACTCGTCCGCATACCTTATGCTAATAAGATCCTAGCAATACAAAAAGGACCCCTAGACAGAATTAAGCAATGAGTGCAACAAACCCAGAAATACGAGAAATGGTGGTGGTCAAGGTAACCAGATAGCAGTAGTCAACAATGGAAACCAAGGCCATGGAGGAGGAACCCGTGGAAGAGTTTATGTTGTGGGCAGAAGGGAAGCCCATGATGACCCGAATGTGGTGACGGGTACGTTTCTTTTAAATAATCGTTATGCTTCAGTACTATTCGATACGGGAGCAGATAGAATTTTTGTGTCGACTGCCTTTAGTCCTTTAATTGATATAGCCCCAACCACGTTAGATAATGTTTTCGACGCAGAACTAGCTAACGAGAACCTAGAAAGAGTAGGTACCATTATAAGGGGTTGCACTCTAAATTTATTGAAACACCCATTCAACATTGACCTTATGCCAGTAGAGTTGGGTAGTTTTGACGTCATCATAGGGATGGACTGGCTATCGAAATATCATGCCGTCATCATCCGTGATGAAAAGATCGTCAGAGTACCCTATGGGAATGAAGTTCTGATAATTGAAGGAGATCGGAGTGATCGTGCGCGTTCGTCAAGATTGAGCATCATCTCATGTACGAAGGTGCAGAAGTGCATTGAGAAAGGATACCACCTCTTTCTAGCTCATGTTACTGAGAAAAGGGAAAAGGAGCCCGGAGAGAGAAGATTGGAAGATGTACTAATCGTAAGGTATTTCCCGGAAGTTTTTCCAGAAGACCTGCCTGGACTCCCACTGGCCAGACAAATCAAATTTAAAATCAATTTGGTGCCAGGAGCCGCGCCTGTAGCGCGGGCACCCTATCGGCTAGCACCTACAGAGTTACAGGAGTTGTCTGATCAGTTAACTGAACTGTCCGAAAAAGGTTTTATCAGACCGAGTTCCTCGCCTTGGGGAGCTCCTGTCTTGTTGTTAAGAAGAAGGATGGATCCTTCAGGATGTGTATTGACTATCGGGAGCTGAATAAGCTAACCATTAAGAATAGGTACCCACTCCCGAGAATTGACGATTTATTTGAACAGTTGCAACGTTCATCGGTTTATTCGAAGATAGACCTGAGATCAGGTTATCACCAACTCCGAGTCCGGGAAGAGGATATCCTGAAGACCGCATTCCGAATGCAATATGGTCATTACGAATTCCAAGTTATGCCATTCGGCTTGACTAATGTACCAGCCGTATTCATGGATCTCATGAACCGAGTGTGTAAGCCATATTCGGATAAGTTCGTAATAGTATTCATTGATGATATCCTAATATATTCCAAGAATGAGAAAGAGCATGAGGAACATCTCAAGCTAATTTCGGAATTACTGAAAAAGGAGGAGTTATACGCCAAGTTTTCGAAGTGTGAATTCTGGATATCGACAGTGCAATTTCTGGGTCATGTGATAGATAGCAAGGGCATTCACGTGGATCCCGCCAATATTGAGGCAATAAAGGATTGGGCAACGCCCACAACGCCTACTGAAATACGACAATTTTTAGGACTTGCCGGCTATTACCGAAGGTTTATTGAAGGTTTTTCTAAGATAGCTAAGCCATTGACGAAACTGACACAAAAGAATGTGAAATACGACTGGGGAGATAAAGAGGAGGAAGCTTTTCAACTCCTTAAGGAAAGAGTGTGTAGTGCACCTATTTTGGCTTTACCCGAGGGTAGTGAAGATTTCGTTGTGTATTGTGACGCATCACACAAGGGTTTGGGAGCTGTGCTGATGCAGAGAGAGAAGGTGATAGCATACGCTTCTCGACAGCTAAAAACCCATGAGAAAAACTACACAACCCATGACCTAGAGTTAGGATCAGTCGTGTTTGCATTGAGAATTTGGAGGCACTATCTTTATGGTACTAAGTGCGTGGTGTATACCGACCACAAAAGTCTACAGCACATCTTGAACCAGAAGGAGCTGAACATGAGACAGCGCCGATGGTTGGAATTGCTTAGCAACTATGATTGTGAGATCCGTTACCACCCAGGCAAGGCAAATGTGGTTGCCGACGCCCTCAGGAGAAAAGAGCGGATCAAACCCCTCAAAGTTAGATCGTTAAGGATGACGATCAGTTCGCCGCTTCCAGCGAAAATTCTTGAGGCTCAGGGTGAGGCACTCAAGGGTGAAAACCGACCACGTGAGAAAATTTACGAAATGCCAGAGAGTGAGAATGGTGATGCGTAGTTTTGCAACCTTACAACAGGTTTTACCTCTCGAGGGATCTCAAGAGGCTTACAACCCCACCAGGCAGTGTACCTGACCGATGTAGTATAGTGTAGTGGTAAGTACGGGGGATTGATCGTTCTCCACAGGGAATAGTGTTCGTTAGGTATGAAAGACTACTCTAATAGGTCTAAGGGTTGAGGAAGATTCTTTTTTATGTTTTTATATTTTTTTATGAAAGCAAGTAAAATCTCGGGTTTGAAAGAGTGGGCGGAATTAGTTGCTAGTCAACTAACCCAAATTACTACGAATGCAAATAAAATAAATAACTGAAAATAAAAAGTTGGTGAAAACTTAAGTGTAGAGAAATGTGTTTACTTAGATTTCCTTACTCCCTAACTATCTTTTACCGGTTGATTAGTGTGTATTAGTCGCGTGGATGACGGGTGTATTCCTTAATACCAATCGTGGGGTGGCGTACGTACTTCCCCAACTCTACAAGCTCCTACTTCACTCCTATGTCGAGCCGGCTAGGAAGCTCCTAACATGGGATCACTAGAATTCGCTTGTGCATTAAATACAACCATAAAAACCTTTAGTACGCATTTGGTTCATGTTTCTTAAGACGTTCAAGCAAGTTACCGAATAGGAAGTTAGCCAGTTTTCTTAAGCCTAACATAGATAAACAATCATCCAATACAACTAATAACACACTAATAACCAATAATCAATAGCTAGGTTTCATTAGATCTAAGCAAACACAAGATAAATCTAGCATAACATGTTAAACAAAAGACAAGAACAAGATAAAATCAAACAACACATAGACATATTGAATGATTAATTGATAACTTATCTTTCAATGTAACATGGAAGATCTCAAGGCAAAAAGCCTTGAAAAAGATGCTAAAATCGTCTTAGGGTTTTCTCCCAAAAATTCCACACAAAGTTCCACACTTATGACAAAGAATTGCAAAACTATATATAGATTTTTACATCTGACGGCGTCACGTTATGGAGTGTGACGCCGTTACCTCGCCGCTTTTAGGGTTCTCGGGTGACCTTCTTGACGCCGTCCCTCTTTAGCTCTCCAAAATCCGTTCTGGCTTATCAAGGCTTGACGCCGTCAGACCTTGAACGTGACGCCGTCCCTCTTTGAATTAAGCCGTGATGCCCTTGATCAGGTTAAAGCGTGACGCCGTCAGAATTCACATGCAATTTTCACTGGCTTATCATGAGTAAATTTCACATCCACCTTTTCTTGCCAAGCCATGACGCCGTCTGGAGTAAATCCTGACGCCGTCAAAGGTAACTTTTAGCCGATTTTTGAGACTTTGTCGTTTTCTTCACTTTTATGCTCCAAAAACGTCCAAAATGCCTCATTTTCCAGATTTCTCCTCAAAAGTACCTAAAATGACAAAAGGAACGATTTAGGGCAATATTTGATCAAATAAATACGATTTAGGGCTTAAATGACCCCTTAAAAGCGGTACACTTTTCGCTTCATCAAATGGCTTCGTAAAAATTCTTGAGGCTCAGGGTGATCCGATGGAGTTTTGTGTTATAAGGATAGGTGTTGGATCCCGCTACATGGAGAAATTTGTGATTTGATTATGCGCGAATCCCACAAATCTAAGTATACCTTTTCAAATCTAAGTACATCTTGTTACTGGGCTAAAACTTGTGGTCTAGGTTAATCTCATGACAGTTCTTGTTTGATCAGTTGTGGGGTTAAGTTAGATTTCAGTTGAGGCTCAGCTTAAACTACCGAAAAGATATATAGATCTGAAGAAGTTGTATTGGTGGCCAAACATGAAGGCCAATATAGCTGAGTATGTCAGTAAGTGTTTAACGTGCTCGAAGGTCAAGGCTGAACATCAGAGACCATCCGGTCTGCTTGTTCAACCTGAAATCCCAGAATGGAAATGGGAGCGTATCACTATGGATTTTATCACCAAGCTGCCTAAGACGTCGAGCGGTTACGACACGATCTGGGTGATCATTGACCGTCTCACTAAATGAGCTCATTTCCTTCCTCTAAAGGAGAATGATAGCATAGATAATGAAGCGAAAAGTGTACCGCTTTTCGGGGGTCATTTAAGCCATAAATCGTATTTATTTGATCAAATATTGCCCTAAATCGTTCCTTTTGTCATTTTAGGTACTTTGGAGAAGAAATCTGGAAAAGGAAGCATTTTGGACGTTTTTGGAGCATAAAAGTGAAGAAAACGACAAAGTCTCAAAATCTGCTGGAATAGTACCTGTGACGGCGTCAAGCCCAAGCCTGACGGCGTCAACCCTTGACGCGCCAGAGAGGATTTTGGAGGATTAAAAGGGGACGGCGTTAAGAAGGCCATCAAGAAACCCTAACCGCGGCGAGGTGACGGCGTCAGCTCTATAACGTGACGCCGTCAGATCTGATTTCCTATATATATTTTCATAATTTTTAGTCATTAGGTGCAACTTTGTGAGGAGAAACCCTAAGACGATTTTTCTGCCATTTTTAAGGGTTTTATACCCTTGGATCTCCCATGTTCAATTGAAGATAAGTAATCAATTAATCATTCAATATGTCTCTGTGTTGTTTGATTATATCTTGTTCTTGTCTTTTATTTAACATGCTAGGCTAGATTTATCTTGTGTTTGCTTAGATCTAATGAAATCTAACTATTGATTATTAGTTGTTGATGTGTTATTAATTGTATTGGATGATTGTTTATCGATGTTAGGCTTAAGAAAACTGGCTAACCTCCTATACGGTAACTTGCTTGAACGTCTTAAGAAACATGAACCAATGCGTACTAAGGTTATTATGGTTGTATTTAATGCATGAGCGAATTCTATTGATCCCATGTTAGGAGCTTCTTAGCCGGCTCGACATAGGAGTGAAGTAGGAGCTTGTAGAGTTGGGGAAGTACGTACGCCACCCCACGATTGGTATTAAGGAATACACCCGTCATCCACGCAATTAATACACACTAATCAACCGGTAAAAGATAGTTAGGGAGTAAGGAAATCTAAGTAAACACATTTCTTTCCATATAAGTTCCACAACCTTTTTATTTTCAGTCATTTTATTTTATTTGTAATTGTAGTTATTTGGGTTAGTTGACTAGCAACTAATTTCGCCCACTCCTTCAAACCCGAGATTTTACTTGCTTTCATAAAAATATAAAAAATACAAAAAGAATCTTCCCTCACCCTTAGACCTATTAGAGTAGTTTTTCAATCCTAACGACACTATTCCCCTAGAGAACGATCAATCCCCCGGTACTTGCCACTTCACTATACTACATCGGTCAGGTACACTGCCTGGTGGGGATTGCAAGCTTCTCGAGATCCCTCGAGAGGTAAAACCTGTTGTAAGGTCGCAAAACCACGCATCAAGTTTTTGGCGCCGCTGCCGGGGAATAGTTATTGTTTAGGTTGAAAATTTCTTTTTATTAGGTCTACTCATTAGATTCCTATCTTAGTGAGATTTTTATTTTCTTTTTATTAGCTTTCTTGTAGTCTATCTTTTTCTTTGTGCCCTTTGTTTGTAAAACCATTTTCATTTGTCACTATGGCGGATGAAACTCCATTTAGATCATTGACAATAGAGGAACAACTATATTTCACTAATAGATTTGCTTCCTATCATTCCAATGAATTTTTGTGTGCTCTTAGTGATTTCCAAGAGGAGTTGGGGGTAAAGTTAGATGGGTTTAATGAATTCTATGCATGTGTGATTTCTATTAGACGATCATTATCAGGATCAATTCCTTTTAGTAAGACCCTTTGGATGAATTTTGAGGAAAGCTTCCTAACCATGACCCATAAGTGGAACGAATTAGTGGATTTGTATGAGCAAAAAGACCTAGTTTCTAAGAACATGGACTTAGAGTCAAACCAAGATTCTGAGACGGTTAGAGTTGAGCCACCTAGCTGCATGTCATGGTTAGGCACTACCATAATACAGGGTGAACACTTAGGTGATCTTGATGTGATGGAGGATCTAGCCGAGCATGATCACATTGATCAAAAAGACCTAGGTTTTATGATCGATGACGATGAATCTCAAGAAACACATGATGAATCTTTTAGGCAATTTGAATATAGCAGTCAGAATATTGAGGATGATCCTTATGATTCGGACATAGAAGTTGAGATGCCTAGAGAAGCACTTGAGATACTTGGGAAAATGTTAGGGTTAGATCCTACTAAAACACATGATGAGGATTTAGGTGATCTTGACACAAGGAATGATGAGGTTAGTAACATAAGCCCGCTAAGTACCTCACAAGTCCTACCATCATTTGAGGCACCCACACCGCCCGTGACTTACCCGGAAGAAGTTGAAGAGACTTTAGGAATCCCGATGGAGGTAGAACCCTTGGACCAAGCACAACTAGAGGATATAGGTTTGAACACTTTTAGTGATGACCTTACTCTTAGTTCTAGGGAATTTCCTAATGTTGATGAGCCGGAACCTCAACCTTTACACAACTTTTCATCCTTAGATTTACATCTAGGAGACAAAAGAGGAACCGACCCACCCATCAACCAATATTATCCGGGTAATTTTAGGATGAAGGAAGCCATTCACTCACCCCCTTCACCTCACGTGGCATATTTCCACCCTAAGGGTGTGTATCGCTACTTCCACCCGCACTTAATCCTAAGTGTAGGGAAAACCTCCCCTATTTCCGTTAAATAAGGGTAGAGTCAGGCTCGTGACTCGAACAAAAACAAGCGCTTCTTGGGAGGCAACCCAAGCTTTATTTGTTTGTTTGTTTGTTTGATTTTATTTGTTTCCGTATGCAAGTTTAATTGTTATTGTTTGTGCTCATGTTTCAAAGTAAATTGTGAAAATGCTTTATTTTGTTTTTAACTTCGTCTTAACTACATATAAAGGTATTTTGCAAAAGGTAAGTGTAAGGGAATCCAAATTTGTTTACAAGAACAAGATTGAACATGAATCACAACAATATTAAATGAGCATGCATACTAGTAATTGTTAGAGTCAAATGCTTGTATCGAGTCATAATGAATATTTTGCAGGATTTCCAGGAAGTGAGGCATAAGTTTTTCCAGGAATTTTCCGGAAACTAACCATAAAATTTCTGCAGGTCACTTCTGACGGCGTCAAGGTTAACACCTGACGGCGTCAAGGGTAAAATTCTGGAAATTTTGCAAGTTTTGTTTTTCTACCGGAGTCATAAAGTTTTTGTTAAATCTTTAGTTTTATAAACTCCAGGAAATCTGCAAATATTCATTCTACAAGCATTATATCTTTAATCGTTTTGTTTTTATTTATAAGTCTGGAATTACATCTAGTTGTGAGTTTTCTTTGTTCAGGTTGATGCTTTGGGTTTTTTGTGTTTGTTTTCTCAGGTTTAACAGGTTATATTGGACAAGAAGATGATTTATATTTCGGAAGGGAAGCTTTCAACGTTCATTTTCTTGGAGGAGGATTTAACCATGTTACCGGATTATCTACAGCGAGCGAATCAGGGGAGTATTTGATTTCATTCTTTTACCTTATTTACTTTTACATCTTGTTATTTGAACATTGGGGACAATGTTCATCTTAAGTGTAAGGGGGGGGGGGTAAAGTACGATACTTTAGAGAATGCTATTACGCTTGATTTTTCGTTTGTTTAATGGTAGATGTGTAATAAAACTGAGAGAAATACCTGTTAAGGCAATTTTAGTGCCAAATTTAAATTTTTTTACAACATATAGGAGTGAAACTTTGGTCTTAATGAGCGTCTCATGGATAGGAGTTATATGACTAGCACAAAACCGTACCACTAAAAAATTTTCCACCCCCAAATATGTGAGGTTCGCCCCTAGAATTGGTAGGAAAAGCATTTATGCTATGATGTGTGTACCGGTAGCACTTAGATTTTAGAACTTGCGTAAGGACCATTCCGAGGCCATAAGTGAGACTACATTCGTGTAGTCAGATTTACTACATGATAAGAGGCATTAGGATTAACCCATTGTTTTACACCTGTGTTTTTGTTATAATTACATTGGCTACATTGGTCAAGTAATTCTCCCACACCCTTTGCGTTGTACTCATTTTTAGTACACGATACCCCTAGTACACCCCTCAGAGCCTATCTTTTCGTTTCTAACTTTAAGCATTTTACTTAAAGTAAGAATTTGTTTACACCCCACTTAAATTTACACCCAAATCGCCTTAGCCTACCTTGTATGCACTCATTTTTAGTGCATTATTGTGACAACATTTGTTTAAACCCTTAGTTAATTATCTAATTGATTACATGGTCGCTAAGTCGAGTCATATCCTTGTACATATTATTTTGGGACGATTGGGACTCATGGGTAAAGTACTAGTGTGATGGAGTAATGGGGAAGAACAACATTATTACCCCCATATGTGTTAAATATTTTAAAAGTACTCCAAGTGTTTCAATTATCTTAATTCGAGTCGATAGAATAGTAATTGTAAAGTTATGTAAAAGTTCAAGTGTAAGGGGAGAACCGAGGCCCCTACGATGTATTATTTTGGATGGTAGGGCAAGAGTGTATGCAAAAAAAAAAAAAAAAAAAAAGAAAAGAAAAAAAAAAAAAAAAAAAAAAAAAAAAAAAAAAAAAAGGAACTACCATCCCGTTTCATTTTAGGTTTATTTTATCTTTTTGTTATTTTTTTTCATTAGCTTAAGTCGAGTCTAGTCTTGGCTTAGCAACGCCATATTGTACATGTAATTAATCAAGATCTTTAACTCGCCACCAGTAAAATATCCTTTGTCCAACAAAACCGTGTTTATCATATCCCTACACCTAACGTTATAACCCGTTTAAAAGCCCTCTTTGATAGTTTATCTTAGGTGCTTACGCCTAGTGGAGGAGGTTTTTGATCCTTTCCCAAGCCTATGGTAATCTATTTGCTATGACAGGTAGTGAGAGATATTATCCATTTTCATTTATGAGATATACTTTTATGACACCTGAGAGATGTGAGTATCTAAACACTACTTGTGAGGTGCTAGTTTGTAATCTCCGTTCTTATTATGATTAAAATGGGACGACTATTTGTTGTAATTACTTATATATTAGCGTAAAATGACCCCTAACTTGTATTTTGATTAGAATAAAAGCGCATTTGCTTGAGGACAAGCAAATCTCAAGTGTAAGGGTATTTGATGAAGCGAAAAGTGTACTGCTTTTCGGGGGTCATTTAAGCCCTAAATCGTATTTATTTGATCAAATATTGCCCTAAATCATTCCTTTTGTCATTTTAGGTACTTTGGAGGAGAAAATTGGAAAAGGAAGCATTTTGGACGTTTTTGGAGCATAAAAGTGAAGAAAACGACAAAGTCTCAAAATCTGCTGGAATAGTACCTGTGACGGCGTCAAGCCCAAGCCTGACAGCGTCAACCCTTGACGTGCTAGAGAGGATTTTGGAGGATTAAAAGGGGACGGCGTCAAGAAGGCCATCAAGAAACCCTAACCGCGGTGAGGTGACGGCGTCAGCTCTATAACGTAACGCCGTCAGATCTGATTTCCTATATATATTTTCATAATTTTTAGTCATTAGGGTGCAACTTTGTGAGGAGAAACCCTAAGACGATTTTTCTGCCATTTTTAAGGGTTTTATACCCTTGGATCTCCCATGTTCAATTGAAGATAAGTAATCAATTAATCATTCAATATGTCTATGTGTTGTTTGATTATATCATATTCTTGTCTTTTATTTAACATGCTAGGCTAGATTTATCCTGTGTTTGCTTAGATCTAATGAAACCTAACTATTGATTATTGGTTGTTGATGTGTTATTAATTGTATTGGATGATTGTTTATCGATGTTAGGCTTAAGAAAACTGGCTAACCTCCTATACGGTAACTTGCTTGAACGTCTTAAGAAACATGAACCAATGCGTACTAAGGTTATTATGGTTGTATTTAATGCATGAGCGAATTCTAGTGATCCCATGTTAGGAGCTTCTTAGCCGGCTCGACATAGGAGTGAAGTAGGAGCTTGTAGAGTTGGGGAAGTACGTACGCCACCCCATGATTGGTATTAAGGAATACACCCGTCATCCACGCAATTAATACACACTAATCAACCGGTAAAAGATAGTTAGGGAGTAAGGAAATCTAAGTAAACATATTTCTCTCCATATAAGTTCCACAACCTTTTTATTTTCAGTCATTTTATTTTATTTGTAATTGTAGTTATTTGGGTTAGTTGACTAGCAACTAATTCCGCCCACTCCTTCAAACCCGAGATTTTACTTGCTTTCATAAAAATATAAAAAAAATACAAAAAGAATCTTCCCTCACCCTTAGACCTATTAGAGTAGTTTTTCAATCCTAACGACACTATTCCCCTAGAGAACGATCAATCCCCCGGTACTTGCCACTTCACTATACTACATTGGTCAGGTACACTGCCTGGTGGGGATTGCAAGCTTCTCGAGATCCCTCGAGAGGTAAAACCTGTTGTAAGGTCGCAAAACCACGCATCAATAGTCAAACTCGCGCGACTGTATGTGAAGGAAATTGTTGCAAGGCATGGTGTGCCTGTTTCTATAATCTCTGATCGAGACAGTCGATTCACGTCTAACTTCTGGAGGTTGCTTCAGGACGCATTAGGAACCGACCTTGACATGAGTACAGCTTATCTTCCTCAGACTGATGGTCAGAGTGAGAGGACCATTCAGACATTAGAGGACATGTTGAGAGCCTGTGTGATTGACTTCGGGAACGGCTGGGATAGGCATTTGCCTTTTTCCGAGTTTTCCTATAGCAACAACTATCACACCAGCATTAAGGCTGCACCGTATGAGGCACTTTATGGTCGTAAGTGTAGATCGCCAATTTGTTGGGCTGAGGTCGGAGAAAGCCAACTTACCGGACCAGACCTAGTCCACGAGACTACTGAGAAGATCGTGTAGATCAAGAGCCGAATGCAAGCGGCTCGTGATCGTCAAAAGTGTTATGTCGACAAGAGGCGAAAACCCCTTGAGTTCCAAGTGGGTGACAAAGTGATGTTAAAGGTCTCGCCATGGAAAGGCGTGATAAGATTCGGTAAGTGTGGTAAGCTGAACCCTCGCTATATTGGACCTTTCGAAATTCTTGCCAGGATCGGGCCGGTAGCCTATCGACTCGAACTGCCATCTGAGCTCAGCGCTGTGCATGACGTTTTTCATGTCAGCAACTTGAAAAAAAGTGCTTATCTGATGATAACGCCGTCATTCCTTTGGATGAGTTCAGCTTGACGAGAAACTAAATTTCATCGAGGAGCCGATTGAAATCATGAACCGGGAAGTTAAACAGCTAAAGCAGAGTCGTATTCCAATTGTGAAGGTCCGTTGGGACTCTCACAGAGGCCCCGAGTACACCTGGGAGCGAGAGGATAAAATCAAGCGAAAATATCCTCATCTCTTTTCGAACCCAACGAGTAACGTAAATTGAAATCCGGGTCGGATTTCCTGATTAGCTGGGGAGACTGTGATGAATGGTAATTTTCACATTGTTAATTAATATTAAATGGTTATTTATTATTTTTAAGCTGAGCATTTCTATGCGCGTTTGCATGTCTCTGAGTATTTTTGAGCATTTTTGGGAGCTGTCCCGCATACTGTAGTTTAAAATCACTGCAAAAAAAGGTTATTTTTGTCAGTAAGCATAAATTATTCTATTTCTGATAGTTACTGACAAGTTTCGTAATTAACTGAGAGCTTTCTCACATTTTACTGAAAAGCAACCGCACACGCGTACCGACAGCACAGTATATATGGTAGCAATCAAATAAATATATTTTTAAGTTAGTAATAATATTTTATTACATTTCTGACAAAAACGTGGATAAAAACTTTATTTTACGTATACGTGTCCAAAAAGTCAAACCGGGACTTTTCGGTAACGTTTAAGCTCAAACGGACACACGATACACCAACGAGGAGTAAAAATATTTTCGCTCCCCCTCTAATTTGTCCAAAACCGGCCCAAGTACTACTCCCCCATTACATGACAAAAATTATATCACTAACTAATATTAATACTTATAAATATCATGCATTACCCTAAATGTAACACAAACAAAAACACTTATCCATTTCACTCTCATCTACATTCCTAGATCATTTTTCTTTCAAAATACACGGCTCAACATAATTTCCAAGATCCATAAATTTTCTTTGAAGTTCAAGTAAATTAGAGTGTATATTCAAGAGTTTCGGGTTAATTCGAACGTGGTTTGGGTAAATTTGGTGAAGTTTGGGTTGTTCTTGGTTCCTCCTACCTCACGTTAAAACTAAACCATTGTAAGGAATCATCAAAACTTTTCTAATCTTGTTGATTTCATGTTCATTTGATGTCTAATGATGTTATAAAGTGTTAAATGTGTATATTTTGTTAAAATGAAAAAAAAAGAAGCTAAGGGCTTGTTATTTAGTATATAGTGCTCGACATATATGAAGTTTTTGTACAAATTAGAGTATTACTTACTTGTGTGGTAAATCTTGTTGAATTTGGTACTAGTTTGATGATACAAATATGATTAATGTTAATTACGCGAGATTAAGGCAATATATACACTTATATGGCTATGTATATGGATCGGCCAAAATAAAATTACAAAACTATTGGGGTTTTGAAAAACATAAAATTTTGGCTCAAGTGGTGAAATGGTGGAATTAATGCTTAAAAGTGTATTTTGAATAGCTTATTGAATAAGCCATAACTAATTGTGTTTAGCTTATAAAAATATAAAAATGGGTCGTATGGTGTTATATGGGTCGAACCCATTTAATTTTGGTCATGTTTGACTTTTTGACTAAATAGCTTAATTATAAGTGCTTAATAGATATAATTAAAATTCGTTACGTAATTAATATTACTAATTATCAATAATGGGCTAAATATATATTTTGGGTTTAATGATGGTGTGTGGACTGTTGGGCCGAGCCCAACAAGAAATTGGCAACATTTGACCTTTTGACCAAACGGAGTAGCGAACGTGTTAATTTGATTTTTAGAAACTTGACGATATATATATTGTAAATTAAAAAGGCTAAATGGTTTTGGACTAAAATTTGGACTATTGGGCTCATTGAATGATTTTCGCCCCAATAAGTATGTCGGTGACAAAAATGAGTTTTGAAATATTTTTCGACCCATTATAAATATATTACTTAACGATACGATATATATATAATTAAAACTAGTTTGGACGTGTTTTGAGACGCGTTAGTCTCATAAAGGGTAATAAATGAAATTTTGACCAAGTCCTTATAAATGTGGACTTTAGTTGACTTTTGAAGGTGTATTGACTAAATTTTGACTTTGTATCGAAATCTATTATTGTTAATTAAAAGTGACAATAACGATATTTATAACGATAAATAAACTTATAACGACTAAAATATATTACGAACAAATTTTGCAAATATAGTTAACGAAACGAGTTATTTGAGGAAATTGCAACACATGAGAAAATGAAAACGTTTGAATAAACGAATGGGTCATGCCCAATTTTTCTAAAATTCTAACACTTAGAGTATTTTTAATAAAAATACTTAACTTGTTTAAATTTTCTAAATACTTAACAATTATTCCAAATTTCTTATAATTAAAATTATATTTATAATATAATATTCCTCCACTAACACTGTTATTTTATTAATTTCTCAAAAACCTATTTAATTAATTATAACCTAATTAATTAAATACATAATTATTAAACTTAACCTAATATATATATATATATATATATATATATATATATATATATATATATATATATATATATATATATATATATATATATATATATATATATATATATATATTACTACAAAATTTAACGATGAATCGGATGTTCCGTTACACGTATTCCCACCGTACACTTTCACCGTGAGCCACCACCAAGAGTTTCATAAGATAAATCATTTTGAAATATACTTTATCACACAGCAAGCAGGAAATACACTAGCACTGGTCACATGTAAACTTTTCAAATAAAGTAAAGACATATAAGACACGAATATTTCGCTAAGACTTACCATACTGATTTAGGTTGCGTGTCAGAGCGGTTGCACTTTTTTGTTGATTGATTAGCAGATTGCTGTTGTTTTAAGGTGAGTTTATAGCCCCATATTTTTATACGATTTGTTTTATAAGCTTGAGGTGAGAAACATGCAAAACTGTTTTCATGGACCAAAAATGGATTTTGTTTTTAAACACACTTGTATGCAGAAACCTATGTTTAGCTGAATCACATTGCGCCCACTCTCATCAACCGTCAATTCCCTCTGGGAAACCGTGTGATATAAATATATCTATTGGGGATTACACCCCCGTTCGGTTGGCTCGGCATTGTCAATGCGAACATATTCCGTATGCAAATAGTCTGAGTGTCTGGGGATTAACACTCGCGGGCACCTCTTTATTTGCTAATGCCAGTTTGGCATGCTACTATGTCTAGTTCGGTTAGATGAGGCTTAGTGTGTGCATAGCAGGATAGTGTGTTATTGCTAAATATTGCTATGGTCCATATGTGTTATTTACTTTAAACCTATGAACTCACCAGCGTTAGCCGACTTTTAGCATGTTTTTCTCAGGAAACTGAGGTGTGTTTACTGAAGGCAGGGCATGGCGATAGTCGTAATAATCAATGGAAATGTTTTTATTGTTGTGTTAACTCTGAAATTTGGACCGCTTTGTTAAATGGGCTACATTTTTATTTGAAATGAATTTTATGTAAGACAACATGACTTTGAACATGTAATGTATTTTAAAACAGATTTTCAATCCGTTCTCTATATCTTGTGTTGTGATTATTGATTTAGTAGCACCCAAAGTGTATGCTTCCGCAATATTATGATTTTGGGGGTGTTACAATAGATCATCTTAAGAAGTGTGGGATTGTCTCACAGCTCTCTTCTCCACGTACACCACAATATAATGGTGTATCTGAGAGAAGAAATCGAACCCTACTTGAGATGGTAAGATCTATGATGAAACAAACAACTCTACCAATTTCCTTTTGGGATTATGCTCTTGAATCTGTTGCACACATTCTCAATATGGTTCCATCAAAGAAGGTTGAAAAGACACCATATGAACTATGGCATGGGAAACTCCCTAATCTGTCTTACTTAAAGGTCTGGGGTTGTGAGGCATTCGTGAAACGTCATACGCCTGACAAACTTGAGCCAAGATCTATTAAGTGTATCTTTGTGGGATACCCAAAGGAAACAATGGGTTACTACTTCTGCTACCCACCTGAGCATAAAGTATTTGTTGCTCGTTTTGCTGACTTTTTTGAGAATCGTCTCATCTCACAAGAAGCAAGTGGGAGGATCGTAGAACTTGATGAAATTCATGAAGATACTCACCCTTCTGAAAATACTAGCCAACTTCCTGAGATGGTTGAACATGAAAGTGTTGAACCAGAAGGTGAAGTTATTCTTGTTCGTAGGTCCTCAAGGACAATACGTGCACCTGAACGTATGTGTTTGTACATTGATTCAGAGGAGCATGAGTTAGGGGATCTCAATGAGCCCGCTAACTATAAAGCTACATTAGCAGATTCTGAATCAGAAAAATGGCTTAATGCTATGAACGAGGAAATGAAATCCATGAATGACAATGAAGTCTGGATTGAAGTTGACCTCCCTCCTAACGCTAAAACCTTTGGTAGCAAGTGGCTCTTCAAAAAGAAGACTGACATGGATGGAAAGGTATACACCTATAAAGCTCGTCTTGTGGCAAAAGGTTATACTCAAACCTACGGTGTAAATTATGAGGAAACCTTCTCGCCTGTCGCAGACATAAAAGCTATTAGGATTCTTTTAGCCATAGCAGCGTACTATGATTATGAGATTTGGCAGATGGATGTCAAAACTGCCTTCTTCAATGGTCACTTAACCGAAGAGGTTTACATGGACCAACCTGAAGGATTTATCAATCCACAATATCCTAACCGTGTATGCAAGCTACAACGATCCATTTATGGATTTAAGCAAGCATCTAAGCAATGGAATAAAAGGTTTGATGAGGAAATCAAGAAGTATGGTTTCACTCAAAACCTTGATGAGCCATGTGTATATCATAAGGCGAGTGGGAGTAATGTAGCATTCCTAATCTTATATGTTGATGACATATTGATCATGGGAAACAACATTCCAATGTTACAAGCTATTAAAGCCTATCTTGGAAATTGTTTTTCTATGATGGATTTAGGTGAAGCTGCACATATTCTAGGAATCAAGATCTAAAGAGATAGATCTAAGCGGTTGATTGGACTTTGTCAAAGTGCATACATTGAGAAAATCTTGAAAAGATTTAATATGGCGAATTCCAAGCGTGGAACTACCCCAATGCAAGTAAAACTTGAGTTGAGAAAATCTCAAGGACCCTCAACACCTGCAGAGGTGGAACGCATGAAGAGGATTCCTTATGCCTCGGCTGTAGGATCCATCATGTATGCGGTGAGGTGCACTAGACCTGATGTTGCGTTCGCTCAGAACTTAACAAGTCGATCTCAAGTTGATCCAGGTGAGAATCACTGGTGTGCTGTGAAGAACATACTGAAGTATCTCAGATATACTAAAGATATGTTTCTTGTTTACGGTGGAGACCCTAACAGAGAGCTCAGAGTTACTTGTTATACTGATGCTGGGTGGCAGACCGACAAGGATGACACCAAGTCGCAAACCGGATACATTTTTGTTCTAAACGGAGGCACTGTAGTCTGGAAGAGTGCCAAGCAAAGTATTACAGCGATGTCTTCTACAGAAGCTGAATACACTGCTGCTTCAGAAGCTTCAATAGAACCTATTTAGATAAGGAAGTTTATTGATGAGCTTGGAGTAGTCCCCACCAATAAAGAACCTATGAAAATGCTATGTAACAACACTGGAGCATTAACTATCGCCAACGAGCCTGGAGCTCAGAAAGGCACCAAGCATTACAAAAGGAAGGTTCACTATCTCCGTGAGGTTATCACAGATAATGAAGTAGTACTTAACAAAGTTCACACAGATGACAACTTAGCTGATCCGTTTAATAAGGCGTTGCCTTTGAACAAGCACGTTGAGTATGCTAGTGGTATTGGACTTCGTTTATTTAGTAGTCTCATGTAAATCTGTTTTGATTTTAGTATTTGGATAATGGGATATGTAAAACATTTATTATTTTGATGATTAATATACGTGGTACTTGAGTTATTCATTCATATATTAATTGTGTCCTATATTTGCATGTTTAATCCATAAGTAATTTATTACTTTAAATTGTCCATTTTCGATCAATGATATGGGAGTATTGTTGAATTAAGGCAAATGTGAGAGATTGGTTATATTCTTTGAATACTAAGGATGTGTCCGCCAAACTCACATGTTAACCACGTGCTATGGATATTGGACATCCCCAAACCTACGAGTCATCACTTTATGGATCGGTGTCATTAAGTGATATCTCGCAAATGGTCATTTTATTTGTCCTCTGACTTGAGATACAAGCAGGTCTTGCATGTGTGGATCTTTCTTCATGACTATAGCCGAACGCTATCCTAAACAAGGTGGTTGTAAAGGCTATTCTCAGAAGTTGGTTGAAGCACATGAATGACACGTGTAGTCAAAATAGAATTTGTTCCTCCACTTGTCTTCTGGAGTATGATACTACTGGGCCCCTCGCTGAATTAATCAGATGTTTGCATGGCCATGCCCAAAGTGTAAATCAAGATGATAGTTGTTTTACGTTTGGTAATCTTGATTAATTTCTAAAACGAGAAACAGAATAGTTGAACAATATGGAATGACTTTGATCCATATCCATAGTTCAACAAGTACCTGAAACAGAAAGGATAATTTAAAATTGTAAACCATTAACCTAGTTTTTTTTTTTTTTTTTTTTTTTTTTTTTTTTTTTTTTGAAACCACACGCAGGTATTTCTAGGAGCAATGCGGTGTTGCTAGATACTTACCAAGTAAGGGAGTTGGCTTTGTTTCTTCTTTACGACTAGCATTCATGTTTAGTTTGTAAGCTCGTGGGTTAAGCACTAGCATCCTAACGCTCTCGTTAGACGTGTAGTGTGAGTTTTCAATAGAGTTCAACTCACTATAGTTGATTAGGGTTTCGTGGTGATACGGGATCCATTGAAGTATTCGTGATTAAGATCAAGACTTGGTGGTTATCTATTTTTCAATAGATTCGAGGTTAATATTTATTATGTGTTTTAATTCATAACATTAAATATAGATCTATCCGCTGCGTACTCGTGGTATTGATGGTTTAAGCAATATGAATTCCCTACACCAAACTGCACATGAAGATGGTTATTGACTTTGAATCATCAATTAGCCAGACATCATAATCTCGTAGTCATTTGCACAATCATAATATCTCAGAAATATATACCATTTTATTACTCTCCATACCTCGACTCAGTTTTATGATTGTTGGAATTATAATATCATGGCAAGCATATAAATAACACATAAACATCAAGAACGCATTGCGGAAGCATAGGATCATAATACTTGTAATATAATTAACCGAACATAAAAGTGATGCATACCTTTTAGCAATTCCAATAAAATAAAACCAAGAACCAATTAAACCCTAACTTTAGGGTATGTATATGTCGACCTAATGAAAAAGTTGACCCATGTAATCGTCTAACAATAGTGTGTTATTACTTCGTTCTTATGCATACGTATTACTAACGATTCAATGAGAAAAGCTAGGTTCTTGATCACAAACAGACCAAACAATTATATTGTGTATGTTGGATCAAATTCCCAAAGGATTTTGGGAGGGGTTCGATCAGCCAAGACACAAGGAGAGGAGAGAAGAGAGAAATTAGGTTTTCAAGGAATCAAGATTAACAAATAATGAACCTAAGGCCATGTATTTATAGTTAATATATCTTGGAGACCAAGTTAGGGTGGGATTGGGTATCCCAAACCCATAACTGGTCAAACACCTTCAAAAAGGAAGGTCCCGGATCTTTCTTGCCTTCTAATTTTATCTCTAGTCCCTTAACTTAATATTTAACGACCGTTAACTAAACCCTGTTAAATACTAATGTCCGCTAAGTGTTTATTGTGAAATTAATAATTAAATATAACATTTTATATTAATTATTAAATATTGAATCTCATACGTAACGTGTACAATCCCGAAGTCTCGTGTTCAAATCCGGTCATACGTATATTAATTTATATCCATAAACTTACAACTCTCACTTGGATATATCTTAATATAGTAATGACATTGGTTAGTCTAGCGTAACATGCCAATGCCCCCAGAACGAACCGACTGTGGTTTCCTGAAAAACTTTTTAACGATTCATCATTATACTTATCCTTTTGTTACTAATACCATGTTAATATGGATATGGATCTTAGTCATTCCATAATTAACCATTATGTTTCTTGTTATAACTGATTGAGCAAGATTACAAAATCATCTTAACGTATTCCAGATAGATCTTGGGTACGGCCGTACAAACATCTTTTCAACCCTACGAGGGGCCCAGTAGTATTAAAATTCCAAACAAATTTGAAAGAAAAAATTCTTTCTTTACTACAAGCAAAACCCATGAATTTTGCAACACTTCTGAAAATAGCCCTTATGACCACCTGTTACAGATAACGTTAGACTATTTCACAAAAATGTACTACATTCATGACAGTTATTTGGTATCTCAAGTCTGAGGATAAATATTCATGATTTACTTAATGACATAGATCCATAAGTACAATCATGCGGTTGAGATCTGTCCTATATTCAATTCATTGAATATCATGTGAATTTGGCATGTCTACGCATCAATATACACTCAAGTATATTCTATCAAAACTCAGATTTGTCTTAATTTAATGATATTCCCATATCATTAATTGACAAAGGACTATTTAGAATAACTAAACTATTCATAGATTAAACATGCAAATATAGGATACAATATTAAAATGAGAGATCAACATAACTAATATTTTATTTCATTAAATAATAATTGTCAAATACATCCTTTATCCAAATACTAATCACAGTCATGCATGAAACTACTAGCTAAACGAAGTCCAATACCATCAGAAAGTTCAGTGAGCTTTTCTTTAGGTAACGCCTTAGTGAAAGGATCAGCTAGATTGTCATTTGTGTGAACTTTGGGTAGATTAATTTCACCTATGCGGACTTGATCTCGAACATAGTTGTTAATACAAATAAACCTTAAAAACATTTATTTATATTTTACGATCTTCTAATGTTTTTTCGATAACAAACGTAAAATCATGTTAATGAGATATATAAAATACGTAACACTTTGTGCCAAAAGTTTACTAACTCATTTCATTAAACAAATAAACCTTAAACATATTTAGTTAACAAGTTTACATAAAACCAAAACCATTTTATGAAAACACTTAAGTAACTTAGTTACTTACATTTTATAAAATACATGTTACTTGTGAAAATAAACTAGGAAAGACTTGGACTATCCATGACCCAAAACCTAGTCCATAACCCATAACCCATGGAGCATGATCCATAACCCATGAACCATTGCATGACACCAAAATGGGTAAAACCCATGGTCCATGACCCAAAGTCCATAACCCATGACCCAAGATGTCCTTAACATCATGCATGACATCACATGAACCATGGATCATAACCCATAACCCAAAACCCGGAATTGTAACCCAAAGTCCAGACTGATGATACCAGATGGCCGGATCCCTGGGTTTACTCTAGCCGGATCCCTGTGGGAAGGGATCAGCTAGAACCGGGTGAACGGTGCTTAGTTTTGCCTATAAATAGTGAGCCATTTCTCTCTTATTCCTCACCCCTTTTAGACATATCTTCTCGCTATGTTCTAAACTCTCTAACCTCAAATCTAAGGATCTTTCTATGTAGTCTTTCTTTGTGATTCTCTATAGGTTCCTTCAAAAAGGCAAGATCACAACCTCTCAGAGACTTGCAAGCTCGTGACATGAGTAGCCAAGATTCTTCTTCTCTTCAAGATCACAGAAGTGCATCTTGTTCTTTCTTCTTCTCAAGGGTGTTGTAGATGTGTTGAGTCATTAGGTGTAAAAAGGACGTTGGTTCCTATAGTTGTATTGTGCTAGAAGTCTTGATCGGGTAGTGGTTTCTCCTTTGTAATGGAACCCGGTATCTAGCCTTGTACCGGATAAATTGTAGGCGACGAAGGTTTGGCTCTACCTCATGGAAGAGCTCGGTATTTAGCTTTGTACCAGATAAAGTGTAAGCGACGTTTTGAAGGCTCCTCCGCTGGTGAAAGGAGCTAGTCTTGTGTAGTGTTTACGAAACTCTCGAGTTGGGTACTCGGGGAGTGGAGTAGGGAAAGGAAGGTGTCCTTGTAACCGAACCACTATAAATACTCGTGATGTGGTTTTGTCTCTCTATCTCTCTCTCGTAGTTTAGTTTTTTATGCTTTTCTACTATCAATATCCAACACGTCAAAACTAGATTGACATAAGTCAATCTATAAGTTTTAAAATGAAGTTTTAATCGGTAAAACTATTCAACTCCCCACTTCTAGTTTTCTACAATTGGCATCAGAGCTTCGTTACCAAGTTTCTTAGAGTATATTGTACTTTAAAAACTTGACACGATTCGTGTATGTTTTGAAAAATACAACGAAGGAAAAATCTTTTGTAAAAATTGACACCTAAATCATTTTTACAAAAATAAAAAAACTTTATATACTTGGATATTGATAAAGTTGTTATAACATTTTAAAGTTTCTAACATACCTCCTTTTAGAAATCTTCATGTTTGGAAGCTCTTTAAAAGCTCATGAAGTATTGCACATCTAGGAGTGCTTACACTCTCCAAGATAATATGGCAAAGGTATGTTTCTTTATTAGGTGTTAATTGTCTGTGCTTGAAAAGTGTTGATTTATTTGGTACACACTTACTTGATATGCTTGTATCTACATGATTTTTTTTCTTCGAAACTCTTTTGTACATTCATATTTTTCAAAAACAGTCATATCAACACAAAAACCTTTTAATTCAAATCACAACTCTCAAGAGTCTCTCTTCACTAACTTCTCAAATCACAAGAAAAAGTTTTCCAGAACACTTATCTATCCTCATCTTAAAACACGGCAACTTCTCCTTTTCTACTTCTCGCCTACTCATCCATCTCTTTGCCATGAACATAAGATAATGAGTATTCTCTCGTCTGAATCTTTCTTCCTTTCTTTTAGACAACTTTCTTACTCCTCAATCTCACTGAAGAAATAAAGACAAACCACTTTTCTATTCTCATCTCAAAAGATACCTACGACAACTTATCCTCTGTCGTATATCTCTCCTTTCAATCCTAAACAATGGAGAGGTCTCTCAGTACGACCTATCTACTAAGTATCCCTCACTTTAGTTGTTTAAGAACATTAGTTATAATATGCGTTAATTAAAAGAACTAATACACCAAACACTATTTTTCTCTTGCCATATGTTCGATTGTCTTCCCGGATCCATTCATTTTAACGGGTCGGATCCCTCCTCAAAAGGATCCGGTGGAACCGGTTTGACCTTTCGTAATTTCAAGGTTAATATCTAATTCATATTCTATTTCTATTTCCACTTGATTAAAAATTTCATTTTTACTTTTTACCTGATTTAGCGATTTTCGCGTTTCTAGCTATTCATGAGTCTCTTTTAGGATTCCTATCCATTTTCATGTCATAAGTGATTTAATGTTCCATAATATACTCTTAGGATTAAAAAATTTCTATATTTCACATTCTTCATTTCATTTCACGTTTATGTCAAATTTTGTTAGAAACTCGCGTTTTCAGTCTGCTTTTTTGATTTTTAATTTCGTTTTAACACTCCAGCAAACCCAAGGCTCCCATGAAATATTAAAATTATCCATTTTAACACTTCATAACAATTTCATAATATTTTATAACACTTTTTCTAAAATTCACATTTTCAGGTCCACTTGGTACGGCATAATTCGTGTTTTTAAAACTGTACACTTGATTTAAACCCCACAAACACACTAATACCCCAAATATTAATCCAATAAGAATAGAAATCTAATTTTGGCTTACCTTGGGACCACAAAACCTTCCACAGCACTTTATTTATTCCCTTTCTCATAAAATCTACTCATTTGGTTTGAGTTGCATGCAAATCTCACCAACACTCAAAAAACCATCCATCTCTTCTCCTCCCTTGTACTTGCTGCCGTGAATCAACCCCAAAATACCATCACCTCAGCCACTTTTTGATCATAAAATCATCATCACAACACTGTCTTGAAGACCCTTGAAGAAAATGGCATCTTGAAGCAAAGATTGGAAGGTTTTCTTGAAGTTTCTTGGTGTCTTATTGAAATTTTCTTGAAGTCTTCCTCAAGAATAATTTAGAGCCAACTCCATAGCCTTAAAGCTCTATTTTAAGAGTAGAAGAGGAGGTCCTAACTTGTGGTGGTCTCTCTTGGTCATTTTTAATCAAACCCTAGAAAGGTTGTTAGTGATTTATTCACTTCTTGTAAGTAAAGTCCATCATCTCCTTTTGATTCTTGCTCATGCAAATGAGTTTTTGTTACTCATTTATTTATGGTTTTACTTAAGTAAGTAAACCCTCATGATGTTAAACATGTTATACTTGGTTCATTAGGGTTATTGGTTGAAGGTTATTGTGATTGGAATAGGTTATGTTAGGGTTAGGTTGATTTGTTGATGCAAAAATTAATAGATCTGCATTGTTGGAATGAAATGACCTTGATACACTGGGTTATAAAATTCTTAAAAAATTATAAAGACCTAGGTATATGTCTCAGGGTCATTTTTCTAAAAGGCTCACTATTAGAAGTGTTAGGATGATTAAAATGTGATTTTTATAGTAAAAAAGGTCAGATTTTGTATACTGTTGGTAGACGGGGGTTAAGTTAAGTTTTATTCCATAACTTTTTGAAAAACAAATATGCTAAATAGAGCTATCACCTCTAATTGGCCTCACCTTTATAGGACCTGTATATTTCAAATGGTGGACGATACGGTAAGCCGTAAAATTCTGTCACACTTTTCTTTCGGACAGGTCTGTAATCAAAATTTATAAAAAGTGGTTATACCTGCAAATTTTTGGGTAAAATTATTTTTACAGTACACTAGGGACATAAAGGAAACTAGGGATATAAAGAACTTAAAAATTTGACTTACAGTTTACAAGTAGTGATTTTTGGAAGTCGGGGAAAGTTTTCAGCCACTAATAAAACTAAGGTAATGAGATGGGCAAACAACCTGGAAACTTACTATTTTTGGAAACTATGACCTTTTAACTTATAAAAACCCTTTGTACAATACCCTCGTTGTATGAATCAAGTATAATAATGTGCATCCATTCTTTTATTCAATTGGCATTCACTTAAACACGTTTCTTGTTATAGGTCCTTTCTAGTTTCGCTTCGGTCCTTTGGTTGTTTTTATTCGTGCTCTTTCACTCCATTACTTAAGGTGAGTTTATAGCCTCGCCTTTACTTACTTAAAAGTTTTTTAAGCCCTGCGAGGGAGATACATGCTAGTTTTACAACTGAATACAAGTGGTTTTTGGTATGCTTAACCCGATTACGTGATTTATAGACATTAGACATTGAGTACTTCTTGCCTTAAAAGTCCCTAATTTCATGAGCCGTTAATTACGTGAGTAAATGATAGTATTATGAATATGCATATTGGGCTTGACGAGCATGTCTGGGTGAATAGCGCTCACTTGATGTTGGATATTGGATATCATAACACAATGTTGGATTTAAGTCTTAGCCGAATTCAAGAAGATTAGAGAGAGAAAGTGAGATGTTCTAGTGAGAGAAAATGTAGTAGATTAGATTAAGTGCAAATGAACATCCAACCCTTTCCCTTAGGTGGGAAAGGGTATTTATACTTACATATTATACGCCCCACATGGGCTGTGGAGTGAGCTGACAGTGGGTAAAGACCTGACCCAACACCACAAATATTACTATGATTAAACTAGTATCACTATAACTAAACTAATATTAATAAGCCTAAGAGCTAACTTAATGCTAACATATACTCGGGGTGACCGAGTCTTTCATATGAATATTTATATTCCTAACAATCTCCCCCTAAGGGAGGTCACCCCGGAAGTTACAATTTGAATTCTAGCATTCTAATGAACATAATTTCTTAGCTTGTAGTATTTGATTCTTCATACTTGATAAGCTTTGTACTTTAAGTCGTGATCTTCTGATGAATGTTCCTTTGGTAAGTGTGATTGTTGAGCATTCATTGCAATCATCGGTTTTGGTAGTTTGTGTGTCATTCTCGTTGTTCTGTTGCATCCTTGTGATAAAGTGATCATTTGACCAGCATGCTTACACTTTTCTGGATCATGATATTCAGCATCAGAGTAACGGAAGCGGTGTTGACAGTCTTTCATTTGTCATGATTTCTTGGATTATGATGATGAAGTGTGAGCATGGGGTGATGAATCGACATCTTTTCTGCAATCATCTGCAACCGCTAGGAATTCCTGCAAGCAAACAGTTAGCAATAAAACATCCGGTACTTATAGGTTCGGACTTCGAGATTGTTAACAGCATAGTATGAGAACTTTCTCTAATCCTTACCAAGGCCGTTCCTAAATCGGATACCCCCGAGAGGGCTTACAAGATCTACCGAAGTACATCAACGATTAGGTGAGTCGCTGGAGTTCACTCCACGACTGTAGACCGTTTTAAACCGCCGTGACCACTAAGCGTAATCCACAAGGAATTACCGAAGTGACCTGCTTTCAGGGCTGTTTGATGTTGACCCTGGCAGGAATTTCCATTCAATCACTGAGAATTACATTTGTAAGTTCCCTCATAAATGTTCTGGCAGATTGCTAAAATCTGCGTAGGTCTCATAAGTTTACAACTGGTGTCCTTAATGTTGAACAACCAGTGTAGATGAATCAAGTGTTCCTATTAGATCTTATGATGTATCTCGCGGCTCTAGACTCGATAAGTGCAATTTTGGTAGTCGGAGACTGAGAGGTGTCTCCTGTTTCAATATCAACATAACTCATAATGAGCGGTCGATAGATTATGCAGGGTTCCCCGTGAGAATGAAACAAGTCCTTTTAAGAGAACTTAAGTGGCTTAAAAGGTTTAGTGTTGTGCGTCACTGGGTCCATGACGTCTTGTCTTCAATACCGGCGTCACCTTAGTAACAACCAGTAGCAGATGAGTTGAACCCGGTTTCTGCCCTAAGGTTGAATAAATGGAGGGCTATTTCTTTTCACCCTTTCCCATTATATTTCTTTTTAATTCTTCAACCCCTTCTTTCTCCTTTCTCATATTACACATTGTTTTTCATAATCATACCTAAGGACTTTCTAATACTAACTATTTGGTATTGTCCTTGGGTAGATCCCTCCGGCTCTGGCGGATCATTGGACGGATTTCCTATCCTTAGCCACCTTATAACACCATGACTATCATATGTTGCCGTAAACCATTTATTTGAAAAATCTCTCAAAGTGTTTATAATTAAGAAACATATTTTACTAACACTTTGAGAGTTTTGAACTTTTTAAATGCTCCCCCTTACAAATTTTCATTACAAATTTTCACATGTTTGGTTGAGCTTGCACTTTTTGAATTGATCCACTTTCAGTGAACATGACTGATTCGAGACACGCTTACATCACTAGTTAGACTAGCTTGAAATTATTACCCGGCCTTGTAAAGTCCACAAAAAGTTTCTCGAAATGGTACAATCTACTCAGACAAATCCTCTTCGAGACACGCTTACATCACTGGTTAGACCAGCTTGAAATTATTACCCGGCCAGGACAAGCCCTTTCGATTAATGACAGTTTTTGTTTCGTCAATTCATTGGTGAAGTCTGAGTAGTGCTCACATGAGATGCCATATCAAATTAGCAATATTTTAATCACCTTTTTATATTTCTCCCCCTCAAAAATAGCATATTGATGTTGTTTTTGAAAAACTTTGATTAAAATATGCTTTTTGAGGTTTACGGGAAGAAACTCACAAGATTGTTTTGATTTGTACAAAGAGTTTCAAATACTCCCCCTCATGAGAGGGAATACTTGTTCTATTGAGCAGAATTCGAAGAAATCATTTGAAAAAGTTTAGATTAATTCTACTCAATAGTAAGAAGCTTTCACTTCTTTTATCAAGAATGAGGCACTGAAGCGTACCTCATACTGCTCCCCCTCAACTAGTGAGGGAGGTAAAGATGACACACATATCACATGTTTATCACTACTTAAATAGTACAAAGTTTATTATATTACATGATTACACAACAGCAAAAAGAGGACTAGTTATTATAGAGAAGATATTCTCATTCAGTTCTCTGTAGAAGTCTGTAATCGCCCTCTCAAATTCTGCCACCAACAAAGCTTTCCAAGTTGCGGAAGATCCTCTGTATCTTCAGCCTTTTCTCAATAGCAACCATAAACGCTTCACTCATCTTCACGTATTTTTCAGTCCAGAACCTAGTGTTCAACCCCGGATTACTCTTGTTGATCTTAAATTCTTTCACCCGGTAATCCAAAGCTTCATCAATCTAACGCAGAGTTCCATCGCTAAACTTGTGAATCTCATTGAAACTCATGATCATTTGAACTCCATACTTATCTCTAAACGTGACAGCTCTTGGAGACTCGATAACAGTGTAGTCGTGCTTGAACTCTAATCCCTTTGCTTCCCACCGAGGCTTTATGAGATTGAGTTGAGTCTGATAGCTCTCAATCCCAAGCTGGAGGTCTCCTATACGCTGTCTGATAACTAGACCCCTGGTCCATAAGTTGACTGCCGCAGCGAGAATCTTCTTTTCACGTGGAGGTAGATGGTTCAGATGTCCTTGAAGAATTAACAAGTACAGATCCTCTAAATCACTAGGGTACAAGTGCTTGAAGTCATTTTCTGCAATGATGTGTTCTTTAAGATCAACTCTGCGAAGCACTATCTTCTTCAAGTAATCATAACCATAAATGGAGAAGATTTCAACCCTGACAACACTTACGATTCACATGTGTGTTCGTACAACCCGACGATTGCCATCTGCTGCATGTCTGTCAATGTAGAATCATTTTTTTGTGAAACCACCAGTGAGATATACCATATGAAGCAGCAACGTCATACTTGCACTCTTCGTCTATCCACATCTGATCGGGCACCATCTGTTCTAGCCCAACATCAGGATAATGTGAAGCCTTCATCTTGGTGATTGACAATGCATGTCCGCTACCCTTGTCGCCGAAACGAAGGTATTCCAGATCTTTGTTGAAGAAGAAGTCTGCTTGAATGGTGACTTGACCTGGTGGACCACCAAGTGGGAGGGGCTTGCTGACATCGTATTTTAGGATCCCGTCATCCACTTGATCTGTCAAAAGCTTGTGACATTCCTCCATTTGGTATTGAAGATGAATCACGTCAGGATGGAAGACTTTGACTACTTCATATGCTGGACCTTCCAAGTCTTGTGGTGTAAGCAAAGCGATTCCTTTCTGCTTGTAGAACCAGTCCATAAAAGTTCCCATGTCACCGGTTTGAGCCAGTAGTGAGTTCTCTGGTGGAGACACATGGTGAGATGCAATAACAGCTGCCCAATTGTTTTCGGGAACATGTGTATCCAATGAGGGAACGGACCATGTTGGTTCTGGTGTAGCAGGTCTTTCTTCTTTGGTCAAGGGCTTCAACCAAGCTTTCATTTCATCACTTGTGGGAATGGACCAAGTAGAACCTGGGTTTTCAGATATGTCTTCCTCTTTGAACGACTTCCACCAATCGCTCCTAGGATTCACTTTTGGAATATGCGCATTTGCAGTGTCTTCTTCATCATCTGAATGAGAATCTTGATCGTTGATAGCTGATTCTTCATTCATAATAAAATCTTCAGGAATTGATGAGACAGAAGACTTGAATCTGGTGTCAAATGTCGTCCAAGCAGCATATCTAGTAGATGAAACATTCTTTGAAGAGCTTGGACCAGTAGACTGCTTCGACTGATCTTTCTTAGTAGATGATGCGGGAGAATGATCTTTCTCAGTAGATGATGCAGGAGGATGAGGTGGTGGATGTGTGTGAGATGATCCAGAAACTCTAGAGGATCCTGCAGTTCCTGATGGTCCTGATGGTGGAGGAGAACGAGGTGGAGAGGAGAGGGACCCAGGTGGTGTTTTAGGTTTTTCATGTCATTTCTTTTTCATTCTGTGGGTTTCAGCTAGATCCTCCATGAGTTGGTCAGCGTTGTCACGATCTATTGATTTCTCCAGTGCCTCATACAGTCTCCGGTGATCTTCATGTCCTTTGTCCAGATTTGTCTCATACATGCGTTGTAGGAGGATCTCCTTCATATCAGTTGTGGGAAGATCTCTGAAGCGCGCTCTTAGCGAAGCTTCCATTGCCTGACTCACTGCTTCAGCTACTTGTTCATCTACAACAATCATTACCTTTTTGTCAATGTTGAGATTTTCTAGCTTGGATAACCGAGAGCTGTAATGTTTGACAATCTGAGGTAGATTATGGCCTTCCAGACCAGCAATGCGTTGGAGAGCTTCAGCAAGTTGTGATTCTAGGCTTGTGAAGGTTGATGGAGGTGTTGGTGTTGCTGTTGTTGTGAGTTGCAGATAAAGGAGCTTCAGTTGTTGGAGTTGCGGTAGGAGTTGGAATTGCCATTGTTGGGACTGCTGACGTGTCTTTTTCAATAGTGACAGATACCATTGACACAACCTCTTTTTCTTCATTTGTCTTTTCAGTCTCAGCTTCAGTAGTCTTGTCAGTGATAAACTGATCCCCAAAGGTAGGGTCGTGTTCAAGGTTTTTGAGAGAAGATAGAGTGCCCGTTGAACTAACCGGTTCCTCTAGGTGAGTCTGATCATCGATTCTCATCTTTAGACTTTCTTGAACACCTAGATATGCCGTTGATACGAACTCATCATGCAGTGATTCAAGTGGAGGATTCGATGTGACTCCCTTTTCAGTAATTTGAATCTCTTTCTCAGCTTTGTCGGGCTCTGGTCCTGCATCATCTTCAGTATGTACAACATTCATTTCAACATTTTTCTCCTCAGTTGCCAGCTCGTCGGATTCTGTATCACTAGATTCAAGATTGAGTTCTAAAATCGGAGACTTTTCTATTGCAGCTTCAGAGGATTCAACGGTTTTGGAGGGTTCGGATTCGCGTTTCTTGAGGATGAACTTTGTGGTAGTTGACTTTGAGGCTGGTGAATAGATATCCCAAAGTGTTTGGAAAACCTGCTCGACCGTGGCAATCCCTTTTCCTTTTCCTTCCACTTCGGGCATTGGTTGATGTCTCCCTGCATCAGGTTCTCTGAGGATCACCCCTTTGGTAGATCGTCCCATTGACTCTACATATTCTTTAGCACTAGTTTCCAATGTATTTTGAGGAACATCATCCTCCTCTTCTCGCAGAGTTGGTTCAGATATGAGAACTTCTTCATCTACAAATTGTTCTTCTAGTTTTCGTCTTTTGGACCCCTGATTCTTGCTCACATCACCCCTCTTGAGTTTCTTAGTGCGTCCTGGAGCATCGTCAGTAGTTGATGCCTCCTTACGCTTCTTGGTTTTTGGCTTGCTTTGTTTGGTTGACTTCTGAGATTTTGGTGCCAGGGATCCAGCATCACCAACTAGTTCGTCAGCAAGATACTTTTGATATGCAGCCACTCTATTCAAATAATCCTGATAATAAGGAGCATTTCGAATGTCATCTGAGATGAGAGCTTTAGGTATATTCATCCCAAAGAACTGTTGCTTGGTTCTTTTGGCCGAGAACTTGAGATTTCCCCAGACATGTTCGTCAGATGGCAAGTGGAGAGGAGAGTCAGATCTTGGATGAAACTTGTGCAGACATTGAAGATGATGAATTATTCTCTTTGTGTATCTGATGCTCGGAATCACCAGTTTGTTGACCGTTTTATTACTAGCCTTATGCAAAGCTAGTTTCATCTTGTCCTCAATGAACGTATGAATGAAGTGAGTGAATTCCTCCCCAGATCCTTTCAGCAAAATCAATGTTGGCTCTTTTAACGATTCCCCATAGAATCTGTAGCACTGGATCTCTTGGTCTTTCATACCCTGAGGTTTTTCCAGTGTGACACATGTTGATGATAGTGATGATTGCTCTCCATGGCTGATACATATCATTTGTGATCACTGCAGAAAGCGTGTTGACTATTATGGGGTAGCCCAGATCATTTATGAAGTTGATGAGATCATCGGGTGAAGGTGGTGGAGTAAATGGCTTGTTCAAAATAACCGATGTGATTTGTAACGCGTCTCTGATGGTATCTTTGGTGAGATCAAACCATTTTTCATCAAGCTGACAACGGTAGCATCCAGTATCTTTATTATGGCACATTGTGTTCCAGAACTGCTGAATGTAGATAGCAGGAATAGCTGAGCTAGCCATAAACGCACTGAAGAATGTGGTTTCCTTAAGTATGTCCACCGCGATTTTGTAGATAGGATTGGGTTGAGACTTATCCATATCTAAATAGCAGTTGCTCCTTCCAATAGAAACCCATCTGTCATGAGGTAAGATTTGATCATCTGAACGAATAGGAGGTGGAACAGCGGGTGCTTGCTCAGCGGGAACATCGACATTAACATCGGCCATTGAATTTGCACAATTACGTTCACAAGGAGACAAGTATACAGATGCCAAGTTAGACGAGAGCAAATGCTCGATGTTAGATCAGTGTTTATAAGCAAGATGCACCCATTGAATCTCAATTAGTCACAGCTTGAAAATGATTTGACAATTGCAAATTCATAGAATATAATGACTAAGGATTGATTCAACAAAAGATAAACTGATATTTGACCAAATCACAATACCACAAAGTGTAACAGCCACATTGCAAGCAATCAAGTGATGAAATCGTAGACTATTGAAATCGCAACAATCAAATCGCATACATTGCGATTTGATCAGTACAAAGCAATATTTTACTCAAGTCGCAACATGGGACAGTCAAATCGCAACAGGGCAAATATATTCAAATCGCAACAGACATAAAATAATCAAAACGCAATCATAAGGCTTTAACCACCAAATCTCAACTTAAATAAAATAATCAAATTGCATTCAAGAATGAACAGTTAAATCGCAACCAAGCACTACATGCCAAATCGCAATCAAGAACATTTAACATTCGTAGAAGCTCAATTTCACAAATCGTAACCTAGTACATCAATCAAATCTCAGACAAGTAACAGATACCAAATCGCAATCAGGAACACAGAGTCAAACCGCAATCAAGAACTTTATGGGCAAATCGCAACCATGAACAGAGGTTGAAATCGTAATCAAGAATACCTCGCAAATCAGTCACACAAGATTTTACTCCTTATCACTACGCCGAGAGATCTAACACGCGAATATACACATGGCAAAGAGAAACCTAAATTACCAGGCACTAAAACAACACTGACTTGATTTTGACTATTTACGAGTCAACATTCATTCGAAAATCAAGGGACATAATCAAGAGTAAAAAGAGAGGCAAGACAATAGTTAACATAGTATCTACACATGATATTTAACAAGTCCCATCAAACAAATAACTCAATCAAACACTAACCAAAATTCGGATAATGATTCGATTGGGCAACCTAGGATATGATATAGATGAATTAGAATGAAACAATGATGAACAAGAGAAATCATTTAGCATAAAACATTCTATACCTAGGTAAGAATTTCCACAGATTCGAAAAGTCAGGCAAATCGCAATCAAGGTAGGAGATGAACAGTGACTAGTGAATTTTGACTGAGGAATAATGTTTTGACTAGGTCAAATCGCAAGTGGCTAATTTATACCTAGAACAAAACTTTCAAAAATTGGCAGCTTTGGTCCATGTCTTTCCTAAGTTGGGTTGTAACTTTCAATAAAGGCATAAATGGTCCTCAAATTTATATACGCCTAGGAAACAATTAGCAAATTGCATATAAGTCCATATACTTGTATACAAAAGAAACATATGGCCTTTTTGGAGTTAACACTAGATTAACACCCTTCATAGATTGAAACCCCGATTGAGACATGTCTTTTCACAATTGATTAAGTCAATGAATTATAGATGCTCGTTAATTGTCATAAATTTTGAAAGATACTTTCCCCCTCAATCAATGACCTGATTACAAATCAGAATGCTGTAGTCCTTGATTGAGTATGAAAAATTTATGAAATCTCAAGTCCGATTGATTTTTCAATAGCATTAAACCACCATGTGAAGCAAAATACTTTCCTAAAGAATCATAGACGGAAAAGTATTTGTGGTTGCAAAGAAGATTTCTCTTCTTAAACAAGAAATAATGCACTGAAGCGTACATCATTTCGAGGAAACATGGATATAAAGTAATCCATGCCCGGGTGAACTTCACCCAGTTGGAGGAACAGCCGTCTTTTTGGCGACGTGCTTTCCCCATAATGAAGAGCGGGTGACAGTATGAAGTAACTACAAACCGAATGACATGTTTTAACCATATGAGTTAATTCTGCTCGAGCTTCATTTAAAGACCCGTGTCATTATTGAATGACATTTCTAGGACCGTAAATGTTAGCGATAAACAGAAGACATGCCTAGAGAAACTATTTTTGGAATTTTTTGAGTTTTTTAGATTTTTATAGGATTTATATCTTTCTATTTACACTTTAGACATATATATATTTCTATTCTATGCTTTGATTTAAGATATATACAAAGGATACATGAAGAATAGCCATCGTTATTCTTCCCAAGATAGATCGTTGCAGCACGAGTCCTGAGCTGATATGTTCAGAAATCATTATGCATGTACATCACTGTTGAGTTTCCTGAACCCCCAAATTAGGAGATTGCAGTCCTTTTGGCCGCCACACTCTAAGTTTTTCCTTGAAGGAAATGGTCGATGTACCTGCACTTAAATAAGGATTCCCTGCACTAACATGACGATTTTGCTTGCTTTTATATGGGTTAGTAACATCGGTATCCAGACCTTTTGGAGTTTCACAGTCAATCTTTGAAATGCCATCTGTACAAATAGGTATCCATCTAAGACCAAGCATCTTAAAAATTCTACTCGTCGGTAACCACCTAAGTAAAGATCTAAGAGTGTTAGATTTCTCATACACAGTAGAATGCTTGTTGAGAGAAGTTCTTAGTCCTACAGCAATCTGCCTACCAGGTTTCTGAGCATGACTCTTTGGTCCTACGGGCCTGTTGTGGCTTCTAGTCTTAAGGGATCGAATCTTAGCATGAGCATTTACTTCCTTAGCTTTAGACTTATGAGATTGAGCCTTAGAATGAATGCTAACTGCCTGATCATTTGGTCTAGATTGTGAAGTGACTGGTTTTAACAAAACTTGTTTCACATCAACTTGGGTTGCGTACCTCGGGTTAGAAGATTTTGGTCGTTCAGATCTAAACACAGTTGGTTGTCTAACAACTATTCGGTTTCTAAGAGGTTGTGAAACTGGCGTTCCCAAGGTTGATGGTTTTGCAAACTTAGTGTTCACATCATTTCCAGTTAATTTCCTTAACTCGTTCTTTAGGGCAGTGATTGTGAAACCTTTCTCTTGAATTTGAGCTTTGAATTCATCATTTTTGGCATTCAAAGAGGTTGTCTGTTCTATAAACTTAGATTTTTTTTCTTTGATTCTATCACACAGGTTTTTGTAATGCCTTTTCAAAGTCTCATTTTCAATAAGTAATTCAACCACTTTATGTTCCAATTCAGCATTTTTTGTTGCAATAACCTCATTGTCATGTTTAGCCTTAACTTCATTACGCATATCACACACCTCAGCAATAAGTTTTTTCAGGTTGTTGATCGTTAAGTTTTTGGCTTCTAGCTCAGCTTTCAAATCATTTATCATAAAGAATTCACGGAAATCAGGGAGTTCTGGATTTTTACATGGTAGGTTAGTTTCAAAACTTTCTTCATTTTGTTGCATTGCGATTTCATGTGAAATACAATGTTTTTCAAGCTGTAAGAATCTGTTTGAAAGTTCATTATAAACTTCTTTTTCAACCATATCATTTGATTTGAAAAACTCAGTTGTAATCAAAGACCTTGCCGCATAATCTTGTTCAGCATCCTGATCAATTTCTCCCCCCTTATGACCCATATTTGTTGGATCAGGTGTGATATTGCTATCAGTCTTTTCCAAAAGATATGTGTCATAAGTAGGTTTAATTTGATCAGTGTTTTGTCGTTCATTAGAAAGAACATTATGTTGATCTGACAGATGTACCTCAGCATATGGTACTTTGTGATTTGCAAGTCTGAGATCTGCATCCACACCATGTGTGATTTCAGTCCTTGAGCTGTTGCTATCATCATGCTTATCTGACTCTGTCCCGTTCCCCATGTGTTGTGCTCTTTCATTAATGAACCCCTTAACATTACTCATGAGTTGGAGTAGTGTAACCCTGAACATGTCAACCTCGATTCCAGTGTAGTTAGCAAAACACTTTTTCGTCATTTGACTGTCATATTCATAATCCTCAGTGAATTGCGAATCAATGAACATTTGGAGTTAGTTGTTGATCACACAAAAGGCAGCCATGGATCTACATTCAGAAAATTCTTCTTTGTCAAGTTGTTGTTTAAGTTGATCTAAATACAAAATCATTTTGGCTGTGAAAGTCTGAACATCTTGACCAAAGAGTGTTGCGAATGCACGTTTGTATCCTCCCAAGTATCCAGGTTGTTCAAACAAAACCTCGAGATGTGAATGAAGTAATAAAAAACATTCAATGCGACTTTCCTTTTCATTAGTCAACATTAGTGTCTCATAACACTCTTTTTCCTGAGAATTCGAGCATGACGATTCCATATTAGCATCATCAGAATCACACACGTTTATTTGTTGTACAGGATTGGAAGTCATGTGTTTATCATTTGTGTCGTACAATTTGAGTACCTCAGATATGAAGAAATCTGAATTAGTAGACATTGTGTAAACGTGCACGGGATTTTACAATTCTATGATTTAAACTGAGAAATCGTTTCTTTGGCGGAGTTTTACAAAATCAAGAAGAAACCGTGAGATAATGATAAATTGGATGTGTTATGATAATTGTTGGATCGGTACAATGATTAGTGATTGTATGTTAAAAGGAATGATTGCTTGTTGGAGTAGGTGAATTTTTGTTACGTTAAGTTGTGATTAGGTATGAATGAATTGAGTTTACGTAATGGTTTGATCTACAAATAATGAGTGAAATTGGGCAAATCTCAATGAAGAATCAGTAGCAAATCGCAGTGAAGAAGCTAGTTAAATTGCAACATTGAACCATTCAACACTCAAATCACAGCAGTGAAACCTAAAATCACAACCCTCAAATCCCAGGACTCAAATCGCAGGAACCAAATCGCAACCCTCAAATCGCAGCCCTCAAATCGCAATAGCTAGACGACAAATCGCAACAGAAAAAAATGTCACTATCAAATCGCAGAAGACAAAAATGTCACTATCAAATCGCAGGACTCAAATCGCAGTGAGGAAACTCATATCGAGAGTCAAATCGCAAGATAGAAAAATGAGCTTTTTCACCTAAAAACACCTAAAAATTACACTTTTGAACGTTTTTGCTTGGTTTCTTTTGCACAAATTGATCCTAGAAGGTTATAACAACTATATAAACACTAACTTTAACACCGCAAACATGAGAATCAAAGGAAGCCAAGAATAAACCCATAAACCTTTAAAAACCAAGCTTTTGATCTAAACTAACCAAGAAAACGCACACACAATCTAACTAATCAAACCATGAGCTCTGATACCAATTGTAGGATATTGGATATCATAACACAATGTTTGATTTAAGTCTTAGCCGAATTCAAGAAGATTAGAGAGAGAAAGTGAGATGTTCTAGTGAGAGAAAATGTAGTAGATTAGATTAAGTGAAAATGAACATCCAACCCTTTCCATTGGGTGGGAAAGGGTATTTATACTTACATATTATATGCCCCACATGAGCTGTTGAGTGAGCTGACAGTGGGTAAAGACCCGACCCAACACCACAAATATTACTATGACTAAACTAGTATCACTATACTAAACTAATATTAATAAGCCTATGAGCTAACTTAATGCTAACAGATACTCAGGGTGACCGAGTCTTTCATATGAATATTTATATTTCTAACACTTGATAACTGTTGGTCAAACGGGCACATAATATTGAGAATTAAGGTAAATGGCAAAGATTACCTTTTTATGGGCAAAATCATTATTGTGTTAAGGTTCGGTGTCATGAGCTCAACATTATAAATATGATTTCCCGAATTTTATATACATTACATGTCAATTGATGAATAATGCTTGTATTCAACTTATTAGTTATTAAACTCTATGAATTCACTCAACATTATTGTTGACTTTTAGCATCTTTTATCTTAAAAAAAATTTTGGGGGGCCCGTAAGTGACAAATGCTTGGATGGGCGGTGCAAGGATATGGATATGGACAAGAATGGACTATGTTTTAAATTCACATTCGATGAAAACTTAAACTTAAATACTTATGTTATGTTTAAACTTATATTGCTTTTGAACATTTGTGTCGTGTAAAACTTTTGGGACCTTGTTTTGCTAGACTCTGATATTATCGAATATGAAAATTTATTATAAACGTCTATATTTTTGAGTTCGTTTACTATGAATTGTACTATGTGGATAATAAATATTGTATGTGTGTCATCTAACTTTGTTTTGTAGCAAGAACCATTACTCGATTCCTTGGTGTTCTCCAAACAAGGGGGAGTATACATCAAGGGGGAGCCTTTGCGACCTTTTTGCTTTGACAAAAAGGGGGAGAAATGGTGATGCGTGGTTTTGCAACCTTACAACAGGTTTTACCTCTCGAGGGATCTCAAGAGGCTTACAACCCCACCAGGCAGTGTACCTGACCGATGTAGTATAGTGTAGTGGTAAGTACGGGGGATTGATCGTTCTCCACAGGGAATAGTGTTCGTTAGGTATGAAAAACTACTCTAATAGGTCTAAGGGTTGAGGAAGATTCTTTTTTGTGTTTTTATAATTTTATGAAAGCAAGTAAAATCTCGGTTTTGAAGGAGTGGGCGGAATTAGTTGCTAGTCAACTAACCCAAATAACTACAAATGCAAATAAAATAAATTAACAAAAATGAAAATGTTGGTGAAAACTTAAGTGTAGAGAAATGTGTTTACTTAGATTTCCTTACTCCCTAACTATCTTTTACCGGTTGATTAGTGTGTATTAGTCGCGTGGATGACGGGTGTATTCCTTAATACCAATCGTGGGGTGGCGTACGTACTTCCCCAACTCTACAAGCTCCTACTTCACTCCTATGTCGAGCCGGCTAGGAAGCTCCTAACATGGGATCACTAGAATTCGCTTGTGCATTAAATACAACCATAAAAACCTTTAGTACACATTTGGTTCATGTTTCTTAAGACGTTCAAGCAAGTTACCGAATAGGAAGTTAGCCAGTTTTCTTAAGCCTAACATAGATAAACAATCATCCAATACAACTAATAACACACTAATAACCAATAATCAATAGCTAGGTTTCATTAGATCTAAGCAAACACAAGATAAATCTAGCCTAACATGTTAAACAAAAGACAAGAACAAGATAAAATCAAACAACACATAGACATATTGAATGATTAATTGATAACTTATCTTTCAATGTAACATGGAAGATCTCAAGGCAAAAAGCCTTGAAAAAGATGCTAAAATCGTCTTAGGGTTTTCTCCCAAAAATTCCACACTAAGCTCTCTCTAATGACAAAAAATTAGAAAACTATATATAGATTTTTGGATCTGACGGCGTCACGTTATGGAGTGTGACGCCGTCACCTCGCCGCTTCTAGGGTTCCCGGATGACCTTCTTGACGCCGTCCCTCTTTAGCTCTCCAAAATCCGTTCTGGCTTATCAAGGCTTGACGCCGTCAGACCTTGAACGTGACGCCGTCCCTCTTTGAATTAAGCCGTGACGCCCTTGATCAGGTTAAAGCGTGACGCCGTCAGAATTTACATGCAATTTTCACTGGCTTATCATGAGTAAATTTCACATCCACCTTTTCTTGCCAAGCCATGACGCCGTCCAGAGTAAAATCTGACGCCGTCAAAGGTAACTTTTAGCATGATTTTGAGACTTTGTCGTTTTCTTCACTTTTATGCTCCAAAAACGTCCAAAATGCCTCCTTTTCCAGATTTCTCCTCAAAAGTACCTAAAATGACAAAAGGAACGATTTAGGGCAATATTTGATCAAATAAATACGATTTAGGGCTTAAATGACCCCTTAAAAGCGGTACACTTTTCGCTTCATCAAATACCCTTACACTTGAGATTTGCTTGTCCTCAAGCAAATGCGCTTTTATTCTAATCAAAATACAAGTTAGGGGTCATTTAATGCAAACATAAAAGTAATTACAACAAATAATCGTTCTACTTCAATCATAATAAGCACGGAGATTATAAACTAGCACCTCACAAGTAGTGTTTAGATACTCACATCTCTCAAGTGTCATCAAAATAAATCTCATAAATGAAAACGGATAATATCTCTCACTACCTGTCATAGCAAATAGATTACCATAGGCTTGGGAAAGGATCGAAAACCTCCTCCACTAGGCGTAAGCACCTAAGATAAACTATCAAAGAGGGCTTTTAAATGGGTTATAACGTTAGGTGTAGGGAAAAGGAAAACACGGTTTTGTTGGATAAAGGATATTTTACTGGTGGCGAGTTAAAGATCTTGATTAATAACATGTACTATACAATGTTGCTAAGCCAAGACTCGACTCAATCTTAAGCTAGAAACAAAATAACAAAATAACAAAAACATAAAAATAAACATAAAATGAAACGGGATGGTAGTCCGTATGTTTTTTCTACTTTTCTTTTTCTCATTTTTTTGTATTTTTCTTGATTTTTTCGATTTTTTTTTTTTTTTTTTTTTTTTTTTTTTGCATACACTCTTGCCCTACCATCCAAAATAATACATCATAGGGGCATTGCATCCCCCTTACACTTGAACTTTTACATAACTTTACAAATAACTATTCTAATGACTCGAATTAAGATAATTGAAAAACTTGGAGTACTTTTTAAAACATTTAGCACATATGGGGGTAATAAATGATGTTCTTCCCCATTACTCCATTACACTAGTACTTTACCCATGAGTCCCAATCGTCCCAAAACAATATGTACAAGGATATGACTCGACTTAGCAACCATGTAATCAACTAGATAATGAACTTGGGTTTAAACAAATGTTGTCACAATAATGCACTAAAATGAGTGCATACAAGGTAGGCTAAGGCGATTTGGGTGTACATTTTAGTGGGGTGTAACAAATTCTTCCTTTAAGTAAAATGCTTAAAGGTCGAAACGAAAAGATAGGCTCTGAGGGGTGTACTAGGGGTATCGTGTACTAAAAATGAGTACAACGCAAAGGGTGTAGGAGAATTACTTGACCAATGTAGCCAATGTAATTATAACAAAAACACAGGTGTAAAACAATGGGTTAATCCTAATGCCTCTTATCATGTAGTAAATCTAACTACACGAATGTAGTCTCACTTGTGGCCTCGGAATGGTCCTAACGCAAGTTCTAGAATCTAAGTGCTACCGGTACACACATCATAGCATAAATGCTTTTCCTACCAATTCTAGGGGCGAACCTCACATATTTGGGGGTGGAAAATTTTTTAGTGGTACGGTTTTTGTGCTAGTCATATAACTCCTATCCGTGAGACGCTCATTAAGATCAAAGTTTCACTCCTATATGTTGTAAAAAAAAATTTAAATTTGGCACTAAAATTACCTTAACAAGTATTTCTCTCAGTTTTATTACACATCTACTATTAAACAAACAAAAATCAAGCGTAATAGCATTCTCTAATCGTACTTTTACCCTCCCCTTACACTTAAGATGAACATTGTCCCCAATGTTCAAATAACAAGATGTAAAAGCATAAAGTAAAAGAATGAAATCAAATACTCCCCTGATTCGCTCGGTGGATAATGAAATAATACGGTTAAATCTTCTTCCAAAGTAATGTTGAAGCTCCATGACTAATGCATCGCCAAAAGCTTGATTCAAAACATTTCCTTGTCCAAAATAACCTGTTAAACCTGAGAAAACAAACACGAAAACCTGCATAACATCGACGGGATAAAATCTATATATAAGGATATAATGCTTGTGGAATGATAACTTTGCAGATTCCTGGAGATTATAATTTGGAGATTTTAATAAAAACTTTTTAAAAACAAAACTTTCAAAAATTTCTGAAAATTAAATCTGACGCCGTCAGGTTATAAACCCTGACGCCGTCAGAAATGACCTGACAAAAATTTTCATTTTAAGTTTCCGGAAAATTTCTGGAAAAACCTTTACCTTACTTCCTGGAAATCCTGCAAAACATCATTATGACTCGATACAAGCATTTGACTCAAACAAATACTAATATGTATGTTCATTTAATATTATTACGATTCATGTTAATTTGTGTTCTAATAAACCGATTTAGATTTCCCTTACACTTAACTTTTGCAAAATACCTTTATATGTAGTTAAGACGAAGTTAAAAACAAAATAAAGCATTTTCACAAATTAGTTTTGAACATGAATCAATAGGAATAAAAATCAAACATACATACGGAAACAAATAAAGACAAACAAACAAACAAATAAACACACAAAGCAAATAAATAAAATAAAGCTTGGGTTGCCTCCCAAGAAGCGCTTTTCTTTATTAACGAGTCTTGTAGCTAGACTCAAAGTCACGTACATTACGTGACTCCATCATCGGTCACGGTTCCTAGGCCATTTTCATTCCCGGTTTTATATTCCGGTCCTAATTTCAAACAATCCTTGTAGAAACCGAATATCCTTTCCATAACATAGTCTACTCCTTTATTTCTATCCTCATCATTCCTATAGTAGACCGCTTGCTTGAGCTCCTTCTCAACATTTGACAAGTGTTGGAATTGTTCTATCTTATATGGCATTTGGTAGTTTACTTCATCGGTCTCATCCTTAAATCTAACTATCCCTAAGGAAGGTTCATAAGTCATTCTAGAGACTTCAACAAATGGTTTTCCAAAAACCACTTGAGTTAAGGACGCATCGACTATTGGGCGGATATCTTCTACAATTACAAAGTCGGTGATATAGGTGAAGTTTCCTACATAAACCGGTAATCCCTTAACTCTTCCCGTGAAGTTACTCATCCAACCCTTGTCAGGGAGCATCCTATACCCAAGTTGATTTTTCATTATCAAGTTGTAGTGGGCTCTAGTCATGATGTTTATGGGTGATCTAAGGTCGATGTAGGCTTTCCACACATGCAAATGTCCGATGTTGCATGGTATGTTGAGATTAGAAGGGTCGCCTATTTCAATGATTGGTCTACCTAGGAAGTATGGTGTCTCGGGGTCATCGAATAAGTTTGTATGATATGCGCGCTCTTCCTTAGTGGGTAGCCTATGGAAGTAGTCCTCATCATTATCTACTTCCTCTACTTCACTTTTCTTAACTTCCTTATCAACCTCGACTTTCTTAACCTCATCCTTAGGTTCCATTTCTATCCTACCCTCATTCTTGTCACTTTCTTCCATGCTCCTATCGATTGGTTTAATAGTGACAACGTTGACGAAGTGGACATGTTTGGATGAAGAAGGGTCTTTGACTTGGGGTCCGCTATTTGTGTTCCTAGCGTCCTTATGTGGAGGTGATAGCACTTGGTTATTGAGGGCTTTCAACAAGTTGTCAATTTTATTGGTCATCTCAGTTTGTTGCTGATTGAATTCGGATTCGAATCTAGCTATCCGAGCTTCTTAAGATGCCATAAATTGAGACATCAATCCTTCAAAGTTATTGGTACTACCATTGCCGGAAGGATTGTTGTTGAAAGTACGGTTCGAGTTGGAACCGCTTGATTGGAAACGATTAGGTGGGTTGGAAGAATTGGGTTGTTGTGCGTTTTGGTTTTGTTTCCACCTAAGGTTCGGGTGATTTTTCCATGAGGGGTTGTATGTATCACCGTAATGGTTTGGCTCGGATTTGAAAGTGTACCACTTGTCTCCCGCTCCGTCGGTACGCGAGGATGCGTAGTCCACAAAAGCTTGTTCGGGGAGTTCCATGCAATCACGAGTGTCGTGGGGACCACTACATAATTTACACGAAGAAGTGATTTTGTTCACTTGGCTTGAAAGTTTAGGAGCCTCGTAGGATTTCATGAGAAACTTGACTTGGTCTTCAAGTTCTATGATCCTACGGTCGGAAGTGCTTGAATTGTTCGAAGGCAAAGATATTGCCTTGACCGTTTTATTCAAATCACGGGGATCACTCCAACTTTCGTTGTCATAAAGAGCAAGATCCTCTAGGAGAGCCCATGATTGTTCCGCACTTAGATCACGTAGCTTGCCACTGGCCGATTGGTCAATGGTTTGCCTTGTGTAGAGATTGATATGGTCATAGAAGATTTGGATTTGGAGCCAAAGTTCTATGCCATGGTGAGGGACTTTTTTGAGTAAGTCCTTGAATCGAGTCCATGCCTCGTAGAGAGTTTCGCCTTGACGTTGTTGGAACATCAAGATATCATTCCTTAGCTTGGTAGTTCTTCCCGGTGGGAAAAACTGAGCAAGGAAACGAGTGGTGAGATCATCCCAAGAGGTGATGGATCCTGCGGGTTGATGTTCTAGCCATTGACTAGCTTGATCCCGCAGAGAGAATTGAAAGAGACGCAATCGGGTCGTCTCTCGAGTGGCAACATCAAGGTCTATAGAATCAACGATTTTAAGAAAGTACTTGAGGTGTTGATTAGGATCTTCGGAACGAAGTCCATGGAATGCGCATCCGCTTTGCACCAACCGGATGGTGTCGGATCGCAAGGGTGTGACATTGGCTCCTTGAGTGAGCTCAATGGTGTTTCGATAGCCATGGTGGCTAGGACGGGAATACTCTCCAAAAGTACGGGCTCTAGGAGGTGGTGGTTGTTGTGGTGGTGGGTTGTTGGGATTAAGGATATTACCATCTTCCATGATGTCGGATGGTATGGTTACGAACAAAGACACGAAGAAAATAGATAGACTAAAGAAAACCTAGAAAAATAAAACAAAAATCTCACTAGAAAGGAATCTAGTGAGTAGACCTATAAAATAAAAATTCAACCTAAACAATAACTATTCCCCGGCAGCGGCGCCAAAAACTTGATGCGTGGTTTTGCAACCTTACAACAGGTTTTACCTCTCGAGGGATCTCAAGAGGCTTACAACCCCACCAGGCAGTGTACCTGACCGATGTAGTATAGTGTAGTGGTAAGTACGGGGGATTGATCGTTCTCCACAGGGAATAGTGTTCGATAGGTATGAAAAACTACTCTAATAGGTCTAAGGGTTGAGGAAGATTCTTTTTTGTGTTTTTATAATTTTATGAAAGCAAGTAAAATCTCGGTTTTGAAGGAGTGGGCGGAATTAGTTGCTAGTCAACTAACCCAAATAACTACAAATGCAAATAAAATAAATTAACAAAAATGAAAATGTTGGTGAAAACTTAAGTGTAGAGAAATGTGTTTACTTAGATTTCCTTACTCCCTAACTATCTTTTACCGGTTGATTAGTGTGTATTAGTCGCGTGGATGACGGGTGTATTCCTTAATACCAATCGTGGGGTGGCGTACGTACTTCCCCAACTCTACAAGCTCCTACTTCACTCCTATGTCGAGCCGGCTAGGAAGCTCCTAACATGGGATCACTAGAATTCGCTTGTGCATTAAATACAACCATAAAAACCTTTAGTACGCATTTGGTTCATGTTTCTTAAGACGTTCAAGCAAGTTACCGAATAGGAAGTTAGCCAGTTTTCTTAAGCCTAACATAGATAAACAATCATCCAATACAACTAATAACACACTAATAACCAATAATCAATAGCTAGGTTTCATTAGATCTAAGCAAACACAAGATAAATCTAGCCTAACATGTTAAACAAAAGACAAGAACAAGATAGAATCAAACAACACATAGACATATTGAATGATTAATTGATAACTTATCTTTCAATGTAACATGGAAGATCTCAAGGCAAAAAGCCTTGAAAAAGATGCTAAAATCGTCTTAGGGTTTTCTCCCAAAAATTCCACACACTAAGCTCTCTCTAATGACAAAAAATTAGAAAACTATATATAGATTTTTGGATCTGACGGCGTCACGTTATGGAGTGTGACGCCGTCACCTCGCCGCTTTTAGGGTTCCCGGATGACCTTCTTGACGCCGTCCCTCTTTAGCTCTCCAAAATCCGTTCTGGCTTATCAAGGCTTGACGCCGTCAGACCTTGAACGTGACGCCGTCCCTCTTTGAATTAAGCCGTGACGCCCTTGATCAGGTTAAAGCGTGACGCCGTCAGAATTTACATGCAATTTTCACTGGCTTATCATGAGTAAATTTCACGTCCACCTTTTCTTGCCAAGCCATGACGCCGTCCAGAGTAAAATCTGACGCCGTCAAAGGTAACTTTTAGCATGATTTTGAGACTTTGTCGTTTTCTTCACTTTTATGCTCCAAAAATGTCCAAAATGCCTCCTTTTCCAGATTTCTCCTCAAAAGTACCTAAAATGACAAAAGGAACGATTTAGGGCAGTATTTGATCAAATAAATACGATTTAGGGCTTAAATGACCCCTTAAAAGCGGTACACTTTTCGCTTCATCAAAAAGGGGGAGAAATGGGATATAAACTCATGCTAAAAACATGTCAAAATTTATTTTTAACTTAAAATGAGTTTATGTTTTGTCATCATTAAAAAGAGGGAGATCAAAATGGGATATAAACTCATGCTAAAAACTTGTCAAAATTAATTTTTAACTTAAAATGAGTTTATGTTTTGTCATCATAAAAAAGGGGGACATTGTTGATGCAAATAATGTTCTAAAAACGTTATTTATATATTTCGATAACTCCACGTTTTGATGATAACAAAATGTGAAAACACTTTACGTCAAAATTAACATAAACAAGTTTTTAGTCGAAATATCCTGTTTCTACGTAAATCACTCTAGGTATGAATAAACAAATTTACAACTTGACAAATGATCAAAGAAGTGAATTCGTGTTTCAAACTTCACATTTTTAATGTGACAAAACATTTTTTCATAAATATACCTTACAGATTATTTTTGAATTATAAAGAAATGTTTTATTGGAAAAATAAGTTTAAAAATCATAACAGCTATTATCCCCCCAAAATCAGCTCCAAACTTTCCCAAATAAACTTTCACCACTAAAAATAAAAATTGGAGCGTCCTTGTCTGGCACGGTACCATAGAACAACTAAATTTAGTGGTACCGTATGGTATTTAGTGGTACCGTGTCCCTATAATGGGCAAATTTTTTCTGCCTATAAATACCATCCCTTTTCGTAGTTTTTGGGCATCCTTTTTCACACACAACTTTCTGAGTTTAAAACTCTTATCACATCTTCTCTCCCTTGATCATTTAGTTTAGTTTTCTTTTGCTTAAAGAGTGATCCAATCATCCAACCAAGTGATCACCTTCCTTCCTCTACTAGTGCAAGAGAAGAACACAAAGTATCAAAGAAGATACAAAGTGTTGTAGTTATAGTTAGTGCACTTGTAACACTTGTTACATACTTGTTGTATCCTAGCATACACCAAGTTGATTTTCTTTTGTGTAGTTTGTGAGAGTAGATCATTGTGATCTTGTTGAGATCTAGGAGATCTCTTGTAGCTTGCGGGCTTGTGTGTTGATCAAGTGGATCAAGGGTAGAACGGTTAGATCGAGTCAAGTGTGTTGATTGTGTGAATTAGTAAGGATCATGTGGATCGTGTGGATCGTGGTAGATTGGTACTAGCTAAGAGTAGTACTCGACATTTAGCTTAGTGTCGAAAATAAGGATAAGCGACGTTGTACGGTTTTCTCCGCCTGAAGGGAGCTTTGTTGACATAGTGCTTAAAACTCTCGAGTTTGGTACTCGGGGAGTGGAGTAGGGCGAAGAAGAGCTTCGTGACCGAACCACTATAAATCTCTTTGTCCCGGTTTGATCTTTCCATCTTATTTCTTTATATTTATTGTTTATATTAGATTGTATTATTTAGTGTTCATATTGGTGTTGATTGATTTCACAAAAGAATCGAATCAAAGTTTTTCACAAGTAAAGTTTTAAAACTAATTAAAAATCGGTAAAACTATTCAACCCCCCCCCTTCTAGTTTTCCACACCGGTTTCTGCCCTAAGTTTTCATAGAGGGCTATTTCTTTTCACCCTTTCACAACTTTTTCTTTCTAAATCTTCAACCCCTTCTTTCCCCTTTCATAACTTTACTCCTTTTTTCAATCATACCTATGGACTTCTAATTCTAATCTATTGGAATCGTCCTTGGGTAGATCCCTCCGATTTTGGTGGATCATAGGACATAAACCTAACCATAATCACCTTATTACTCCATGATTATCCTAGGTTCATTGATCACATGCCATAAAACCTTTTGTAAAATCTCTCAAAGTTTTTATGATTATAAAACGCATTTTTGTTAACACTTTGAGAGTTTTGCATTTTCGAAAATACTCCTCCTTCACATGTGCTCATAAGTTTTTAAGATAGATTTACACATGTTGGGTAGAGTTTTCACTTTTTGAATTGATTGATTTTCAGTGAATTTGACTGATTCGAGACACGCTTACATCACTAGTTAGACTAGCTTGAAATTATTACCCATCCTGGTCAAGTTCAAAGAAAGTCTCTCGAGACGGTACACTCTACTTAGACAAGTCCTATTTGAGACACGCTTACATCACTAGTTAGACTAGCTTGATATTATTACCCGTCCAGGACAAGTCTTTTCGATTACTGACATTTAAGCTTCGTCAATTCGTTGGTTATATCTGAGTCGATCTCATTTGATATTCAAAACGATCTTGATCACTAATAAACATTTCAGAATGATTAAGATGTGATCATTTTAATCATATTTTTGCCCCTCAAAAATAGCATATCCATGGATTTTTGATAATAATTTGCTTAAAATCTTTGTATTTGGAAAGCTAATAGGGAGAAATTGTCAAGCATGATTTCACTGGAACACTTTTTCACTTTTAAAGCATTTTTACTTCAACGATGAATAAATCATTTTGAGAATCGTTTAAGTGATTAGATCTTTTCTTTTTAATCTTTTACTCCCCCTCAAAAATTGCATTATTTTGAGAAATTTTAAACTTTGGAGTGAATTGGGGAGTAAAGTTTTGAAAAAATCTTGAGCGAAATTTTGAAAAACCTTTTGAAATTTTTTTTTTGAGTAAACTTTGCTCAAAATTAAGAAGATTTCTCTTCTATTAATTAGGATAAGTGCACTGACACGTACATTCTCTGTTCTTTGAAAATTTGGTTATGCACTGTTATGTGTGCATAAGCCATAATGTTTAAGCCCGGGTTGTAAGCTGAAATACTTACAAGCCATAATTTTAAGTGCGGGTTCTGAGCTGATTGCTTCAGAAGCCATTATGAGATCAGATTAGACAACAACCTTTGGAACCCATTTAAGCACGGCGCCAACAGGTTTACCATATTTTGAAATCCATTTGTAAGTTGTGTCAATCCGATACAACGAATTTGAATTCCAACGAGGGTTGAAAACCGGTGTTTCATTTTGAAATAAAGCTTGTGGAATCAACGGTGATTTAAAAAATCTTTTTCTTTTAAAAATTGTTGGAGAAACCCGGTGTCTCTCTTAGAGTTTTAAAACTTGAAGAAGAAGTTTTCCATCCATTGTTGAAACCCGGTGTTTCATTTCGAAAATTTGTTTTTGAGATGAATGGGAACCTTCAGGAATTTGGAATTTTCAAAGCAGAGCCATTCTTTTGTTGTAGCGGAAGCATTTCAGAGTTTGAATATTTCAAAGGTTTTGAACGACTTTGCTTTGGTTTCCACACTTGCTTTACCGGTGTAAAACAAGAGTGTGGAGTTTGAAAACCTTGATTCTCTTCTTTTGAAGTATTTGACCTTGAAAACTTTTGAGGAGTAATTGTTTCAGAAAAATTCAGTTTCTTTAAACACTTCATTCCTTTTTGAAAAGAACAGGTCTTGAACTGAGAAACTTTTTTGGAAAATGGTTTTGAAGATTCACCTGTGTAAACCTTCTCCGAAACACTTACTTTTGGTTCTTACTTGTTTGAAACATGAGATTTGCCTTTTGATCGATTAAGAGCATCAAAGTTTGCTTTTAAGGCATTGTATGACGTTCTCAAATCATTGTATTCTTTTTGAATCGTAAGATGATCTTGTGATGCCAGTTTTTCATGTAATGAAACATTTTGATCTTCTAGATGTGCAAAATATTTTTCATACTTGTCAGTTTCGATTGGCATCATCAAAATCTTTGGCTTGTTGTGCTAAGATCTTTTCCAAATCAACTACTTTCTTTTGAAGCACAAAATTTTCTTTTTCAAAACGATGATTTGTTGCGATCTGAGAGTCAGATTTGTTTGAAATTTGATTCTGAACTATTGATCGCTTGATTGAATCAAACAAGTTTTTGTAAGTCTGTTTCAAATGCTCATTTTCTTTTTGTGATAATGCCACAGCATGTTCAAATTCAATATTTTTTGTATCAAGTTCGTCAAAATCAAACTTGATTTTGGCATCATCACGATTTTCTTCAAAAATCTTTTCTTTTCCTTTAAGCACCGTTGTCAAAGAGTTTTCAGAAAACTTTTTTTTTCTTGTAGTTTGAGTTGGAAAGAAATACTTTGTTCTTCGAGTTTTGTTAAATATTTCATAAACTGCGCAGTTCTTTTTGACAATTCTTCTTTGACTTCAGCTACATCTTTTGAAAGCTTTGCGATTTTCTTTTTAAGACAAAGATTTTCAGATTTCAAAGAAGATGTTTGTTCAAAATTCACATTCTCATACGCATGGCTGACAGACACTGACTTGAATGACTCTATTTGATTTGTGAAAAATTCTTTTTGAATATCAAGTATTAAGCATTTTTCATCAAATTCGTCTTCAAGATAATGGATGTACTTTAAATCTTCTCTCATTTTAGTGACAAGATACTTTTCAAAGTGATGAAAACTTAAGTTGATATCTTTCACACGAGGTTCAATCTCATCTTTTAAAATCTTACGGACTTCTATTTTTAGGCGTGAATCCGATGAAAGAAGATTAGAGTAATCATTATTGGTGTATTGTTTCTTAACACAAATGACTTTTAACGTTTGCTCAATATGATGTTTAAGATTACAAAACTATTTCCTTGCTTTATTTTGCCATAACTTAGCATCAGAAGTAGCAAGTTGAGCTTCTTTGAAATATCTTTTCATATTTGTGTCTTTTCTTTTCAAAGGTCCTTTTGGTATATCTGTCAATTGTGTACAACCATACACAAAGTCGTGGTACGAGAATGGGCTTTTTCTTTGTTTTACTTTTAAACGTTTTTCCTCTTCAGATTTTTCTTCATCTTCTGAATTGAACAGAACATCAGTCGATAAAACTTTTCCCAGTTTTTCAGCATCATACAAACTAGGTGTCAACTTTTGCACTTTGTTTAAAAAACATGGTTTTTCATTTTTCAAATCATGTTTCAAATTATTTACCAAATGATCAGTATTTTCAAAACCAAGTCCGGATTTTCCTTTATTAATGTCCTCATCTTTAGGAAGCATCATTTGAACTGTTTGAACAGCCTGTCCTGTTTTTCGAAGTTTTGCTTCAAGATTGTTTGCTCGTTTCATAAATTCTTGATTTTCATTCTCAAGTTTTGTTTTAACAATCTCAAAATTTGAAGTGGGTTTTTGAAGATTTGAATTTTCACTCTTTAAATCAGAGATCTCTTTTAAAAGCGCTTCAACCTTTCTGTTGTTAAGTACCATTTGTTCATCCAGTTTTCGAATGGAACATTTTTCACCAAAAAAAGCTTCTCTATAACCAACTTCAAGTTCTTCTTTTTGTTTTAAAAGTGGTTTGACAGATTCTCCATTCATTTCATACTTCCGATCTTGAGATTTAAGGTTCGAGATTTCAATTTCAAGTTCAGCTTTTCTTTTTGTTACATTTTAAAAACCTTTTTCCATTTCATTAAATCTCTCAAGCTCTTTGATCATTAAGACATTCGCTTGCTTAGCTTTGCGATTGTCCTCTTTGCACTTATCAGGTTCATGTTTGAAGTTATTGATTAATGAAGCAAATAACACTATTACAAATCTGGGATTTCGTCACATATGCTGTTTTTTGACCGACCACACAGTCAGATATTTATGTGACTAAATGTACCAGAATAAAATAAACAGCCACACTTGATCCGATTTGTGTGACCATTTCGGAATTTTATTGTCACACATTTGAATATTTATGTGACTAGAGGTAACTGGTAATTTTTTTTTGATTATTTAGTCACTTATAATTTTGGATGTGTGACAGATACAAATAAGTTTGAAACATTAGTCACACTATACATATATACATTCACTAGTACAAAACTGGGATTTCGTCACACATGCTGTTTTTTGAACGGCCATACAGTAACTTTTTTATGTGACTAAATGTACCAGAATAAAATAAACAACCACACTTGATCCGACTTGTGTGACCATTTCGGAATTACATCTAAGGCTACAGCCACACATTTGAATATTTTCGTGACTAGAGGTATCTGGTAAAACTTTTTTTGATTATTTAGTCACTTATAATTTGGGATGTGTGACAGATACAAATAAGTTTGAAACATTAGTCACACTATATATATACATATGTGACAAATATATGTCACACAATTGAACAGTGTGACCAAAATCCATATATGGTCACATGATGTAATTGTGTATGTGGCTAAATCATATACTCAAGTTTGTCACACATTATTTAAATGTGACTGCTAGTTTTTGTTGAAAATTTAGCCACATATGAATTTGAAATGCGTGACAACTGAAAAGTAAGTTTGAAGCATTAGTCACGATATGCATTTAAAAGTGACAAATATATGTCACACACTTGAACAGTGTGACCAAATGTCATATATGGTCACACTAAACCATAGGCATACATGATTCAGTGTGAGCAAAATTCGATATATATGGTCACGTAAGTTAATATGTGTGTCTAAAGATTAGTGTGTGTTTGCCTGCCAAATCCTAATGTATATGGTCACATTTAATTGTAGCACAATCATGTGACTATAGGCTATACAATAGTCACACCATATCACAAATATATATCTAAATTATGCCTATGGCCACATTATAAGGGTATTATATGTGACCAATACATTCAAAATAGTCACATTGTGAAATATTCATGTGACTATTTTTTATTATTTTAACAAAAACTTTGTCCTAAATGGTCCTAGTATGCAATAGTCAAAAATATCAAAATCTCAATGTTTTGGCTCCATTGTAAGCATTTATGTTGTCTTTAATCCTATCTAGTTGTTCAACAACCATATTGTACCATATTATATCCTTTTTTTTCCTGCATTATATAATACCCCAGTTATCATCAACTCTTTATCATATCAATTGCTTTTCACCATGGATGCACAAAATGGTTGTCAAATGGTCTGCATTGACTGTTGGGTTGAAAGTGAAAACAAGGCTGGATTGAGCTTTTTTGCAAGGCGTCCCCCTTATACGGATTTCAGGTGGTATGTTTGTCTAGTGTGCCTTGAAAGAAGGGGAACCCCATCTTATACTAGTAGAGGTGGTGTTACAAGGGAAAACACAACTACAATAGATAGTGGTGGATATGTAAGTGGCTTACATATTAATGCATCTACAAGAGTTGGTACTTACTTGGGCAGTGGTGATGAAGAAACTGAACCAACTGCAACTCAAACAGCAAGTGGAGTATGCCCAAGTCAAGCACCAAGTGAGGAACCTGCTACTCAAAAACCAAGTGAAGAATCTGCAAGTCAAACACCTAATGAAGAACCTCCAACTCATAAACCAAGTGATTCACCTGCTAGTCAATTAACCAAGTGAATCACCTGCAAGAAATGTTATGTTGTCTTTCAGTGTAAACGTAATTTAACTGGTATGTTATAATTAATATGTTATTAACAATGCAGTATGGTTACTACTTTTTTTTGTATGTGTTGACTTTATAAGTCAAACCAGGTATTCAACATTGTGTTTTTCAACTATACATGTTTACCTCATAAGTAGTACTAACTATACATTCTAGCAGTCTTAACTCTAACTCTAGCAGTCTTAATTCTATTTCTTGTCCTTGGGTCCTAGATACTTTTAAATCTTCTTGAGCAGTTGATATGCCATATCATCATAAGTAAACTGAAGCTAGAGTCTTTTCTTCCCACATAACATCTGATCTAGAATGTCTTTGAAAATTTTTAAAGGGTAATCCTTTTCTACAAGCATGTAGATCACCAACCCATTTACAGTTAAAGCATGTACTCCACATCCTTGAAAAAGTTTCCATTCTTTAACAGTATTGTTCTTTAGTCTTCTCCAACATTCATCCTCAGGATTTGGTTCAAACATTACCTTCAAGTAATTCCAGACTGCTCTATCATAAGCTTGTTCTGGTGTCTTATTACTAAATCTTTCTTTGAGTAATTTCCATAGAGCTATCATATCTTCTCTATCAAAATTATAAACCATTTGAAGAAAGCTTACAAACCTTCTAGAAGAACCATCATGCCTCTTAATATCATAATAAACTGTTTTCCCATGAGATCCAGACTTATAATCAACAATGGGTTGTTTAACACTTACAGGTTCTGCATCCATGGCTTCTCCTTAAGGTTTTCCTACAGAGACAACTGCAAGTTCAGTGTGAGCTTGCATTTGTTCTTTAGCAATAGCTTGCTCAGTTTGTTCTTGTTCTCTGCTCTGTTCTTTCTCTGCTTTTTGCTCACTCGTCTTCTTTTTACTGCTTTTTCTTTCCAACTGTTCACCTGCTCTTTTTGAACTTGTTTTCTCTTCTTTCTTTTCGGCACTGCCCTTCACCACCTCAGCATTCAAGAAGCTTTCAGTTTTTCTCTTGGCAATTGCATATAATTCTTCAATTCTTTTATCATTCAAGAATTTCAAATCCTTTAGTTTCCAATTGTCCACATTCTTCAAATACCTGCACATGTAATCTCTTCTTTGTGCTGGAGTGGGTGGCTTTTTCTTCTTAGCTGCATATCTTTGTTCTGCATAGAACTTCTTGTTTGCATCAATAAGTTCTTTCAACATCCTAGATTTTTCATCTATTTAGTACTAATCTTGCTCTTCTTGAGTTAGTTTCTTAGCAAGCTCAAAATCAGCATCAACCTGAGCCCTTTCCTCATCCCATGAAGCTATTAACTCTGCATTTTTAGCATCTTTTTCTTCTTGTATTCTATTTTGTTCCAAAATTATCTGATTTTCTGCTTCATACCGTTGTGCTAATTTCTTAGCAACTTCAGCATCAAGTTTTAATTGCTCTTCTTTTGATAATGGTTTCTCCACAGGCTCTTCAGTAAGAATCCCTTTACCTTTGCCTTGTACCTGTGGAGTTGATTGTTTAGCTTTTGGCTTTGATGATGGCTCTTGTATCACAACACCTTTGGTTACTGGTTTTGATGTCTTTAGCTCAGCAAGTACACTAACAGCAGTTGTATCCTCTGGTGTAGCAGTACTAGCTTTTGTACTACCAGCTATAACTGGCTCACTAGCAGCAATAACTGGACCACTAGCAGCACTAATACCCTGATCAGTAGCACTATCAGCAGTTGTAACCTTGCCCAAATAGCTATCAATCACCACTTGATTCCCTTAGTTATCAGCAACTAAAAATTCCATTGGATCACTCTCTGCACCAATACTTTCACCCTCTTTAGCATCCCCTGAAACTTTGCCTTTATTCCCCCCCTGTTTGGGAGCATCCTTAGAAGCTTCAAAAGATTTAACCTTGTGTTTGGGAATTCTTGATCCTTTGACCCCTTCTAAATACCTAACCCTTCTCTTCAAAGCCTTTATCTCCCCACCTTGAGCTTTGATGACTCCCCTTGAGCTTTGATGACTCCATTTTGAGAAGCAGCTGTTGTTTGCAGATCAACAATTTGTGCAGACAGCTTGGCACAGGTATCCTTCAATTCATTCAAAAGTTACATACTATCCTCACCACTTCAGCTTGTGTTACCTAGCCCGAGAGGTGGATCATTCGAGAAGTTAAGTTTAGTCTCACCCCTAGGATGAACATCTGAACCCCCCATTGTTTCCATGAGGACCTGACTGGTTCCTTCACCTGAATCAGCCATTGTTTCCATGAGGACCTGACTCATTAGAAGTTGTCTTAGTTCGGGTCTTAATGATGTTACCATTTTCCTGTGTTGCTTCCAAGCTAGACACAGTAGTGGCACCCCTTGCCAACATGTCACTCTCCCCACCAGTGACCGCCTCATCTGCAACAGTTGGTATAGAACCACTAGCCTGAGGTTGCTCAGTGTACTTGGTGTGAGTCCTACGTTTATAGGTCTTTTGTTGTTGTTGATGAAATGTTGCCAAAAATGTGGGTGTGTGATGGGTACCAGCTGGGATTGCTGAACCTTCACGCATTTGGGTTTGGGCTAGTGCCACCATTGTTGGAAACAAAGGTGTCATTGTCCCTGAAAAATCTTTTCCATCCCTCCTCATGTTAGCAAAAACTTTTTGGTAAGGTAGGGAGTGGAATAAACTCTTTTGTGACTTTTCTTATTTTCAAATTGGTTGTCCAAAAAGAGTTGAAAAAACCTTGGATACAGAAAATATTTACCTGAAGAATCCAAGTTCTTAACCATACTATCAAAAATTAATTTTGAAAAATTAAATATTTGTTTATTTTCAGCCAAACAAATTATAGCAGAAGCTAAATTACTGCTAAATTCATTCCACGCAGTGGTCTTTGGACTTAGACACACTAAGACAGTATGAATTAAGAATTTCCACTGAGGCGAAAAATTACCTTTATAAAACTTTAAAGCATCTGATTTTCTCTCATAGCCCATCAGTGAAAGTTTTTCAAAGATTGTAGTATTAGGAAGATTCTCAACTCCGTTAGCATCATCTAGGAGAAGATGTCTTCGAATAGACGCCTCTGTAATGAGAATCCTCTGCCCATCTATAAGGGCATGGATTTGTACTTCCCCATTAATAGTTTTGACCTTAGCAGACGACCAAAACTGGCTAATGTTAGAAGTATATGTAGTAGGTTTTACTGTTAATGCAAACTTAATATAGCTTGCATTAAGGAAATCAATGATCTCAGTAAAATCTACAGACTCATTGGATTTTTCTAAAAAGGCAACATTATTATGAGGTTCGGTAAAAGTTAGGTTTGACATTATGATTTGATTTGGGGGTTTTGCAATATGACGATTAAAATTTGTTTAGGCCGTGGAAGAGAGAGAGTAATGTGTGCGTGAATATGATTGTATGCCGCAATTGGGGATTTATACCCTTTAAGTAAAAAGTGACACAAACGTACCCTGCACCCCCAAACAGTACTAATGGATACCCAACAGTACAAAGTTTTACGCCAGAAGTACAACTTTTTGCCTAGCAGTACAAACTTTGTGCAAAAACTTTTTCTCAGCAGTATGAACTCAATTTTCTTTTAAAACCATACTGCACTCATACATTTGGAAGGGATTAAGTGTAAAGTAAGACACTTAATCAGTTTTTCTGATACTGTTGTTCTTGCATTACAATTTTTTGCCTAGTTTACTGTTTCAGTGTTAATAGTCTTCTAAGTATCCAAGAAACCAAACACCCCTTTAACATCAGGGGAAACACAGATATCATAAACTAATAATAATTACTACATTCAAATACCATAAACTTGTATGAATTGGAAAAGTTAAGTAATATATACACTAAGTCAAAATGAGTTTACATTAACATAGTCAAAATATATAAACAAAAGATACATTAAGAAATATATAAACTATCTTCAATACTTTTATAAGCACCAACTATTTTCTCTCTTGTATCTTCTATTTCTTTGTTCCGATCATCTAATTTCTTCTGATGCTCCAAAATGATCTTTAAATCTTTCTTGTTCTTTACTTCCAGCCTTTTTATACGCATGTTGTAAAGATCTATCAATGTTTTTTCAGTACCATACTTGCCAGAATGACATTTCTCCCAAATATCTTGGGATATGTCAAAATTTTTCTTTAACCTTTTAGGGATTGGTGGAGGAGAATCATCCCTTGGGCGTTTGTTTTTGTTTGAAACAGGAGTTGAAGAGGATTCAGCCATTGAAATTTGAAATATAATATCTAATGAAAATATCAAAGGAGTTGTATATGAACGGTTGATTATGAACGGTTTTCTAATCGATAGGTATAAATAGGCTGGAGAGGTATATGAATGGTTCCCAATACTTTAGGCGGGAAAAGGGACTATGGAAATGCGCCAAAAGTAAATAGATGGATAATATTGGTCTGATTTGGTTTGTGTTTGGTTTGGATTGACTAGCGTAGTTGATTTGGAATTATGTTTGGTGTTGGATGGACTAATTGACTTGTTGATTAGGGTTTGACTCAAGAAAATGAAACCGAAGGAATGTTTGGAATGATTTGGGATCGGGTTCATTATTATTGACCCGAGGGAATAAATGTTTGACCATGACTCGAAAGGAAATAGTAACTCATTTGTTCCCAATGGTTAACGCACCAAGTGCGTTAAACCTTAACTTTCACTACGTTAAGGTGTGTTAGCCATTGGAAGTGTGTGCGTTAAAGGTGCGTTAACGCACCTGTGTTAACCCCTTAACGCCACCTTAAGGTGAGCTATATATATATATATATATATATATATATATATATATATATATATATATATTCATTTCTACCCCCTCTAGAGTACTATGTATCCGTTGTGTTTAAAAAGAATTTACGAAACACCCACTTGGTTCTTAAGAGGGATAATCAAATTCAAATTCAAAATTCAAAATTCAACTACAAGCGGGATAATTTAATTTCAAATTCAAATTTCAGGGTGCCTATATATACAACACCACCAGAGTATTATTATCACACACACAAGTCATACACAACTCACACACAGATTCTCAACAATGTCTCGCAAAGATTTCTCCCAATAATTCCCAACTCACCGTGACTTCTCCCAACAATTTCCAACTCACCGTGACTTCTCCTAACAATTTCCAGAACAACACGACTTTACCCATCAATTTTCAAATGAACCGGTGAACACTCCACCGAAATATATCTTTCAGGTGTTCAAACCGGAAAATGAACCGGCCAACAATCCACCGGCTATGGAAGAACAACCAAATCCACCGGTTGTGGAACAACTGGCAAATCCATTTGGACTGAGTGAGGATGAACTCCGACTTCTGGAGCAAGATGTGGAAGTGAGGAGAGAAATAGAACAACGCGAACTAGAAGAGGAAGCTGCTCGTATGAAGCAGGAGAGAAATTGGTTTGATATTATGGAAGGAAAGTATTATGATGGGGGAGTTTAGGTCCTCTTCGAGTGAGGACGGTTGAGTTTCAGATGATTCCTTTTCTTAATTTGTAGTTTTAGTTTCTATTAATCGTACTATGTATTATGTTTTAAGTTTAATGTTTAATGTAATTTGTGTTTTAACTTTAATGATTAATGTAATTCGTGTTAGTTGTTAAATGAAGTATTAATTATAGTTTAGGGGTTGATTTTGAAAATAGTTGAGTTAAAGGTGAGTTAAGGGTGAGTTATGATTGCGGGTGTTTTTATTTAGTTAAAGGTGAAAAGGTTAAAGCTGACGTGGCAGTGTGTTAAACTTTAACACTGAGTGACCATTGGGAATGCTCTTAAATTTGGTCAATAACGAAGTAAGGAAATTAGAAGTGTACGTGAGAGTGAGACATTTGGGATAAAAACGGAACACACGAGGGCTATTGGACTATTCGAGACATGCTACCCGTAGACTAACATATTTGGATTTATTGGACTATTCATTTGGTTATTGTTTGAGTTACGGATTGGTTTAGCGTTCAAGGTTTAGGGTTTAGGGTTTAGGGTTTAAGGTTTGTATAAATACTCGTTATATTATAAATTACTCGGGAAATTGATTTGCAATAAAGTCTTTTGACTTGGAAACGTTCGATAAATGAAAGAGTCATGGCGAAATTTTGTTATTTCCAATGATTAATTTTGTCGTAAGTCCAAACTTGTTTTAAATCATAAAACAAGTATATATACCTTGTACTAAAAAATGGGATTATGGGAAAATACCGACGATTACCAATCGAATCATCTTATTTGATATGTTTGTTGTTAGTTACTCTTTGACTTCTTTTCGTCATCTCGTCTCGACTCGAGTTATCGTCAATACTCTTCTCGACTATTCGGTTATTCGTTTTTTTGGAGTGAGTACTCGTGATTCCGTGTTCTGTTGGATCGTGCCTCCTTGATAGATCTTTGAGCTTGGTAGAATGTTTATGTAATCACAAATAGACTAAGTGAATCTCTGATTATAAACTTATGTTTATGCGGAAACTAAACACAAGAGTTAAGAAGACAATAACTACTAATATTTTGATCCTCTATGGATCTTTTATTAACTAATAAACGTTCAAGGTGTTACAATATCAATAGCCGTGAGTTTCTTTTATACACACGAAACCCTAATATAGCCCATACTAGAAAACATGTGAAGAAGATATACACTATCTCTTCCAAATATAACTCTAACAAACTTTCTAAACATACGGGTTAACTAATTACTATTACCCGCAGAAACCAAACTAGCAGCAGGAACTAAACACTACTACCAGCAGGAACCATACCAGCAGGAACTATTACTACTAACAACATAAATGAAATAACTATTATTCTAATAATTCCTAACAATCGTCCCCTAAACTTGAATTTGACTTGGTTAACTTCAAGTTTCTTGATAGAGCTTTGACTTCCATAACATGAGGATTGAACGTGATCTTCAGCAACAACAATAAGCAACCAGCTGCAACTGAATAGAACCAGCAGCAACAAGAAATCACCATTAAGAATAAGTTTTGACTGGATCTAAACACACATGTTGTGTTGGGGATACTTTGAGTATATACTTGATAGCACGCGGAATTTACTACCAAGTACTTAGAAAAATATGAGTTTGTGTTTGGTGATTGATTAAGTAAAACAATAAGAAAAAACGATATCAACCAAACTATCACTTCAATATATCAAACGATTACAATATGAACGTGAAGGATATTAGGTATTAGATGTATTCGATATATCTCTCAAACCCTAATCTAGGATCTCCTTTTATAATGTAAAGAGTCCTGTACAAGTAAAACATCTAACCGAATCATTCTATACAAATAAGATATATACCATATCTTTTCTATATTTATCTTCACACGGTTTCACCTTGATCTCTTAAGCAGTCCTAACTGTTCTTCCTTCAGCAGTCCTAACTGCTCTTCCATCAGCAGTCCTAAGTGTTCTTGTATACTTCAACCGTACTAACTGCTTAAGTTTAATTCCCAACAATCCTCCCCTAAACTTATGATTTCGATGCAAATCAATAAGTTTCTTGAATTAAACATCTGATTACGTTGATGGGGTGGATTCTTTCAAACACTTATCTTTAATCACGAAACACTTTGGGAATTATCTTCACATATCACACTCTTTTGGTCAACTCTTCAAAAATTACCAAAAATTAATTTAATTCCAACAAGGAATTAATTCCTTATACCAACCCAAGAGTTAATTCTTCATATTAACCACGGATTGAATGTCATTAAACCTTCATTAACTCTATAAAAACTCACATATTCACACAAAATTTTCTTCAACACAAATCTTTAACTCTTCAATCACAATGAATTCTTCTCCACCAAACATTATAGAAATCTCATCTGACTCTTCTTCAGATTCTGAAGATTCAGGTTGGAAAAACTATTTTCCACCAAACTATTCTTCAACTTCAAGAGTTAATCTTTCAAAAAGAAAGACTGAAATATCCTCGTCTGATGAACCTTCCTCCGATGAACTTCCTCCTTATGTGGATGATTCATCCTCCTGATCTGAATCGTCTGACGATGATGAACTTCGAAAACTATCAGACTTACTAACCAAAGAATTTGAAAAAGCAGCATCATCAGTGAAGATCCCTGTTCCAAAGAAGAAGCCTGAGAAAAAGCAAGTTCCATCTCCAAGAATAGTAATACTGGCACTTCCCTGCAAAAAGGTGTCTGACATCATGGGTAGCAGAGGAGCCCGCAGCAAAACCATGCCGGATATCATTGGAAAAGGAAAAGGAAAGCTTGAGTAGTTGTGTTTGTGTTTGTGTTGTGTAGGTTGTTTTGTTGGTAGTTGGTAGTTTTTGTTGGTTTTTCCTGTGTGAAGCTTTGTAATGAATCCACCTTTATAATGAATAGACTTTAAGCACTTCTTTATAATTCATCTCTGACTTCTTAATTCCTCCCCTAAATTTCATAATCATCGATCATCTTTAACAACAACTAGAACAAACTTTAATCCTCCCCTGTTTGGAAGAATCCTCACCATCAGATGAACTAGAACATATAACATCCAAGCTCAGCATCCAATAAGACCATTTGTACAAGTTACCATCAATTCAGTTGTTTTAGTTTCAAACTGCTCTCAACACTTCCAAATGTATTACCTTCTGAGAGAGGTGTATCATAGAGCATAAACTCAGGTGGAACTAAGTTTTGAACAATCAGTACAAACTGGTGAAGCCAGCAGTTCAGACTGTTTACTCCAGCAGTACTAACTGTTAGCAAAAAGTTTTCAGAGATAAAATCAAATTTTAAATTTTAATGTGGATTCGAAAACATTTTTTTCCACTTATAGTTTTTTAGCAAACTAGCAGCTATGAATGGATTTGACTTATCTTTACCAATAGCCGTTTGCTATGGACTAGCCAACTCTTCACACTTAGATTTGGTGAGTTGATAACCAACCAGTTTTTGGTAAACTGTCAACCATAAACGGATTTGAGTAGTCTTTACCAGAAACCGTTTGATCTGGACTAGTTGATTCTTATGTGGATTAGACATGGTGAATCAATTACCATTTGTTGTGTGACAAGCATACACACTTGACAATCCAAACCACCATACTTTGTAAAGCACAATCCAAAGCAAAAAGCTTTTCTTAACCTAAAATGTTAGTCCAAAACCAAAGAAAACACAATACACAATATTCTCTTTTAACAGTTATTCCATTTGACTAACAAATTCACAAGCAGTACTAAAAATATTCAAGCAGTCTCAACTATACAAATAGCACAACTAACAGTACAAAATCCAAAAACATTTTCACATTAATCTTATGAAGGATTAAGCATTCCAATTGTTGGATCGATATACTCTGACCAAACTAACTTGTAGCTTGTCTACGGTTTAACAACCTTGAATAAATTCAAAACTGTTAATGATGAAACACTGATATACTTTGCTAAGTATGCGAAATCTACTTCAACAAAGCTAAGAAGAATTAATAAACAACTTCGAATATTATTAAAACCTTGAACCTGCTCTCTTACACAGATTCACTAACAAACTCTAATCACTAATACTCTAATAAGCTTCTAATATTCGTATGAACTTATCTCTCTAAAATTGTATATATTCGCATATATTCGCATATCTCTAATGCCAACCTAGGGATCCTTTTATAGGCACAAGGAAAACCCTAGTCAGTTTACAATACTTGAACGACAAGTAATTCTAATTATAACTCTAATCTAATACGAACATTCTAGAATTACACATTAGTCCTTAAACAATTTTCATAACAGTCCTTCAACGAGCAGCAGTACTTTGACTTGATTAGCAGTACTTTGACTTCCAGCAGTACTTTAACTTTATAGCCCAACACCAATACCTGTTACCAAGTACTGAAATCTGCTTACATCAAAACCTTTTGTTAAGAGATCAGCAAAGTTGTTATCAGTGTGTATTTTAACAACTTGTATTAACTTCTTTTCAGCACAGTCTCTTATAAACTGATTTCTAATTTCAATATGTTTAGTTTTTGAATGTTGAACTGGATTCTTAATGATACACATTGTACTGTTATTGTCTATATGTATAATTGTGTTTAAGAAATTGTACCCATAATCAAGCATCTGACTTTGAATCCATAGAACTTGAGCACAACAACTTGGAGCTGCCACATATTGTGCTTCAGTAGTAGATATGGCCACCATAGTATGCTTCTTACACTGCCAAGAGATTAATCTTCGACCTAAGAATTGACAACCACCTGTTGTAGACTTTCTATCCATGCTAGCAGCAGCATAATCAGAATCAGAGAATGCAACAAGATCAAATGCAGACTCTTTAGGATACCATAGCCCCAAGTTAGGCTGACATTTAAGGTATCTGAAGATCCTTTTTACTACTGTGAGATGAGACACCTTAGGAGTCACTTGGAATCTTGCACAGGCATAAACAGCAAACATAATATCAGGCCTATATGAGGTAAGATACATCAGAGACCCAATCATAGATCTATACATGTGCACATCCACATCTTCAACACTGTGATCCTTTAATAACAAATGTGTCTCCATGTCAATTGGTGTGCTAGCAACCTTGGCATCTGTGAATTGAAATTTCCTTAAAATTTCACCAACATATTTATCCTGAGAGATAAATATACCATCTGACTTTTTCTGTACTTGAAGACCTAGAAAGAAGGTAAGCTCTCCCATAGAACTCATCTGAAATTGGTCTTTCATCAGCTTTTCAAACTCTTTACACATCTGTTTCTTTGTAGAACCAAAAATGATGTCATCTACATAGACTTGTACTAGTAGAATATCACCCTTGTCCTTTTTAATAAAAAGAGTTTGATCAATTTTCCCTCTATGAAACCCATTCTTCAGAAGATATTTAGCAAGAGTTTCATACCAAGCTCTTGGAGCCTGATGCAATCCATATAGAGCTTTCACCACCTTATAAACCTTGTCAGGATGCTCTTGGTCTATAAAACCTGGAGGTTGTGAAACATAAACCTCTTCATCAATAGTACCATACAGAAATGCACTTTTCACATCCATTTGGTAGACCATAAACCCCATAAATGAAGAATAAGCAAGAAATAATCTTATTGCTTCAATCCTGGCAACTGGAGCAAAAACTTCCTCATAATCTATACCCTCCTCCTGAGTATAGCCTTGAGCAACCAATCTTGCTTTGTTCTTTATCACAATGCCCCTCTCATCCTTCTTGTTCCTAAATACCCACTTTGTACCAATCACTCTCATTCCCTTTGGTAGATCAACCAGAACCCAAACATTTTGAATCTTGAATTGAAGTAGCTCTTCTTGCATAGCTTCAACCCAACTTGATGATTCTAAAGCCTTTAAAACATTCTTGGGTTCAACCTGAGATAGAAAACATACAAACATACACTCATTCTCATCTTCATGATGTTTCTCTTCATAAACCACACTGAGAAATCCATGATGATCTGGGTCTTGTATTTGCCTTCTGGTCTTGACTCCAGATTGTACATCTCCTATGATATTGGTAAGTGGATGATTCCTATGTACAATAGTATGGGGAGTAGAAGGAGCTGCATAGCTGGTAGGCATGTTTTGCAGACCATCTCCAAAGAAATCAAACTCATCAGCTTGAGAAGCAGTATCAACTGGTGAATCAAGATGAGGTTGACTTGGTCCAGCAGTATCAATATTTTGCTCAGCAGTTGGAACTTGAGGTTGAGCAGTACTAACTCCATTGGAACTGCTCGTTGGAATTTGAGTTTCTTTACCATTCTGACTACTTGTTTCAGCAGCATCTTTCTCTTTGTCTACACCACTTGATGAAGGAATATCATCTTTCTTTGTAGAAGACTCATTCACAGGACTTTCTTCCATGACAGGTATGAAAATGCAATCATCATCTTCCTCCTCTGAACCTGCATCATTGTTAGTATTTGTACCAGTAACAGGCACATAATTCATGGAATCTGAAAGACTGTCAATATCAAAGATCCAATCTGGACCTACACCTGCAACATTTGGTTTATTCTCCAAAAATTCTATGTGCAGATTTTCTTCTACATGCTTGGTGCTTGTATTTTACACCCTAAAAGCCTTACTGTGCAGAGAATAACCAACAAAGAAACCTTCCTCAGATTTCCCATCAAACTTTCCTAGTTGGTCTTTGGTATTAAGGATAGTAACATGACAACCAAAAGGTCTCATGAAGCTTAAAGCAGGGTTCTACCTCTAAGAAGCTCATAAGCAGTCTTATTGTGAGGTTGTACAACTAAAACCCTATTCAATACATAACAAGCAGTGCTAACTGCTTCAGCCCAAAATGAAACTGGTAGCTTAGAGTCAGCTAACATTGTCCTAGCAGCCTCTATAAGAGTCCTATTCTTTCTCTCAGCTACACCATTTTGCTGTGGGGTTCTAGCTACACTAAACTCCCTCTTAATACCTTTTTCTCTGCAAAAGTCATCCATCACTCTGTTCTTAAATTCAGTCCCATTGTCACATCTGATTATTTTAACCTTCTTATCAACTAGGTTTTCTACTTCAACAATAAAGGTCTTAAGTATTTCACTTGTCTCATCCTTAGTTTTCATAAAGAATACCCAAGAAAACCTACTATAATCATTAGTGACAACAAGGCAGTATCTCTTAAAGTTTAAGCTATTCACAGAAGTAGGACCAAACAAGTCCATATGCAACATATATAAAGCTTGAGAAATAGAGTTCTGGGTCTTTGGCTTACATGAGGCTCTGTGTTGCTTACCCTTAAGGCAAGAAACACAAGTTTGGTCATTGAGAAAAGTTTTGTTTGGTAAACCTCTTACCAACCCATGTTTAGCAATATTGTTAATGGTTTTAAAATTAACATGACCAAGCCTCCTGTGCCACAACATTGATTCTTCCAATGTGGCTTTTCCAACAAGACAAGTAAGTCCAACCTTAGGAACTAGTTTATTCATCTCAACACTGTATGTATTATCCTTTCTGGGGATTTTAAGCAATACTTGACTTTCATCAGGTAGCTTGAAATCAGGAGAAAGTATAAGACAATCAGTATCAGTAAATAAAACTTTTTTCTGTTTATCAAAATTTGTGATACACTGAAAAGATTGTACTTAAGTTCTGGTACATAATACACATTCTCAAAATCAAGGTTACCAGTTTTAATTACCCCTTTACCAGTAATTCTTCCTCCAACACCACCACCAAAGACAACTGGTCCTCCATCCAGAGCAATAAAGTCTGAAAGATATGACATGTTGCCTGTCATGTGCCTTGAACATCTACTCTCTGAATATCCTCTATCTTCTTTGCCATTTGAGGGATGTTCCTGCACACAAAATAAAGGTGTTAGTTTCTTTTGGGGATCCAAACCATCACTGGTTTGGATCTGCCTTGTGCATCAAGATAAGAAAACTTGTTTGAGGTCTTTGATGCACCATTGGGTTTGGTAGGATTTTTAACCCAATGTGCTGAGGCCTTGACAGCATTGCCCCTTTTTCCCTTAACATTTAAGTGACTAGCAGTTGGATTTGCTGGTCTAGCAGTTGGAACTGCTGACCTAGCAGTTGGAACTGCTTATTTAATCTTAGGCACCCACTTCTGATTAGTCATTGTTGTTTTCTGATAAAAATGCCTTTTAACTGTTTGTGCATGATTTGAAAATTGTTTTGCACTAGAAATAGTTTGCTTGTTATTGAACCACTTATTTTGACTAGCAATTAAAACTGTTTTGATGCCAGTCTTTAACATAACAGCTTTAGGTGACATCTTATGATTTGCATTAGGGTTTGTCAATCTAGTTGGACTATTTTGAGTTACCCTAGCATTGTTATTCCTGTTCACCCTTGCATTTCCAGTAACCCTCTTTTTCCATGGGTTAGAATCACAATAAGTAGCCATATGCTCAAAACTTCCACAAACAAAACATACTTTTCTAATCATAGCAAACTTATCATCCATTTTCTTAGATTTTGAGTGATTCTAGTTCCTATGACTACTCTCAGAACTTGATGATCTGTTCTTGGTCCTATACATCTCAGCATATCTAACATTTTTCCTAACTGGTTTTATGTTTTCAGTCTTAACTACTTTAGGAGCATGTTTAACTTCTACCTTAACAACATTAGGTTTTTCCTTAACCTCTACATTCTCATCATCAGATGTCCACTCCTCAATAGTTGGTGCATCTGAGTTCCTATCAGAGGACATCTTTTCCTCAGAAAGAGATTTATCACTAGCACTCACAAAAGAATCTTCTGCCTTAACAAATTTAACAGGATTCTCACTAACCTTAACACCATATCCAGGAAAATCCATATCCTTAAACTCTTCTAAACCTGTATGAGCTAAATTGATTCCTGGTGGAGCAAACATTCCTCTAAAGGGGGTGCAACTGACTTATAACCTAAACCAGATTTAGCTTTGTTAAGTATTTGACTCTCTACAATCTTTTTAACTCCGTTTGAAGTATATTCAAGAGTGTCTACACTTAACTGGATGTTTTCTTTCTCCTTTTTAAGCTTCTCTAGTTCATATACAAGTCATCTCATTTTATTATCTTTTATTTGCAATTCTCTCTTTAAAATACCTATCCCATCAGAAAAGTTTGACTCATTCTTTTTATAAAACACAATTTGTTCTTCCAAAGCAGCTAATCCTCTTTTATGATTTGACAGACTAAAACTTATTTGTTTAAATTCAACTCTAAGATCATCATACTGTTTCTTAATATTTTCAAAATCTTTTAAGGCACGACAAGAGTTTGAACATTTTTCAAGTATATGTACCTCAGAGTCTGAGAAAGCCATTAAACCCAAGTTAGCTGGTTCCTCTTCTTCCTCCATGAAGCTCCAATCAAATCCAGCTCCATCTACAGCTACCATAGCCTTGGAAGAAAGCTCTTCAACATTAATTGTTCTCCTTGACCCTTGCTGATTCTTAAATCCTTGACCCTGGTTGCTTTGTTGTCTTGGACCTCTACATTCCCTGGCAAAGTGCCCCATCTTGTGACAATTAAAGCATTCCACCTTAGACTTATCATACCCAGCAACATCTCTTCCATTGAAGGTAATCTTATTCCCAGTCCTTTGGTAATACTTTTAGCCCTGGTGCTTATCAAAGCCAACTGCCACTTTAAATCCATAGCTTCCAAATCATCTTCAGCAATTTGAAGAAGATCTTCATTAAAGATCTTTGACCCACCAGACTGTTCTGACACAAATGCATATATGGTCTCTTCAGTCAAGCCAGCAGTACTAGTTTTTACACTAGCAGTGCTAACTGTTGGTATAGCAGTACCAACTGCTTCTTCATCTTCATGATTAGAACTGTTTGAAGAAGATACAAAAGCCATATTCCCTGAACTGGAACTGGTGCTACCACTCTTCTTGACCTTTTGCTCAACAATCTTGAGATTATTGTAAAGCTCATTCATTGTCATTTTCTCCAGCTCTGGTTTATTGCTCCAAACCACAACATAAGTGTTCCATTCAGCAGGTAAACTATTTAGAAACTTCACGTTGAGGTCTTCTTGAGGTATCACTATCTTCAACACAGTAAGTTGACTGATGATCTTTTGAAGCCTATTAAAGATATGATCCAAAGTTTCATTGCTTGATGCTGTGAAATTCTCATAACTTTGCTTGAGTAGGGTTTTCTGTGCCTTCTTGGTAGCTTCATTGCCACCAAACCTTTCCACCACTGCTTCAAAAAGAGTTTTAGCCGACTCGTAATTGCTAAAGTTCAGCACTTGATCATTAGGAATTGCCATTAGTAACAAATTTCTAGCCTTCTGATCATTCTTCTTTTTGATTCTCTCCTCGTTTGTAACTGGCTCAGTGTTAAGCTTTGTGACCTTGGAACCATCAGCACGTGTTTCTTCAACAGCAACTGGTTTGAAGGAATCACCATTGATAATAATATCCCATAATGCATAGTCTTGCACCATGAAATATTGTTCTATTCTGAGCCGCCATAAATCGTATTCATTCTGTTTCAACATGGGGAGTTTAGCAAGGATTGAGGTTTGAGGTGTCTCCATGTCCATCTTCTTGGATTGCTAGTGAGTAAATACTTCTGGTTCTTCTAGACTCAAAGTATCAGAAACCTGGCTCTGATACCACTTGACCGGATCTAAACATACACGTTGTGTTGGGAATACTTTGAGTATATACTTGATAGCACGCGGAATTTACTACCAAGTACTTAGAAGAATATGAGTTTGTGTTTGGTGATTGATTAAGTAAAACAATAAGAACAAACGATATAAACCAAACTATCACTTCAATATATCAAACGATTACAATATGAACGTGAAGGATATTAGGTATTAGATGTATTCGATATATCTCTCAAACCCTAATTTAGGATCTCCTTTTATAATGTAAAGAGTCCTGTACAAGTAAAACATCTAACCGAATCATTCTATACAAATAAGATTTATACCATATCTTTTCTATATTTATCTTCACACGGTTTCACCTTGATCTCTTAAGCAGTCCTAACTGTTCTTCCTTCAGCAGTCCTAACTGCTCTTCCATCAGCAGTCCTAACTATTCTTGTATACTTCAACCGTACTAACTGCTTAAGTTTAATTCCCAACAATTTTCCAGCAGCAACTTCTAAGTAACAGCAGCAACAGGAAACCATAGCATCGTAATCTTGTGACCATCTGATATACAAGTCACTTGATCTTTACTGCAACCATGACTATTTGTACATCAAAACTTTTAAGTTTCATACTATTCTCATCACTTCCAGGTGTGTTAACTCCTATGAGAGGTGAATCATTGAAAATTAATGGATTTGATGTCTCTTTACCAATAGCCATTAACTACTGGAGTAGCCAATGTTTTGGTGTGTAAGACCATGGTACATTGATAACCATATGATTTTTAGTAAACCATCAACTATCAACGGATTTGCTTTGTCTTTACCTGTAGCCGTTTGCTCAGGACTAGCCAATTCTTAGGTTGCATACAGCACCTTGGTGAATTGAGTACCAAATATGGTTTTCCACTGCCTTTATCACAAGCCATACACTTCTGGGCTAGCCAATTCTTTGGAACCCCAAAGGGTAAGATCCATGGAGAATTGAGAACCATTTCAACTCTCAGTAATGAAACATGGGTGAGTTGAAAACCCTATAGTTTTGAGCAAACTATTACAGCTGTCAACGGATTTGATAATCACACCAGAGTCGTACCCTCATGGTGAGTCAACTCTTTCTTGTCCGTAAGACATGGTGAGTTGATTACCATTTGTTGTGTGGTAAGAAACCAACACTGTACCTGCAACCAAGTTAGTAGACAACTCTAATTTTTTTTTTTTTTAACTACTAAAACTTAGAAACAAAATAAAATAAGCATAAAGAAAATAAAGAAAGAAAATGAAAAAGATGAAAAATGTACAACAATAAGCCTCCCCTTAGGCTTATACCTCCCCTCAATCTCAGCACTTAAGGATTGAGCATCCCAATATGAACCACCAAATAGTTAAATCTTGGGCCCTCAAAAGCTTTAGTTAACAAATCAGCCACATTATCATTAGTGTGTATTTTAAGCACTTGAATAAGATTTTTCTCATTAGCATCTCGGATAAAATGGTGCCTAATCTCTATGTGCTTTGTTCTTTGGTGAAAAACTGGGTTTTTAACAATGCAAATGGTCCTTTGGTTATCAATAAAGATTTTAGTATTCATAAAGTTAAACCCATAGTCTAACAACTGATTTTGAATCCAAAGTACCTGACCACAGCAACTAGCAGCAGCAACATACTCTGCCTCAGTTGAAGATGTAGCCACAATAGTCTGCTTTTTGCATTGCCAAGATATCAACCTCCTGCCCAGAAACTGAAAACCCCTAGTAGTAGACTTTCTATCAAAGTTAGCACCAGCATAATCACTGTCACTGTAAGCTTCCAACACAAAAGGAGAATCTCTTGGGTACCAAAGACCCAACTTAGGTTGTCCTTTTAGATATTTGAAGATTTTCTTGACTGCATTCAAATGTGAAGTTAATGGTGTAACTTGATGTCTGGAACAAGCACTGACTGCAAACATGATATCAGGCCTAGAAGCTGTCAAATACATCAGTGAACCTATCATAGATCTGCAGAGGTGAACATTAACAGCATCATCAGGTTCATTGTTAGATTTAGGCTTTGGAGCTTCATATGGTGTTGTTGCAGTCCTCACACTTTCCAAATCAAACTTCTTAAGTATGTCTTGCACATATTTTTCTTGACTGATAAAGATCCCATCAGGCTTTTGTTTGACTTGTAAGCCCAAGAAAAAGGTAAGCTCTCCCATAGCACTCATCTCAAATTCTCCCTTCATTAGCTCCTCAAACTTCCTACACCAATCTTCCTTTGTGGAACCAAAAATGATGTCATCCACATAAACCTGTACAAGGATGATATCTGTTGAATTTTTCTTGATGAAGAGTTTCTTTTCAATTGCTCCTCTTCTGTAACCATGCTTCAGCAGAAAAGTAGACAATCGAGCATACCATGCCCTGGGTGCTTGATGAAGTCCATAGAGTGCTTTCACCACCTTGTAAACCAAATCAGGATTCTGTGGGTCCACAAAACCCTTGGGCTGAGTTACATACACCTCCTCTTCAATCTCACCATATAGAAATGCACTCTTCACATCCATCTGATAGACAATGAATCCCATGTAGGAGGCAAAAGCTAAAAATAATCTAATAGCTTCAACTCTTGCCACAGGAGCAAACACCTCATCATAGTCAAGACCTTCTTCCTGCCTATGACCTTGAGCTACCAATCTAGCTTTATTTCGAACCAAAATACCTCGAGCATCCCTTTTGTTCTTGAGAATCCATTTCGTTCCAATTGCATACCTTCCTTCAGGCAAAGGTACTAACTTTTCAGACTTTCTGATTGTAAAACTGTTGCATTTCCTCTTGCATAGCCTCAACCCAATCAGAATCTTTAAGAGCTTGTGCTACACTGCTTGGTTCAATTTGAGATAGAAAACAAGCATAGAGGCAATGAAGATACTCTGTGTGATTATTCCTTAGCTGATCCTGAATATAACTGACAAAAGCAGTTTCTCCAAACATTGGTTGTTTCAACTTGCTTCTTGTCTGAACCGTTGAATTGGGATCTCCAAGAATCAAAGACTGAGGATGAACCGTGTTTATCCTCTTAGTAGCAGTGGGATTGACATCAATGGTTGACGCTTGATTGGTGATAGAGGGATTGAAGACATCATCATATGAGGAGGAAGTGAAGATGCCCGTTCTTGACTGATGATGAGGATCTTCCAACTTAGATCCTGAAGAGAGTGAATTTCCAAGATCAGATGGACTTGGATATCTTGTGGGAGGTTCATTGAAACCCAATAAGTCAACAGAAGGAGTGGACAAAGGACCAGCAGGAGTGGTGACACCAGCAGGAACATAAGAGCTATCAGTAGAATTGGTAGGAGCAGCAGGAACCGGAACACCACCAGCAAAATCCATATTCCTGCAGGCTTCATCTGCAGCTTTTCTTAAGAGCTCCGCTGTCTCTTGTGTGAATTCAAAACCAAACTTTTCAGCAGCTTCCTTGGCCTCATGTTCTTGTCTTTGAAGCCTAGCAAGATCTTCTGCAAAACTTGAATCACCTTCAGCCTTATCAGAAGAATCTTTGAGCTCAGTACCTGAAAAGTGGTTAGAGGGAAAAGAAGGAACAACAATGGGTTGTTCATCACACTCTGAGTCTGAATCATCATCTGAGGTACCTGCATTGTTAGTTTGATAATCATGTGTACCTGCAGATTGATTAGCTTTGAATCTAGAATAACCTAAAGTATCAGTCAGATAATCAAGGTCAAAATACCTCTCATGACCTGCACCCTGTAAATTAGGTTTATCCTCAAGATATCTTAAATTGAGTGTCTCAACTATCCTCTTAGCAGATAAGTTATAAACCCTATAGGCCTTACTATGAGCAGAATAACCAACAATAAACCCCTCATCTGCCTTCCCTTCAAATTTACCTAGGTGATCACTGGTGTTCAAAATAGTTACATGACATCCAAAAGGTTTAAGATAACTAATGTTAGGAACTTTCCCAAACAAAAGCTCATAAGGTGTTTTGTTGTGCGGACTAGTAATAGATACCCTATTCAGAACATAGCAAGCAGTGCAAACTGCTTCAGTCCAAAACATGGTAGGTAACTTAGAGTCAGCCAGCATTGATCTAGCTGCTTCTATAAGGGTTCTATTTTTCCTTTCAGCAACCCCATTTTGTTGTGGGGTTCTGGCACTACTATAGTCCCTTTTAATCCCCTTATGCCCACAGAATTCAATTAGGTTAGAATTTTTGAACTCTGTCCCATTGTCACACCTTATAGTCTTAACCTTTTTATTTAGCTGGGTTTCAATTAAGGCAATAAAGTCCCTAATCACAGGATAGGTTTCATCTTTAGTACCTAAGAAGAAAGTCCAAGAAAACCTGCTAAAGTCATCTGTAATTACCAGGCAATAGTACTTATGGTCAATACTTCTGATGGAAGTAGGACCAAAAAGATCCATATGAAGTAACTGAAGAGGCTCAGTGATGGTGCTCACAGCTGTGATGGCCTTGTATGAAGCTTTGTGTTGCTTTCCTTTGTTGCAGGCAACACAATTGTGTTCATTTGTGAAGGTCTTGAGAGGGAGCCCTTGTACCAATCCATTCTTTGCCAACTTGTTGATGGTCTTAAAGTTCACATGTGCCATCCTCCTATGCCATTTGTTAGATTCATCCACAGATGCTTTTGCCACCAAGCAAGCCAAATCACCCTCAGGCTAAACATCATTTAAATTGAAGCTGTAAAGGTTGTGTGTTCTTGGGACTTTAAGTACAACCTGACTCTCATTAGGTAACTTGAAGTCTTTGGACAGCACAAGATAGTCATCCTCAGTGAAGATAACACTGTTCTTCTTGTCACAAATTTGTGAGACAGAGAACAAGTTGAAATTCTGAAGTTCTTTCACATAATAGACATTCTCAAAATCCAGCTTGGATGTCCTTATAGTTCCTTTCCCTGTTACCTTGCCATCTCCTCCTCCAAATGTCACCTTCCCTCCATTAATGGGTACAAAATCATGCAGTCTCTCTATGTTTCCTGTTATACTTCTAGAACACCCACTATCAACAATACCTACATCCTTACTTCTATGAGGATTTTCTTACAGCAAAAGAACATACAACAATATTAGATACATGGGAGACCCAAGCCATCACAGACTTGAGCCTGCCTTGTGGATCAATAATAAGAAAACCATGGAGATTGATGAGATCCACCAGTGTTCTTGGACCCCATTCTCATATATTGGCCATTGTGTCTCCAAGAACAACCTGCTGAGGGCTTAACAGCAGTTTCCCATCTTGCCCCCCCCCCCCCATTTGCATAGAGTCAAAATAAACAGGCCTAAAATCATTTTGAAAGTAAGTGCTTGTAGGTCTGTAGAAAGGTCTAGCAGCATTTCTTTTCCAACCAGCAGAATTGGGATTACTAGCTGGAACTGGTTTTCCTGCAGAAAATGGCTTACCAGCAGGAACTGGCTTACCAGCAGCAACTGGTTTACCAGCAGCAACTGGGTTACCAGCAGAAAAAGTAGCTCGACACGAGCTCATTTTTGCTGCGTGTGGAACAAATGGGGGTATTTTATCTACATTGTTCCATAATGGCCTAGATTGCTGTTGACCAGCACACATACCCATCCTATTCTCATAAAAGTCACAATCTTTGATAAGATGAGCATAACTACCACACACAAAACAAAATTTCTTTCTAAAAGATTTATTCTTAAATAGACTTTTCTTATTGCACACAAAGTTATCACAACCAAAACATGAAACATAATTATTTTTAACAGAACCAAAACTAATAACAAAATTGTTATTAACAAAATTACAACCAGAAACATCATTGTTTTTATCAAAATCAGTAGAAATGTCTTCAAAAGCAGCTGTCTTGGAATTAGATTCATCATCAGCTATTCTTGAGGAGAAATCTTCTGACTTGGTTGTGGTAGACTTGTCACTTGAATCACATGAGGCAAAGTCATTGGTCTTGATTTCTGAGGACTTGTCACTGTTAGAACAAGAGACAAAATCATTAGATTCACAATCAAGATCAGGCAAGTCATTTGACTTTTTGCCATATGTCATTTGTGATTCATCAAAGTCTGTGTGGGGAGAGGTAGGCTTAAAGACTCCTGTTATAGGTGGAGGAACAACATTCATTCCTCCTTCTTTAACAAACTTAACAGGAATTTGGTAATTTACCTCCTTAGGGGTAGGGTCAAATATACTTGGTTCATTAGGGTCATAAACATCATCAGGCCCTACATCATACCCCAACCCACTCTTTCACCTTACAGACTGAGTGTTATTGTTCAACTTGACTAGGTTTTTAGCTGATTCTTGCCATGAATTACACCTAGCTACTTCCTTATCAAACTTAGCTTGTAAATCCTTTTTCTCTAAAATCACCTTATCATGTTCTCTTTCAGAATGTTTTAACAAATTAGTAGTATTTACCAAGTCTCTTTCTAACACCCTTATCTTTTCTTCATATGCTAATTGATTATTTTGGTACCAATCCTTTTGTTTTTCTAAGGTTTTGAGTGAATTACTATAAGCTTGAACCTTAACATAATAATCTTTATACTGAGACTCTATATCATCAAATTCTTTCTTAAGTTCAGCATACATATTATGACAACCAAAAGGACAATTTTGTACCTGTGATGAGTAACCCATCAAAGCAAATTCCTCATTCACATCTGTCTCCCTTCCAGCAAGCATTCCATACACCTGAGCAGCTCCTCTTTCCTCAGCATCAACCTCATGCTTTGACCAGTCCACCATGGAATCAACAGATAACAAGGCTTTGGCCTCCTCTGAGTCAAATTCTTTGATCTTGAAAGCAGAATATCTTGTGTTATCATCTGCCTTCTTTTCTTTGCATTCCCTTGCAAAGTGACCCAGTTGTGAGCAGTTATAACATGTAACCTTCCCTTTATCAAACCTTGCTCCATCCTTCCTGTTGAACTGAATCTTCCTCCCAGCCTTTTTTTCAAACCTGTTCACCTTCAATGAAAGCATAGCCATCTGCCACTTGATGTCCAATTCTTCCAAGTCCAGCTTATCAATCTGGTCAAAGTCTTCATATGCAAGTTGCTGTTGTGGAATAGTTTCAGCAACAAACGAATGAAGCACATCTTCCATCACATTCCAAGACTTTGAGTGTGTTCTTGGTGTAGCAGGGGTATAGGATGAAGATGATGAGGTTGGACTATCAGCATATGACAACTTGTTATTAGTACTGGTAGTACTAACAAAAGCTGAGTGAGTTGGAGCAGGGGAATAGCTCGAACCTCCCTTGATATCAATCTCCAATGTCCTAAGCTTGTTGTACAGATCATCAAAGCTTAAGTAATCAAGATCACCCTTTGTCTTGAGTGTGATTGATACCTGAGACCAAGAAGGAGGCAATGCCCTCAAGAACTTGGTGTTGCAGTCTTCATTGTCTGGTCTTGCCTGTAACTGATTGAGTTGGCTCAGTATTTTATGGAACCTGTCATACCCTTTATGCAGTCCTTCTGCCTCAGTGATCTTGAACTCTTGGAACTCTTGCTTCAGCATGGACCTCCTCATTTTCTTAGACTCATCATTCCCACCAAATCTGGCTTTTACAGCTAACCAGATGTCCCTTGCATCATCTAGGTGATGAAAATCACCTATGTGGTCTTCTGGGAGAGACTGAAGCAACAAAGTTCTTGCTTTAGTCTCCCTCTAAACTGCAATAAGTTCATCAGCAGTAACAGGAGGAAGAATAATGATGTTCCCTCTTTCATCTCTTCCAGTTTTCTTCCTGCTGTTACCATTTAGAATGATGTTCCAGAGATTATGGTCACTGTTTGAGATCCAGTACTCCATCTTCATGGCCCAGATCTCATATTCATCCTTCTTGAGGTAAGGGAATTTAGCATTTCTGTTAGAGACTGTGGTTGTAAGGATTTGTTGGACGTTTTGTGTTTAGGGTTTTTCATTATTTATAACAGACTCATCAGTTCCGGATGCAGCCATTGAATAAGGGTTTAAGAGATTTGTTTGACAAGTTTTCTTCTTCGACAGAGACCCTCACCAGGCTCTGATACCACTTGTTGGATCGTGCCTCCTTGATAGATCTTTGAGCTTGGTAGAATGTTTATGTAATCACAAACAGACTAAGAGAATCTCTGATTATAAACTTATGTTTATGCGGAAACTAAACACAAGAGTTAAGAAGACAATAACTACTAATACTTTGATCCTCTATGGATCTTTTATTAACTATTAATCGTTCAAGGTGTTCCAATATCAATAGCCGTGAGTTTCTTTTATACACAAGAAACCCTAATATAGCCCATAATAAAAAATGTGTGAAGAAGATATACACTATCTCTTCCTAATATAACTCTAACAAACTTTCTAAACATACGGGTTAACTAATTACTATTACCCGCAGAAACCAAACTAGCAGCATGAACTAAACACTACTACCAGCAGGAACTATGACTACTAACAGCAGAAATGAAATAACTATTATTCTAATAATTCCTAACATGTTAACTACCGTTACATGAATGATGATACCAAACCCTTTTAAAAGGCTAAAACGAGATTATTTTTGGAAATGAGAATGATTAACTTTTGAAAACTCTTGCGCATTTGATTTTTTTAGTGAATATCGTGCCGAGTACGTTGCGTTGCGATACGTTGCGAAACTCTCGAGTTGGGTACTCGGGGAGTGTTGTAGGGCAAGGAAGGTGTCGTTGTAGCCGAAACACTATAAATACTCGTGTTGTGGTTGTGTCTCTCTATCACTCTCTCGTAGTTTAGTTTTATATGCTCCTCTACAATCAATATCCAACACGTCAAAACTAGATTGATATAAGTCGATATATAAGTTTTAATATGAAGTTTTAATCAGTAAAACTATTCAACCCCCCTTCTAGTTTTCTACAATAGTGATATTTCCTTAGAAAATATCTGGCGCCCTTCATGACTCCAGGTTCATTGGCGAATATGATTTCAAAAGTATTGTCGCAATACATATTTATAGGTAATTCAATTGAAGGCATAACTCCGAGCCCTGAAATGAATTTCCTAATCCAAACAGCTTCCATTGCAGCTTCTAAAGCATCTATGTACTCTGCTTCTGTTGCAGACATCACAATTGTACTCTACTTCTTGCTCTTCCAGTCTACTGCTCTTCTATTATCCAGGACGCATCGCCGAAACCTTTAACATCAAGTTCTGCAGCTGGATTTCCCCCATACACTAGAAACATATCTTTTGTATTTCTTAAATACTTGAGAATGTTCTTAACAGCATGCCAGTGAAGTACACCTGGATTCTGTTGATATCGACTGGTGATATTTTGTGCGAACGCCACATATGGCCTTGTGCATCTTACCGCATACATGATAGATCCTACAGCCGAAGCATAAGGAACCTTACTCAGGCGTGCCACCTCTACACGTGTTGAAGCACACAGTTCACTACTTAAGCCATGATCTACTTGCATTGGCAAATATCCTTTCTTAGAATTTTGCATGTTGAATCTCTTCAATATTTTATCAATGTAAGCACTTTAAATTAATCCAATTAACCGCTTTGATCTATCCCTGTAGATCTTGATTCCTATGATGTATGATGCTTCTCCTAAATCCTTCATAGAAAAACACTTTCCAAGATAAGACTTAACATTTTTCAAACTTGGAATGTCTTTTCCCATGATCAATATGTCATCGACATATAGGATAAGGAAAGTAACATCACTCCCACTAGCCTTATGGTATACACATGGCTCATCAGGATTCTGAGTAAAACCAAATTCCTTGATTTTCTCGTCAAATCTCTTATTCCATTTCCGTAATGCTTGCTTCAATCCATAAATGGATATTTGAAGTTTGCATACACGGTTTGGAAACTTTGGATTCACAAACCCCTCAGGCTGTGCCATATAGATGTCTTCATCTAGGTGGCAGTTTTGACATCCATTTTCCAAATCTTATAATCATAGTACGTTGCTATAGCTATGAGAATCCTAATGGCTCTAATATCTTCTACAGGAGAAAAAGTCTCCTCGTAGTCAATCCCATAGGTTTGAGTAAAGCCTTTAGCTACCAGACGAGCCTTATAGGTGTGTACATTACCATCCATGTCAGTTTTCTTCTAGAAGAGCCACTTACTTCCAACGACTTTAGATTTGGGAGGAAGATCAACTTCAATCCAGACTTCATTATCTTTCATGGATTGCATTTCCCCATTCATTGCAACTATCCATTTGTCCTTTTCAGGATCATTCATGGCAGCCTTATTGTTAGCAGGTTCTCCAAGATCCCCTAACATATTTCCTCAACTTCTACGTTAAGACATAGACGTTCAGGAGCACGTATAGTCCTTTCAGACCTACGAATGGGAATAACTTCAGGTGGAGGACCCAGACTTTCAGGTTCCACAGGAACTTGGCTAGTGTTTTCAGAAGGTGATGTATATTCATGATCATCTTCCAGATCATAAATTCTCTCACTGAATTCTTGAGCTATGAGATCCCTTTCAAGGAAGTCTCCATACCTAGCAACAATTACTTTCTTTTTAGTTGGGTAGTAAAAGTAGTAACCCATCGTTTCCTTTGGGTATCCTACAAAGATACACTTAACAGATCTCTATTGGCGTTTATCTGGTGAGTCACGTTTAACAAACACCTCGCAACCCCAGACCTTTAAATATGACAAGTTAGGAGCTTTACCATACCATATCTCATATGGTGTCTTATCAAACTTCTTGGTCGGAACCATATTTAGAATGCGAATAGCAGATTCTAAAGAATAATCCCAAAAATATAAAGGAAGAGTTGTAATATTAAACATTGATCGTACCATATCTAGCAATGTACGATATTTTCTCTCAGATACACCATTTTGTTGTGGTGTATAAGGAGATGTAAGATGCTGAACAATTCCACACTCAGCTAGATAATCTTTAAACTCTTGGCTTAGTTATTCACCACGTTTATCGGATTGAAGAGCCTTAATCTTCTTTCCTAGTTGCAATTCCACTTCATTCTTAAAAACCTTAAATGTTTCAAACACCTCATGTTTATGTTTAAGTAAATAAACATAACCATAACGGATGAAATCATCTGCAAAGGTTAAGAAGTAGCTAGCACCTTTCCTTGACACATGTCTAAGTGGTCTACATACATCAGTATGTATCAAACCAAGTAGATCTGAAGCCCTTTCTAAACGATTTTCAAAAGGTTTCTTTATCATCTTCGCAGATATACAAGATTCGCAGTTATCAAATGATTCATCATTGATACTGTGGAAAACTAGAAGGGGGGTTGAATAGTTTAAAGTTTAAAATTAATTCGCTTTGTGACTTATCGTGATTTCAAAATAAAGTAAACAATCAAGCATACAAACAAGTAAGATAAGTAACTAAGTAAAGAGAGGAAAGATCAAACCACATAACACGGATGTTTATAGTGGTTCGGCTACAAGGACTCTTTTCCTTGTCCTACTTCACTCCTCGAGTCTCTAACTCGAGAGTTATTCTTCACTAAGAAACAAACTCCCTTCTCGGCGGAGGAAACCTTAATACACGTCGCTTATACTCTTTTTCCGGTACAAAGCTAAATACCGAGTTCTACTTCAAGGAAGAACCAACCTAACGTCGCTTATACAATTACCTACACTAAGCTAGATGTCGAGTTCTTTACAAGGGTACAACCACTCTCTTTTACACTAAGTGTTTTGAGGACTAAAACACAAACCGGATTCTACTGTATGGAAGATGTAATGAAGATGCCTAAGCTCTAATGAGTTACACAGTATGTAACTAACAAGTCTTGCAACATAGTGTTGAAGCTTGATAATGCTTGATCTCTTTTGCTATAAAAGAAAGGTCACTAAGTATGAAATGAATGATGTAGGTAAGTAATATGAAAGAATATATGTTTTATACTATGTAAATGATAAAATGGCCAAATGATCAGCTTGCTATTTAAAGGCAAAGCTGATGAACAGCTGGCGGATCCGGCGGATCCCAAAACTTGGATCCGTCCTTATATGCAATTGGATCCGCCATGTCAGGCCAGCTAAGAGATCTTCAAATCTTTCCAAATCTTTCCATATCTTTCTATATCTTCAAATGTCAACTCTTTGGCTTGAAGATCTAAACAAAAATCTTACCAAGATTGTGTACATGATGCATGCCATGATGTCATCCTAATATTTAACTAATAAAGTTTCCATTTTAGGAAATAAACATGTAAATGTGTATATGTTGTTCCTAGTAAACTTTGTAATGTGAAAATGTGTTTGTAAAAGACTTATCACTATAAATTTAAAATACATAATCTTATTTATGCTTTACTTAAAGATAAACTTTGTAATTGTCATTAACAAAACTAAGCAAAGATCGTAAAATATAAATAACGTTTTTAGGACGATATTTGTATTAACAATCTCCCCCTTTTGTTGATGACAAAACATAAAGTGTATTTTTAAGTAGAGAGCTTAAATAAAGGATGAGTCTTTTAAAAATATAGATTAAGTTAGTTTATGAAAGTTTTGAAATCTATTTTAAGCAAAAATGTATGTACTGTGATGTTTCACAGTGATGCAAACTTAATCCTTTCTCCCCTTTGATTTGTACTCCCCGTTGCTAGGGTACCAACATATATGATTCAAGGTTGAGAAAAGCTACAAAATAAAGGTTAGTAATGAAATACTTCAATCAAGAAGCAATATGCATATGCAATAGTCAACCAAGAAGGGTCAACCCATTTTACTTATATAAAGTCAAAATGAAGTGTCTGATCAAATTTTTGTACCTAATGTACATTTGTTGGGAATTAAATATTCAAGATGTTTAATATCGGGTTCTAATCCAAGAAATACTCTAAGTGTAATTCTATTGCTAGTGCAAAATGGTTTCTGCTGATAATGTTGATTCTGCTGATAGAACATTTCACTCTGCTGATAGTGATAAATGACTCTGCTGATAGGCTTAAACATTCTTCTGATGGATTCTGCTGATAGCGATAGATTGTTCCTGCTGATAGTGAACACTCTGCTGATGAAAGGATACGATCGAAAAGATATTTATTGTATTTTGGTCAACAATATACGGTAGATAATATCTTACTCCATGTGCTTAGTTAACAAGTTGTATACATAGATACATGTTGTATCTGATGTACTGACACTCAATAGGATAAGTTAACCAAGTAAGTCGGCCAAGACTTTAAGCAATTTGTAAAGATCTTTTGACTATAAAAGAGATCTTAGTTGTGATATTAGTGTAGTAAGTAAGTTGTCAAGTGTGTTAAGTTAGAACATACAACTGTTAGAACAAACACAAATATATCACAAGTGATAAAAACATAAGATTCAAGGTTGTAACCCTAGTGATATTTCAAGATCACTCGTATTATTATCTTTAATAATATTGAATCGTTTAGTGATAATCTTTATGTGTTCATCGCTAACTAACAAACATAACAATTCCATTTCCATAACATACACAACCTTCTAAGTTTGGTTGAGTGAATTCCGCGCACTTAATCATTTTAACACAACATATCATACACACAAAGTTAGAAGGTTTAACCACCTTAATCGTGTGTCCATGATCCTAGCAAGTGGTATCAGAGCTACAGGTTGATATTGTTGTTTTTAGAAGAAACAAGAAATGGATGTACAAGATGTTCAAACAAATGTTGCTGCAAAGTTGCCCATGATCAAACCCAATGAGTTTGAGTTATGGAGGATGAGAGTTGAGCAATATTTTATGGTTCAAGATTATGCTCTTTGGGACATAATTCAGTATGGTGATTCCTTCACTTTAGGCTATTCAGATGTTCTTGTTGAAGGGAAGACAGTTAGAAAAAGAAATACTGGACCAGTTTCCAATGATGAAAAGATACAGAACAGAAATGATCAGAAAGCAAGAAACTTGTTGCTTATGACCATTCCTGGTGAGCAAATGCTATCTTTTAACAAATATCTTGATGCAAAAACTCTTTTTGAAGAGATTTGTGCATGGTTTGGTGGTAATGAAACTACCAAAAAGACATAGAAGACTTTACTAAAGCACCAATTTGAAAACTTTACTGCTTTTAGTAATGAGTCTCTTGACAAACTATTTTCAAGACTACACAAGCTTGTCAGTCAGTTAGCTGTGTTGGGTGTTGAGACTGAGAAGGAAGATCTCAACATGAAGTTCTTGAAAAGTCTACCTAATGAATTCCATACTCATGTTATTGTCTGGATGAACAAACCAGAAATTGAAACTATGAAGCTTAATGATTTGTTCAACAACTTTAAAATTGTTGAACAAAGTCTAAAGAGAGGTGGAAACTATGGTACTAGTTCTGGGAATGCTGCACTCTTATCAGTTCCTAGTGTTAGTCATGCAGAAGAGGTAGATGACGTTGAAAGTGTTTCTAATGTAACTTATGGTGGTCCTTCTACTAGTTTACAAAAGGATATTGCTGGACTTGGAGATCCAACATTTTATGCCTTTATAACCAGTCAAGCTAGTGGTTCTCCTCTAAATCATGAAGACCTTGAGCAGGTAGATGGTGATGATTTGGAAGAGATGGATATTAAGTGGCAAGTTTCTTTATTTAGCATGAGGGCTAAGAAGTTTTGGCAGAAAACTGGAAAGCAAATTACCATAAATGGTAATGATACTGCTGGGTTCGATAAGAAGAAAGTAGAATGTTTTAACTGTCATAGGTTGGGACACTTTGCTAAAGAATGTAGAAGCCCAAGGAAGCAGGATAATAGGAACACTTGGTATAAACAAGAAAGGAATAACGAAGTACTGGTAGAAAAGCCAAAGGCTATGCTGGCTATTGATGGTATTGGATATGATTGGAGCTCTATGGCTACTGAAGAGGATGCACCACCAAGTGCTGCTCTTGTTGTCGATGAGATTGCTCTAATGGCTTCTTCTGATTCAGAGGTAGATACCATTCCTACTTGTACTAATTCATGTCCTAATCTTAAAAATTATGAAGACATTAAAAAGAGATTTGATGCTTTTAGAGAAGAGTTAATTGATGCTCTTCATAATTTAGCTAATCATAAGAGGTGTGTAGGAGTTTTAGAAAAACAGATTCTACATTATAAAAAGAATGAATCTACGTTTACTGATGACTTAAATGCTTTAAAAAGAGGAATAGCATTTAGAGATGAACTTCTTAATGATCAAAGTAGACAGTTATCTGAAGTCAAAACTGAAAAAGAAAATGTTAAGGTAACTATAGATACTCTAGCACATGCCTCAGAAGGAATGAATAAGATTTGGGAAGCTCAGGTAATTGATAAAACTAATTTAGGTGTAGGTTACAAAACTGTCCCTCCACCATATAGAGGTGTTCCTTCACCTCCAGGTGTTGACCTAGCACATACAGGTATAGCTGAGTTTCAAGAACCAATCATGGAATATGGTTCTAAGACTAGTAAGAGTCTTAAGGTAGCAAAGATAAGTAAAAGTTTAGATAAAACTTTACTTTATCAGGACAAGGTGTCCTTTGCTAAGAAAGGAGAAACTATAGTTGTTGAAGATTGTACAACTGATAGTGATGATGATGAAGAAGAGCAGGTTATGTCTAAACCTGATTTGGTTAAGAAAGTAGGAACAAGTGTTCCTAAGGTAGTCAAACACAATACTGATAGGCCTAAATCAAACATTAAGCATGTTAGGCAACCAGTTAGATATTGTGAGCAATATAGAACCACCAACAAGCCCAGAGGTAACCAAAGGAATTGGAACAACCTCAAGTCTAACCAATTAGGTGATGACTTTGCTTTTTATAATAAAGCTTGTTACACATGTGGTAGTTTTGACCATCTTGCAGCTTTCTGCAACCAATGGGTAACTGGGTATGAAAACCATAGAGTGAACCTCAAAAGGCAAACACCTAAATCTCACTTTCACTCTAGTTCTAAGAAATCAAACCCCAGAGTAGTCAAAAACAAGTCTATCTCAAAATTTGATCCTGCTGATAGACCAAATGATCCTGCTGCTAGAAAATTTGTTCCTGCTGCTCGACCATTTATGACTATTAACCTAAAATCAACAGCTAAGGGTGCAAAAACATTTTTCAAACATGCACCTACAACTGTTCTAAGGCCCATTCAAACAAAAGCAGTGGTCCATAAACAAATTTGGAGATCAAAGAGTTTAACTACAAAGTTAGCAGACTCTGCTGATAAGTATGTAGTTCACTCTGCTGCTAAGGGAAATAGGGCAAATGCTGTCAAGGCCTCAGCATGTTGGATTCTTAAATCCAATGTTGCCTCAACAATCCTCAAAAGATTCAATTACATTGATGCAAGAGGCAGATCCAAGTCAATAATGGCTTGGATCCCCAAAAGAAACTAACACTCTTATTTGTGTGCAGGAACATTCAAATGATCAGGAAGAGGATCAAGGATACTCAGATAGTGGATGTTCAAGGCACATGACAGGCAACATGTCTTATCTCTCAGATTTTGAAGCTTTCAATGGAGGATATGTTACCTTTGGAGGGGGTGTTCGTGGCAAAATTTCTGGTAAAGGTACAATCAAAACCGGAAATTTAGATTTTGAAGATGTGTACTATGTAAAAGAGCTAAATTATAATCTTTTTAGTGTTTCACAAATGTGTGACAAAAAGAATAATGTTCTTTTCTGTGAGACTGAATGTCTTGTACTTTCTTCTGATTTTAAGATGCCTGATGAAAGTCAAGTACTTCTTAGAATTCCTAGAAAGGGCAATATGTACAGTGTAGACATGAAGAATATTATTCCTAAAAAGAATTTAACTTGTCTTGTTACAAAGGCCACATTGGATGAATCAATGAAATGGCATAGAAGGCTTGGTCATAATAACTTCAAAACCATAAATAAAATTGTTAAGAATGGTTTGGTAAGAGGTTTACCTCACAAAAGATTTGAAAATGATCAAACATGCATTGCTTGTCTAAAAGGCAAACAACACAAAGCCACTTGTAAGCCCAAGATTTTTAACTCTATCAATCAGTCTTTGTTTATGCTACATATGGACTTATTTGGACCTGTTTCAGTGATGAGCATAATGCATAAGAGATATTGTCTAGTTATTACTGATGACTATAGTAGATTTACATGGGTTTTGTTTTTAGCCACTAAGGATGTGACATCAAGCATCCTTAAGGACTTCATTACACAGATAGAAAATCAAGTAAGCAAGAAAGTGAAAGTCATTAGATGTGATAATGGGACAGAGTTTAAGAATAGAGTTATGGATGATTTCTACAAAGAAAAAGGTATTAAGAGAGAATTTAGTGTTGCTAGAACACCACAACAAAATGGTGTGGCTGAAAGAAAGAATAGAACACTAATTGAAGCTGCTAGAACAATGTTAGCTGATTCTAAGCTACCAATAAATTTTTGGGCAGAGGCAGTCAACACTGCTTGCTATGTTCAAAATAGAGTTTTAGTTGTGCAGCCTCACAATAAGACATCATATGAACTTTTTAATGGTAGAACTCCTGCAATAGGATTTCTTAGAACTTTTGGATGTCATGTGACAATTCTCAATACCTTAGACTATTTAGGAAAATTCGATGGTAAGGCAGATGAAGGTTTCTTTATTGGTTATTCTCTTAATAGCAAAGCATTTAGAGTTTACAACACAAGAAAAGAGATAGTAGAAGAAAATCTACATGTGGAGTTTTTAGAAAACAAATCCAATGTAGAAGGTCAAGGACTAAAATGGCTATTTGATCTGGAGTATCTAACAAATTCAATGAATTATGTGCCTTTTGTTGCAGCAACTAATGATTTTGCAGGTTCTTATACAACAAATGAGGTAGAGTTAGAGAAAGATCAAAATGATGTGATAATGCCAATATGGTCAAGTTCAATTGTGGAATCAACTTCGACAACTGATGAATCTTCTTCTGGTAAAGCTAAAGAAGGTGTTGAAGATGAAAGTAAAGAATATGGAACTCAGGAACAACAAAGTGTTTCTGCTGGTAGTATTTCTGTTGTTGCTGGTAGTGTATCTGTTACTGCTGATGACTCTGCTGATAAGCTTACTGATTCTGCTGTTCGGCCAAATGACTCTGCTGATGGCCCTTCAGAAACAAAAGAAGCAGAATTTTCAGATAATGAGGTGGATTTCAACAATCTTCCATCAAATTATCAAGTTCCTACTACACCACAATCAAGAATTCACAAAGTTCATTCCCTAGATCATGTGATTGGAGATATACAGTCAGGTGTGAAGACAAGACAAAAATTGATGTCTTCAGACCAACAAGGGCTTCTTGATGCCCTTTATGCTTCAAAACAACATGAGCTTTTAAACTCTTGTTTGTTTGTATGTTTTCTCTCACAAGCTGACCCAAAGACAATTCTTACAGCCCTAGATGATTCAAGCTGGTTAGAGGCTATGCAAGAAGAGCTTCTTCAGTTCAAGATTCAAAAGGTTTGGGTGCTAGTTGATTTACCTACAGGTGTGAAGGTAATTGGCACTAGATGGGTTTTTAAGAACAAAAGGTATGAAAGAGGAATAGTGATCAAGAATAAGGCTAGATTAGTAGCTCAAGGGTACACATAAGAGGAAGGGATAGATTATGATGAAGTTTATGCTCCAGTAGCAAGGATTGAGGCAATTAGGCTGTTTCTAGCTTATACTTCATTTTTAGGCTTCACAGTCTACCAAATGGATGTCAAAAGTGCATTTTTATATGGTGAAATTGGAGAAGAGGTGTATGTTTCACAACCTCCAGGCTTCATTGATCCATTACATCCAAACAAAGTGTACAGAGTAGTGAAAGCTCTCTATGGCCTTCATCAGGCACCAAGAGCTTGGTATGCAACACTTGCTTCCTACTTATTAGAAAATGGATTTCAAAGAGGAAAGATTGATCAGACACTGTTCATCAAACAGCACAAGAAGGATCTTCTGTTAGTGCAGGTGTATGTGGATGACATTATCTTTGGATCTACTAGGAAAGATATGTGTTTAGGATTTGAGAAGCTTATGAAAGATAAGTTTCAAATGAGTTCTATGGGAGAACTTACATTCTTTTTGGGTTTGCAAGTTAAGCAATCATCTGAAGGCATATTTATTAGTCAAGACAAATATGTTGCAGAGATACTTAGAAAATTTCAATTTGCTGATTCAAAAATTGCAAGCACACCAATGGACTATGAGAAGCACCTTCTGAAAGATGAAGATGGAGAAAATGTAGATGTACACAATTACAGATCTATGATAGGCTCTTTGATGTACCTTACATCATCTAGACCTGATATCATGTTTCCTGTTTGTGTTTGTGCAAGACTTCAAGTTACTCCAAAGGTTTCTCATTTAACAGCAGTCAAGAGAATTTTTAGATATCTCAAAGGTCAACCAAGGTTGGGTATATGGTATTCTAGAGAATCTCCTTTTGACTTGGTAGCATATTCGGATAGTGATTATGCTGGTGCTAGCTTGGACAGAAAGTCAACAACTGGAGGATGTCAATTCCTTGGGTGTAGACTTGTCTCATGGCAGTGTAAGAAGCAAACAAGGGTGGCAAATTCAACAACTGAAGCTAAATACATAGCCGCTGCAAGTTGCTCTAGTCAAGTTCTGTGGCTTCAAAACCAACTCCTTGATTATGGGTACAATTTCTTAAACACTGTTATTCATATTGATAATAGTAGTACAATTTGTATTATTAAAAATCCAGTGCAACATTCTAAAACAAAACACATTGAAATTAGACATCACTTTATAAGAGACTGCAATGAGAAAAGATTAATTCAAGTTCTTAAAATTGCTTCAGAACATAATTTTGTAGATCTGCTAACAAAAGCTTTTGATGTTTGAAGGTTTCAGTACTTGGTAAAAAGTATTGGAATGCTTAATCTTTAAATTTTCAATATGATGTGTTTTTGTAAATAAATTTTTGTTGTTGCTGCTGATTCATAAGGTACTGCTAATGTATCATAAGGTACTGCTAAGCACACAAGGTGCTGCTAGTACAAATTTAAATTGTGTTATTCATATAGTTGGTCTTATGATTATACTAATGCAAGACAAGTCACTACAAGAAAAGTGGCTTTTTAGGACCCCCATAAGCGTCATAAAATGGTACTTTTTAGGACCTTTCATTTAATAGGACCAAGGATGTAAGCGTTTCATGTAAGGCGGTTGTAATAGGTCCAAAGTGTCCTAATATCTCAAAGACCTTATGAAACCAATTTTATGGTCGTATTATATGTCTATGAATAACCCAAATAGCGTCCTAATAAAACCATATTAGGACACTTTTACAATGTTTTGACATGTGCTTACCTACTTTTAATCTTTTGACACACATAAAAAGGTCCTTAAAAGTTTGTTAGGACGCATATGATGCAACATCATAGCTATTTTAGCAACCAAGAAAAGGGTCCTAATAACTCAAATAAGATTATGATACCAATTTTATGGTCGCATAATAGGTCTATAAACAACCCAAATAACGTCCTAATAAAAACATATTAGGACACTTTTACAATGTTCTAACATGTGGTAACCTAATTTTAATCTTTTGATACACATACAAGCGTACTTAAAAGATAATTGTTAGGACGCTTATCATGTAACATTATAGCTACTTTAGCACCAAGAAAAGGGTTCTAATATCTCAAAGAAGATTATGAAACCAATTTTTTGGTCGTATAAAATGTCTATTAACAACCTAAATAACGTCCTAATAACAACATATTAGGACACTTTTACAATGTTAAGCGTCCTTAAAAGTTAATTGTTAGGAAGGTTAATAAGTTTAATAGGACAATTTCAAAGTCCTGACAAGTCATATGATAGGACGCTATTTTCAGCATGCACACTCTATTATTACGATATGAATAAAACATCAACTAATTATTAAATGAATAAAACGAAATTGTATTTCAAATAAGCAATTGTCATAACAAAAGCACTAAACATAAATAAGGTAGACACTATCCAACATAAAGTCTTGTAACATTAAACAATAAATTAAAGCAACAAGAAGCTTAGTCCGGGGTCATCATGCATCCTTTCTCAATCCTCACGGACCACCTACAAATAAACATCCATGTATAAGCATTAAGCTCCATGTTATTAAAATTATTGGTATCACAAGTTTAACAAAGACATACCGAGATAAAGGGACAAGGTCATGCTATGGTTGCACCAACACAGTCTGCAATTGTGGCAAATAACCCATATGGTCTCACCCACACGAGATAAAGCGTCCATTGCAATTATTCTTGTTTTACGTCTTCCCAAACTATCAGAATCTTTCGTATCCAGAAAGTCACCACAAAACCGAAAAGTAGAAGCATAACTATAAGAACAAAAATAGCAGCGGTATTTGTATGAAGTAATCTGAAATACAATCATAAAGCCAAGAAACCGTTTAAAAGATTGAAAGACCAACGAGATCGTAATTACCCTGTATATATCGAAAATCTTTCAGCACCAACAACTTCTATAGACTCGTTTTCTGCCATACAAGGCAAGAAAAGAATTCTGGCTATTAATTCTGGGTTGATCATGAAACGGATCTCTTCCTAAAAAGTATGACAAAAAAGGCATTAAGGCTATAATACTCTAAAAACATCCCTTCAAATCCAACAACACAATTTACTTTAACAATATTTTGGTAATTTCAAAGGCAACAAGTGAACGGGTTACAACTTGCAGGAAGCATTTCAAGTCAACACAGCCTGTAGCGTGTAATGCATGCGGTATAAGTGAAAGTTAAATCAGTAAGCAACTGCACTCACACCTTCGGAAAACCATATCAGGGACAAAAAATAAGCAAACCTGAACACAGCCTTTATTTATAGCACCGCCACCAAGGTACTTATTAGCAAAATCTACTTCGAGAGCTTCCTTCAACTGATCTTCTATTAAGCCCGAAGTGTAGACCTATTAGAACATAAAGATTGCAGTTAAGTATTATGCGATCAATGTAACTAGACCCATTTTCAATCATAGTGTACCCTTCCTACCAGCCCGAAACAACAAAATAGATTAACAACGACGAGATAATACTGAAAATTAAAACACGTATAGTTTAACGATAATGTCACAATTTTTGGAACATACCTCAAACGGGCATAGGGGGACCACTGATTTACTCCAAGATTCAGCCTTGGGGTAAGGAATGCAGTTATCTGAAACAAGAACAAACAGATCACTAATGATCATTGTTGCTGATGAGCGCGAAATAGCATATGTCAAACAAGTTTCGTGACTGCATTCCATTTGAAGTTCCTAAGTACTTCTGTTTTGAAAGATTGTAACTCAACTACAATATGTGTTATGCTATTGAATAATACCCTCAGAGACGTTGTTTGATTGATACAGATATTTATGTAGTATGCAATCATAAACTAAAGAATTTTGCACCTCAAAAATGATGACCGATTTTCAAATTGCACACAGTCTTTGTTAGATTTTATCGCTACATTACTGTTAAGATGCAAAGGACTAAGTTGTAAGCATGGTAAACTGAGCAATGAACACTAATTAGTTGCTTTATGAACGGTATATGCTCCTTTTATCTAATGAGAAATAACCATGACAAAAAGGACTAAGTGGGCAGAACAAACATCATGAAAATGAGATATAACCATGACTAGAAAAATGGAACCTTACAACTCTTTAAAAAGACTATTGCTAACAGAGGTGTGCTGAGCCAAAACAAAATAATTAGATAAAGGTTGTAAATTAGTCAAAAACTTCCTTCGACGTATCTCTATAACCTATAATGGTCTAATTTCAGCGAATGTCCAGCTTTCTCATATTTAGATTGGTAGTTGTCGTATTTCTTCTCCAGTATATGATATTTTCATAAATTATTTTCCCATTAAAGTCTCAATAAAAGTGCACCTAGAAAACCATGTTTTCATAACAAAAAGAAACACATTCTTATAAACCAAATTCAAGCGAGAATCGAATTTTTCAGTATACAATTGCAAAAAAAACCTCGGTACCTTGTATTGTTTGACCAGATGTGTTTTTGAGATGATTCTTCATCGACTAAGCAAACAACTGTCATTTGATGTTCAGCACAAATGACTTATTTTCCACAGATGCGATGTGATTATGTCCATTCCTGACATGCAATTTTTAAGTTTTAAGGGGACAAGGAAGCCTGCACACCGCACAAACAGGAACAACTATGCCAGTACAAAAAGCTCATATCAACTATCAAGGCAGCAATGACTTTACACTGACTTGACTCAAGTGAAAAGATTGGGTAAGTTTCACATACAGCAGCCTCAGATTCCATGTATTTTGTGACTTAATAATTTAAAGAACCCAAACCTTTTAGAAAGTTTTTCACAGGGGCATTTTAGTCATTTTACTTTGGACAGGGATGAAAAATGCAACCCAAAGTTCCCCGCAGGGACGGTGCCTGCACTTTCAAAATGTTAGAATCAAAACCTGCAATTTGGCTAAACCACAAGAACGATTATTGCAATCTACTCTAATAAATAAGTTAACCCGAAATCTGAATATCACATAGAATGCTTTCCAAATGGCAACACGCAAGACTGTCATTATTAGCTCATTCTAGTTTTGGGAGACCTTGCAAAAATATCGATTTTAAACCTACAAAGGTAACAGAAGAGACTTTGACACAGATAATAGCAACTTCAGTTTCCACCAAGTTATTTGCTACTAGTGTACCATTTAAGTCCAATAACAGGTCAAATGGGTATCAGCAACTGACTTGTAGCTACAATTGCTAGTGAAATGCAACATCGAGGACCCCTTTGCAATACAAGCGTTAGATAAAGATGATTTTCTGCAATATCCCTGATTAATTGCATCATTTTTTTTTCTTGGTGAAACTTCAAGCCAAAATTACCTGCCCAATAACAAAATTGATCGCATAAATTTGGACCAAGAAACTCCCTCTCATTATTGAGACTTATTTGGAATTACAGACCATTTACCTTCTAGAGATAAAACACGATCTAAATAAACCCATTTTCCTTACAGGTGAATCTAAATTAGAGAAAAAGAAATTTATATATCAATAGTTGTAAAATGCCAGACGTACCAAGTGCTTGATTTACATAATACATAATACTTAGACTACAAGCACGAATAGCATAGACAACAAACTTATTAATCATATCCAACAATTTGTTTGTGGCCACTCTGCTTTCTACCATATGCTTATATTACCAGTAGCAAACAGAAAGTAGCTAAGATTTGTTACCAGTAACAAACTCACCCTTTGCCTCCCTTGTCTTGACGATGGTGATGGCGCGGAGGAGCGATGGTTGGTGTAGCGACGGCGAGATAAGGCGGTGAAGTGTGGCGTTGGTGTGAGTCGGTTCTAGAGAGAAGGAGAAGAGACGAATAGAGAGAAGATAGATCTGACTAGTGTTAGGGTTTTGATTTTGGGGAAAAAAGGGGCGGGATCATGAGCGGGAGATTGAAATTTTGGGGAAAAGATAGAGTTTTTTTTTTTTTTTTTTTTTTTTTTTTTTTTTTAAGTAAAATAGGTAAGGATTAAACGTAAATGATTTGAGCTTGTGTCGAGTAACTAGAGTTCGTTCGATTTGATTTTTATCGAGCTTTGAGCTCAAACTCAAGCATATCAAATGAACTCGAAATGTTTAATGAGTTGAGCTCAACCTTATATAATTAAGGAATGAAGCAAATCTTCTTTAACATCTCGTGTAAAACCATATAATCTCGGCTCATTCGTTAAACATCTCATGTACAACCATATCATCTCGGCTCATTCGTTTAACATTTCGTGTACAACCATATCATCTCGGCTCATTCGTTTAACATCTCATGTACATTTGTATCATCTCGGTTCATTCGTTTAACATCTCGTGTAAAACTATATAATCTCGGCTCATTCGTTTAACATCTCATGTACAACCATATCATCTCGGCTCATTCGTTTAACATCTCGTGTAAAACCATATAATCTCGGCTCATTCGTTAAACATCTCGTGTACAACCATATTATCTCGGCTCATTCGTTTAACATCTCGTGTACAATCATATCATCTTGGCTCATTCGTTTAACATCTCATGTACATTTGTATCATCTCGGCTCATTCGTTTAACATCTCGTGTACAACCATATCATCTCGGCTCATTCGTTTAACATCTCATGTACATTTGTATCATCTCGGTTCATTCGTTTAACATCTCGTGTAAAACCATATAATCTCGGCTCATTCGTTTAACATCTCATGTACAACCATATCATCTCGGCTCATTCGTTTAACATCTCGTGTAAAACCATATAATCTCGGCTCATTCGTTAAACATCTCGTGTACAACCATATCATCTCGGCTCATTCGTTTAACATCTTGTGTACAACCATATCATCTCGGCTCATTCGTTTAACATCTCATGTACATTTGTATCATCTCGGCTCATTCGTTTAACATCTCGTGTACAACCATATCATCTCGGCTCATTTGTTTAACATCTCGTGTAAAACCATATAATCTCGGCTCATCCGTTTTTACACGTTTTCGTCCGTTTCTACACGTTTTCATCCGTTTTTACACGTTTTTTGGTCAGTATTTACACGTTTTCGTCCGTTTTTACACGTTTTCGTCCGTATTTACACGTTTTCTTCTGTTTTTACACATTTTCGTCCATTTTACACGTTTTCATCCGTTTTTACACGTTTTCGTCCGTTTCTACACGTTTTCATCCGTTTTTTACACGTTTTCGTCCGTTTCTACACGTTTTCATCCGTTTTTACACGTTTTTTGGTCAGTATTTACACGTTTTCGTCCGTATTTACACGTTTTCGTCCGTTTTTACACGTTTTTGTCCGTTTTTACACGTTTTCTTCTGTTTTTACACATTTTCGTCCATTTTACACGTTTTCATCCGTTTCTACACGTTTTCGTCCGTTTCTACACGTTTTCATCCGTTTTTACACGTTTTTTGGTCAGTATTTACACGTTTTCGTCCGTTTTTATACGTTTTCGTCCGTATTTACACGTTTTTGTCCGTATTTACACGTTTTCGTCCGTTTTTACACGTTTTCGTCCATTTTTACATATTTTCGTCCGGTTTTACATGTTTTCATCCGTTTTTACATGTTTTCATCTGTTTTTACACGTTTTCGTCTGTTTTTACACGTTTTTGTTAGTATTCACACGTTTTCGTCCGTTTCTACACGTTTTCATCCGTTTTTACACGTTTTCGTCCGTTTCTACACGTTTTCATCCGTTTTTACACGTTTTTTGGTCAGTATTTACACGTTTTCGTCCGTATTTACACGTTTTCGTCCGTTTTTACACGTTTTTGTCCGTTTTTACACGTTTTCTTCTGTTTTTACACATTTTCGTCCATTTTACACGTTTTCATCCGTTTCTACACGTTTTCGTCCGTTTCTACACGTTTTCATCCGTTTTTACACGTTTTTTGGTCAGTATTTACACGTTTTCGTCCGTTTTTATACGTTTTCGTCCGTATTTACACGTTTTTGTCCGTATTTACACGTTTTCGTCCGTTTTTACACGTTTTCGTCCGTTTTTACATATTTTCGTCCGGTTTTACATGTTTTCATCCGTTTTTACATGTTTTCATCTGTTTTTACACGTTTTCGTCTGTTTTTACACGTTTTTGTTAGTATTCACATGTTTTTGTCCATTTTTACACATTTTTTTCGTCCGTTTTTACACGTTTTCATACGTATTTACATTTTTTTGTCCGTATTTACAAGTTTTCGTCTGTATTTACACGTTTTCGTCCGTTTTTTACACATTTTTGTCCGATTTTACATGTTATCATCCGCATTTACACGTTTTCGTCTGTTTTACACCTTTTCATCCGTTTTTACACGTTTTTCGTCTGTTTTTACACGTTTTCGTTAGTATTTTACACGTTTTCGTCTGTCAAGGGTCCTATTAATTTTTGTTAAAATAAAACTTTTGCAACTAAGCGTTCTATAAAACTGAATAAGCGTTATAAAAAGCGGATGTTTTACGACTCTAAAAAGATGTGCCATATTATGGTGTATCATAAAAAAAACCATTATGAATAAGCGTTCTATAAAGGTTAACGTTATAAGACGCTATTGTCAAGGGTCCTATTAACTTTTCTTATAATAAAAAACGTTTGCGAATAAGCGTTCCATAAAACCGATGTTTTATGACTCAAATATCAAGTGTCCTATGATGGTGTATCAATCTATGGTACCCAAGTATCAACTGTCATATTAACTTATGTTTTAATAATACATTTGCGAATAAGCGTTCTAAATAATTAATGTTTTATGACTTATGTATCAAGTGTCCTATTATGGTGTATTCTAATAAAACCATAATGAATATGGATCCTTTAAGGGTCCTATTAAGTTTTGTTATAATAAAACTTTTGCAAATAATCGTTTTAAAAAAATGATGTTATATGACTCAAAAATGAAATGTCCTATTATGGTGTACAATAATAAAACCATTGTACATAAGCGTCCTATAAAGGTTAACGTTATAATACCCACGTGTCAAAGGTCCTATTAAATTTTGCTATAATAAAACTTTTTGTGAATAAGCGTTTTAACTAACTGATGTCTTATGACTCAAAACTCAAGTGTCCTATTATGTCTTATTAGGTTATGTCATAATAGGACATCTAGTGATCAAGTGTCGTATTACACTATCACATAATGGGACACCAACAACTAAATGTCTTATAAAGTAATTTATTAGGATCCATATTTTAAGTGTCCTATTAAGGTTATGTCATAATAGGACATCTAGTGATCAAGTGTCGTATTACACTATCACATAATGGGACACCAACAACTAAATGTCTTATAAAGTAATTTATTAGGATCCATATTTTAAGCGTCCTATTAAGGTATATGATAATAGGACATCTAGTGATCAAGTTTCGTATTAAACTATCACATAATGGGACACCAACAACTAAATGTCTTATAAAGTAATTTATTAGGATCCATATTTTAAGCGTCCTATTAAGGTATATGATAATAGGACCCCAAATCATCGACCGTCCTATTATATAACTTTTTAGGACATTGCCTAAGTAGCAAATATTTAAAAAGGACCCTAAATGCTCATATGTCCTATTAAACAGTTTTTTAGGACTCCATTATCATAGCGTCCCACACAAAGGGTCCTAAAAAGCCACTTTTGTTGTAGTGAGTACTTTGTATTTTGTTCTTTTGGTTTTAGACTAACAATTTCAGGTATGAATATGTAAACACAAAGGATGTTTTCAAGTGAAATGGAAACAGCAGAATTGAGATATTAGCTGCTGACCATAATAGGTTTATGATGGATTAAGTTTAGGACTTTAAAGCTCATTAAAACTTCTTTCGTGAAATCTAGTTATGATATTTCATTTTGAATTGATGACTTAGTTGATCAGATAGTAACTGATGCAACTCACTTTCTATCATTTTATACTTTTAAGTATAATGTGCAAGTCTGAGGACATCTGATAGAAAGAACAGCTAATAAAAGTGAATTTACCACTTGTGTTAAAGACAACAATTAGTATGAGCTGGAAAACCTGTCAGGAAAGCTCTTTGAATGAGTTTATCTGCACACAGGCAGTTATTTATAACTGAAAAATATTGGTTCTCACACAAGCAGAGGTTGCTTTAAACCGAAATGCTAATTAAGTGTCTGTTATACACTTGATTCCTTCAAAATGGTTGAAAGTAGTATGATTTTTCAATTCTAAAATCATGAACATACTACTATGTCAAATGATTTCTTAAAAGGATTTTCAAGGATTCACAAAAACCATCCATTGATGGATCATGAATCGAAATGTCCATTGATTCACCTCTCATAGAAGTTAACACACCTAGAAGTGATGAGGGCAGTAACTTAAACTCTTAAGGAATTGATGGCTTCATGTACAACATTGTCTGACAACAAGTTCTAAATGCTATATCAGATGATAAGGAATGATATATTTTGGTACATACTAAGATCTTCCAAACAAGGGGAGGAAACAAAAGTTATTTGCTTCAGGGGAGATAACAATCCCAGGGGAGGAAATAATGGCCCAGAAAAGGAAGATAATCCAATAAATGGAAGGAGAAGACAAGAGCATACAAGATGATGAGGAGGTTGAAAATGACAAGAACATTCCAAAGGAGAAATTTCTATCTAGATCAAACAAAGAAAGGTTTAAATTTCACTTCAAAGACATGCTGGTTAGATGATTTCACTTGTTGAAACAAGCATCCAAGATACACAGCATCATTGCCTCTTATAATTCCTCCATCCAAGGAAATTACACCATCTTTTAGTCCAAGATTGGTTCAATATGTTTCGATATTGCTAAAGTCAAAGAAGAGCAAAGTAGATAAATTACTGAGAAGATATTCAATCTTGAAGAACATAAGGGTTTGAAAGATCTTCAATCCAAGATTTAATTCAGAAACATGTTTGAAAGGATTCACATGTTTAGGGTAGGATTGTTGGGAATTAAATATTCAAGATGTTTAATATCGGGTTCTAATCCAAGAAATACTCTAAGTGTAATTCTGCTGTTAGTGCAAAATGGTTTCTGCTGATAATGTTGATTCTGCTGATAGAACATTTCACTCTACTGATAGTGATAAATGACTCTACTGATAGGCTTAAACATTCTGCTGATGGATTCTGCTGATAGCGATAGATTGTTCCTGCTGATAGTGAACACTCTGCTGATGAAAGGATAAGATCGAAAAGATATTTATTGTATTTTGGTCAACAATATACGGTAGATAATATCTTACTCCATGTGCTTAGTTAACAAGTTGTATACATAGATACATGTTGTATCTGATGTACTGACACTCAATAGGATAAGTTAACCAAGTAAGTCGGTCAAGACTTTAAGCAATTTGTAAAGATCTTTTGACTATAAAAGAGATCTTAGTTGTGATATTAGTGTAGTAAGTAAGTTTTCAAGTGTGTTAAGTTAGAACATACAACTGATAAAAACATAAGATTCAAGGTTGTAACCCTAGTGATATTTCAAGGTCACTCGTATTATTATCTTTAATAATATTGAATCGTTTGGTGATAATCTTTATGTGTTCATTGCTAACTAACAAACATAACAATTCCATTTCCATAACATACACAACCTTCTAAGTTTGGTTGAGTGAATTCCGCGCACTTAATCATTTTAACACAACATATCATACACACAAAGTTACAAGGTTTAACCACCTTAATCGTGTGTCCAGGATCCTAGCATATTGTATATTTGATCAAAGCAATATGTGAGGTTAAGAAAACCATACTATGATGTTAGTATTCTAAAATGAGATAAAATGCTTAATAATGATCACCTAGAAGCATAAACATATAACATCCATTCATTGAAAATTTGTTTGTGACATAAGTCACAAAACATGATGTTACAAAAATAAATCCTACAAGAAAATACTAGGATGAAACCTAAGAATGCTTATTGCAGAGGATTGGTTGGGTTTGATGAAGATGTGATGGAAGCAAGCCACATGAATTCTAAGTCCTTTGTATCATGTAAGTTAGAGTCCACTGTGTTTGAAGAGGAGTTGAGAGGATCAAGATCCTTACTGTTTTGAATGTTTGGTTGATTTAGCCACATTGAGTAATCAATGTTTTGGAGTGTGGTAAGTAAATCATGGGGTTGCAAGTTTTGTGGTTATGAAGATGATGATTATTTTCTTATTTGAGATGATGTGGGTATTGGTGAGGAAGCTAATGGTGGTGATGGTGATCTTGATTGAGATGGAGTTGGTGATGGTGTATTACCTATTGGAGTTATGGTAGGTGATGGTGACCTTGATTTAGGTGATGGTATGGTACTTAGTGGTATTATGATAGGTGAAGGTGATCTTGATGGTTGAGTTGAAATGGGTGATGGTATGTTATCCACAGGAGTGATGATGGGTGTTGAAGTAGTAGTGGATATGGTAGGGAAGTTCACATTAGAGATTGGATTTACAAGCCAGTATGGTCTAACACTAATTCTGGCAGTCCTTCTATGTGGTCTGGACATTTGTGAGTTGTTGGAGTTGTGCATTGTGAAATTGTGCAGGATTGATGTGTAAAGATGATGATGATTTTGTGTGTTTAAGTTTCTAATTTATAGCTCCTAAAGTGTATGGAAATTGGTGCTTGGATTAATGTTGGTTTCCAAAAACTTGGAACAAGATAAAGTGGTTTGTCCTATTATGAAGGTCAATCCATAGAAATGGAGTTGATATGAAGATATGTAGAAGATGACTAAAAAGAATGAAATGTGATTGAATCACGGATTCCAAGGAACCAATTTAGAAGGATCCGTATGTGTTATAGAAAGGTAACTTGCACACAGATTTGAAAATTCAAATTTTGGTGGGAATTGATTTTCTTAAGGTTCTAAGAGTTCTTAAATCATTTTTAGGAGACTAATGATCAGTAAACAATTTCTAAGAATACTTATTGTCTAAAATCTAAGTGTCGGGATGAATCGAGAATTTTGAAAAATCTACTGATGAACCTGCGGATCCAATTGGCACAAAAGACGGATCCATATTTTTGGATCCGTGGAATCCGCAGGTGTATGTTAGGCGGAGCCAAGGAATACACTAGGCGGATCCAAATTATGGGATCCGCCAGATCCGTCGTATGAAAACTCAGAAAGTAAACAGAACATATGTCAAAATTTTCGTTATTCATTCAAATCCCGAAAATTCTCCTAAAACGTATGCAATAGCTAAGATATGATACAAAACTACCAAATATATAGGTTCTATCACATGTTATCATATAAATAAAACCGATCATCAGAGCTGTCCATAAAAGAAGATAAGCCAAACAATGACTTAAAATTGGAAAATTTGATAACAATATGTGTTATCATCTAGCAAAGTTAAGTTAACTCACATAAAAGTTAAGTATTTATAAAGTCTCAAGAAACACATAAATTCAACAATGCATAATCAGATAAAGTCTTGTACCACACACTCCTTAGATGTCACTATTTGTTCAACATCTTGATTATTTTCTTCTGATCCTTATGAAGTTTCATGATCCATCGACCTAGATTCTTCATCATTCCCTTTCTTTGTCGATGCTCCATAGATTCATTATCAACGGAAGGAAGTTGACGCAAGTATTCGGGTGGAGGAATCCTAGAGTTAGGTAAACCATCTTCGTCACTAGCCGATGATGAAGATGAGGTTGGAGAATATGCGCGTTTTCCTTTTACTACTGCTACTCTATGATCACTAAGAGGAACAAAGGTGTATGGGATTTCGGTGTAGTCTGGAAGAAACCCATACGAGTTTGGAGGAATGGGAATAGAAGCTCTAAACAGACGAGTAAGAAGCATTCCATATGGCATTGCGGTGGAACCTAAGACAGGTATGTCGGCCATTCTTTTGGCTATATAGTAGGCTAAATTGAATTGTTGATGGGTCGACACACAGTAGAGCATGTAGCATAGACTAGCATTTGCATGATCTCTATTTCCAACAGTGCTAATGACATTTTCTCTAAGAATCTCCTCTAGTTTCTTGAGGTTTGAGTTCATTAAGTTCTATAGCAAATGGATCTCGATTTACTTGTTTACCTCGGATTTTCTTAGTCAGGTTGGTTCTAGGATTGAAGAGATGATCACGGATAATTTCTTTGGAAGTAAGAGGTGTGTTGTATGGGTGGTCACGACCAAGGTTTTACTCTAGGATGGATAATGGCCATTTGTCTGAGTAAAAACAAGTTCCTTGACTAGGAATACCTAAAACTTCTCCGAATTGATCCAAAGGGAAACTAAATTGATTTTGGTTTACTTTGAAATGGATGCTCAAAAATTCCAAGTCGTCAATGCTAAGTTTTATGGAAGCATAAAATTCAAGTATAAACCTAGGAATCATAGGCTCATTTATGTCGAGGAGATGATCAAATTGGATAGCGGTTAATTGTTCACAGATATTGGTTTCTTCTAAAAATGATGAGTCTACCGTTCTACCTTTTGTGAACATAACGGTTTTCTAACGACTTAAAGATTTTGATTCGAGCTTCTGTGAGTCCTTTGGTTTGATGGTGTTTGGGTAGGTAGTGGATGGTCTTTTTGTGATCGTAGTTGGTTGCGGGAGGCATAGTTATCCTAGACACGAAAAATATATAGTTTAGTAAAAAAAATGCATATATATGTCTAGTCTGTGCCTACATTGGATCAATGTGGAGGTGCAGTTATCTCGACTCCTTTTGATGTATGAAATTTATGTTTATGCAAGTTTTATGATAAAACTAGAGATAACCCAAACACTCCTGTTCGATGTAGCTACGTTTGAATGTACCCGAAAATACGTATTAGTTATGTATTCTCTTTAGGATTCAAGAGATATTATGCACGTGATGTAAAAATTAACGTTTTTGTATTTGTGTGAACAATGGTTGGAAACCATTTTTCCTAATTATGAGAAGATTTTTATACAAGTTTCTCATGGGGTGTTTGATGATAATGCATTATGATATCCAATGATTTGTTATATAATTTAATTGAACATGTTTCATGAATTTATGAGAAGAATGCATAAACCCCAAGTTGTGCAACAAATAGAAATCCTAGACTCAGATTGTGAATTAGATTATGAATTAGATGATGATTAGGATACTTACAGGGATGATTCAAGCACAAATTGATGGTGGTGAATGACCTAAGTTCTGGGTTTGGAGTGATGGAAATCGAATTCTAGTGGGATGTATATTTTTGGGGAAAGTTATAAATAGTACAGGGTATTTGTTTAATAAATAAAAACTGCCTCAGCAGATGACGAATCCGGCGGATCTCAAACAAGGGTTCCGCCCTTGTTGTCATTTGGATCTGCTGGATCAGAACTCAGGTTGGGTTTTTGCCGTGTTTGGTTAATCTAAAGGTTTGAGCTAACGTTTAATCTATTCACTAGGTTCCATTAATCCTAAACCAAGTCTAAGATAGTTAAAAGGTTCTCTCTTGAGAGGTTTTGTGAGGATATCGGCAATGTTGTCCTCTGAGGAAACTTTCTCAATTGAGATGTTTCCCTTCTGAACATTGTCACGAAGGAAGTGGTGATGTATTTCTATGTGTCTGGTTCTAGCGTGTTGGACTGGGTTTTTGCTGCGATCGATAGCTCATTTTTTGTCACAAAGAATGGGAAATGTCATTGAGTTTAATATCATAATCGTTGAGAGCCTGTTTCATCCATACTCTCCCTAGATAGTTGAAGTTGCGAGGGCTGTTTGTTTCTTAGTAAATCATGAAGTGTAACAGTGTCTTACACTGCTTGTACTTCCCCTATCAACATAATTACCGAAATGGTCTAAATTGGCATACACTATGGTTTCTACACCTGTCCCTTTGGGATACCATAATCCTAAATGTGTATTGCCTTTAATGTACCTAAATATCCGTTTAACGGCTTCAAGATGGGATGTTTTGGGATCTTCTTAAAAGCGTGCACCTAGACAAACATTAAATATAATGTCCGGTCTACTAGCCATTAGGTAGAGTAAACTACCAATCATCCCACTATATTTAGAGCTATTTACGGATTCACTTTCGTCATCCTTGGTAAGTTTGGTTTCGGAAGACATTGGTTTTTTCATGGTTTTAGAATCTTCAAGACCAGACTTCTTAAGCATATCATTGATATACTTTGATTGGTTGAAGAATATCCCATCTTCTAATTATTTTATTTGGAGACCTAAGAAAAAGTTTAGTTCCCCCATCATACTCATTTCAAACTTGTTATGCTTGATTTTTGAGAAATTGTTGCATAGCTCTTGAGAAGTTGAACCGAACATGATGTCATTCACATATATCTGGACTATGATAACATGTGATCCCTTTTTCTTGGTGAAGAGAGTATCGTCTACTAAGGAAGTATTAAGTCAATTATACCAATCTTTTGGTGCTCGCTTAAATTCGAATGATTTGAGTTTGTAAACATGGTTTGGTTTTTCAAAATGGGCAAAGCCGGGAACAAGACCTAATGCATTTCTAGGAGTGGGTTCGAAGGTTTTATAGAGACGGGTCAAAAGCATCCTATAGGGTCCAAACGAGTTTCTTAGATGATAAGGATTGAATTAACCTCATATTGGCGTGACCTAAGTGTTGATGCCATAGGGTTGAGTCCAAGAATGTAAGAGAAGGCTTGTCTTTAGGAGTATTATTTAATTTCATAATGTAACCGTTATTCAAAACACCTTTTCCTATGGTTATGCTATCCTTGAGTATTTTACTTCCATTTTTACTGAAAAGAACGTTATATTTTTTACGGCATAGTTGACTGATACTTAACCGAGTTAAATCCTAAGTTGTCTACATGAGCGATATTATTAATAGTGAGAGAGTTATGAGAAATCGTACCTTTTCCGATGATTTTGCTTTTAAGCTTGCTACTGAATGTGACAATACCTCCGTCGTACACTTGGTAGGTTGAGAAAAAGTCTTTTGTTTCTCATCATGTATCTTGAACACTTACTTTCTATAATTCACTTATCTGATTCTATCTAGACTTTTGAGCATATCTTAGTTCAAGAAAGGCTCAAACGTTTGGTTCCCAATATCTCATGGGTCCGTTTGGCTTAGACACAACATTACCATGGTTCACTGATATCTAGCATATAATCGAAGGGAATTGCCACAAGTTGTTTCCTAAGCAAGGTTCCTTCATAGAATGAGGAGTCTACAGTTGTTTTGATTCTATACTTACTTTGATCTTTTTCTAATGAGACTGATGGTTTTTGTTTGTTAATAGTTGTACTAGTGCTAGGTTTTCTAGTGACATTAACAAGATTTGTACGATCTAATTTACTACCTTTCTGTTCATCTTCTGTTCCCGCGGATCCTTTGGATACAACCGGCGGAACCAAAATTTTGGATCCGCCAGATCCGTGGTTATCAGAAGTAGTTGGAACAGTTTCTTTTTCTTTTACCGTTTGTTCCTGAAAATCACTTAAGTTTTCATTTTTCATAAAATCTGATTTGAAACTTTCATGAGGTATTCTTTGCATTTTCATTATGTCATTAGTACAACTTAAGTGTTTATCAAACCTTTTGAATTTGGAGTTTTGTTTGATAAGACTCTCCTGTGTAGATTTTAGTGTATCTATTTCAAGTTTTAGTTTTTGACATAAAACACATGTTTCTCTAATACCTTTACCTCTTATAGCTTTCTCTTTTAACTGATGAATTTCATTTTCTAAAAATTCCTTTTTGGTTTTTAAGAACTTATTTTTGCTTATGATTTTTCGAGTGATTTCACATAGTTTGTTATATTCTATATCTAATGTGTCATCATTAATAAAAGAGTATGACGAGTCAGAATGTACCTCTTCTGCTTCATGAGCCATTAGAGAAACTTCGTCGTTCTTAGGCTTGTCGTCATTTCCTTCACTATCACTCCAAGCTCCACTGACAAATGCTCTTTGAGACTTGTTCTTTGGAGGCTTTGGACATTCTCCTATAAAGTGACTAGAATCTCCACATCTAAAACACTTTCTATCTACCTTTCCTTTCCTATCATCATGGTCTTTCCGGAAGGATTTCTTTTCTTTATTTCCTCGTCTGCTAAAGAATTTCTTGAAATCTCTTACGGCCATGGCATATTCTTCATCTTCACTACTAGAACTAGGATCTACATCACTACTTGACTCTACCCTAGCTTTCAAGGCAATGGACTTCATTTTCCCCTTTTTGCCTTTGACCATTTTTGAATCTTTTTCCATTACCATCTCGTGAACTTTGAGATTTCCTATGAGCTCGTCCAGTATTATTCTTGAAAGATCCTTAGATTCTTCAATGGCTATCACCTTTGCTCTCCACTTCGGGTGAAGTGCTCTTAGAAATTTCCTGACAAAGTTCTTACTAGAAAAAAATTCGTCAAGTGCTTTCAGAGATGTAATAATAGTATTAAGCCTAGCAAACGCACTATCAATGGTCTCATCTTCAGAGATAACAAATTGTTCATATCGTTGAACAAGAAGATCAATTTTGTTATCTTTGACTTGTGAGTTCCCTTGATGAGTGATAATAAGTGATTGCCAAATATCTTTAGCCGTTTTACACATAAAAACTCTTTCATATTCTTTCTTAGGTAAAGCGTTATAAAGCATCATTTTGGCTTCACTATTTTTGGCAATCAACTTCTTTTGTTCATTACTGTGACGAATAAAAGAAGTACCCATATCCTGACCACCTGAAATATCATTACTAATGGGCTTATAGTCACCCTCTACAATAATATACCACAGATCTATGTCCTTTGACTTCACATATGTCTCAAAGCGATTTTTCCAATATATGAAACAATTTGATTCAAATAGTGGTGGTCTTTTCATAGATTTCCCTTCTTTAAAGTTTTCAAAATCCATTGATCGTTTCAAGTTTTTAAAATACAATATATTTTGAAAATCTTGAGTAACACTGCTCTGATACCAATTGTGGAAAACTGGAAGGGGGGTTGAATAGTTTTACAGTTTAAAATTAATTCGCTTTGTGACTTATCGTGATTTCAAAATAAAGTAAACAATCAAGCATACAAACAAGTAAGATAAGTAACTAAGTAAAGAGAGGAAAGATGTAACACGGATGTTTATAGTGGTTCGGCTACAAGGACTCTTTTCCTTGTCCTACTCCACTCCTCGAGTCTTTAACACGAGAGTTATTCTTCACTAAGAAACAAACTCGCTTCTCGGCGGAGGAAACCTTAATACACGTCGCTTATACTCTTTTTCCGGTACAAAGCTAAATACCGAGTTCTACTTCAAGGAAGAACCAACCTAACGTCGCTTATACAATTACCGACACTAAGCTAGATGTCGAGTTCTTTACAAGGGTACAACCACTCCCTTTTACACTAAGTGTTTTGAGGAATAAAACACAAACCGGATTCTACTGTATGGAAGATGTAATGAAGATGCCTAAGCTCTAATGAGTTACACAGTAGGTAACTAACAAGTCTTGCAACACAGTGTTGAAGCTTGATAATGCTTGATCTCTTTTGCTACAAAAGAAAGATCACTAAGTATGAAATGAATGATGTGGGTAAGTAATATGAAAGAATATATGTTTTATACTATGTAAGTGATAAAATGGCCAAATGATCAGCTTGCTATTTATAGGCAAAGCTGATGAACAGCTGGCGGATCCGGCGGATCCCAAAACTTGGATCCGTCCTTGTATGCAATTGGATCCGCCGTGTCAGGCCAGCTAAGAGATCTTCAAATCTTTCCAAATCTTGCCATATCTTTCCATATCTTCAAATGTCAACTCTTTGGCTTGAAAATCTAAACAAAATATCACACAATCTTACCAAGATTGTGTACATGATGCATGCCATGATGTCATCCTAATATTTAACTAATAAACTTTCCATTTTAGGAAATAAACATGTAAATGTGTATATGTTGTTCCTAGTAAACTTTGTAATGTGAAAATGTGTTTGTAAATGACTTATCACTATAAATGTAAAAGACTTAATCTTATTTATGCTTTACTTAAAGATAAACTTTGTAATTGTCATTAACAAAACTAAGCAAAGATCGTAAAATATAAATAACGTTTTTAGGACGATATTTGTATTAACAAATACTTTTCAAAAGCCCATCATGTTGCATATTTTCCATGCATTTCTTTCCTATGTGAGCAAGTCGACAATGCCAAAGATAAGTAGAATCCAAGTCCTTCTTGATTCTCTTATTATTGATGCTAAACATCGAATTATTTCTATTGGATACATTATCATTCATGTCAATCTCAAACACACAATTCACAGCAATAGCATTAAAATAAAAAACACCATTTAAAGAAACAGAAATTCCATTACTAGTAAATGTGTGAATAAAACCAAGATCCAACAATAAAGAAACTGAAACAACACCTCTAATTATAGAAGGTGCGTAATGACAATTGTTTAATAACAGTACTAAGCCCGAAGGCAAAACTAAATTAAACGATCCTATGGCTTCAACAGCTGCATGTGCTCCATTTCCCACGTGCAAGTATTGCTCCCCATAGGCCAGCTTCCTTTCTTCTCTAAACCCCTATAATGTATTACAAATATGAATACCACATCCAGTATCGTATACATAGGAAGTTATTTTATGGGAAAATGCAAATAATTCAATCATAAAGAAGTTACCTGAAGTGCTATTCCCAGCATACTTCTGCTTCTTCACTCGCAACTCTTCAAGGTAGAGAGGACAGTTCCTCTTCCAATGTCCTACCTCGTGGCAGTGGTGGCAAGCTTGATCCTTCTTGGGAATCTCTTTCTTCTTTGGAGGGTTGTTCTTTTTAGGATTAGGTTGATAAGCCATAACTTGCTTACCCTTATCAGCCTTTCCTTTACCCTTCTTGTTCGCTTGAGGTTTTGGCATCTGAATCCTACCACCTTGATTAGAAAGTACTTGAGGTGTAGGAGCCCGTTGTGGTAATCCCTTTTCATATTCAATTAACATTGCATGTAATTCACTAACTGTCTTCCCCACGCAATGCATGTTAAAGTTGCGCACAAAACCACTAAATTCCTTGTTAAGGGATCTACTGATTAAGCCAACACATACTTCGGGTGAGAAAGAATAGCCGAGTTGCTCAAGTTGGTCCATGTAACTTTTCATTTCCAACACATGAGAACTCACGGGTTTACCATCTTCCTGCTTACAGTTGTGTAGAGCATCAATCATATCATATAATTCTACAGCTGCAGGTTTCTCAAACATATGTTTGAGTTCGTTGAGCATGTAATAAGGGAAAAATGCTCAAACTGCTTTCGTAGAGCAGGTGACATCATTCCAAGCAACATGTAAGCAACATCATTATGTTTCTCATCTTCAACTTTCCATGCTGCTTTTTCTTCTGCAAATGCAGCAGCAGCAGCAGGTTCAGCAGGACAAGGCTGATTCAAATAATCTAGTCGCTTAGCCACTCGCAGGACAATCCTCAGTGACCTATACCAATAATTGAAGTTGGGGCCAGTCAATTTTTCATGTTCAAAGAAAGCTTTGAAAGCAGAACTTAGTGTAGTGTTATCGGTTTGAGCCATTTCTATAGAAAAAAAGTTCAAATGTTAGTATTTTCGATAATACAACCTTTTAAGAAAATAAAATACCCTTGGAAATATTCATATAACCATAGAATTTTCTTAAAACTACGATCCAAATTGACATAGTTCCATTACATCACTTGATCTGCTAGTAAGAAAATATTCAACAAGGTAATTGTCGAACAATAATTGTCAAACATGTTTCATCCCATCTTATGCCTTGAGTTATAGATCTCACTAACTAACTCAATTAAGTTGTCTAATTTAGAAACTGCAAATATTCCAGACACGGTCTCACGTAACATGGAGATTTACCTTGTCATTGCAATCTAGTTAAGATCTCACTTAAGCTAAATTGCAACTTCAGGTGTCTCTTATAATTAGATGGCATAAACTTAAATTTCAAAGGTACTCATTTGATGTGTGTAATCAAAATATGTACGAAGAAGCATGCACACAAGTTTGTATCATAGGTTTTAATAAAAATTTTCTTATTAACCAATTTCACTAAGATTAAATCAACAAAGTTTAATTGAGGTATTGGGTAAACCAATCAAAAAATTATCTTTAATTATCGTCCACTATATCCTACTTTTTCATAAGTCAAAGACTTAGTGTTTCGGATAATTACCACAAAGTGGCGCGTGGAATTAAAGGTCAATTCACCCTTAAGATGGTTTTATACATATAAATAGTCGTAGGTAACTCCATATTGACTCACAAAGAAGCGAAGAAACGAAGGTCAGTGCAAGCATATTAAAAAACCCATTTCTTTCGGTGCAAATATATTGCAACCTCCTTATACCCCTCTTATAGTTTGTCAATAATGGATGAGTCTTTCTAACTATTGGTATAAACACAATCAATCAATTAAAAGTTTAAGATTTTAACTCTTAAAAACAAATCCAATTTCACCATTATTTAGTCCGGTTTATTTTCTATTCATAAAATTACCCATTGCTTACAATTATGTCAAAACAATATATAAACAAACAAGCAATTAATAAAAATAAAGAACTAGAATAATGAACATGCTAAATAAATCAACTAACATGCATATATTTATCTAAGACTCCCATTGATTTTTGAGCAAATGGTACCAATGGACCACATACACCAAACTATTTGGTTGCGTAAGTCTCACAATAAATATATACAATAACACACATAGTCAAAAATAAACAATGCATATTGGGTCTTCCCAAATATTAGGTCTTCCCTAATTTTATAATTAATTAATTTACTAGTTAATTAACACGTCATACAATTCTAATTACTAATAAACCCTAATTAATTATATCACAATTAGCATGTTAACATAACACGTAACAATTACTACATAATATCCTTATGATCCATGATCAAACATGCATGTTCATCATGGATCCACATAAACTTATTAACAATTAATCAAGTTTCCCAAGATACGCATACAATTTCATGAAACATAACAATTATTCATGAATTAACACATAAAACATTGCATGCAACCTAGGGTTTCTACAATTTTTACAAACCCTAAAATTATTTGTGTAGTAAAATATAAATCGACATATTTAAAAAAAAATAGGGTTTTGGTTTCATAAACCCTAAAAATCAAGAAAACTTGCAATAAACCATAAAGATTCAATTTTTATGTGTTTCGGTAATTAATTACGCAATATTAACGGCTCGTGATGTCACTGTTGGAATTATAATATCATGGCAAGCATATAAATAACACATAAACATCTAGAACGCATTACGGAAGCGTAGGATCATAATACTTGTAATATAATTAACCGAACATAAAAGCAATGCGTATCTTTTAGCATTTCCAAGCAAATAAAACCAATAACCAATTAAACCCTAACTTTAGGGTTTGTATACGTCAACCTAATGAAAAAGTCGACCTAGGTAATCGTCTAACAATAGTGTGTTAGTACTTCGTTCTTGTGCACACGTATTACTAACGATTCAATGAGAAAATCTAGGTTCTTTATCACAAACAAACCAAACACTTATATTGTGTATGTTGGATCGAATTCCCAAAGGGTTTTGGGAGGGGTTCGATCGGCCAAGACACAAGGAGAGGAGAGAAGAGAAATTAGTTTTGCAAGGAATCAAGATTAACAAATAATGTACCTAAGGCCATGTATTTATAGTTAACATATCTTGGAGACCAAGTTAGGGTGGGATTGGGTATCTCAAACCCATAACCGGTCGAACACCTTCAAAAAGAAAGGTTTCGGATCTTTCTTGCCTTCTAATTTTATCTCTAGTCCCTTAACTTAATATCTAACGACCATTAACTAAACCCCGTTAAATACTAACGTTTGTTAAGTGTTTATTGTGACATAAATAATTAAATATAACATTTTATATTAATTATTAAAAATTGAATCTCATACGTAAAGTGTACAATCTTGAAGTCTCGTGTTCGAATCCGGTCATACGTATATTAATTTATATCCATAAACTTACAATTATTCTTCAAGGTTTCAGAATGTTACATACTGCTATTTATATCTCCTTCAAATCTTTACAAAATTAAGGCAAAGCGACAAGGTGTGCCAGGTCCCATTATATATCTACAATTCTACCAACTTATAGATTGGAAATCTTTACATACTAGCTACTTAGCCATTACACACCAAAGAAAAGTTTTACCTAAATAAGACTGTTATAGAAGGCTCCTCTTGTCCTAAACGACATCGAATAATGTGAAGTCAAGAGTAGCACTAACATATACTCCTTGAGGCAAATTTTCTTGACGGAAATCACCAAGAAGTGAGGCGAGTGTGAATACTGGTCAAAGGTCCAAATACTAATTGGGATTGGTAACATAAACAATTAATAAATGTTAGTTAGACAGCTGGTTCATGAGCAACTGTGAGAAGTACAGAACAAGCAATGCACATACTAGAATGATAGGAAGTGGGTGGTGTCGGATGCTAATTAGCAACGCAAGCGGAATCTAACATTTAGAGGGATACAAGCACGCGGCTATTGACTTTGTTAAATGAATTTACTTCACAAGTGGGTGATATGATTTCCCTAATCATGTAAGTTTAAGTAAAAGGATAAATAAAAGTGTTTAAGATAAAACATAAGGATAATTTTTTCTTGTATAATTCTTATTTGAATCACCAAGAGAACTATAAAATGTCTTGCGGATAAACATTTAATTAAATGACAATAAGGTGTTGCTCTATGATCAAGTAAACTCAAACAAAGGTAAGAATTTACAAGTGAACTTTGGGTATTTGATTGGATCATGGACTATAACGAGTTTAAATACGAGAATAAATGCTCTTCTTAAATGTTACAATAAATAGGAATATAACGCATTTACTCCGAGCAACATTCTCTTTAAATAAGAGACAAACGAGGATGTCACGTGAGGGCTGTTGAGACGTGTCAAACAGTTGGTGAAATACATCTTTCATTAAATGCTCATATTCTTGGATACACAACAATCTTGCTTTTGAGGAACAATGATAACAACGAGATGGGCGTCGAACCCGCGCGTTGCGGCGGGGTGACGAAGTGTTTGCTATGTTCGTCGGTTGTTCTGCTGTGTTATACAATGAATCTTGCCCCTTCAATTTTTACTACCTAAGTCAAACAACATATACAAATGGAAGTAATCGGAATGGTGCTTGTAGTTCTTAACATTTTCACAAGGCGCATTTTCTGCAGGAAGGAAAGTCATTTTCTGCAGGATTGAAAGTCCAAAGCAGATCATAGCTGTGTTGCGTGACAGGGACTGATGCTCTTCTATTGAGGTCTCTGCTATAGCTGCATGAATCAAAGTGAGAGGTTCATTAGCAAGGAATAAAGAAATGATAGATAAGATATACTGTTAACATTTGCTTGTTTATTTCTGGCCACTTTTAAAACCTTCAACTCAATAATGTTTAATGCTTTTGAATTTTTATATGGTTTAGCAGAAAAAGCCAAGCTAGAATAAATTAGTCTATAATATGTGGCAGGTAAGTTTGGATACCTGTCAAGAATTTGGCATTTGTAAAAAAGTCTGTGAGCATAAGTACGAAACCTGCAAAACAGTAATGTCCAATTATGGTTGAGTAGATGTGGGTAGTGTGCATTATAGATATGGGCATTTTGTTTTTTTTTGCTTTTAGAAGACAATCTCGTGACTGTCTTTCTTGGATTTGGTTTTCCTATTTAAGATAGCTGAAATGGACATTTGTTTTCATAACTCATTTGATAAGTGTGTAGGAAAATCAAGAAAAGAAAATGTCTAGGCGTCCTAAGTGTGATCAGCTAAGAGTTGAGGGCAATTCTAATAGCTGGTCTGACATATTAGTTTTGTATTGTCGTCAAGCTAGTATTGAGGATGTTCATATGGCACAGCAACTGAGTGTGATTTGTGATAGGTTGGCTGGTGTTAACCGTGACAGGCTTACTTTTATTCAAGAGCTTGAAGGTGTTGGAAATACTCATGCTCAGAAAATAGCAGAGTATCTAAGAGAAGTGATAGTAAAAGATGAACAGAAACTCATGCAGATGCGCTTAATAGCAGCTGAATTTGGGCTAAATGCGCGTAACAATGATGTGTTTATTATGAAACTTCAGGGTTTAATGCGTTTCTAAGTGTGTGGCTGCAATTGGAGGACGTTTTATGGTTAATGCTAGTCGATTGTAAGATATGTGTTTCAATAAAGGCTAATTTCTATGTGAAGGAAATTTATGTTGATTGTAAGATATTTCAGTAAATAAAATTCAGAATTTAAGTTAAGTGATAGTGTGGTACTTACGTTTTTGTTTCTTTGGATCATGTGCTTCTTCTTGAAAAAGTGATTGCTTTTGTTCTTGATTTCTCTGCTTTTGACCTCCTCTGAATTTTCTTGGTTTGTTATTGTGAGAGTTGTTGGGGGTGTTGCTGATTTGTTGCTTTAGTTGTTGTTTCATGTCGTTTTTTCTTGTTGAAGACCTTGTGTGACCTTGGCTGCAATCAAACCATAGGTAAGATCACACAAAATGAAGCACCACTAAGTGCGAAGAATTTCCTGAATTGATTAAAAAAAAAAGATTTGAAGAACTTATAACTTACACAATTATTTCACATGCATAAGATAGTGCAAGTTCACGTAACGGACCTTTCACCTTGATACCTTGAACCTGAAACATGACCACTCACATTAAGGGCAGGGACCTGTATATGTTACAGTGAATAACTGTTAAATAAAATGGTGGTACCTAGGTTTGTTTTGATTGCTTTAGTTGTTGTTTCATGTCGTTTTTTCTTGTTGAAGACCTTGTGTGACCTTGGCTGCAAGCAAACCATAGGTAAGATCACACAAAATGAAGCACCACTAAGCGCGAAGAATTTCCTGAATTGATTAAAAAAAAAGATTTGAAGAACTTATAACTTACACAATTATTTCACATGCATAAGACAGTGCAAGTTCACGTAACGGACCTTTCACCTTCATACCTTGAACCTGAAACACAACCACTCACATTAAGGGCAGGGACCTGAAACGTATATGTTACTGTGAATAACACAGTCCATAACTAATTATGGACGAACATGGTTTAAGAATTACCTATAAGCCAGACAACTGAACTGGTTGAAGTTGCAACACATACAGCTCTGTTATGTTTGCTTATGTTATGTAATGTTATTAAGAAAAGGAACCTGCTATTTATGTGGCACGTAAACGTTAAAAAAACTAATTTTATCAGCTTCTACAAATCGTGAAAGTATGACACATGTGTTTTTCATTAGTAGGTATACCTTATTGAGCGTCCGTCAGTATAGCCAACTCGTATTGACAAATCCACATAAGGCTCTGTATACATCATAGAAAGAAATATATTAACTAATATTTTTACAAATAAAGATAAAAGGTGGAAAAGGACTGTGTGAATATTACCTATATTAAAGTATGCGTAATGTATGGTGTAATTTCCACTGAAAGATATGAAAAGGAATACGCAAAAGAAAACATGCCGTGAAAAAAAAATGCGGAGACAATAAGAGCGGCCACAGATGATGTAGATCGCTTGTCAATATTAGCAAATGAAGAGTATTTGGTTTTCTTTATTTGCTGATACCAAAAGTTGATGTTGTGTATTTATGATGGTAAGCTTGTTTATACATGCTTGCACCTGCAGCTTCAGAAAAAGGCCTGATCAACAATATGATTTAATTGAAAAAGATAGATGGGAAACAAAAGAGGATGGTGCAAAGAAGTAATCTGCACCAGATTACTTGTTACAGCATTCTCTTCTGTTTGCTATCTATATTTTAGAATTGTATACTATTGGTGCTCAGGAGGTTTTTTTTGTGGTGCAGGTACAAACATGCGAAAAAAACTTTAGTGTCACAGATACAGAGCACCAGCTGTTAGTATGGACAAACAAAAAATACCAGATAGTTTTCAGTTGCCAAAACTGACTGGCGATGTACAATACTTGTTGCTGCTTCTATAGTCAAATGCAGATGATTTTATAAATCATGAAGGTTCCTTTGTGTATGAAACAAACAATTTACCAGGCATATCATTTACGTTATTATAAGCAAGGTGTATGCATCATTCTGCAGTTGAAGAACTTTACGTTGCAAGCTTCAATCTGTTGCATATACAGAATGCGTTAGGAAGCAGGAAAGAAAAAAGTTAGTGAAACATGTAAATTATGGCATGACTTATCTTTTACTGGTTCAGTTAACTGCATCTTTGACCGCTGCTGGTTCCAAACCAATAACATGATTAAATTCTGAAAGATCAGTGGCATATGAAATAGGGTGCTGTGTAAAAGACTATTTGCAGCAAATAAGTCGTGACACCATCCTATTTCATTTGCCTCCAATCTTTCAAAATCTATTGATGTTATTGGCCAACATAGTTTACCACAGGGTGTTGGCTTATGTTATTATTATTGTATGCATCATCGGTTCAACAAAATGAGGACAACGCAAGTCGCAGCGGGTTTTTTTACTTTCAGATATCTAAAAACAAAGCAATCCGCTGTGACTCACGTTTTCATCATATTGTGGAACGGATGATCCATATAATAATACTAACATAAGTCAACATCTAGCAATAAACAATGCACATACGTGGCAATAAAAGGCAATGGCACATGATTAAATATCAAGAAATAATATTTGATCTTTGTAATTGATGACCAGCTTAAAGCTTTGGAAGGTGTTTCCATAGCATCGAATCTGAACTTCTCCATGCATCGGTATATTTACTGCATATAGAAAAAGATGTCAGTAAGGTAAAAAAGGTAAAAGCCGTTGCAATATCTGAATTTGAATGATACTTATCTTCGTCTGATTCTTCTAGCATCAGGTCCTGATAATGTTACCATGTTATTTTACTTTATACATAAACAGAATGTGTTAGCAGTCCAAGTAGGATTAAGTAGAATATAATGTAAGCTTCCATTTTCAACTTTTGTTTATAATTTTTCATCGAGTTTTAGAAAAAGAGATTTTGTTGGATATTTGTAGGTGCTTGCTGTCAAAATACTGGAAATCCTTGATTTTACCAAGGATGTCGGTAATTTGGAACCAGATGAATATGTAAATTATGGCATGACTTATCTTTTACTGGTTCAGTTAACTGCATCCTTGATTTTACGCTTATTATATTCAGCATTATTTCCCAGATTCAGCTGAAATACTTGCGAGAGCGAAATTTTATCTGGTTTTACATATTCATCTGTATTGATTAGACTCTAAAAGTAATGTGCTTCCCTGATGGTATCTTGCAAACTTCATTATCGTTTTCATCGAGTTTTAGAAAAAGTAGAATATAAAGCAGCACCAAATCAGTTTATCATCCGATATTGTTCAACATACTTTCTGTAAAAATCTTGTTTTACCCGTGCTTATTTTCTAGCACATGAGCAGCTAGGGTGTTTGTTTAAGCTTATTTATTGCGCTTATGAGCTTACGCAAAAATTGAAATGCCAATAAGCTCAAATTTTGTTGCTTATCAGCTCAACTAAGCTATAAACCCAACTTTATAAGCTCATAAGACATCATAATTAAGCTTATTAGCTTTTGAATTTTTACATAAGCTCATAATTAAGCCCATCAAATAAGCTTAAACAAACACCACTTATGGTTACCTAGTTATTTTGGGCCAAATCAAGAATTCTGTTGGGACAAACTTATTTCTAACAGAATACTCATTTTTCAGTCTTTGATGCATTTTCACAATTTTCTTAAACTGCTTATTTTGAAGCTAACTATCTACTTCTGCTACATAATAACCCGAAAAAAAAAAAAAAAAAAAAAAAAAAAAAAAAAAAAAAAAAAAAACACTGAACCCAAAAAACATGATACGAAATGCAAATTATAAAAAACATGAAAAATGAATAAAAATAATAATACCTGCGAGCTTCAATTGCCGGAGAAGGAAACATTGGTTAGGGTTTCCTCGATTGTTGTTTGGCTTCGTTTTGTTTTTATTGTTTTAGCCGATATCTGCTCAAAGAAAATAAAGTTCCTAATTAAACCACCAAATTTAACAATAACAATCGCATAAAGCAAAATTAACACATACCCATATCAAAATACATAACATAAAAAATATCAAACAATAACAATTGAACCAAAAATTGGTTCTTGTCAAAAGAAAAAAAATGATTAAAGGGCCTAAAAATTGCTTCATCACTATCGAAACCTAAAAAATGGAACAAACAAACTTAAAGTGGAAGCCTTAAAAAATGGAGGTACCTTTTGTGCAGATTTTTTAGGGAGAAAGGAGATGTAAAATTGATGATTATTCGCCGACTCTTGTAGAACCTTATAGAACCGGAAGATTGTAGAAACCTGCTATAAAGATAGGAGAAAACAGGCCGGCCGAAAAAAGCGGGAGCCCACAAAGAAAAAGGAGCCCAGCACTGTAGTTTTAGGTTGACGCTGCATTATATAATAGATAACTATAAGTTTTAGACGTAGCAAATAGAAGTAAATGATTTACCGGATTGTAGAAATGTAGTTTTGAAAAACCATTAACAACAATAAAACCTGTGCACAGCTTATACCAAAAAATGACAGAAACAATGAATCTAAAAGTTAGAAACCATAAAACCGATACAATAGATCATTAGGCTCAGATTTGTGAATGGAAAATGATCAAAAAGGTCAGAACTCCGTCGTGGCTGCAAAGACGGTTGCATAATAGCAACTATGCTATCACGCCTTCCGGTCATTGCCGTGCCAAGGTACGGTTCAGACGTCGAATGACCAATATCATTTGACTTGGATTGATTAGTAATCGAAAAAAGTGAATACATCCGCCATGGCTGCAAACGTAATAGTTTGCCCTGCCAAGACACGGAGATTCAAGGGTTTAATCAAACCGACAAATTCATCATTGCCTATTATAACCAACAAAGTTCAGGCAAACCAAAAAGGCGACAACAGAACGTGAAGCATGTTGACTACAACCACCAAATCCAGGTGGCTATCCCGCCAAAATAGGTAACTGAAAAAAGCATGGTGAACCCATCAACATGCCAAAATACGACTACAATATAACTGCAAAAACAAATTAAAATCTCAAGTTTCAATTATTTCGATTTAACACTATTGGCCGAAACCCTAAATCCCAAATCAGGCAAAACTAAATACAACGAAATTAAACCCAAAACCGTAAAACTTTTACCTGGTACAATCGAGTTAAGGATACTCTCGAATCCGTTCACCATCGTATGCAAGATGACACCAAAGTTCTATAAGATTGATGTTAGATCGCGTTATCTACAAAAAACCCCAAAGTTCTAGAGGATTAAGGATATTAGACTCAAATCGCCGAGGATAAGTATAGAAGCAGTTGGCGGTGAGTTTGTTCCAAGAAACCAAATTTTTTGTTTTTTTGCTGCACTAAATAACATATCCGAACTGGAGGTACTGTCACCCTTAAATACTTTCCATCGATTGTGTTCACTCAGGATCTAGAAAATAAATACAGTCCATTGTAAACTCAATCTAGTATAAACTTAAGCTTCATAAAAATCCAAAGAATAATAAATTTAACATAGCAAAAAAGCAAAATTAATCCAAGAAATTAAAACCCCCATTTCACAAAGATCCCAAAATTAATACAAAACCCTACTAAAAGATCTTAAAAAATTAATAAATAGTCATAGATTTATCAAACTGAAAAAGGAAAAAAAAATACCTCAAAAGTTGTAGTAGATGAGGAAACCCTGATTCATGTGCTCAATCGATAACTTTTTTTTTTTTTTTGATTCACCGATAATACAGATAAGATTGTGTGAACTATGTGGAAGATTCAGGAATCAGGATATATGAAAGAACAAAATGGACGTGGGAAAAGGCCACGGAAGGGAAAAAGCGGGAGCCCACAACCCAAAAGCGTAGCCCAATACTATTACGTCAACTGTAGCAAACTGTAGCAGCAACACTGTAGCAAAGTGTTGATGGTACATTATATATAGGATAATTATTCCTTCATTTTCACCAACTCGTAGTTGTCTTTGACTTTCTCGATGATACACTTTATCCTGCTCATTTGCTACCCGCCTAAATATCTAAGTGATATCTTGTGCTAGGCTATGTTGGTTAGATCAGAGAGCTATAGGATCACCAGGGCATACGATCTAACACTGATAAACCTTTGTCCTTGAGTTTCTAGTTCTTATACATGCTAGCTGACTCCGCGTTAGCTAGAGAGTATATCTTACAAGTTGTCTTTGACTCCTTGACGATGTTTGTGACTTGGAGGTTGCTGAGGTTGCTCGCTAATTTCATTATCAGCAAGTCTTTCTATGCTTGGTCTAATTTAAGTTTAAATCTTATTAGAGACCATTGAACACTAAATTGGTCCAACAAAATAACATCCCAAATCCATACTTAAAACTAACTCAAATCCAAAAGTCTTTTTCAATTCCTAAATCAACCAACTGCGATTTAGATTATGGCGGATGAAGTTATTAGCATAAATTATGCATACAGGGAGGTAAGTCAACAAGTATTTCATTAAATATTTTACGACAAGTAGTTCACATTGGCTGCAAGTGTATGAATTGTGTTATTTCACTTAATTTAAAAAATCTCAAGCGCTAGCTTCACTAGATACTTATTCAAGTAATTCACTAGACACTTATTCAAGTAATTAAAAGTCAACCTAAAGAAAACTATTATGACAAGGAGATATAACGTACATGTAAATATAGGGATAATTACTAATATGCCCCAGTTGCCCTGGTGCGTTGCTTATCCGACCCGCTCATAGAAAGTTCCGATACTAGACCAGGGCAACTCGTCCGACCAACCACTGGATGACACGTGTCCGACCAAAATACATAGTGTATTTGGGGCAACTTTGTAATTTCTTGATCTAAACTGGTTTTCTTGTCATTTTACATGTTATTCACTGTTTACCTCTTTATACCACACTGTCTAGTTGTATATAACTCTTCCAATTCAACCACTATAACTCCCTCCTCACCCCAATCCCTCCATAGCCGAAACCCCATCACCACCGAATCCCCACCATCGTCGTAACCCTCCACCGCCGTAACCCTCCACAACAGCGATGTACGCGGTTAGGATAACAGCTCCCTGTGTTAGGATAACACATCAAAAACCTAATTCTTCTTCTTCAGGTATTTTTATTCTAATTAATTAATTAGTTCAATTATGATTCGATTTGATTTTAATTTCACACGAGTTTAATTTTTCTTTGTATTAGATGACTATCTTTTTGTTATTTGGGACCAGTTTTTATAAAAAAGATTGATTTTTATAAAATTTGGAGATCTGGGTATTGTTTATTGATGTGATATGTATTGAAGTGAGTAAAAAAGATGTATTGAAGTGAGTAAAAAAGATGGCAAATTTAACCCCAGGAGTGCTGTTAAAACTGCTGCAACATATGAACACAGATGTTAAAGTAAGTGGTTCTGAACATAGATCATCTTTATTACAAGTTATTAGTATTGTTCCTGCTTTATCTGGTGATCAATTGTTTCAAAATCATCAAGGCTTTTATTTGAAAGTTTCTGATTCGTCTCATGCCACTTATGTTTCCTTGCCTGATGAGAATGTTGACTTGATTTTAAGCGATAAGATTCAGTTGGGTCAGTATGTTCATGTTGATAAGCTCGAGTCTGCTACTCCTGTCCCGATTTTGCATGTGGTTAGGCCCGTTCCTAGTGGCCGACATCCCTGTGTTGGTACGCCGCAAGATATTGTGGCAACACATTCTTTAGGATTTTTAAATAATGGCAGTAGTACTAGTAGTAGTAATGGTTCTGGTAATAAGATAATCGGTAATGTCAAATTGCCGTCGAAAAAAGATAGTAATGGTAATTTAAGTGTGAGACCTTCAAATGGGGTGTTGGATGGTAAGTTGGCGGGATCTAAGTCGCAGTTGTCAAAATTGATATGACCCCTTTGCTTGGAGGAACAGATGTTGTTTTTTCTTCTCTCTTCCACTCTTTCACTTGGTTAGTTTTTTTCCTCTTTGAAGTACTTATTTGTTAGTTCTATTACTTTACATACCAAGTACTTATTTGTTAGTGATGCAAATAGTTGTATGGGCTAAACTGGACCAAACTATTTTAATGAAAAAACAACAATGGTATCCAAATCGAAATACCTAACCGAGACCAAACTGGACCAGATGGGTGTAGGCTATAGTCGCCTTAGTTCTAGTGTAATACCTGAAATTCAGATAACCTGTAAAATGACTAAATTACCCCTGAAAACCTAAAACCTAAATAAATAACTTATAAAATTCTTAAACAATTCCAAACTTCTGAAAACAATCTACATATCTAGTAAATTAATTTCTGGGACAACATTATATCACTTTGAATGTCCAAAAAGTATTAATTCACATACACTTATATATATATATATATCCGAAAATAATTAAGTAAAATTAATTATATTTTGTAAAACCATTTTAGTTAAGATAATTATCAAATAAACTAGGAAAATATATCAAAAACAATACAATCCTAATTCTTGGCAAATTGTGGGCAGAAAATCTGATCCATGCCCCCTCCTAAGTCGGTTTAATAAGGATAACAACAAACCATATTATTTTGTAAAACCCTAAATAGCCAAAACCCTAATTTTCGACACAAACAAATCGACCCAACCTCCATACGATTTTTTGGACTTGATCAAGCAATTTTTTGGAGTTCATTGAGGTGTAAGAGGGCTACAAAAAATAAGAGTTCAGACGTGGGAGCCTTGATTCGATCGTGGTACCCTTTCTTGTTCGATCTATTGCGTACGAGAGGTACAAATCCTTACGACTAATCCTTATGTTCTAATATTAATATAGCATTTTTCTAGTGATCCTTAGGTTGTATATAACTCAGGAAAAATGATAAACATGAATCATGCAAGCTAAATTAAGCGTACGAAAATTAAAGAGATAAAACACACTTAATACCCAAATATTGTTATACGAATTTTCTGGGTGGTAACCATAATTTTTACATGTTCTATGATGATAATATAAGCCTAGAAAAATAGCCATATGATTTTTAAAAGCTCAGAATAATTGATCATGAATTGTTTTATGATCGGATTATATGGAAAAATAAAGAAAATAAGAAAGAAACCCTAGAACGATTAGGGTTAGGGTTCATGTTGTTAAATCTGGTGTAATTAATGCTAATAATGATGGAATAATTATGGTTTAATAATTGGGATACATTAGGGTTTGGTTTTGGAATAAAAAGTGCAATCCGATTTGTTTTAAAAAGTATAAGGGTATGTTTTACCAACTTTGAAACTTCTGGGATATTTTTGTAATGTTATATAAGTCAGTAGGAATGTGGGAAAAATATAACTTGAGGGTCCTAAGTGTAAATATTGCAAGAAAAAGAATTAATTGTATTTATAAGGTACGAATTGTAATTAATTAAAATAGAGGGACTAAAAGTGTAAATTCTCGAAACTTGAAGTTATACTGTGTAAATAATGTCATTAAGGGAGTAATGTGTAATTTTGAGTATTTATGGGCTTGATATATAACTATTAATAAGTTATGGTCTAAATTGTAAGTTTTGTAAAGTTAAGGGACCAATTGTGTAATTTCTAAATTTTGAGGGGTCTAATTCGTACTATATATAATTCTGAGGTTAGGTTCTGTAAATTTATAAAATAAGGTGCTTGTTTGGTAAATATGAATATTATTGGGATTAAATCATGAATTATGTAAATGTAAGGTTTGTTTTGTAATTAATGAAACTATAGGGGTATTACCTGTAAATTATGAAACCTAAGGGATTTAAAATGTCATTCTGAATAATATGAGTATTAAATCAGTAACTTGAAGTATTTTTCATTTATACCTTTGAAATTGATGAAATTACAATTAAAACCCTAAACTGTGTAAACTTGTCAAAATTAATCCTAGACTTTTGTAACTTGATAAAATGTACCTAAACTCCATAATAACCCTTAAATAAGAACTTAACCTTATCTGGGATATTAACATCTTACTAAATCTGGAGAGTTACTTAAAATAGAAAGTTATTAAAATGAAAAGGTAAACTAAAAGAAATAATCTGAATTAGAATTCTTCGTAATTCCGTCTTCTACTTCTTTAGGTGTGAAGAAGGAGAAGCCATGATTTCTGCTTCGTGTTTGCTTTCTTGTCTTTCTGTTGTGCTAATAAGGTACAGATATTCTGGCCTTTTTCAGTAAGGGTTTTTCATTCCCCTTTCTTTCAGTTTTTCATTTTCCTTATTAGGATTCCCTGTACCATTGCTATGTTCCCTTTTGTTTGTGAACCTTCCGTGTGATTCCTTTGTTTTGTGAACCTTCCGTGTGATTCCTTTGTTTTGTGAGCCTTTTATGATCTCTTTCATGTTCTGACTTGTTTTACTTCTGAGTTGATGTCCTTATATTAATCCTCTTTGCCTTGAACCTTTTTCATGATTCCCTGTTGTTACGACCCCTGATATATAGAAATCTGTAATGCGAAAATCTTTTAATTATGACTTGGAAATGTTTTTGAGAAAAATAAGTTATTTTAAAAGAATGATTATGAATGGTGATATGATACTATTTTATATGACAATTGTTGACTTTTGTGAAAACTAGTTTTAAAGAATGTTTTTATGAGAAACCGTTTTGAAAGATTATTTTATGAAAACTATTCTGAAAGATCATTTTATTAAAAATCGTTATTAAAGGAATGCTTTCAATGAACTTTTGACAGGAATTTCTAAAATGAACTTTTGCTATGAACTCTTAATTATGAACCTTTGATATAATCTTCTGAACCATTTGATATAATCCTTTTAATCTGAACTTAAACTTTGATATAAAACTTAATCTGATAAACTTTGATTTGAACCTTTGACATTTATTTCTAAACTGTTTGACATGAACCTTTTTGCCATGTACCCTTAAGATATGACTTTTGATTATTTTGATCGTACATCTGACCTTGACCTACAGTTTGATATCCGAGCCAATCACTAGGCATGAGGGTTTCATGTCCATGTCATTGACGCACCTCTGACATGACTCTAGGGTAGGAGAGTGATGACCTGTTCCGTCCCTTATTTATTATCTGCTATGGCCATTATAATTATGATTATTGATTTGTCTGCGGGGAAGTATGGGTGCATCCTAGATTTGACCTGTTATCTGTATATGTTATATGTTTGTGGTTATTATATCTGGTGACTGATTGTGTGTGCGATACACGTCTTTCACTTTGTCTGAGAGCTGATCACTCTACACAGGTTTGTTTTATTATATTAGTATGCTATGGTATTATCGGTTATCTGGGCTCGTGATGGATTACTGTGTTCCTGCTTTCCTTAAATCTTATTCATTATCCATTTTCTTTTCTTTGTTCTTGTTCCATTTCTTACTCCTTTCGCTTTGATTTGTATCGGTATGATCTGTATTATTGATTTTATTTGTACTACTCTCTATTACTGCTTTTGTTATCGTTATATCTGTTCACTGAGCTCTCGTAGCTCAGCCGCATTTCTTTTCCTGCGGCAGGTTTTAGTAGGAAGCTGGGAATGAATGGAGAGTATACCTTTGGACTTAGAAGATTGGATAGCTGTTTTGGATTAGAGTTGACTAGAAGATATCATAATTTAGAAGTAGTTGTTTTTGGAAGTTCTCAATTGTAACCTTGTAGATTCAGTATTTCATTTGTAATCCTTTGAGATTTTTGTATTACTGAAGATGTATGCTTTGTTTTGATCTGATGTGAATCCATTATTGTGATATCTTTACCCTTGTCGGGTCGGGGTGTTACAATTTATGGTATCAGAGACTACAGGCTGCGACTCGTAATACATTTACCCTTGACCTGTGAAGTCTGGACCACTAAGTTTCCACTGTAGGCGCTCGTAGGACAACCTTTAAGATTTTGCTTTAGGATTTCCCTATAGGAGCTTAATTTCTGACCAGTCAGGAATGGGTAGACTATAAGTCATATGTTTAAGTAGCATTGCTTCCGCATCACTCTGATTCGTGTCTTGCTTTTGGTTAAAGACTATTGAAATCACATTTGGAAAATTAGTGCTTATGCCTTGCCCCACCTAAGAATTTGAAACCTAAATAAAACCTGAAGCATTGAAATTGCATAGTAATTGTTTGACACTATTTGATCCTTGCCTTCAGATTCCGACTCTAACCTCCGAATCTTTTGTTAATCATTCTAATGCCCCTTCGGGCATTCTGAGAACCCTTATGGCGACGATATACTTAGTACATGCTGTTCTATAAATCTTTTGACACTATTTGATTTCATCTTAACCATCCCTGTTCCCATGAGAAGTTTTGTGGTGTTTAACCACGAGTGTAAAATATTTTCCTTCTCATTCTGAACGATAAGATTCATCCTTGTTGATCCGTCTTTCTTTGATAGTAACCTTGATTTTATTCTTATAAGGATTGATGGACTGATCATTTAATACTGACGACTATCCTCCTATGTCTCATCTTTGGCGTTTGAAAAAAAAAATTTGGAACCCTTGCCATGATTACCGATTGTTAAACTTTTGCTGCCACTACCTGATTTTAACCTTCACTTCCGATCTGTTTGATAAACAGTTTGATGTTTTCTCCGATCATTTCGAAGGTCATTTAACCCTAATGTGTTTGACCCATCCTCTAAATTGAATAACCATGCTGGATATAAATGTATCACCTGATACTATCCTGTCTTGCAAATCCATTACTACTCCTATTAGAACTCTAGTGATTATTAACCTTGGGTATATAAGTTTATTCCCTCCCTTGAATGATGAATCTTATTTGCCAATCAGTTTTCTTTTGGAAGGATTTGATGCAAATACCATCTCTGTATGGAATTGTTAACTAAGCCTGATGATGCTGATAACTGATATTCCTTACGCCTCACTTTTGACAATTATACGATGTTCGTATTACCGATTATTCGCAACCTACCTGACACTTGTGCTAAATAGCTAATAAAACTCCAACACCTTGAACTGTTCGCTTATCTATCCGCAACACTATACTGAACCATGTACTTGACTCCGACATATGAACTATCCGTCTGGTTTAATAACCATATTCGTTCTGCGGATCCGTTTACTTTTGATATATTCGATTTCGAGGCCTTTTGGTTGACTGGCTTTTTATAAGCCACCAGAGACTACCATATCTGATATGAGACCTCTTGAAATCTGTTCTCATCCTACTTTTGTTATGAAAACCTTTAACCGCTCAAATCTGATAAGATTAATGTTGCTATGGAAACACTTACCCCGTTCTTATTTGATCTTCATTTTTCCCTGATACCTAACAGTATCTACCCCTAGAAAGCGTTGGCATTGAAAGTTTTGTGTGTACAAATTTTCCAGTGCTTTCTGATAAAAACTCTTGGGTTTTCCTTCCTGTTTGAGAAGTAGAATTGACTTTGAACCGATCTCAGTTGTCGAACCATGATGCTATAGAAGTTGAAAGATTGAAGAAGCTGATGAGATATGTTTTTGTCCCCCTCAGTATTTCCCTTGAATACCCCTATTAATTTATGGGGATGAAATAGAAAATTTTGCGTCAGCATATCAACTATCGTAAACCTAACCATAATGTTAACCGTAATCACTTTTCATTTCTGCGTGTCAATGATTGAATTGTTCTACCTTGAAACTCTGTATCAGAAGGCCTCGTTTAATGTTTGGAGGACTGAAGAAGCAAGCACAAGAACTCCTAAGATAGGAGATGACTAACTGAGAGCAACTTCCGTAAAGTATTTCAGTTTTATTCGTAAGGATTGGTGATGTGAATTAGATATGAAGTTTTCCCTGAAACGATCCATGAAAACTGTTTTCGTACTCATTGTGACCATCATGAGTTTTTAAATAATGCCAATTGTATTGGCTAATACGAAGCATGTTTTCACAAGTATTTGGACAATTGTCATAGTATGACAGCATGTTTTTGCTCTGAGACGAACGAGGAACATGTAGACAATCTTCGTATTAAATGAAATGACCTTTGTTCTGGAAGTGTAGATTTGATTGGCGTTCAGAGATTGTAGCAAATACCACTACCAGGCATCCGGTGACGACAGCAGTCCGAGTTGGTGAATTCCGAACTGTGCTAGTAGACCTGTTCAAGACTCGCAGTCTTGCTTCTCTATTCATTTTAGTTGTACTAAGATGAATTGAGAGCAGAAGCAGACTTGAGAATGGAAATCGAGATCATGATTTTGAATGGAAGAAAATTCTGAAGTGAACGTTTGTGTTTGAAAGAATTAATATTGTCATGGATGAAGCTATGGATGACGTAATTCAGTTCCTCTTGACCTATTTAAATTTCGGTTACCTGATGATAAAATCCTTTGAATGATTTAGGTTCCCTATTAGTAATTCCGCTCTGTGTTCATTCTACGTATGTTGGACGATGGTTTTGTTATGTGAAATTGGACGAATGAAGGATGATCTGATGCTTTTAACGAAGTACCAGATTCTGATAGACATTCTGGGAATTCCGTTAACTCTTTCGAGTGATTCGTCCTCCTCTTAGTTAGGGTATTTAATTTTGATGACCTCTGAGACCATAGAAAGACTAGGTGGATTAAGATAAGTTGTTCTGTTCACGACTTGAAATAAAGTATGACCATCGTGGGGGCATATTTATATGATGCCAGTATTATGACGTCTGGCCAACGTGATAATACTTACATCATATAACGTGCACTTGTTGTGGGCATCAGATATTTCGAGAAGTGCCTTAGAGCTTTAGAAATTCTGATAACTGTTTGAGATCATCTACGTTAGTGAGACTTTAAGTTCATTCTACCTTTACGCGTAATCTGCTTTCGCCGTTATACGAATTGATACATCTGGATTCTAGTCACGCATTCTGCTGACCTCTGGACTCCCGATAAAAATCTTAGGTTCTGTTATAGAACTTCTACCAATTGATGTTATCGATAATCTATTCCTGTACGTTCTAATCTGACTTGTCAAATCAAATCCTGTGGACGGCATATCCGTCAAAATCCTGTGTAATTCTTACGTCTCTTCCGAGAGAATCCGATTATTATCTATTAGGTCTGGTATGTCTTTGTTTAGTTCCGTTCTATTTTCTTTCTGCTTCCTGCAAATTTCGAGGACAAAATTTTTTTTGTTAGTGGGGAAGAAGTTGTAATACCTGAAATTCAGATAACCTGTAAAATGACTAAATTACCCCTGAAAACCTAAAACCTAAATAAATAACTTATAAAATTCTGAAACAATTCCAAACTTCTGAAAACAATCTACATATCTAGTAAATTAATTTCTGGGACAACATTATATCACTTTGAATGTCCAAAAAGTATTAATTCACATACACTTATATATATATATATCCGAAAATAATTAAGTAAAATTAATTATATTTTGTAAAACCATTTTAGTTAAGATAATTATCAAATAAACTATGAAAATATATCAAAAACAATACAATCCTAATTCTTGGCAAATTGTGGGCCAAAAATATGATCCATGCCCCCTCCTAAGTCCGTTTAATAAGGATAACAACAAACCATATTATTTTGTAAAACCCTAAATAGCCGAAACCCTAATTTTCAACACAAACAAATCGACCCAACCTCCATATGATTTTCTGGACTTGATCAAGCAATTTTCTGGAGTTCATTGAGGTGTAAGAGAGCTACGAAAAATAGGATTTCAGCCGTGGGAGCCTTGATTCGATCGTGGTACCCTTTCTTGTTCGATCTATTGCGTACGAGAGGTACAAATCCTTACGACTAATCCTTACATTCTAATATTAATCTAGCATTTTTCTAGTGATCCTTAGGTTGTATATAACTCAGGAAAAATGATAAACAAGAATCATGCAAGCTTAATTAAGCGTACAAAAATTAAAGAGATAAAACACACTTAATTCCCAAATATTGTTATACGAATTTTCTGGGTTGTAACCATAATTTTTACATGTTCTATGATGATAATATAAGCCTAGAAAAATAGCCATATGATTTTTAGAAGCTCAGAAGATATTATCATGAATTGTTTTATGATCGGATTATATGGAAAAATAAAGAAAATAAGAAAGAAACCCTAGAACGATTAGGGTTAGGGTTCATGTTGTTAAATCTGGTGTAATTAATGCTAATAATGATGGAATAATTATGGTTTAATAATTGGGATACATTAGGGTTTGGTTTTGGAATAAAAAGTGCAATCCGATTTGTTTTAAAAAGTATAAGGGTATGTTTTACCAACTTTGAAACTTTTGGGATATTTTTTTAATGTTATATAAGTCAGTAGGAATGTGGGAAAAATATAACTTGAGGCTCCTAAGTCTAAATATTGCAAGAAAAAGAATTAATTGTATTTATAAGGTACGAATTGTAATTAATTAAAATAGAGGGACTAAAAGTGTAAATTATGGAAACTTGAAGTTATACTGTGTAAATAATGTCATTAAGGGATTAATGTGTAATTTTGAGTATTTATGGGCTTGATATGTAACTATTAATAAGTTATGGTCTAAATTGTAAGTTTTGTAAAGTTAAGGGACCAATTGTGTAATTTCTAAATTCTGAGGGGTCTAATTCATACTATATATAATTCTGAGGTTAGGTTCTGTAACTTTATAAAATAAGGTGCTTGTTTGGTAAATATGAATATTATTGGGATTAAATCATGAATTATGTAAATGTAAGGTTTGTTTTGTAATTAATGAAACTATAGGGGTATTACCTGTAAATTATGAAACCTAAGGGATTTAAAATTTCATTCTGAATAATATGAGTATTAAATCAGTAACTTGAAGTATTTTTCCTTTATACCTTTGAAATTGATGAAATTACAATTAAAACCCTAAACTATGTAAACTTGTCAAAATTAATCCTAGACTTTTGTAACTTGATAAAATGTACCTAAACTCCATAATAACCCTTAAATAAGAACTTAACCTAATCTGGGATATTAACATCTTACTAAATCTGGAGAGTTACTTAAACAAAAAGTTATTAAAATAAAAAGGTAAACTAAAAGAAATAATCTGAATTAGAATTCTTCGTAATTCCGTCTTCTACTTCTTTAGGTGTGAAGAAGGAGAAGCCCTGATTTCTGCTTCATGTTTGCTTTCTTGTCTTTCTGCTGTGCTAATAAGGTACAGATATCCTGGCCTTTTTCAGTAAGGGTTTTTCATTCCCCTTTCTTTCAGTTTTTCATTTTCCTTATTAGGATTCCATGTACCATTGCTATGTTCACTTTTGTTTGTGAACCTTCTGTGTGATTCCTTTGTTTTGTGAACCTTCCGTGTGATTCCTTTGTTTTGTGAGCCTTTTATGATCTCTTTCATGTTCTGACTTGTTTTACTTCTGAGTTGATGTCCTTATATTAATCCTCTTTGCCTTGAACCTTTTTCATGATTCCCTGTTGTTACAACCCCTGATATATAGAAATCTGTTATGCAAAAATCTTTTAATTATGACTTGGAAATCTTTTGAGAAAAATAAGTTTTTTTAAAAGAATGATTATGAATGGTGATATGATACTATTTTATATGACAGTTGTTGACTTTTGTGAAAACTAGTTTTAAAGAATGTTTTTATGAAAAACCGTTTTGAAAGATTATTTTATGAAAACTATTCTGAAAGATCATTTTATTGAAAATCGTTATTAAAGGAATGCTTTCAATGAACTTTTGACAGGAATTTCTAAAATGAACTTTTGCTATGAACTCTTAATTATGAACCTTTGATATAATCTTCTGAACCATTTGATATAATCCTTTTAATCTGAACTTAAACTTTGATATAAAACTTAATCTGATAAACTTTGATTTGAACCTTTGACATTTATTTCTAAACTGTTTGACATGAACCTTTTTGCTATGTACCCTTAAGATATGACTTTTGATTATTTTGATAGTACATCTGACCTTGACCTACAGTTTGATATCCGAGCCAATCACCAGGCATGAGGGTTTCATGTCCATGTCATTGACCCACCTTTGACATGACTCTAGGGCAGGAGAGTGATGACCTGTTCCGTCCCTTATTTATTATCTGCTATGGCCATTATGATTATGATTATTGATTTGTCTGCGGGGGCGTATGGGTGCATCCTAGATTTGACCTGTTATCTGTATATGTTATATGTTTATGGTTATTATATCTGGTGACTGATTGTGTGTGCGATACACGTCTTTCACTTTGTCTGAGAGCTGATCACTCTACACAGGTTTGTTTTATTATATTGGTATGCTATGGTATTATCGGTCATCTGGGCTCGTGATGGATTGCTGTGTTCCTATTTTCCTTAAATCTTATTCATTATTCATTTTCTTTTCTTTGATTTTGTTCCATTTCTTACTCCTTTCGCTTTGATTTGTATCGGTATGATCTGTATTATTGATTTTATTTGCACTACTCTCAATTACTGCTTTTGTTATCATTATATCTGTTCACTGAGCTCTCGTAGCTCAGCCGCATTTCTTTTCCTGCGGCAGGTTTTAGTAGGAAGCTGGGAATGAGTGGAGAGTTTACCTTTGGACTTAGAAGATTGGATAGCTATTCTGGATTAGAGTTGACTAGAAGATATCATAATTTAGAAGTAGTTGTTTTTGGAAGTTCTCAATTGTAACCTTGTAGATTCAGTATTTCATTTGTAATCCTTTGTGATTTTTGTATTACTGAAGATGTATGCTTTGTTTTGATCTGATGTGAATCCATTATTGTGATATCTGTACCCTTTTCGGGTCGGGGTGTTACATCTAGACTGTATAACAAAATAGTTCTCGGTTCAGAGCTTTGCTCGGTATTGGTTTAAAAATCAGTTTTAGGTTTAGCCCGGTTTCAGAACCTGAACCGTACTGGTATTCTCGTATGATGTTCTATTTTTCAAACTTGGAACACCATCACTCTATAACTACTTTTAGAGTTTTAACTAGCAACACCAAGATTCAAATTTTGGTTTAATTTCTAGTTTGGAAAAAACCGGCTCTAAATAAGAACTCAATAGGTGCCAAATGAGTTGCTAGTTCTATTAATCCTTATTTTCCGGTCGCCTATTTACGTCACAATGAACACCTCTAGTTAAATGTTTGTGAACTGACTTTCAAGCACGTTCTTCTATCAGGGAATAGCAATAGGAAAGGGATCTACCAATGTTCTTCCTTCGCAAGGGCTCTCAAACTCGGCTTGGCAAGTGCAGGTGCAAATGCAGATGCAAAATCAAATGCTAAGAAGCCACGTTGTGGCTCTTCCAGTTCCTGTTTCCTCTTATGCAGCATCATCAGGATTCTCTTCTTCCGTTCCCATGTTCTCAAATTCCCCTTTACAGTCAAATAACAAGAACACCTCTAGTTAAATGTTTGTTAACAGTGTGTCTACAGGTATGTCAATATATAACACTAGATGATGTTTTTCATATAATTGGTAAATTCTTTATTTTTGATAATTAACATCATTTACAATTCTAAAGATTATCAGTCACGTCCACAAGTGTTATTGACTCATATACCACTCTATCGACCTGACTCTACTCGCTGTGGTCCTCAACGTTCTTCTCCTATTATTGATCAGGTTAGAATGTTTGTATTTTTGTTAAAGTCTCACTGTTCATGACTTTTTGTGGAATCAGAAATAATCTCACTTTTTCATGTTCAGAGACTTTCGCGTGCTACTGATGATCGGGACATAGTGTAACTTCCTATTGCTATTATCTTATTCAATTCTAGTTTGGCTAAGGGTTCAGTTCTTACATCATGAAACTGATGCAGGTATCAAAATTATCTTACAGAAAAAACAACAAACATGTTACTGGACTCCATCAAACCTGTAAGTTCCGTCTTTATCTATTGCCTATAACCGAATCTTCAAACGTTTGATGACGTAAATGTAATTTGTGTCATTACAGGTACTTGTGTTGTCTGGTCATGATCATGATCAGTGTACTGCTACTCATATAGCTGAACACGGGCCTGTAGTAGAGGTATGTATGTGAGTTTTTCGTATATGTTTATGTGAATGTTATGACATTAAATGTGTTGTTACTTTGTGTAGCAAACTTTGGGGACAATTAGCTGGCAGCAGGGAAACTTGTATCCATCTTTCATGCTACTAAGCGCAAGTAAACTCGCATATTCTAATGCATCGGAGACCGTATCAACACATCTGTGTTCTCTTCCTGCACAGACCTTTATTTACTTGTGGTAATCTTCATTTGAAAATAAATTTACGTTATACATTCAAGAAAAAAAGTGTTTTTTAGTTCGTTTTATTCAACATACTTTTAACTTACCCGTAGCTAAAGCTCCATTGTTGAGTTTTTCGTATGTATGTGAGTTTTTCGTATGTATGTGAGTTTTTCGTATATGTTTATGTTTTCGTATATGTTTTTCGTATGTGAGTTTTTCGTATATGTGTTCCTGCACAGACCTTTATTTACTTGTGGTATGTATGTGAGTTTTTCGTATATGTTTATAAACATTTCTATTGTTGAGTTTTCTTGTTTACTCATCACTTCACTAATGAAGGACGTTGTCACAGGATGATGGAATCTGGGTTGCTTCTAAAAGATGTGGCCAAAAAGCTATTTGAGGCGAAAAAGATGAAAAAACTTGGTTCGCCAATGAAAACAGTAGTCACAGTGAAGAGACAAAGTGATTCATCTGTTTCTACTAAGAAAACGACTACTGTTTCAACAGAAAAGTAGAAAACGCCGGCATCTAAAGCTCCATCGGTGCAACCAAGGAAAAGAAAGATTTTCGATGACTCAAGTGATGAAGGATCTAATGATGATTTTGTTTCTGATAAGAAAAAAACTTCTGTTTCAACAGAAAAGAAGAAAGCACCGCCGACTAAAGCTCCATCTGTGCAACCAAAGAAAAGAAAGATTGTGGATGAATCAAGTGATGAAGAATCTGATGATGTTTTTCTTTCTGCTAAGAAAAAGAGTACTGTTTCAACAGAAAAGAAGAAAGCACCGCCGTCAAAAGCTCCATCTGTGCCACCAAAGAAAAGAAAGATTGTGGACGAATCTAGCGACGAAGGATCTGATGATGATTTTATGATTAGTCGGATGAAGAAACCAAAAGCAGCTTGATATGGGCTTTTGGTATTTTGGCTGATCTGGAATATACTTTAGTTTGTATGACATTCTTCGATCTTGAACTTCCTAGTTTATGAACTTCTGGATTTTTCTAGCTAACAAATGGTCTTATCAAATTTAGCAGCTTTTTCTCTTCATTGCACTTTTAATATACAAGTTGCCCAAAAATACAAAAGTACAAAAGTTGCCCAAAAATACAAAAGTTTACCAAAAATACAAAAGTTGCCCAAAAATACACAAGTAGTTGCCCAAAAAATATACAAGTTGCCCAAAAAAAATACACAAGTTGCCCAAAAAATACAATTAGTTGCCCAAAATAAAATTTTGCCCAAAAAATAAACAAGTTGCCCAAAAAATAGTCAGAAAATGACACTTGTATCTTCTATGCCCAGTAGTAGAATCTACTTGGTGTATTTCCTTGATCATCTCAGCAACTCCAGCAGTAGAATGAAATACACCAGCAGTAGTATGATTAAGCCTAGCAGTAGAATGACACTTAGAATATTTTCCAATTAGTACCATGAGAAGTAGTATCCATTCTGAGCAGCAGCATCTTAAATCCCAACAGATACAATCTGAACAACAATATCATGGATTACTATGAACAATATCATGGATTACTATGACGGCTGGAATACAGAGAAAATATATTGGGCATGACAGAGGGCATAACAGTTAGTATCTTACCTTCTGGCCATCATTAGGCACAGTATCATCAGCTGAAGTGCTGTAGCTATTTGATTGTTCAACTATAGGTGGCGGTAACATATTTCCACAGCGCCAAGTTGGTGCAACAATATGATATGAATATATTCAACAGTAACATTTTAAGTGCAGGAAGATACACTTCCTGTAAAAAGTTATACCAAGTAAATATCACATAGATGCAGAAGTAAATAAATAAGAATGCATCCCAGGATTCTAAGCTTAACCACATGTCCACATTGGCGAAACAGTCAAGAAAACTGAATAAAGAAAACTGTGGCTTCTCAAATGGTCAAACTTCACTGCATACAGAATCAGTAAATGTAAACAAACTTAATCTGCACTGAGTTTGTTAAAGGATACTCATATATTACAATAGTGACCTGTTTTACAGTTACATACGGACATGCGGTCTCAGGTCATTTTTAATCAAAGCCTCAACTACAACTGTTGTACAACAAATCATTACAACACCTCTTCTACTGTTCATAACATTAATAAGCTTTTAATATGCTCTTCCAGTTAAGCTGATAAATAAATTGGATCAACATCATTTGTCAATCCAGTCACTGAATAGCAACATTATATAGATAGGCACGTTAACTGCAGCAACAACTGAAAGCACTTGGAAAACCCGTAGCAACCTCTGAATCACCAGTCTAACAATTGACTTGTTGGTTTTGAATGGTCCCAATTTTGCAGCAGCGTCGGGCCCCAATTGACCACTTACATCTTGTGGCATTGTAACAATAATCTCCTGCATCATCTGTTTTTTAGCTGCTGATCGTATTGTAGCATTTCCCCTGAACCATTAAAAAAAATCAACTTATTACTACAATCACCTTACATTTGTTAAGTAAAAACACTAAGTTACGTGTGTAGACTTACCTTTCTATCCTCTCGGTTGAACGTGAGGGAGCAATCTTTGAGGCTTTCTTAATTAAATGCATCGAGCCTTCTGCATCCCAAACCATCTCATAGTCGCACTTTTCATCTTCATCTTTCACTTTAGTGCTTTTAAAGACGGCTAACGTATTACTCACCAACTCGCCAATATGTAGGCAAATACCCAACCCATTTGTTGGCCATAGGAGAACCACAACAAGAATAACCACAAATAACACAATATACCTGATATTTATAGACTAATCAAACATAAAAAAATTTAAAAACCATAATATGCAAGAAAAATTGTGTTTTTCTCATTGTATGTAACCTACTTTCAAACTTTTACCGGTTTATGTAAGTAACCTTTTATGTAAATAATGACATGGCACATCAAAAATGATGCCACGCCACTATTTAAGAATTTAGCCTCTTATAAAAGGTAAGTTAAAAGTATGTTGAATACAACGAAATAAAAAACACTTTTTTTCTTGAATGCATAACGTAAATTAATTTTCAAATGAAGATTACCACAAATAAATAAAGGTCTATTCAGGAAGAGAACACAGATGTGTTGATACGGTCTCCGATGCATTAGAATATGCGAGTTTACTTGCGCTTAGTAGAATGTAACACCCCAACCCGGAAAGGGTTAAGATGTCACGATAATGGTTTCATATCAGATCAAAACAAAGCATACATCTATAGTAATACAAGAAATATCAAAGGTTACGAATTAAATACTGAAATTACAAGGTTACAAATGAAACTTCCGATAAATACTAATTCTAAAACATAATAACTTCTAATCAACTCTAATCCAGATGACTATCAAGGTCTTCTAAGTCTAAGGTATTCTCCACTCATTCCCAGCTTCCTACTAAAACCTGCCGCAGGAAAAGAAATGCGGCTGAGCTACGAGAGCTCAGTGAACAGATACATAAACAAAGTAATGATAACGAAACAGAAATAAGATACGGTGCAATGGGGAAACATCATGAGGTATAAACAATGTGAAGGTGTAATGAGATAGGTTAGGATAGTCATCCTCCACGAGCCCAGAAAAATCAAATATAGTAACCATAGAGGGGATGCCTCTCAGATAATATGAGGGGTGACCTCATGTATCAAAATGGAGTGATCAGCTCCCAGATATATGTGAAGGGCATGTATTGCACACAGTACCAATCACCAGACAATAACAAATCAATATAGATAATCCACTAACAGAACAGATCTAGGATGCATCCATACGCCCCTGCAAACAAATCACAATCATAATGGCCATAGCAGATAACAAATAAGGGACGGTGTGGAACATCACTCAACCACACTAGAGTCATGCCATTGGTGCATCAATGACATGGCCATGTTACCTTCATGGCTAGGGTCACAAATTTTGGCTCGGGTATCAAACTAAGAGTCAGATATCAAATCAAAATCAGAATGTCATATCCAATGGTCCATAACAGATGGTTCATAATCAAATATTTCAGAAGTAATATCAAAGGTCCAAATCAGAGTTTATCAGATAAAGGTTTACAAAGCAAAGGATCATGGCAAAGGTTCACAACAAAAGGGAACATAGCAATGGCTTAGGGAATCTTAAACGAATCAGAAATCAAAATCATATCAAGGGAATAAGACACCCTTACTGAAAAAGGGCAGAGTATCTGTACCTTATCGCGAATGCAAAACAAAGACAAGAATAGAAAGCACAGAAATGGATCAGGACCTCTCCTTATCCACACCTAAAGGAGCAGAAGAGAATTAATACAAAGGGGTTCAAGTTCAGATTACCATTTTTAGTTATCTTTCCATTTTAAGTAACTTTCTATTTTTAGCAGGTTTCCAAATTTAGTAAGTTTCCATTTTTAGAAAGTTTCCTTATTTAGTAAGTTTCCATAATTAGAAAGATTAAAGCATTTAATTTAGATTAAGTCATTAAATAAGCATATTATGGCCATAGGGTATATTTCAGCAAGTTTCAATAGTTTAGGGTTAATTATAACAACTTTCCATATTTTAGGGTTCTAAATGTAAATTCACCAAAGTTAAGGGTTTTAAATGAAACTATCACAAGTTACTTATTTTAAATACATAAATTATTCAGAATCACACCTTTAGTCCTTTAAGTTTCACAATTTACAATCTATACCCTTAAGTTATTTAATTTACAAAATAAACCTTATAATTACATAAACTACATCTTAACCCTTACTATATTCATATTTACATAACAAGCCCTTACATTTACTCATTTACAGAATATACCCTTAAATTTATATGTGGTACGAATTCACCCTCCAGTTTCACGTAATTACATATTTAGTCCCTTTAATTTACAAAACTTATAATTTAATTCACAAATTATCAATAATTACATATTAAACCCATAAATATCCAAAATTACATATTACACCCTTAATAACATTATTTACACAGAATAACTCTAAGTTTCTAGAATTTACACTTTTAGTCCCTCCATTTAATTAAATTACAATTCGACACATATAATTACAAATTAAATCTTTTCTTGCATATTTTACACCTAGGACCCTCATCTTATAATTTTTATACATCACCACAGACCTAAATAACATTACAAAAATATCCCACAAGTTTCAAAGTTGGCAAAACACACCCTTCTAATTTAAAAACCTAATCGTATATACTTTTAAATTACCAAACCTAAACCCTAATTCTTCTAATCATTGAACACTCATTACACCAACATTTTACTGCATTTATTACTCAGATTTCATCATCTAAAACCTAACCCTAAATTGTTACATAGGGTTTTCATATTTTTCTTTCTTTTTCTTTTTATCTGATTACAACGACAATTCAAGAACACATGATTTAAGCTTCAAAAAATCAAATAGCTATTTTTCGAGACTTATATGATCATCATAGAACACAGGAAAATTATGAACAAACCTCAGAAAATTCGTATGGTTATATTTGGAATTTAAGTGTGTTTTAGCTCTCTAAAATTCGTACGATTGTTCTAGCTTGCATGATTCGTGTTTATCAATTTATATGAGTTATATAAGACCTAAATAACATCAAAAAAATACTAACTTGAATTTAGAACGTACTGATTAATCGTAAGAAATTATTACCTTGCGTATGGATTAATTCGAACAAAAGAAAAGCCTACGATCAAACCAAGTCTTCCACGACCCAAACACTTATTTTTCCTAGCTAGATTAAACCTTGATGAACACCAAAAAAATACTTGATCTTGCCCAGAAATTCTAATGGAGGAAGGGTTGAATTTTTATGTGTCGAATTTTAGGGTTTTAGGGTTTCGGATTTTTGGAAAAAATAAAATAAATGGGATTTGATTTATAATAGGTGTAGAACCGACTTAGGAGGGGGAAAAACATGCTTAAGAACCGGCCTAAATACATTACAAAATTAGAGTTTAAGATTTGGTACAATTCCTTAATTTATTTTGGTATTTATCCTTTTTAAAAGATTTTATAATCATAATTAATTAAAACGAAATTTTATTTTCGGTATATGTATATTTATTTATGTGCAAGAATAGTTTTTGGACATGCAAAATGTTAAAATGTTGTCTTGAAATTATTTTACTTCATATGTAGTTCGTTTCCAGAAGTTAGGAATTAATTTGGTGCTTTATAATTGTTTTAATTAACTTTTAAGGTTTCAGGGGTATTTTGGTCATTTTACATGCTTTCTAAATTTTAGGTATTACAACTTCTTCCCCCCTAAAAAAATTTCGTCCTCGAAATTTGCGAAGAACCAGAAACGAAACAGAACGGAAAACAAAACAAAGGCATACCAGATCAGAACAAGAAATGTGGATAACTAAAATAGCTTCGGTTATGAGTTCATGGGTTCTCATTGGTGTAGAGATGGATATACGATTTGTTAATGGTGTTGGAGTTATATTAAGTCTCTTGGCAAACGGATTAGATATAACGGAATAATGCAAAGACAAAACGATCACCAATGAAAAGAAAGCCGGTAATGGTACCTGATGAGTCCGCCGCATGATCACGAGTATAAGCATAAACTCGACCCATAGTGGGAGATGGCTTAGCCGAGTCTACTGGTACAATATGGCCCTGCTTGGGACAGTCCTTAACCCTATGATAAGTAGAGCCACATGAAAAACAACCACTAGTAACCTTAAAGCAAGGACCCGGATGAGCCTTTCCGCAAGTAGTACATAGAGGTGGAGGAGGCAAAGCCTCAATAGGCCTCTTCTGACCTGAAGAACTCGAATGATGACTCTGCTGAGAACCCCGAGTCGACTGCTCTCTGAACTCCTGATGCCTCCTCTGTTCATATCCCTGGTCTTGACGACTCTTATGCTCCCGACTCTGGTCCTGACGGCCCTGCTCCCTGAAGCTCACACGATTTCCGTCTCTGTCTCTCTTATTCGAACCCTCATCAGCATGCAACAACTCAATGTTACGGGCCGCGTCCGCAACTGAAGCAACATCCTCATACTCAGTGTTCACAATACGATCCAATACCTACTTCTTCAATGCCCATTTAAAGTGCCTAGCCTGACGATGAGCATTACCCGTAACCTCTGGTCCAACAAAACTAGCCAACCTCATGAACCTCTGCATGAATTCCCCAGACGACTCTCGATCCAACTGACGAATAGTCCCATACTCACGTTCGTACTTCTGCTGCTCAGACAACGGAATATACTGCTTATAAAATATGACACAAAAATCCACCCATGAATAAGTATCAGCGAAATCCTCTTCCTGTGACTAAACATACGTTGTCCACCAACTCAGCGCATCACCCTCCAATTTGAATGTGGCCAAACGCGTCTTGAATTCATCAGCACAACCCAATACCCTGAACAGTTTCTCAATATGAGTGATCCAATCCTCTGCCTCTGTGGGAGTGGCAGCAGACCGAAAAGAAAGAGGTTTGAGCTTATTGAACCTTTCGATCCAAACATGAATACCAGTAGGTGGAGCACCGCCACCACCACCACCTGATGAACCCGCACCATTACCTCCTAATGAACCCGCACCATTTCTGATGTCATTGGTGATTTGGGTCACCAACTGAGGAACAGCATTAGCCAAAGCAGCGGCTATCATGGCCTCGAAGTCAGGGCCATCCTCTCCATTTCGGTATTCGGTATTACGCGTATTCACCATCTGAACGATCATTAAAACGATTAGCAAAACAGGGAAGAATAGGCACGAAAGGAAATATGAAACATAAACCTATGTCTACCCAAATCCTCACCAGTCAAAACTTAAGTCCTAAGGGTCAAATCCTAGGGTCCATATGATTCACAGGCCATGGCTTATGTACTACAGGTCGCAGCCTGGGCTCTGATACCATTTTGAAATACCCCAACCGGCAAGGGTTAAGATGTCACGATAATGGTTTCATATCAGATCAAAACAAAGCATACATCTATAGTAATACAAGAAATATCAAAGGTTACGAATGAAATACTGAAATTACAAGGTTACAAATGAAACTTCCGATAAATACTAATTCTAAAACATAATAACTTCTAATCAACTCTAATCCAGATGACTATCAAGGTCTTCTAAGTCCAAGGTATTCTCCACTCATTCCCAGCTTCCTACTAAAACCTGCCGCAGGAAAAGAAATGCGGCTGAGCTACGAGAGCTCAGTGAACAGATACATAAACAAAGTAATGATAACGAAACAGAAATAAGATACGGTGCAATGGGGAAACATCATGAGGTATAAACAATGTGAAGGTGTAATGAGATAGGTTAGGATAGTCATCCACCACGAGCCCAGACAAATCAAATATAGTAACCATAGAGGGGATGCCTCTCAGATAATATGAGGGGTGACCTCATGTATCAAAATGGAGTGATCAGCTCCCAGATATATGTGAAGGGCATGTATTGCACACAGTACCAATCACCAGACAATAACAAATCAATATAGATAATCCACTAACATAACAGATCTAGGATGCATCCATACGCCCCTGCAACAAATCATAATCATAATGGCCATAGCAGATAACAAATAAGGGACGGTGTGGAACATCACTCAACCACACTAGAGTCACGCCATTGGTGCATCAATGACATGGCCATGTTACCTTCATGGCTAGGGTCACAAATTTTGGCTCGGGTATCAAACTAAGAGTCAGATATCAAATCAAAATCAGAATGTCATATCCAATGGTCCATAACAGATGGTTCATAATCAAATATTTCAGAAGTAATATCAAAGGTCCAAATCAGAGTTTATCAGATAAAGGTTTACAAAGCAAAGGATCATGGCAAAGGTTCACAACAAAAGGGAACATAGCAATGGCTTAGGGAATCTTAAACGAATCAGAAATCAAAATCATATCAAGGGAATAAGACACCCTTACTGAAAAAGGGCAGAGTATCTGTACCTTATCGCGAATGCAAAACAAAGACAAGAATAGAAAGCACAGAAATAGATCAAGGCCTCTCCTTATCCACACCTAAAGGAGCAGAAGAGAATTAATACAAAGGGGTTCAAGTTCAGATTACCATTTTTAGTTATCTTTCCATTTTAAGTAACTTTCTATTTTTAGCAGGTTTCCAAATTTAGTAAGTTTCCATTTTTAGAAAGTTTCCTTATTTAGTAAGTTTCCATAATTAGAAAGATTAAAGCATTTAATTTAGATTAAGTCATTAAATAAGCATATTATGGCCATAGGGAATATTTCACCAAAGTTAAGGGTTTTAAATGAAACTATCACAAGTTACTTATTTTAAATACATAAATTATTCAGAATCACACCTTTAGTCCTTTAAGTTTCACAATTTACAATCTATACCCTTAAGTTATTTAATTTACAAAATAAACCTTATAATTACATAAACTACATCTTAACCCTTACTATATTCATATTTACATAACAAGCCCTTACATTTACTCATTTACAGAATATATCCTTAAATTTATATGTGGTACGAATTCACCCTCCAGTTTCACGTAATTACATATTTAGTCCCTTTAATTTACAAAACTTATAATTCAATTCACAAATTATCAATAATTACATATTAAACCCATAAATATCCAAAATTATATATTACACCCTTAATAACATTATTTACCCAGAATAACTCTAAGTTTCTAGAAGTTACACTTTTTGTCCCTCCATTTAATTAAATTACAATTCAACACATATAATTACAAATTAAATCTTTTCTTGCATATTTTACACCTAGGACCCTCATCTTATAATTTTTATACATCACCACAGACCAAAATAACATTACAAAAATATCCTACAAGTTTCAAAGTTGGCAAAACACACCCTTCTTATTTAAAAACCTAATCGTATGTACTTTTAAATTACCAAACCTAAACCCTAATTCTTCCAATCATTGAACACTCATTACACCAAAATTTTACTGCATTTATTACTCAGATTTCATCATATAAAACCTAACCCTAAATCGTTACATTGGGTTTTCATATTTTTCTTTCTTTTTCTTTTTATCCGATTACAAAGACAATTCAAGAACACATGATTTAAGCTTCCACAAATCAAATAGCTATTTTTCGAGACTTATATGATCATCATAGAACACAGGAAAATTATGAACAAACCTCATAAAATTCGTATGGTTATATTTGGAATTTAAGTGTGTTTTAGCTCTCTAAAATTCGTACGATTGTTCTAGCTTGCATGATTCGTGTTTATCAATTTATATGAGTTATATAAGACCTAAATAACATCAGAAAAATACTAACTTGAATTTAGAACGTACGGATTAGTCGTAAGAAATTATTACCTTGCGTATGGATTAATTCGAACAAAAGAAAAGCCTACGATCAAACCAAGTCTTCCACGACCCAAACACTTATTTTTCCTAGCTAGATTAAACCGTGATGAACACCAGAAAAATACTTGATCTTGCCCAGAAATTCGAATGGAGGAAGGGTTGAATTTTTATGTGTCGACTTTTAGGGTTTTAGGGTTTCGGATTTTTGGAAAAAATAAAATAAATGGGATTTGATTTATAATAGGTGTAGAACCGACTTAGGATGGGGGAAAACATGCTTAAGAACCGGCCTAAATACATTACAAAATTAGAGTTTGAGATTTGGTACAATTCCTTAATTTATTTTGGTATTTATCCTTTTTAAAAGATTTTATAATCATAATTAATTAAAACAAAATTTTATTTTCGGTATATGTATATTTATTTATGTGCAAGAATAGCTTTTAAATTATTTTACTTCATATGTAGTTCGTTTCCAGAAGTTAGGAATTAATTTGGTGCTTTATAAGTGTTTTAATTAACTTTTAAGGTTTCAGGGGTATTTTGGTCATTTTACATGCTTTCTAAATTTAGGTATTACATAGCATGAAAGATGGATACAAGTTTCCCTGCTGCCAGCTAATTGTCCCCAAAGTTTGCTACACAAAGTAACAACACATTTAATGTCATAACATTCACATAAACATATACGAAAAACTCACATACATACCTCTACTACAGGCCCATGTTCAGCTATATTAGTAACAGTACACTAATCATGATAATGACCAGACAACACAAGTACCTGTAATGACACAAATCACATTTACGTCATCAAATGTTTGAAGATTCGGTTATAGGCAATAGATAAAGACGGAACTTACAGGTTTGATGGAGTCCAGTAACTTGTTTGTTGTTTTTTCTGTAAGATAATTTTGATACCTGCATCAGTTTCATGATGTAAGAACTGAACCCTTAGCCAAACAAGAATTGAATAAGATAATAGCATGAGGAAGTTACACTATGTCCCGATCATCAGTAGCACGCGAAAGTCTCTGAACATGAAAAAGTGAGATTATTTCTGATTCCACAAAAAGTCATGAACAGTGAGACTTTAACAAAAATACAAACATTCTAACCTGATCAATAATAGGAGAAGAACGTTGAGGACCACAGGGAGTAGAGTCAGGTCGATAGAGTGGTATATGAGTCAATAACACTTGTGGACGTGACTGATAATCTTTAGAAATGTAAATGATGTTAATTATCAAAAATAAAGAATTTACCAATTATATGAAAAACATCACCTAGTGTTATATATTGACATACCTGTAGACACACTTTTAACAAACATTTAACTAGAGGTGTTCTTGTTATTTGACTGTAAAGGGGAATTTGAGAACATGGGAACGGAAGAAGAGAATCCTGATGATGCTGCATAAGAGGAAACAGGAACTAGAAGAGCCACAACGTGGCTTCTTAGCATTTGATTTTGCATCTGCATTTGCACCTGCACTTGCCAAGCCGAGTTTGAGAGCCCTTGCGAAGGAAGAACATTGGTAGATCCCTTTCCTATTGCTATTCCCTGATAGAAGAATGTGCTTGAAAGTCAGTTCACAAACATTTAACTAGAGGTGTTCATTGTGATGTAAACAGGCGACCGGAAAATAAGGATTAATAGAACTAGCAACTCATTTGGCACCTATTGAGTTTTATTTAGAGCTGGTTTTTTCCAAACTAGACATTAAACCGAAATTTGAAACTTGGTGTTGCTAGTTAAAACTCTAAAAGTAGTTATAGAGTGACTGTGTTCCAAGTTTGAAAAATAGAACATAATACGAAAATACCAGTACGGTTCAGGTTCTGAAACCGGGCTAAACCTAAAACTGATTTTTAAACAAATACCGAGCAAAGCTCTGAACCGAGAACTGTTTTGTTAAACAGTCTAGAACTAAGGCAACTATAGCCTATACCCATCTGGTCCAGTTTGGTCCCGGTTAGGTATTTCGATTTGGATACCATTGTTGTTTTTTCATTAAAATAGTTTGGTCCAGTTTAGCCCATACAACTATTTGCATCACTAACAAATAAGTACTTGGCATGTAAAGAAATAGAACTAACAAATAAGTACTTCAAAGAGGAAAAAAACTAACCAAGTGAAAGAGTGGAAGAGAGAAGAAAAAACAGCATCTGTTCCTCCAAGCAAAGGGGTCATATCAATTTTGGCAACTACGACTTAGATCCCGCCAACTTACCATCCAACACCCCATTTGAAGGTCTCACACTTAAATTACCATTACTATCTTTTTTCGACGGCAATTTGACATTACCGATTATCTTATTACCAGAACCACTACTACTACTAGTACTACTGCCATTATTTAAAAATCCTAAAGAATGTGTTGCCACAATATCTTGCGGCGTACCAACACAGGGATGTCGGCCACCAGGAACGGGTCTAACCACATGCAAAATCGGGACAAGAGTAGTAGACTCGAGCTTATCAACATGAACATACTGACCCAACTGAATCTTATCGCTTAAAATCAAGTCGACATTCTCATCAGGCAAGGAAACATAAGTGGCATGAGACGAATCAGAAACTTTCAAATAAAAGCCTTGATGATTTTGAAACAATTGATCACCAGATAAAGCAGGAACAATACTAATAACATGTAATAAAGATGATCTATGTTCAGAACCACTTACTTTAACATCTGTGTTCATATGTTGCAGCAGTTTTAACAGCACTCCTGGGGTTAAATTTGCCATCTTTTTTACTCACTTCAATACATATCACATCAATAAACAATACCCAGATCTCCAAATTTTATAAAAATCAATCTTTTTTATAAAAACTAGTCCCAAATAGCAAAAAGATAGTCATCTAATACAAAGAAAAATTAAACTCGTGTGAAATTAAAATCAAATCGAATCATAATTGAATTAATTAATTAATTAGAATAAAAATACCTGAAGAAGAAGAATTAGGTTTTTGATGTGTTATCCTAACACAGGGAGCTGTTATCCTAACCGCGTACATCGCTGTTGTGGAGGGTTAGGGCGGTGGAGGGTTACGGCGGCGGTGGAGGGTTACGACGATGGTGGGGATTCGGTGGTGATGGGGTTTCGGCTATGGAGGGATTGGGGTGAGGAGGGAGTTATAGTGGTTGAATTGGAGGAGTTATATACGACTAGACAGTGTGGTATAAAGAGGTAAACAGTGAATAACATGTAAAATGACAAAAAAACCAGTTTAGATCAAGAAATTACAAAGTTGCCCCAAATACACTACGTATTTTGGTCGGACTCGTGTCATCCAGTGGTTGGTCGGACGAGTTGCCCTGGTCTAGTATCGGAACTTTCTGTGAGCGGGTCGGATAAGCAACGCACCAGGGCAACTGGGGCATATTAGTAATTATCCCGTAAATATATCTCCCACTTCTTAAAATTCAGAACCTCTCTTTGCTTTCAGTTACAGTAAATGAGGCATTAGATCGAAGAAACGTATGCTGATTATTTAGGTGAGACACTCGAGTATAGTCAGCATTATTATTTTCTTAAGTATGGAGATGCAAGAAATATATGTTGCATTCATTAATATTTTCTTAGGTATGGTCATGCAACAAAATCATTTTTGGAAGTTTGAAAGAGCTTACAAAGGCCTCATACTTACATTTTCATCTCTATATATACATATTATCAAATTATTATGTTAGGAACTATGACATCTAAATATGATCACTCATGTCAAATTCATCATTTGTAATAAAGTATTACATTTTGATCTCTATACATATTATTTGAACTCACCCACCTGTTTCAAATAATAATAATAATAATAATAATAATAATAATAATAATAATAATAATAATAAGTATTAAACAATAGAATTCCATCAAATTATGCGTACAAGCTTCTACTACGTACTGCAATTACGATTTGTATATGTTTTTCATCCGTACTCATCAATTGGTGTGTAAGTGTGTAACATTAAGACTACCTTTAGTTGAAAGAAAACGTCCATTATTTTCACATAATTTTTGTTACAATAAAAGGGAAGGCTTTAGCTTTCCAATAGTAGGCCTGGGCCTTCTTTCTTGACCCTTTACCGGAGAGGCAACCGTCTTGTCTTAACTGTCCCGAGCTGGGTTGTGCTCATTAAAATAGTTGTCCTAAATGCTCATTTTTAGCTGCCGCAGGAAGTGAAGCAAACTCCACCAAAGGACAAGTCTGTTCCTCCTTCGTTTTCTGTTCCCAATTCAATCGTAATCAAAGACGAAACAAATAACAAATTAAATAAATGAAGCAGAAGCTTTATTCAAAATTATCGAACCAAATACGAAATCAAATTCAAGTATACCAAGTAGAAAATTCTAATTCAAAACTAATGTTATTGCTCTTTATTTATAAGAAGCCAGTGACCTAATCACCAAATTATAAACCAACTCAAATTAAGAAACATACGAAAAACTAAATATCAAATTTACCGAATGCCCCTTATAATTTAAGTCACTTTTCTAACAATTTCTACCGTGACTTGAACTCACCCAACTGTTTCAAATCAAATTCAAAATGCTAGAGGTACTATCCTAACTCAAGACAAACGACCGATTCTCAAAAAACAATACGAAAAAAAATTGATCAGAAAAAATTCATGACTTCAAATTGAACAATCAAACGTTAACCTACAAATTCAAAACAGTAAACCAAACCAACAAATTGGCTCAAACAATCTTCAACAAAGTCAATCAAAAAAGGCAACCAACTTCAAAAACGCGACAAAATAAAATCTAAAAGTTATAAACTGATAAATTCCAAACGATGGAACAAAATCCGAAGGACCATATTAAAAACAAGTCTTCAACCATAAAATTGATCCTCAAATATCAAATTAGGATAACCCACTAATTTGATAAGTATTATAGTCCAACTTCAAACTTATTATCCAAGTATCAAACAAATTCAGGTTAGTAAATAACTTGATGAACGGGCTCTAATAAACCAAATGGCCCAAATAGGATACTATTTAATTCTAATGACCTACTTATATAATAAGGATTATGGTCCAAATTCAAATGCAAATACTCATATAACCTAATTGTAGGTTCGCATTTAAACAGATGGTTACTCAAAAATGCAGACAAAACGATTAGCACAAAATCCATTCCAAACAATTTCAGAAATTCAAAACCTTAAGATCAATTAAAAAACAAAAGCTCTCAAAATTCACATACGAAGTATCAAATTGACGATTGACTATTGTTAGTTTTCATATATGTTGGACCAACTCTATAAAAGACCAAATTCTAATACTAGGCCAATTCGAACAAAATCATAAAGTGTAACTTGGTGAACAAATCAATCAACCGAACAAACAAATCACAAAAATTCATCCCTCCACCAGATTAAATCAAATAATCAAATATCTGATAGAATCTTCAATCCAAAACGAACCTTTTTTATCTTCTTTTACAGCTAAACGAAACTAGCTCTAATAACACTTATTGGTAATCAAAGATGAAACAAATAACAAATTCAACAAATGAAGCGGAAGCTTTATTCATAATTATCGAATCAAATACAAAACCAAATTCAAATGTACCAAGTATAATATTCTAATTCAATGGTACAAAGAAAACCATTGTCATTGATCCCTATTTATTAGAAACCAATGATTTAATTAACAAATTTTAAACCGACTCAAATTAGGCAACATACCAAAAACTGAATATCAAATTTATTTAACGCCATTAAGAGTTGAAGTTCCTTTTCTAACAATACTTTTGTAAAAAACGTTCAAGTCAATATCTTTCAAAAAGCAGTCTAAAGTATAGTTTTTATTTATTTATTTATTTATTCTTCTTCTTAATTTCCTAATTTAATAAGGAAAACAACAAAACATATTTTTGATGTTTTATAGTCTTCCTTTGTAACTCAAACCCCTATTACTTTCTTCAACCTAGAAAGTAAAATATAATTTGCACACTTTAATTACCTTTTTGTAGAGATAAAACCTCCTCATTTTATTTGCAAAATTTAAGATTTTTCTCCAACAGAACGCATCCTAATATGAGATCAATTACTGAATAACTTATTGTAAACGGTAAATCGTTAAGCGACAAAAAATACACCATCGCGACGAGAATTTTTTTATCTTTCAGTAGACGGGCACTCCGATATACTTTCGATGAACTTTTTTTTTAAGTTTTTTTTAGTGCTGAAATTTACGCCCTAAAATATTACATGTGATTTGTACTTTTAAAAATCGCAGGTGATTTCAAAAACCACATGCAATTTTAATAAATCACATGTGATTTTTAAAGTAACAAAACAACTCTGATTTTAGAAGTCACATGTGATTTTTCAGGACGTAAATTTTAACACTCACAAAAAAGATCGAAAAAAAGTCCGTTGAAAGTATATAGAAGTGCCCCTCAATAGAAAGATGATTTAAAACTCGCTGCGATGGTACAATTTGTTTCGCTTAACGATTAATGGTTTGTAAGATATATAAATTTTAAAAAGAAGGATAAAAGTAAGTTTATTTTAATTTGATTAAAAAATGAATGGTTAGGATTTGATGAAAGTAAGTTTTTTTGTTCATTGAATATTTAAAGAATTTGTCATCTATATTGAACTTTTCTCTATCAATAACTAAATTATAACAAAATATGAGTAATTAACTACCTATTTTTTTCATGTATGGCATAGAACGAAAATTTGAACTAACCTATGAAAGTCTCATAATTATGGCGTCCCATCTCCACTATCAGGAAACAAAAAGATACTCTTTGAAGAATATGAGAAAGCAATCGATAAGCGGTTTAAGCTACATGAGCAGATGAGGAGATCTGAAAGCTTCGTTGGAGGAAGATCAATTAGAAGCACAAGAGAACCAAGACTAGAATGATCACCCCCTTAGTGGGAGATTGTTAGCTTTAGAAGTGTCGATCATTCTAATGTAATCGGTCTTAGTCTTATATATGTTATCTAATCTAATATTGTAATGGTTTAGTCCAACGGGCTCGACCCATTAAGGCCCAAGGCCGACCCCTACACTCTTATGTAACTATGTATGTAACCTCCTACAAAATGTAGGAGGTGTAGATTTCATTTGGAATAATATACATTGTGACAAAAGGTAATTATCACACTTTAAGTTGATAATAAATATTAATTTCTTATTTTTAAACCGAGCATTTCTATGCATAACTGCATGTTTCTGTGAATTTATGAGCATTTCTGAATATTTTTTAGGAGCTGTCCCTCATACTGTAGCTTACAGTCACTGCTAAAAAAGTCTATTTTTGTCAGTAAGCGTAAATTATTCTATTTCTGATAGTTATTGACAAGTTTCGTATTTAACCGAGAAGCTTTCTCGTATTTACTGAAAAGCAACCCCACACGCGTACCGACACTACAATATATATGGTAGCAGTCAAATAAATACATTTTTGAGCTAGTAATGATATTTTATTATTATTCTGACAAAAACGTCGATAAAACTTTATTTTACGTATACGTGTCCAAAAACATCAAAACGGGACTTTACGGTAACATTTAAGCTCACACCGGCACACGATACACCAACGAGGCTCAATATTTTGTTCCCTCCCCTCCTTGATCGGTTTGCCGCTCACATCCCCCATAAGAGGACAAAATTTTGTTATCCTAAATGATATTGTTAGTGGATGATGACTAATATACACTTGTTTGTTACCTAGTTAGTAACACATACTCTAACACACACACATTCTTATCCTCCAAAGTTACCTAGATCATTTTCTCTCTTCCAAAACCCTTTCACTAGTCGAACCATCAAAGAATTCAAGATCAACAAAAATCAAGTGAAGTTTGAGCTAATCGGGTTGTACTTTCAAGAGTTTTGGGTTAATCGGAACGTGTCTTGGGTAAATTTGGTTCATTTTGGGTTGTTGTTTGGTCTTCTACCTCTCGAATTTTTCAAGAAACATTGTAAGGATCTTCAAAACTTTTTAATCTTGTTCATTTCATGTTATCTTGATGTCTAAAGTTGTTGCCAAGTGTTAAATATTTATGTTTTGTTAAAATGAAAAAGCTAGGGTTTAGTGTTTATAAACATAGTTCTCGACGTACTTTTTTTGAAGTTTATATACAAATTATGATATTTCTTGCTTGTGTGGTAAATCTTGTTACTTGTGGTACTAGTTTGATGATACAAATGTGATTAGTGTTAATTACGCGAGTTTAAAACGAAATATACACTTATGTGTAAAAATACACTAATCGGCTACATTTTTAAGGAAATAAAAATTAGGGTTTTGAAAAACATAAAATTTTGGCTCTAGTGGTGAAATGATGAAATTAGTGCTTAATAGCTTATTTTGAATAGCTTATTGAATAAGCTATAGCTTATTGTGTTTGGCTTATATTATTTGATTTTTGGGTCGTACGGTTCAAAATGGGTCGAACCCATTGAGCTTTGACCATGTTTGACTTTTTGACTAATTTGCTGACTTATAAGAGCTTATTTGGCTAATTTAAAGATCGTTACGTAACTAATTTAATTAAAAAGGACTTTGGGCTAAACTTTGTTTTTGGACTTGGATAGAGTCTCGACACTGTCGGGTCGAGCCCAACCCAAAACCGGTCACATTTGACTTTTGACCAAATGACGTGATGAACGTGTTAAATTGATTTTTAGAAACTTAACGATATATATATCGTAACTTAAAAAGGTTAAAAGGTTTTTGGGCTAAACATGGACTATTAGGCCCATTATGGACTTTTCGGCCCAATATATATTTCGGGTGACAAAAATGAGTTTTGAACAATTTTCAACTAACTATAATTATTTTTACGTAATAAAACGTTATATAACGATTTAAAACTATTTTAAACTCGTTTGGACACTTTAAGCCCAATAAGGCAAATAAATGGACTTTTCGGCCCAAATTTTGAAGTTGTTGACTTTTGAAAGTATTTTGACTAAACGTTGACTTTTATATCGAAACTCATAATTAAGAAGTAAACGTAACGATAAATATAGTTATAACAATAAATATATATTTTGGACTAGTTTTGCAAATATAGTTAACGTAAGGGATTATTTGAGGAAATTGGAACACTTGGGATAAATAGAAAAGTTTGAATAAACGAATGGGTCATGCCCGATTTTTCTAAAATTCTAACACTTAGAATATTTTTGGGTAAAAACAGATTAAAAGACAAAATGAACTATTTTTATTATTAAAAATATAAATTTTTTCAAATTAATATTTTTAGACCTTATAAGTCTTATAAATATATTTTAGATATTTATACACTTACACTTATTTAATTTCTCAAAATTAAATATTTATTATAATTTCTCTTCATAATTACAATTATATTATAAATAATGATAATGTTTATAATATAATATTACCCCACTATCACCATTATTATATTAATTTTTTAATACTTATTTAATTAATTATAAGTCCTAATTAATTAAACACTTAATTATTAAATATATATATACGATAATATATGTATTACATACCTATTTTACTACGACGAGTACTAAGCACGGATGTTTCCGTCGTACGTATTTTCACCGTACACTTTCACCATGAGCCATCACCAAAGAGTCTTGTACGATTGACCCGGCAGGTCAACGCGAACGTATACCATGTCGGATTTTTGCCGAGTGTATGGGGATTAACACTCGCGGGCACCCTTGTTTGCTATGCCATTTGGCATATTGTTTGTCTATTTTTGGTTTGATGAGCTTAGTGTTAGCATGCGGTTAGTGTGTGCCTGCTGAGTTATTTGCCATGGTCCATATGTGCTTATTTAGTTTAAACCTATGAACTTACCAGCGTTAGCTGACTTTTAGCATGTTTTCTCAGGTGTTTGAGAATGTATTTGTTGAAGGCAGGGCATGGCATCAGTCATAATTACCAGAAGTGTTTTTACACATGCATTAAACTCTGATTTGGGACAGTCATGTTAAATGGGCCTTGTTTTACTTAAATTGAACTTGATGTATGACATTTATCTTTGGAAATGTAAACTATTTTTAAAATGGATTTTTAAATCCGTTCTTTATATCTTTGTGTTGTGATTACCCATTTAGTAGCACCTAAACATGTATGCTTCCGCAAATCCAGATTTTGGGGGTGTTACAAATTGGTATCAGAGCCTTGGTTATAGAGAACTAGGTATATATGAACCCTAAACTATAACCAGTTTATGAAAGACGTTTCCTTATGACCGCCAGGTGCATGCCTGCCTAGTTTGCCGTGATTTGATCGCTATTTTCCTTATATGATTAAGTGTTATACTATGTTGTTTGAGTATTTTACTTAACATATATGATACAAGTACTTTCTATATACTTACACATGCCACATCATAATTGTCACAGACCATGTCTCTTCCTTTCGATGTTCGTGATGAGTTACTCGCTGCTGGACACACTTCCCCGCTTCGACGACCAGTTCCATTTCCGGATGACCCGTTGATGGAGGTTTTCCGAGCAACTACTCAGCCTACACACACCACTCCAGCATCTACCTCACCATACCTACCCCGCTATCCCACAGCTCACCGTTCATCTCCATCTCAGCTCTACACCCTCACCCATCATACTAAAACTACCCCACCTACGAGACGTCAGGCTTCTTACAAGAGAGTCCGTGGGCGTCGCATCCAGCTATCATCCATGTTATCCTCACCACTCAGGAGGACCCGATATGGTTACACCGGTACCTCTACTTCACCATCATCTCATTCACCTACGTCATCTCCAGATCATTCCCTTCCCCGCCAGAGATTGCGGAGGTCTATTCACTCTTACTCTGATGAGGATGAGGATCCAGTATAGGATCCAGTGCAGGGTCAGGCAGAGTTCACACCAGTAGTGACAGCACCCGTCGAGCATGCTCCTGTTTGTGCGTGTGTTGACAGGGACAAAAGGGTTACCGATGGGTTTATATCAGGTGATGATGCCACGAGATGGAAAGAACATCGTGGAGAATGTACAGGGGATATTTGAGGTCGGGCAGAGCTCCAAGGCTGCACAGATACAGGATTTGAGTGATACTCAGTGGGTTGACATTACTTGTGATACCAGCACGTGTGTGCGTGATGCTAGTCTGGTGTACACTCCATCATCTCCTTCGTTCGTGCCACCTCCATCTCCGATACCTTCTCCGCTTCCATCACCAGTGGCTTCTCCGATTCCACCAGCCTCACCGGCTGAAGACGAGGAGCCTACTGTCATGGCGCAGGTATGGATCCAGCTAGCAAACCATGCAAGTTTGCTCGATGTGCACTCAGATCAGATTGACAGGTTAGAGCAGCCTGACCGCTTTCAGATTGTTGAGAGGCGGATTGGGACAGTTGACCGACTGCATGTGTATTGTTTGAGGAGATGTTTACCGACAAACGTGAGATGGTTGGCCTGAGAGCCAGATTTGAGGCACTGGAGAGGTCACACGGTAGGGAGCTCAGGGCTCTGGATTTTAGGGCTATCGGCTTGGGCAGACGCCAGACCAGGATTCATGGGATGTTGAGGAGAGCTCGAGGTACTGATCCCGCTCAGTGGCAGAGGATCTTCACTGCTGAGTATATGATTGGCGCTGTGATGAGAGAGAACCAGGAGTTGAGACACCGTGTGGATCATTTGGAGGCTGCCATCGGAGGAAAGACTGCAGAGTTCGAGCAGTTACGCCTTAAGCGTGACCGAGCTTAGATTAGTTTCCAGTAGATGATGTATTCCACTAAATTGGTGAGTTATCAGTTAGTGATGGAATATTAGCCTTGCTTGTAATTTTGTGTACCTCTATTCTATTCGATATATATATATATATATATATATATATATATATATATATATATATATATATATATATATATATATATATAACAAGCTTGGGTTATCTATTTCGATTGTTCGTTTCCTCCGTGGTTGACTTTATTCTTGCATTCTGTCTGTGATATTCATATACTCATGTGACACTTTCACTCTATACTCGAAATCTCATTTATCGTCATCTTCTTGTGATGCAAATAAATGGCACCCAAACGAAAGTCAACCAGAGTCACACGAGGACGAACTGCTGACACACCTGCCCCAGCAAGAGCTGTGCGAGGCAGGACTACTGAAAATGCCACCCCAGAAAGTGTCGCGCGAGGCAGAAATGCTGAGAACGTCGCCCCAACCAGGGCCGCGGCAAACCCACCTGTGGTAAACCAAGCAACGCTAGATCAGATTGTCAATGATCGTGTGGCCGCCACACTCGCAGCTGCAAACAACTCAACCACCAACACCGGAACGTCAAGGCCAGTGACCAATAGTCGTGGCTGCACTTACTCTGAATTCCGAAAGATCATGGTTGGAGGTTTCGGAGGGACAGAGGGAGCCGATGGCCTGACTAGGTGGATTAAAAAGCTGGAAACCGTGTTTCGCATTAGCGGTTGTAACGATGACAACAGGGTCAAATATGCATCTATCACTTTCATGGATGCCGCTTTAACCAGGTGGAACAACTACATGAAATCTGCTAACATGGATGTTGCTTATGCTATGTCGTGGGATGACTTCAAGGAGTTAGTGCTTAGGAAGTATTGCCTACGTAATGAGGTCAAGAAGTTGGAGATAGAGTTTTGGAACTTAAAGGTACAGAATAACAACATGGCCGCTTACAACCAGAGATTTCAGGAACTGGCTTTGCTATGTCCTAAAATGGTTCGTACTAAAACGAGATTGCTTGAGAGGTATGTCAGAGGTTTGCCAAGGTCCATAAAAGGAGATGTGACTACCTCAAGGGCTGCAGATCTCCATGAGACCATGGAAATAGCCAACAAGTTGATGGACCAGGAATTGGAGGATGCCCCAAAAAAGAGTACTGACAACAAGAGGAGGTGGGAAGACCACTCAAAAGGTAACAACAGTAACTTTCAAAACAAAAGGCAGGAAGTGGCAAAAGCTTACACAGCAGGTTCAAGTGAGAGAAAGGGGTATGATAGGAATGCACCTCTGTACAACCATTGTAAGATACACCACAAAGGACAGTGCACGGTTAAGTGTCACAACTACCAAAGAGTGGGACATTTGGCCAAGAATTGCAGGTCCAGACCCCTAGCCACCGCTCAAGTACCACCCAAAAACCGTAGGGTGGAAGTCACCTGCTATGGATGTGGTAAGAAGGGTCATTTCCGTAATGAGTGCAAGAAACCCAGGAATTAGGGAAACAGTGGTAGTCATGGTAACCAGGGAGCAACAGTTAACAATGGGAACCAGGGCAATGGAGGAGGAGCCCGTGGGAGAGTTTATGTTGTGGGCAGAAGGGAAGCCCAGGATGACCCGAACGTGGTGACGGGTACGTTTCTTTTAAATAATCGCTATGCATCAATATTATTTGATATTGGAGCAGATAGAAGTTTTGTGTCGACTGCTTTTAGTTCCTTAATTGATATTGCTCCAACCACCTTTGACAACGTCTTTGACGTAGAATTAGCTAACGGGAATTTAGAAAGTATAGATACCATTATAAGATGTTGCACTCTAAACTTGTTAAACCACCCATTCAACATCGATCTCATGCCTGTAGAGTTGGGTAGTTTTGACGTCATCATAGGGATGGATTGGCTATCGAAATACCATGCTGTCATCATCTGTGATGAAAAGATCGTCGGAGTACCCTACGGGAACGAGTTTCTTATGATAGAAAGAGATCGGAGCGATCGTGCACGCTCGTCAAGATTGAACATCATCTCGTGTACGAAGGTGCAGAAGTACATCGAGAAAGGATGCCACCTCTTTCTAGCTCATGTTACTGAGAAGAAAGAGAAGGAGCCCAAAGAGAAACGATTGGAAGACGTGCCAATTGTAAGGGATTTCCCGAAAGTTATTCCAAAAGACCTACCTGGACTCCCGCCAACCAGACAGATCGAATTTCAAATCCATTTGGTGCCAGGAGCCACGCCTGTAGCGAGAGCACCCTATCGGTTAGCACCAATGGAGTTACAAGAGTTGTCTGATTAGTTGGCTGAACTATCAGGGAAAGGTTTTATCAGACCGATTTCTTCGCCTTGGGGAGCTTCGGTCCTATTTGTTAAGAAGAGGGATGGATCCTTCAGAATGTGTATCGACTATCGAGAGCTGAATAAGCAATCAACTACAAGTTTCATCCGTTTACTCTAAGATTGAACTGAGATCAGGTTATCATCAACTCCGAGTCCGGGAAGAGGATATCCCGAAGACTGCATTCAGGACCCGATATGGCCATTATGAATTCCAAGTTATGCCATTCGGCTTAACCAATGCACTAGCCGTATTCATGGACCTCATGAATCGAGTGTGTAAGCCGTACTTGGATAAATTCATAATCGTGTTCATTGACGACATCCTGATATACTTTAAGAATGAGAAAGAACACAAGGAGCAGCTCAAGCTAATCTTAGAGTTATTAAAGAAGGAAGAGTTATATGCCAAGTTTTCGAAGTGTGAATTCTGGATATCAATTGTGTAGTTTCTGGGCCACGTAATCGATGGTCAAGGCATTCACGTGGATCCCGCAAAGATCGAGTCAATAAAGGATTGGGTGACACCCACAACACCCACAGAAATACGCCAATTCTTAGGACTTTCAAGTTATTACCGAAGGTTTATTGAAGGTTTGTAAAACCCTGAATTCCAAATTCCAAATTTTACGTCTAATTTGAACTTTTAACTAAGTTTTGTAATAAAATAATTTGACACCTAAACTATATGATATGTAATATAATGAAAATAATTAAAACTAACCTAAGTAACATGCCTAAATGTAAATTTGTTACACATATCAAAAGATTCCTAAACTACAACAAGACCATCACACGTTTTGGAGATTTGTACCATACGATTTGACTACAATTATGAGATTTGAATCCCTCGATTTTCGGTCTTAATCAATCACATAACGGAACCAATTAAAACCCATTAAACGTATAATTAAAAACCTTCCTTAAACATTACAAACCTTTCCCATGTTTCTTTGATTCATGCCTGATGAACTCAAATAAGTACATTTTATTACTATCATTTATCCTAATAATTTGACTTGTTTTATTATATTATGTATGAGGATTGATACTTAATCGTTTACTTTTGTAATTCTCATGTAAAAACAAGCATTTGGTGAAACTTGGCGATTTTAGACTAATTATGGAGCAAAACATGCAAGAAGTTAAGAGTCTACTGAAATGTACAAGATCAAGACAAATCTGCTCCAGATGCGCCGCATCTCACTTATTACATACGGCGCATCACTATCAAGATTTCACCAGATACGATCCAAGATACAAGAGGACATGCGCCGCATCCAAGAATGAAGATACGCCGCATCATCTGGCGGTGTACGAATATTCCTGAATATATTAATCTTGGACCCCACGCGAAGTTAAGTCAATACGCCGCATCTACTTACTAGATGCGCCGCATCTTACCCTCAGACAGAAACTATAAATACCCCAAGACCAGACGAATTTCGGAGCACATAATATATACGAAGTACGAAGACCAGAGAAACCTAAGGCCGAATTTAGACGAATAGGCAGCACAAGACACACCCGAACGAAGATACAAGAGCTGTAAGAAGGTGCTGCATGTGTTTAATTCATTAAGTAGTTTTGTTTTATTGTGTTAGTAAACTTTAATTTATCAGGATTGATGGCTTGTGTAATGTGACAACGGAAAGATTGCACTCCCTTAAAACTGCTTTCCCATCAATTAAAGTTTATATGTTGATGTCTTTGGTTACTACTTATTAGTGCATTGATAACCTCTGTGTTTATTAGTGGCCTGCGCATTTGACTACGGAAGAGAATGTGGCTCCCACGGTTGTTACTAAATTGATCATTTAGGAATAACTTTTAGACATAAGTAATCATTAAGGGTTTACTCGCCGATAAGAATAGGGCCAACGAGAAAGGATTAACTACATACACTTCATATAAAACTATCAATAAAACAAGTGACAATCTACTTAATCATCAGGACAGATCTTCTTATTGTCTCAAGTATTTATCTGTGTACGTGTGTGCTATTCGCTGATTCGTGCCTATTGGTTTAGTTTATTATTTAATTGCAACCAAATCGTGCCAGTCTCTCAGGCTGAACCCCCTTGCGTTAGATTAGGTTGTATAGCTAACTTAATATATTAAAATACTGATTAGAATAACGAGATAATACGTTCCACTCTTAGTGATCGACACTCTACTTACCATTATATTCATACTGACCGGGTACACTGCTCGTTAAGTGTGTGTGTTATTGATAAGTCGGCTAAATATAAATTTAAAACTTGAGTAGGCACTAATACTGCTAAACCGCAACGACACATCGCACGCATCAAGTTTTTGGCGCCGTTGCCGGGGAGTGAATTGTTATTATCTGTTAATTTGATTAGTATTTTAATTAGGTTTTTAATTTTTTTTATCTAACCGCTAATTCTGTTGTGTATTAGATTAATTTGCATTCATTGTATTATTTTGCATATTTTCTGTTTTTGAGTGTTTTTATTTGTGTTTATTTTCGTTTGTGTTTTTATTTGTTTTTATTTTTTGTATTTTTTGTATTCTGCTATCGTTGTACTGAGCTAAATCGAACGATACGGCGCATCTGATCTCTCAGATACGGCGTATTGCATTTAATTTTTTATAAAATACAACGCGTTTAATTAATTCGATACGACGCATCTTTTCCAAGATACGGCGTATCTGTTTTTTATAAAAAAAAATTCTAAACGTTGACGCCATACGACGCATCTGCTTTAGCAGATACGGCGTATCTATTATTTTAATTAAAAACAGTTTTCGAATTATTAAACAGATACGACGCATCGATCTCTGTCGATACGGCGTATCTTCTGAATCAAAAATCTTATATTTTGAAACGTAACGAAAATACGGCGCATTAACTTTTGTTAATACGACACATTTAATTTTAATAAATATATCGATTTTTGATTAATAAACTGATACGGCGCATTCAAATTTCTAAGCGGCGTCTCTATTTTCTGAATAAAGTCTGATTTAATTTTAACGATTGTAAGATACGGCGTATCCAACTTTTTGGATACGGCGCATCGTCTGCAGATATCAGTAACTTTAATTTTTCGTATTCCGTTTTCGTTGTTAATTTTCTGATATATTACTTTCTTGAGCATACCCTACTGATATTTTTGTGTTGATTTCAGGAAGTGCATGACCAGGAGTTCTACGAAGAACTTGATTCAACCTTTCAAAGATCCTGAACGAGTCTTTCATTCGCTTAAAAGGCTTTTCAACACAAAAAGCTTTGATACTTCAAGTTCATTCGAGCTTGATTATTTTTCTGAAGAGAAAGAGGAAGAAGAAACAGAAACAATGGGCGAAAACACAACTATGGAGGAATACATGAACAAAACCCATGCTGATTACACTTCAGGAGTTGCTAGACCAAAGTTTGATGATAAGTCAAAGTTTGAATTGAAGGGTCAGTTTCTCAAGGAGCTAAGAGAAAATGCTTTCAGTGGATCGGAACATGAGGATGCTAATGAGCATGTTGAAAAGGTCCTCGAGATTGCGGATTTGTTTACTTCAGAAGGAGTGACTGACGATCAAATCATGCTAAGAATCTTTCCACTCTCACTAAAAGGAGCTGCTAACAAATGGCTAAGGAATGAACCTGCTAGTTCAATCACTACATGGGAAGATTTGAAGAGCAAATTCCTGAAGAGATATTGTCCACCTGCTAAGACTGCTAAAAAGATGGAGGCTATCAACAGTTTCAAGCAAGAGCCTGATGAAACTCTTTATCAAGCTTGGGAACGATTTAAAGATTTACTGGTAAAATGTCCTCAACACTATCTAACCCCTATGCAGGAGATAATATTGTTTTATCAAGGATTGGACGTGCCTACTAGACAAATCTTGGACGCTAAGGGAGCTGTGCCTCAAATGAGTGCAGCCAATGCTAGGAAAGCGATCCAAGAAGTTGCTGATCATTCTCAAAAATGGTACGATGGGACCTCTACTAGATCTAAGAGCAGCACTAATTTTGACGGGATTGCTGCTATTCAAGCTCAATTGGATAAAATTAGTAGAGAGATGAAGAAGCGTGATGAAAAAGTGTATGCTGCCCAATTTGGATGTGAAAAGTGCGAAGGACCTCACTACACTAAAGATTGCCCGAATAAGAATGAAAGTGAGACGTTTGAAGAAGCATATTACACCCAATTTGGACAACCATTCCGACCTTCAGGAAGATTTAGGGAAGCCACCCCGGGATTCTATCAAAAGAACAACTTCAATCCCGCTTATCAAGAAAGGAGGCAGACTTTAGATGACACTCTAAAGCAAATTATGGCCGATGCTGCTAAAAGACATGAAGAGAATACTGCTATGATCAAAGAAATCCGAGCTTCAACGGACACTACTACAAGAAATCAAGGAGCTTCGATCAAAGCAATGGAACAACAAATTGGTCAAATGAGCAAAGTTCTTCAAGAAAGGGGATATGGAAGTTTACCTAGCTCAACTGAGACCAACCCAAGAGATCATGTCAAGGCCATAAGCACCACTGAAGAAGTCGCTCCTTACTTACCTAGAAGATCGATGAATGGTAATGATGGTGCAAGACCCGAATTTTTCTTTAATTCTTCAATCAGCTTAAGGAGACTACTAAAAGAGATGACAAAGATTGAAGAGGAGATCAAGGCTACAATGAAAGAAGAGAGCTCTGCAACCGACTTACATGCCTTGCCTCATAAAGAAAAAGACCCAGGAAGTTTTACTTTTCCTTGTTCAATTAATGATATATCTTTCAATAATGTGTTAGCTGACTTAGGAGCTAGTGTTAGTGTTATGCCTCTTAAGACATTCACTACCCTAGGACTAGGAAAATTAGCACCAACTAAGTTACTCATTGAATTGGCTGATAAAACGGTTAAAACGACCTGAAGGGATTGCTATTAATGTGCTTGTTAAGATTGAGGAGTTTATTTTCCCTGTAGACTTTGTTATATTAGATATGCCCGAGGGTGTTAAGATTCCTTTAATCCTTGGAAGACCTTTCTTGTCTACTGCCCATGCTAAGATTGATGTGTTTAAAAGAAAAATCTCATTAAGGGTAGGGAATAATAAACTAGTCTATAAGTGTCAAGATCCTGTTAAAAGCATAATTAGAGGTGTCTATGTGCTAGGATTAAGAGAGCGTATGGACCTTGATCTTGAAGCTAGGCTTATGGGAGAAACATTGATTCAAAACAACTCAACTAATCCTAATCATGAGAACTTTGAGGAATTTATTGACCTTAATGTACCTACCGAACTTAGACGCGATGTTGTTAATGATTCTGATGATGAGTGGTATGATTGCGTAGTAATTAACAAACGTAGGAGAATAGTTGAGAAAACGAATTTGAATAATGATGTGTTTATTGAACTACCACCCCACCTTGCTTATTTATGCCTATATGATAATAAGAATTTCTCGTCTATCATTTTGTCATCTCTGCCCGAAGGGGACAGAACTTTGTTTATACAGGTATTAAAGAAGAACGGCGTGGAAATTAAGGACGAGCAAGGAGTGTTCAATATTACTGAATTGGCAATGAGGGAGCGCGATGTTTCCGACTCCTTCAATGATCGATATTAAAGAGCTGAACGTGAATCTAACTTGAAGACTCTGGAATAAAGACAAGTGCTGGCCGGGAGACAACCCGGAGAAATTTTTATTATTCTGTTTTTGTGTCGAGTCAGTCAGGCCGCAGAGGATACGGCGCATCTCAATCCTGAGATGCGACGCATCTCCTGCAATGGTCATATCTTTATTTTTTCTGCATTTTTTATTTTCGAATTTAAAACTTTTTATCAGTTTATTTTAATGCGGCGCATCCCTGGTTAAGGATGCGGCGCATCTTCTATTCTGATCCGTATTTATTCCAGGCTCGATACGACGTATCTTCTTCCATAAGATACGGCGCATCGACTGACCTGATGATTTTCAGTTTTAATTTTTAAGTTTTATTTTTTCTAACTACTAATGTATTATGCAAGTTTGAACCTTTCTTAACTTAGGTGTGTTTTAAAGCCTTGGTGGTATTATAGATTCCTGCATTTCCTGTGGATACATCTATTATGAAGCTTAAACGTTCTCATTCACAAGAAAGATGATTTTTGCTCTATACAAATGGAAGATCATACCGAGCAAATCTCAGGGGAGTTTTTCTGTTCTAATTCTTTTATTTTCCAGTTTTTAACCTTTTATACAAACAATGAGGACGTTGTTTAACTTAAGTGGGGGGATTGGAGAATTAGAACACTTAACACTTACTTGTCCTAAACTTTTCAAAAAATATGCTTAAAATGTGCTTAATATATAAAAATTAAAAATTTTTAGCATGTTTTTGTTTAAAGTCTAAGTTACATTGCTGCACACAAGACGTTATTTTCAAAAATTGTGATTTTTCAAAATTCACAAATCTATGAGTGTGCCGGTGACTTGTAAACTTTAGAACTTGGCTTGTATTTCTATTCGAGACCACCATAATAAGTATTATTTATATAATTGGAATGACTTGTCTAAATTGGTAAATTTCTAGGATTACACCCAAAAAGCCTATTATATGTTATGTGTTATTAGCTAACTACACTGGTTAGTTAACCCCCGTATAAACCATTTTGTTACTCTCACTTTTAGAGTAAGATACCCCTAGAAAAACACTCAGAGCCATTCCTTTCGTTTCTTACACCTTTGTTAAAATGTTTCGTTACACCCTTACACCTTAGCCTACCCTGTAGATTAAAATCCGTGGTTGGTTAATTGCTTTAGGCAAAGTGTGTTTTCTTACATTAACTGTGTTCGCGTGCGTAATTCATTATCTATGGTTAGGTCGGGAAATTGCACAATGCAATTGGAGTGAAAGTAAATATTGTATATCTTTGAGTTTATTTTTTTCGTGTGTTTACTACTTTCACTATTACCGTTATTTCTGAAAGTATGAAAAGTATAGAAAAATTATCCAGAGTTATCATTATAGTGATGTGGTGAAATTTTACACATCTATGTTTATGGTTAAAAAAAAAAAAAAAAAAAATTTGAAAAAAAAAAATAGAAAAGAAAAAGAAAAAAAGAAAGAGTTAGATTTTTGTTTTAACCAACTTATGTAAAGTTTTGTATTAAGTGGTCGATATCACCACTAGTTGTTGTATATTATATTTATGGATTGAATGGGAGTTGGCATTTATGGGAACACCAACTAAGGTTTATTCTTTGATTAAGATCTTGTTGAGTATAATTCGTGTCTACCTAAAGCGTGTTTTTCAAGTGTTAAAGCGTGAGTTATTCTATGATATGAGTCTTATTCATGGGATGGTTGGGATAGTGATTAACCACATTAGGATTTTAATTTATTTGTTTTGTTTATTTTTCATTTTACACCAATTTATATCCCAAATATTATCCGTACCCTGTATTATTCTTTATCCAACCAAACTTTTGATTTATTGAGATTAGGGATTTGAGCAATCTTAAGTATCGTAGTCGTGGATTCGGCTATGTATTTATGATTTTGTCGCCCTTTTTGATATAATATTATTGGTAAAGTTTGGACCTATCTTTAGCCTATTCGAGTTAAGGATTTGAGCAATTGCAAGTATCGTGTTCGTGGATTCGATCATGTATTTGTGATTTTGTCGCCTTTTCTGGAATTTGAGATCGATAGAGATTAAGGAGAATAATTAACCCTTAAACCCAAAACCCTTTTTACCGCTTTAGACTTGTTATTCCTTGGCTTTAGTGGGGGAGATGTGTATACTTGCCAAGCTTATGATAGAATATTCGTCACGACTGGACAGTTAAACGATTAGATTTGCTTTTATCAAATTAAATTATTTTATTTCTAATTCGTTAAGTGTTTAGTTGTGTGATTATGACAAAACGAATACATGCTTAAATATAAAAATAAATCCTAATATCTTTTAGGATACATTTTCATAAGATTTATTCTAAGGTTTACTTGGGGACAAGTAACGTTCAAGTGGGGGGATATTTGATGAACTCAAATAAGTACATTTTATTACTATCATTTATCTTAATAATTTGACTTGTTTTATTATATTATGTATGAGGATTGATACTTAATCGTTTACTTTTGTAATTCTCAAGTAAAAACAAGCATTTAGTGAAACTTGGCGATTTTAGACTAATTATGGAGCAAAACATGCAAGAAGTTAAGAGTCTACTGAAATGTACAAGATCAAGACAAATCTGCTCCAGATGTGCCGCATCTCACTTATTACATACGGCGCATCACTATCAAGATTTCACCAGATACGATCCAAAGATACAAGAGGACATGCGCCGCATCCAAGAATGAAGATACGCCGCATCATCTGGCGGTGTACGAATATTCCTGAATATATTAATCTGGGACCCCACGCGAAGTTAAGTCAATGCGCCGCATCTACTTACTAGATGCGCCGCATCTTACCCTCAGACATAAACTATAAATACCCCAAGACCAGACGAATTTCGGAGCACATAATATATACAAAGTACGAAGACCAGAGAAACCTAAGGCCGAATTTAGACGAATAGGCAGCACAAGACACACCCGAACGAAGATACAAGAGCTGTAAGAAGGTGCTGCATGTGTTTAATTCATTAAGTAGTTTTGTTTTATTGTGTTAGTAAACTTTAATTCATCAGGATTGATGGCTTGTGTAATGTGACAACGGAAAGATTGCACTCCCTTAAAACTGCTTTCCCATCAATTAAAGTTTATATGTTGATGTCTTTGGTTACTACTTATTAGTGCATTGATAACCTCTGTGTTTATTAGTGGCCTGCGCATTTGACTACGGAAGAGAATGTGGCTCCCACGGTTGTTACTAAATTGATCACTTAGGAATAACTTTTAGACATAAGTAATCATTAAGGGTTTACTCGCCGATAAGAATAGGGCCAACGAGAAAGGATTAACTACATACACTTCATATAAAACTATCAATAAAACAAGTGACAATCTACTTAATCATAAGGACAAATCTTCTTATTGTCTCAAGTATTTATCTGTGTACGTGTGTGCTATTCGCTGATTCGTGCCTATTGGTTTAGTTTATTATTTAATTGCAACCAAATCGTGCCAGTCTCTCAGGCTGAACCCCTTGCGTTAGATTAGGTTGTATAGCTAATTTAGAATATTAAAATACTGATTAGAATAACTAGATAATACGTTCCACTCTTAGTGATCGACACTCTACTTACCATTATATTCATACTGACCGGGTACACTGCTCGTTAAGTGTGTGTGTTATTGATAAGTCGGCTAAATATAAATTTAAAACTTGAGTAGGCATTAATACTGCTAAACCGCAACGACACATCGCACGCATCAATGCCCATGCGACTTTCCCATTTAAATGAGAGAAGATTTGCTCTATAATAACATACATATAACCGACCATTAAAAGCACAATCAAGAAAATTGAAATCACATTATTCTTGCCAAAATTTGAGGGACACGCTCCATCATTTTTCCCATATATATCTTATACGTGTTCTTTTTTTCTTCCATTCATGCGAAACAGAAAAACATAACCACACAAAGTTGCTGTTACGCTTCTGTCATTCCAGACCAAGATCGAAGAGTGATAAGTTTAGTCCTTTGGTTCATGTGTCTTTGATCCGTTTCAATATCGTCCCTAAGGTAATCAACTTTTTTTGTTTCATCCATATTCATGCAACGTATATATATAAATACACGTATCCGGTTTTAAAACTCGTAAAATGAACGTAGTGATCTTAAGGTTGTGCTTTGGGTGTGATCGCGAGTAGTGGTGAAGCAAGGTGGTTTCAAGAAGCGTTCAAGGGTGATAGGGATCGTGACTCTGCTTGGGTTCAAGGAGTTTCTTTGTCGTATAAAATTCTGAATAGAGTCCATTTATTCTCCTCTTGTTTTCCTATTGCTCTCGTTTCATTCGACAAAAGGTATCTCTCTTTTATTCTCATTTTCCTCTCGTCATGATCACATGCAATATAAAATGTTATAATCTAAAAACAAGCCTAAATACGTGTACTAAATGAAGGCATAATAGGTCGCATAAAATGACAGAAAGAACCTGTTAAGATGTCACTAAGTATGCGAGCCTACGGTCTGATTTGATAACTAGATATATGATTTATAATCTGGAAAAGAACTACTGGAAAATAATGAATAAATTCATGTATATTGAGGGCTAAACTTGGGTTTGTATGGGGTTGCTTGTGTGTTGCTATTTCAAGTGGTTTATTGTGTGCGTAGGGGCTGTAATGTAGGCGTATACATGGGGTATTGTAGTCTGGGAAATATGGTGGGCATGTATGGGAAATATTAGAGTCATTTGAATCACCATTGTTGTGTGTGTCTTGGGGTGTTGAATGCAAAAGCAAATGTGTGAGTGTATGTGAGTGTAACCAGTTTTGTGTAAGGTTAAAGGTGGGAACTGGTGGCTGTAAACAAGGGCTAAGCGACTATCGTTCTGGTCGAGTAGTTTCGTTCTCCTCTTGGTTATGTTGTTTGATTTTGATGACCTCTGAGACTGTAGAAGGACTAGGTGGATTAAGATAGGTTGTTTTGTTCACGACTCGAGATAAAGTATGACCATCATGAGGGCATATTTATATGATGCTAGTATTATGATGCCTGAACAACGTGATAATACTTACATCATATAACGTGCACTTATTGTGGGCATAGGATATCTGGAGGAGTTCCTAGGAAGCTTAGATATCTGGCATCTTATCACTCAGCGGTTAGTGAAACTATATATTTACTCTACTGATGCGTTTATTCTACCGTTATCGTCAGGCGACTGGATACGTTTGAACATTTGACCGCGGTTGCTAAATTATGTTCATCTGTTAAGGACTCATTGTAGAGCTTTCTGCCGTTTGATGTTACCAACCAATCTGTTTTCTGTCAGTATGGATTCGATCTGTTACTATGAATAAGTACACCTATGTTTCGATGCATGTACATTCCGCGTTCGTTGGACCTGTTTTGCTATGATCCGCCATGGGTAGAATCTGAGAATTTTGTTATATGAGAATCAATAACTGTCTGTCTATGAGAATGTCTTTGGAAGAATTATTCACGACATGTTAGCCCTTAGGCTCATTCTTATCCGTACGATTATCCTATCATTCTTATTCTGCCTTCTGACATGTTTTGATAATCCTATGCGCGTCTAGTGATCGTTAGTACGAATAGGTTATCCAACTTTTCTTAGGAAACTCTTGATACGTTTGATGAATCGATTGGTGTTCTTTCTATTTCGGCAAATTCCTTTGTTCATTCAGAATCTGGTAGGAGTTGATTAAGTTCTATCGATCTCTTCGTAGGTTTATGTGTTTCGTATGTCTCTTTTTAGGATTCCAACTATCATCTGTCATCTGTCATTTGTCATCTGCTACTCATTTGTCCCACATTCGTTGTATATTTGTTGTCAAGACCGAGTCATGAGAAAACACTCTATTTGTGGAGATTCTTTTGGAAGGACCTCCCCGAGCGTAAGGTTATTCGTGACGATCTTTTGTAATTTGCTACGACTCCGTCTAACTTGGCGACTTCTATTTCGAGGACGAAATTTTTATTTTAGGAGGGGAGAGTTGTAAAACCCTGAATTCCAACTTTCAAATTTTACGTCTAATTTGAACTTTTAACTAAGTTTTTGTAGAACCTAAGACCTTGATAGATCTTTGAGCACTCGTGGATCGATAGTAATGTTTATGTAATCACAAACACACTAATAGAAAGTCTCTGATACTTGTATTCTAAAGCGGAAATTAAACACAAGTAGGAACACAGATAACTAAGAACGATTGATCCTCTATGGATCTTTGATTAATACTAAAAACTTGTTTTTCTAAAAACGTACATCATACATAATAAAGTGTTCCTTTTATAGATAAGGAACCCTAAATCGTTTCACTAGAAACCCTAAACCGTTTCACAAGAAACGTATCTTCTAAAAACTAAACAAGATAATCATAATAGTTTCCTAATAAAGCTCGTACCTATCCTAACTAATAACAAAATACGCGGAATATCTATATCAGCAGAAACAAACTACGCAGAATCTTTACTTCCGCAGAAACACTTCTTTAGCAGAATCCAGCTCTTCAGCAGAATCCATCAGCGGTATTCTTCAGCAGAATCTTACTTAGCAGAATTCCCAACAATCCTCCCCTAATCTTGAATTTGACATGGTTAAGTTCAAGATTCTTGATAGAGCTTAAATACTTCAGAAAAAGAAGATTGAATTCGAACATCAGCAGCAAAGAATCAAATGAACCACATCTCTATGAATGGCAAAACTTTAAACTTCAAGTCTTTGCAGCAACAAATGACATAATGTACATCAAAACATATAAGTTGCATACTATTCTCATCACTTCCAGGTGTGTTAACTCCTGTGAGAGGTGAATCATTGAAAATAATGGATTTGATGTCTCTTTACCAATAGCCATTACTACTGGAGTAGCCAAATGTTTAAGTTCGAAAACTATGGTACACTGATAACCATATGATTTTTAGCAAATCATCAGCTATAAACGGATTTGACATGTCTTTACCTGTAGCCGTTTGCTCAGGTTGTAGTCAATTCTTGGTTTCAACTGAACCTTGGTGAATTGAATACCAAATATGGATACCAAATGTCTTTACCACAAACCATACTTTTGTGGACTAGCCAATTCTTTGGATCCCATAAAGGGTTACATCCATGGTGAATTGAGAACCATTTCAACTCTTAGGAATGAACCATCGGTGAGTTGAAGTACCCTATAGCTTTGAGCAAGCTATTACAGCTATCAACAGATTTGATGTGTCTTTACCAAAGCTGTACCCTTTGGACTAGCCAACTCTTTGATGGACACAAGTCACATCTGGTGAGTTGATAACCATCAACAGAGTGATATACAACAAACCTGCAGAAAAGTTAGTAAACAAAGATACTTTTTTTTTTTTTTTTTTAACTAAGTAAAACAAATAAATAAGAAATAAATGAAATAAAAGAAAATAAGATACAAAAATAATACAAAATACCAGAATCAAGTAGAAGCTTTGTGTTGCAGAAGCTTGGACTTGATTAACCCAACTAGCTGTTCAGCATGAGTCTCATCATTGGCCACTGGATCAGGAGGAACTTCCAATTTGCTTCTAAGCATACGTTTCATCAGAGTAATGGACCAAGGATAATGCTGATCAGAAAACATACATACCCTAATGCCAGACTTTGTTTCAACAACATGCACATTAGGCATAGGGTAAAACCTCCAAGTATCAACCTTCCATTTGTGTGAATTCTCCCAAATTGAGTAGCCTTTTCCATTAGGAGAGTGAGAATCAAACAGAACTTACAGATCTCCCAATAAGTACAAACCAGCACCCTGTGGTGTATGAGAGGCATAATACTCTGTGACCAGTCCATAGAGAGTATGCAAATCTTGCCTATCCACCAAGTGAAGTATTTCTTGTAAGAAAGTAAACTCCATATAGGAATGATCTTGCCTATAGATGGTGTTAATCTGTCCATCTGTCAATGTCCATTTAACCAACACATTGTAAGAACCCTCAGGAAATGTCTCAGAAGAACCCACTTTGATAAAAGTTGTATCAGCAACCTTGAGATCCATATGCTTAGAAGAACTCCCCTTGTGAGACTTATGTGCTCTAGAAACCTGCTTCCTAGCTAATCTCACTGATCTTCTGATGGCAATATGTCTTCTGTGTGCCATCCTTTTCTTCCTCCTTCCAGGTATATATATCCCCATAGGACTAACATTTTCAGATGCACCAGAAGCATCTTCAGGAGGAATAGAAGATGTAGGAACAGAACCACCTGCTTCATGCAACTTCTCAGTATCTTCTCTTTCCTTTCTAGCCTCAGCAGCTTCTAGTTCAGCTTTCCTCACCAGATCTGCATTGTATATGGAAATAAGTGATCCTTCTTGTTCAGCAGATGCAGAAGAAGGAATGGTAGCAGCCTCAGAAGCTTCCTTAGTAGAAATAGTAGATGCTGCAGCAGATTGGTTGCCTTCAGGAGTTGCCTCAGCAGAAACAGCTTGAGTGTGCAGCTGTTCTTTATCACCAGAAGATGAAGTACCAAGCTCAACTGACCTGATCCTTTTAGCTTCTGGAGCATCCATACTTGCAGTAGGCCTCTTCAATTGAGTAGGAGGTGAGTGAATAGTCTTCATAATCTGATTATATATTCGATGCAAGTCAGATTCAGGTAAGGCCCAGACTTGCTTCTTGGTCAAAGCAGAGTTATATACAGAAGTATATTGGTGATAGACCACATTTCTCATATAATTCTTCGTTTGTGCCTCAGTCTGGGTTTTATATCTCTTAGCTTTGGCCTTCTGTGCAGCAATAGCCTTTCTCTTTTCTGCTGCAGCTTTCTTCTTTTGTTGACCAAGAGCCACCATTTGTGCAGCAAAGTTGTCACTATCAAAAGCAGCTCCCAAGATGCTTTGAGCCAAAGTAGAATTAAAAGCAGCTTGTAGAGTATAAGAATCCCATTGTTCATCAGTAAAATTAACTGATTGCTCATCCAATTCTCTTTGCCTTTCAGGAGGCAAATTTGTAGTAAACTGAGCTGTCATCTTTTGTGCCAATGCTTGACTCTTCATCATATCCTCATACTCTTTTACCAGTCTAGCTTGCTCCTTCCTCTCTTTGTCACTCACAAGATCTGTACCAAGATCTTCATCAACCATCACTCTTTGCTCATTGCCAGAGATGTCAACACTTGGAACTTGAGTAGTAGGCTCATCAGAAGAATCATTATGAGAGATATCAACAATAGGAACTTTGTCAATATTCTCAGAAGAAACACCAATAGAAGCATCAGCAGAAACATGTTGAGTGGAAGTATCAACATGTGTAGTAGAAACCTCAGCACCAGGATTCAAGACAAAAGTTCTCCCAGCAACAAATACTTCAGGAGAAACTTCAGAAGGTGTGATATCAGCAGAAGCAACATCAATCATTGATTCATCTGCCTGAAAATGATCACCATCAACTTGTTCTTGAACAACATTCAAACTTGGCATCTTAGAATCCTTGCTTAAATATTGTCTTCCCCTCTTTCTATAGAACTTGATCTGCTCTTTTGGTTGTGATGATTCAGCAGCTTTGGGTGAAGAAGTATGAGTCTGCTGAGCAGCTTCAGCCAATATCTCAAGAAAATCCAACTGTACATCTTCTTGTTCTTCATCAGAGACATACACAAACTTCCTTTTCTTTGTCTGCCCAAGTTGATCTTCTAACTCCTGAATCTTCTTTTTCAACACCACAATCTCACCACCAAGTGAGGATTTGGTATCTGCAAGCTCCTTCTTCAACTTCTCAACTTCTTGAACATTCCTGTTGAGCAAATTATATAGAGAAGTGAGAGTAATAGGGTCCTCAGCTCCACCAGCAGATTGCTCAGTGGTTATGGGAGCTTCATTGGGCCTTTCAGGAGAAACAGTAATATGCTCAAAATTAGGAGAGCTTTCATCAATTGGTTTTCTAATAGGGCTAGGTGTGGATAGTCTGGTAGTCTCATATTCAAGAGGTGTAGGCACCTGAGTGTCAAGAGACTGAAGTGTCTCCTCATCCTCAGGAACAAGCTCATCAGGAGCTTCATGAGTTGGTGTTGGACTAGGACTGGGTGAAACATGTAAAGGTGAAGGTGTAGGTTGGTTAGGAGAAACAATTGGTGCTTCAGCAGTTGTGGAAGGACCCTCATCCCTTTCCACTGATGGATTACCATCAGCAGTAACACTTGGAAATGATGAAGTACCATCATCAGCAGCATTGGGAGATGGTGGAGCACCAGCAACATTACCCTCATCAGCATCATCATTGCCATGTGGCAACATAGCTGGTAGTAGAGGGTGATGTGCCCCAACATAGTGAGTTTTCATTGAAGCAAACAATTTAGCACTAAGGGCTCCTATGGGATAATGGCCTCTGTCTTGGGTGTTTATGTCTAAAATTATTTGAAGAAACCTAGGGTACATGAGAAACTTATGCTTTTTCTTTTGAATATTTTCAACCATATTATCAAAAATAAACTTAGAGAAATTATAAGTTAAACCCTGTGATAGACATACTATACCACAACCCAATTGGGTAGAGAATTGATCCCATCCTCCAGACTTGTTGCTGATGCACTGAAGCAATGTGTGCACCAAAAACCTCCACATAGGGCAAAACTTGTTCTTGAGCCACATAACTGTATCCGTACTTTGATAACCAGCAGCTCTTAGCCCAGCAAGTATCTCACTAGAGTTGGTGTGATAGACACCACCTTCATCATCAAGTTGCAATCTTGTCCTAATCAACGACTCAGTCACCACATACTCTGCTCCATCAATCATTGCAACAATCTCTGTGTCAGAACGTTTTTCAGCAGATGCCCAAAATTGCTTGACCAAAGATTCATGTACCACATCTGGATAATGAGTCAGTGCATAATGAATCTTGGAACGCTTCAAGAAATCCACCATAGGTTCATACATTTCATGTCCCTTTGCTTTTCCCAGAAAAGCAACTTTGTTGTGATCCTTCTTAAATTGAAGTGCCGCCATAGAAGAAAGTTTGAGAATTGGTTATGAATCGAGTAAATGGTTGAAGGGTTTAAATTGGTTGAAGAGGGAATCAGTTGATTTTGGGCAAAGATTATGCGAAGTAGGTTATAAATAGAAGTTACCAAATATGGTCAAGAATATCGGAACTAATTGTTGACCGGATCTGACGTGTCAAGTAACTCCTAATAATTTCACAATCAACGCTCCAGCAGAATCAAGGTCAATCTGCTGATATGAGAAGTCAATCAGCAGAATCACCCTTTGGTAAAAATATCTAGGGTAAGTAACCGTTACACATTACCGTCAAACCGTAACTCCGTCTATAAAATAACCCCAAATCACAATCCGCACAAATCAATTAACCCCAATTTACCATCAAACCCTCATTCAACCAAAATCAATCATCAACACCATGAACAACCAGCCAGAAGTAATTGATCTCACCTCTGAGTCATCATCAGACTCAGGAGATAACATTCCCCACTCACCACCAAAACACCAAGCCTCCCAATCATCCTCACGACCTTCCCGTAGAATGTATGGTCGAACCAGAGAACAAGCCCGAAAGAGAAAACATGATGTGGGCTCATCAAGCAGACCAATCAACCCACCCAAAACTCCATCATCATCATCCACTGAGGATACTCGTCCGTTATTTCGATACCCCTATCAAGATGAACCTCGTCCTTTGAAGTCCCCCTTTCTCCCTTCATCTGAAGATGATAGTGTGGTGAATCCAAGTGATTCATCTAGGGGCTCTGACGACTCCACAGAGCGTCTGGAGCCAATCTTCAATAGATTGGTGAGAGAAGAAGAGGAGAGAGAAGCAGCAACAGCAGGTGGAGAGAGTCCCCAACCTTCACAACCCCAACCTAGGCCACGCACCAGAAATCCACCACTCCCAGTGACAAGGGGGTGGTTATTGGTCTTCCTGCTCCAAGGTCTGGTGTTTCATGCCATAGAGACAAAGGAAAGAGCAAGGGTGCAGAGGTGACCGGAAAAGGAAAGGGTAAAATGGAGTAGGTGATGATGAGATGTTGCCAAGGACCAAAGATATAAAACTAGGTTCTTCAGCATCTTCATTCCTGGTCATGCATCTCCAACAGCTTTTGAAATCATGATGATAGGATCTAGAGTCTGTGTAGGTTATCTTGTATAGGAATGGTCTTTTATTTCAATTTGAAGTTGTTTGCAAGCTGTAATTTCTTTGAATGAATGAACAACTTTTCTTTTATCTATCAATGATTGTCACTTGAACTGTGCTTCAGCACTTCCATTCAGCAGAAACAATCTTTAAGCTTACTTGACCATTTCCCATTTAACCAATCTTGGTGAACTTCAACTTAAGATCAGCAACTACACATCAAGGCATTCTGCAAAACAGACACATAACAGCAAACAAACCAAACCATACAAAACTTAAAGTACATTAGATGGTTAGTGTGTTAGCAAACATAATCTACAAAATATTACAAGTTTTACAACAACAATCCTCCCCTGAGGCATATGCCTCCCCTGAGGCTTATGCCTCCCCTCAAACTTAGCATTTAAGGGTTAACCATCCCAATATGGACAGCTAAGTGTTGAAACCTAGGTCCATCAAAAGCCTTAGTCAATAAGTCTGCCACATTATCATCTGTGTGAATCTTAACCACCTTAATCAAATGTTTTTCATATGCATCTCTTATAAAATGATGCCTGATTTCAATATGCTTAGTTCTATTATGAAAAACTGGATTTTTAACTATGCATATGGTACTTTGATTATCAATAAAGATTGTGGTGTTCATGAAATTAAACCCATAATCTAGCAATTGATTTTGTATCCAAAGAACCTGTCCACAACAATTGGCAGCAGCAACATACTCTGCTTCAGTAGATGAGGTAGCAACAATAGTTTGTTTCTTGCATTGCCAAGAAATCAATCTTCTTCCAAGAAATTGGCAACCTCCAGTTGTGGATCTCCTATCCAGATTTGCACCATCATAATCACTATCACTATATGCTTCCAACTTAAAAGGAGACTCTTTTGGGTACCAAAGACCTAAGTTGGGTTGGCCTTTGAGGTACTTGAAGATCTTTTTGACTGCATTCAAATGGGAAGTAAGTGGAGTGACCTGATGTCTAAAACAAGCACTCACAGCAAATGTAATGTCAGGCCTTGAAGCTGTCAAATACATCAATGACCCAATCATGGATCTATATAGGTGAACATTCACTGCAGGATCTGGTTCAAGATTGTTCTTTGGTTTTGGAGCTTCATAAGGTGTAGTGGCAGTTCTAACATTTTCCATATCAAACTTCTTCAAGATATCTTTCACATATTTATCCTGACTGATAAAGATACCATCTTGTTTCTGCTGAACTTGTAGACCCAAAAAGAAAGTAAGCTCCCCCATGGCACTCATCTGAAACTCTCCCTTCATCAATTCCTCAAACTCCCTGCACCAAGCTTCTTTAGTGGAGCCAAAGATAATGTCATCCACATAAACTTGCACAAGAATGATGTCTCTAGAATTCTTCTTAATGAAGAGTGTTTTGTCAATGGCACCTCTTCTGTAACCATGCTTCAGCAGAAATGCAGATAGCCTAGCATACCAAGCTCTTGGTGCCTGATGTAGTCCATAGAGAGCTTTTACAACCTTGTAAACATGCTTAGGATTATCTGGGTCCTCAAAACCTTTGGGTTGAGTGACATATACCTCCTCTTCAATTTCACCATACAGAAAAGCACCTTTCACATCCATCTGATATACCAGGAAACCCATATAAGATGCATAGGCCAAAAAGATTCTAATGGCCTCAACTCTAGCTACTGGAGCAAAGACTTCATCATAATCAACTCCTTCCTCTTGTCTGAACCCCTGAGCCACCAATCTTGCTTTGTTTTTGACCACAATACCCCTTGCATCTCTTTTATTCTTCAAAATCCATTTTGTCCCAATTGCAATCTTCCCTTCAGGTAGTGGTACCAATATCCAAACCTGCTGATTCTTGAATTGTTGCATCTCATCATGCATTGCTTCAAGCCAGCTTGAGTCTTCAAGAGCTTGAGCAACACTGGTTGGCTCCACTTGAGAAAGAAAGCAAGCAAACAGACAATGCTTAAAGTCTGTGTGATTGTCCCTTTGCTGATTTGAGACATAGGAAAGAAAAGCAACTTGACCATACTTAGAACTTTTCACAGTACTTCTAGTTCTAACAGGTGCTTGAGGATCACCAAGAATATTGGATTGGGGATGAGCAATGTTGATCCTTTTGGTAGCATTGGGGTTGACATCAATTGTGGTGTCAAGATTGTTCACATTGGGTCCAAAATCACTGTCATAGGAGGCTGAGTTGAAGATTCCAGCTTTGGGTTGGTGATTCCCAAAATCAGAAGGACTTGGAAAACGTGTATATGGCTTTTCAAAGTCTGTGGACACACTAGGAGAAATGGGAGAACCTTCAGGAGAACTGTCAGCAGATTTGGTGATGTCAGGGGAAACAGGAGAACTGTCAGCAGAGTCCTGGTTTCCACTGACTGGATGTGCTGACTCCACACCAAATCTTTCAGCTTCTTGATTGGCTGCATGCTCCTGCTTCTTGAGTCTAGCAAGGTCCTCTGCATAGTGTGACTCATCTTTAATCTCATCAGAAGTTTCTTTAGAGCTATCACCTGCAAAATGGTTAGGAGAAAAAGAAGGTACAACAATTGTTTGTTCATCATGCTCAGACTCACTATCTGAGTCATCATCCAGGGTGCCTGCATTGTTAGTGGGAGACTCTTGAGAACCTGCAGATTGGTTAGCAACATATCTAGTATAGCCCAAGTAATCAGTTAAGTAATCCAGGTCAAAATACCAAGCATGACCTTGACCCTGAACATTAGGCTTGTCTTCTAGGTATCTCAGGTTAAGGGTCTCCTCAATCTTTTTAGCATTTAAATTATATGCCCTATAAGCCTTACTATGTGCTGAATAACCCACAATATACCCCTCATCAGCTTTCTCATCAAACTTTCCCTGTGGATCACTAGTGTTCAAAATGGTCACTTGACATCCAAAAGGTTTGAGATAATGAATATCAGGAACTTTCCCAGTGAGAAGTTCATAAGGTGTCTTGAAATGAGGTCTAGTGATGGATACCCTGTTCAAAACATAACAAGCAGTGCTTACTGCTTCAGTCCAGAACATAGTGGGTAATTTAGAGTCTGCAAGCATGGATCTTGCTGCCTCTATTAAGGTCCTATTCTTTCTTTCAGCAACCCCATTTTGCTATGGGGTTCTTGGATTGCTATAGTCCCTTTTTATCCCTTTAGACTGACAGAGGTCTATTAAAACAACATTTTTGAACTCTGTCCCATTATCACACCTAATACCTTTAACCTTTTTGTTTAGCTGGTTTTCAACAAGGGTAATGAATTCTTTTAAAATTGGAGATGTTTAATCTTTAGTTTTCAAAAAGAATACCCAACAAAACTGCTATAGTCATCAGTGATTACGAGGCAGAAGTACTTGTGATCAATACTTCTTATTTGAGTTGGACCAAAGAGATCCATATGCAGCAACGAAAGAGGTTTTGAGATAGTTCTCACAGCAGTAATGGCTTTGTATGAGGCTCTGTGTTGCTTTCCTTTGTTGCAGGCAACACAATTGTGCTCATTGGTGAAGACTTTGGAAGGAAGTCCATGAACTAGACCAAGTTTAGAAAGCTTGTTAATGGTCTTGAAATTCACATGAGCCATCCTTCTATGCCATTTTGTAGACTCATCCAGGGATGCTTTAGCCACCAAACATGTTAGGTCACCTTCAGGTTGAACATCATTCAAATTGAATGTGTATAAATTGTAACTTCTGGGAACTCTCAGCAGAATTGTTGTATCTTCTGGAAGTTTGAAGTCTTTAGAGAGCACAAGACATTCATCCTCAGAGAAGAATACTTTGTTCTTGGTGTCACAAATTTGTGATACTGAGAACAAGTTGAAATGTTGCAGTTCCTTCACATAATACACATTCTCAAAGTCCAAATTAGGTGTTCTGATGGTTCCTTTCCCAGTGATTCTACCATCTCCTCCATCAAAAGTGACATTGCCTCCTCCTTCAATGGGTACAAAATCATGCATCATCTCTATGTTTCCTGACATACTCCTGGAACAACCACTATCTACAATGCCTACTTCTTTACTTTTCAAAGGATGATCCTACAATAACAACAAAAATTAACAAAATATAACTACACTTGGGAGACTCAAGTCATTACTGACTTGAGCCTGCCTTGTGGATCATAAGAGTTAGGCCATGTAGATGTATAAGATCCACCATTTTTCTTGGACCTGCTATGAGAATTAGGTCTATTTTTAGTCCAAAAACAACCTGCTGAGGGCTTAATAGCAGTATCCCAATATCCCCTACCCACATACATTGGGTCAATAAATCCAGGCCAATAACCATTCTGAAAATATGAACTAGTTGGTTTCACATATGGTCTAGCAACAGGTCTTTTCCCAGCAGATGGAGAATGTCTATCAGCAGAATTGCTGGTCTTATGAGTTTCTTGTGGAACATATGGTGGTATATCCTTAACATTATTCCACATTGGTCTAGGTTTATTTTGACCACCATATACACCCAATCTTTTCTCATGAAAATTACAATCCTTAATCAAATGAAATTTACTTCCACACACAAAGCATTTCTTCTTTTTAGAAGATTTATTAAAAGTGAAAGATGTTCCAATACATGCAAGATTATTTAAACCACTAACATTAACAGGATTGTTTTTGACAAAATTAAAAACATTGTTTTGCAAAGAATTAAAAGACAAGTCTTCAGAGGAAACTGTCTTTGAATTTGATTCATCAGCAGCAACTCTAATAGGCTTGTAGGGAGTCTTGGATGTAGGCTTTGGTGAGGTATTGGGTGAGGTCTTGGGAAGGTCTGACTTTTCACTTGAATCACAACTGGTAGTAGACCCTTGGTCAGAGGACTTGTCACTAGAAGAACAAGAGACAAAGTCAGTAGAATTAGAATCAGGGTCTGGAAAGTCACTTGACTTTTTGCCATAAAGATGGTGTGATCCATCAAAGTCTGTGGTGGTGTTGGTAGTGGGCATGAATTCTCCTCTAATTGGTCCAGGCATAGCATGTAATTTTCCTTCTTTAACAAAATTTGCTAAGCCTGCTGGTGTAGATTTACCCATATCAAACCTAGCCTCTAAACCAACATATTTTTTAAAACCTAAACCTATACTAGAGTTTACTGGTTGACTATTATAGAGACAGTTAGATAACTTATCACCTGATATTAACCAAGTTTTATGACTGATGAAGCAAAAAGTGTACCGCTTTTAGGGGGTCATTTAAGCCCTAAATCGTATTTATTTGATCATTATATTGCCCTAAATCGTTCCTTTTGTCATTTTAGGTACTTTGGAGAAGAAATCTTGAAAAGGAAGCATTTTGGACGTTTTTGGAGCGTAAAAGTGAAGAAAATGACAAAGTCTCAAAATCGGCTGGAAAAGTACCTTTGACGGCGTCAAGTATTGCTCTTGACGGCGTCATGGCTTGGCAAAAGAGGTGGATATGAAAAATACACATAATAAGCCATAGAATTTTACAATGGAAAAGGTGACGGCGTCACCCTTTAAGGTGATCAAGGCCATCACGGTTTAACTTAACAAGAGACGGCGTCAAGCCCATATCTGACGGCGTCAAGCCTTGATAAGCCAGAGCGGATTTTCGAGCACTAAAGAGGGACGGCGTCAAGAAGGCCATCCGGGAACCCTAGACACGGCGAGGTGACGGCGTCAAGATCCATAATGTGACGCCGTCAGCCCTTAAGTTCTATATATAGTTTTGCAATTTTTTGTTATTAGTGTGCAACTTTGTGAGGAGAAACCCTAAGACGAATTTCTGCCATTTTTAAGGGTTTTCATACCCTTGGATCTCCCATGTTTAATTGAAGATAAGTTATCATTTAATCAATCAATATGTCTATGTGTTGTTTGATTATACCTTGTTCTTGTCTTTTGATTAACATGCTAGGCTAGATTTATCTTGTGTTTGCTTAGATCTAATGAAACCTAACTATTGATTATTGGTTATTAGTGTGTTATTAATTGTATTGGATGATTGTTCATCGATGTTAGGCTTAAGAAAACTGGCTAACTTCCTATTCGGTAACTTGCTTGAACGTCTTAAGAAGCATGAACCAATGCGTACTAGGTTTTTATGGTTGTATTTAATGCATGAGCGAATTCTAGTGATCCCATGTTAGGAGCTTCTTAGCCGGCTCGACATAGGAGTGAAGTAGGAGCTTGTAGAGTTAGGGAAGTACGTACGCCACCCCACGATTGGTATTAAGGAATACACCCGTCATCCACGCAATTAATACACACTAATCAACCGGTAAAAGATAGTTAAGGAGTAAGGAAATCTAAGTAAACACATTTCTCTCCACATAAGTTTCACAACCTTTTCATTTTCGTTATTTTATTTTATTTGCATTTGTAGTTATTTGGGTTAGTTGACTAGCAACTAATTCCGCCCACTCTTTCAAAACCCGAGATTTTACTTGCTTTTATAAAAAAAAAATAAAAATACAAAAAGAATCTTCCCTCACCCTTAGACCTATTAGAATAGTTTTTCAATCCTAACGACACTATTCTCTGTGGAGAACGATCAATCCCCCGTACTTACCACTACACTATACTACATCGGTCAGGTACACTGCCTGGTGGGGTTGTAAGCCTCTTGAGATCCCTCGAGAGGTAAAACCTGTTGTAAGGTCGCAAAACTACGCATCAAGTTTTTGGCGCCGTTGCCGGGGAATAGTTATTGTTTAGGTTGAATTTTTTATTTTATTAGGTCTACTCACTAGATTCCTTTTTAGTGAGATTTTTATTTTATTTTTCTAGGTTTTTCTTTAGTCTATCTATTTTCTTCGTGCTTTTGTTCGTATAAGATTTTCATTGACTATTCAGTTTGCCATTATGGAAAACGCGAATCCACCCCTTACACATGACGAAGTGGCTTTGTTGCGTAGCCAAATTGAGGATGAGATTAGCGAGCTCAGAGTGCTCAATAGAATGATTGATATAGAGCTTGATTATGCCTTGAACAACTTAGAGACCGCCATATACTCAGATAATTACTTTGAACGTAATAATCTTACGGTTGAGGAGTTGATTGAGAAAATTGATGAAGTGAAGGTAGATCCTAGGTTGCATGATTATTTCAATGAATACCCCACTAAGGAGGAGATTGCTTACTATAACAACCTAGTTGATAACCCTCGACCACTTTTTGTTAGAATTGACCCAAAGATTAAGAGGGGTGATCCCGGGAATGTGAAGATACCATGTATGATTGGGTACCAATACGTTGAGCATGCTTACATTGACTGTGAATCCCCAACCAACGTGATCTCCTCAGGCCTTTATAGCCAGATCATAAACACCCCACTTGAGCCTAGGAAAGACCCCAAGTGCCCCGGCGGAGTTTGCAACTTCGTTGGAAGGGTTAAGGACATGCATATCCTTGTTGGGAATTTTACCTTTGTCACCGACTTCATGATCTTAGAAGATTTGGCAAGTGTTGTTGACTGCCGCCTATCTCACGTGGTGTTAGGTAAGCCGTTTATTGAAGCATCCAATTTAAAGTATGATCGTTTAAGAGGCACGGTTCAGTTTTCTAATCACATAGATAGGATCACATATAGGATGCCTTATCGGGTAGATGAATTTCGTTTTGTGCCTCGATTTGACAAGGACAACATTGGTGCGATTGAGGACATCAATGATGAGGATAAAGAGAAAGGCATGGACTATGTTTGGAATAAGAGAAGCCTTTATTATAAAGATTGCTTGAACCTAGGACCTAAATACAAAGTTGATATGGAGGTTGTTAGGATGATTAGAGGGGCAATTGAGAAGCAAAACGGAAAAACGTAGAACCCGTGACTTTGAGTCTAGCTACAAGACTCGTTAATAAAGAAAAGCGCTTCTTGGGAGGCAACCCAAGCTTTATTTGCTTTGTGTGTTTATTTATTTATTTGTTTGTTTGATTTTATTTGCTTCCGTATGTGTGTTCAATTTTTATTATTATTGATTCATGTTCAAAACTAAATTGTGAAAATGCTTTATCTTGTTTTTAACTTCGTCTTAACTACATATAAAGGTATTTTGCAAAAGATAAGTGTAAGGGAAATCCAAATCGGTTTATTAGAACACAAATGAACATGAATCGTAATAATAATAAATTAACATACATATTAGTATTTGTTTGAGTCAAATGCTTGTATCGAGTCATAGTGATATTTTGCAGGAATTCCAGGAAGTAAGGTATAGGTTTTTCCAGAAATTTTCCGGAAACTTAACATGGGAATTCTGTCAGATCATTTCTGACGGCGTCAGGATTTACAACCTGACGGCGTCAGGTTTTAATTTTTTGATATTTTTCAAAGTTTTGTTTTCATAAAAAGTTTTTATTAAATCTCTAACATATAATCTCCAGGAAACTTCAAAATTATCATTCCACAAGCATTATATCCTTATATATAGAATTTATCCCGCCGATGTTATGCAGGTTTTCGTGTTTGTTTTCTCAGGTTTAACAGGTTATTTTGGACAAGGAAATGTATGTGGAATCAAGCTTTTGGCGATGCTTTAGTCTTGGAGCTTCTACATTCTCTTGGAAGAAGATCTAACCATATTACCTTTTTATCCACCGAACGAATCAGGGGAGTATTTGATTTCATTCTTTTACCTTATTTCTTTTACATCTTGTTATTTGAACATTGGGGACAATGTTCATCTTAAGTGTAAGGGGGGGTAAAGTACGATACTTCAAAGAATACAATTGCATTTGATTTTTGTTTGTTTAATGGTAGATGTGTAATAAAACTGAGATAAACACCTGTTAGGGCAATTTTAGTGCCAAATTTAAAATTTTTTACAACATTTAGGAGTAAAACTTTGATCTTAATGAGCGTCTCATGGATAGGAGTTATATGACTAGCACAAAAACCGTACCACTAAAAATTTTTCCACCCCCAAATATGTGAGGATCGCCCCTAGAATTGGTAGGAAAAGCATTTATGCTATGATGTGTGTACCGGTAGCACTTAGATTCTAGAACTTGCGTTAGGACCATTCCGAGGCCACAAGTGAGACTACATTCGTGTAGTTAGATTTACTACATGATAAGAGGCATTAGGATTAACCCATTGTTTTACACCTGTGTTTTTGTTATAATTACATTGGCTACATTGGTCAAGTAATTCTCCCACACCCTTTGCGTTGTACCCATTTTTGGTACACGATACCCCTAGTACACCCCTCAGAGCCTATCTTTTCGTTTCGACCTTTAAGCATTTTACTTAAAGGAAGAATTTGTTTACACCCCACTTAAATGTACACCCAAATCGCCTTAGCCTACCTTGTATGCACTCATTTTTAGTGCATTATTGTGACAACATTTGTTTAAACCCCAAGTTAATTATCTAATTGATTACATGGTTGCTAAGTTGAGTCATATCCTTGTACATATTGTTTTGGGACGATTGGGACTCATGGGTAAAGTACTAGTGTAATGGAGTAATGGGGAAGAACAACATTATTACCCCCATATGTGCTAAATATTTTAAAAGTACTCCAAGTGTTTCGATTATCTTAATTCGAGTCATTAGAATAATTAATTGTAAAGTTATGTAAAAGTTCAAGTGTAAGGGGGATGCAACGCCCCTATGATGTATTATTTTGGATGGTAGGGCAAGAGTGTATGGAAAAAAAATCGAAAAAATCAAGAAAAATACAAAAAAAATGAAAAAAAAAAAAGTAGAAAAAACATACGGACTACCATCCCGTTTCATTTTATATTTATTTTATGTTTTTTTGTTATTTTGTTTTTAGCTTAAGTCGAGTCTAGTCTTGGCTTAGCAACGCCATATTGTACATGTAATTAATCAAGATCTTTAACTCGCCACCAGTAAAATATCCCTTATCCAACAAATCCGTGTTTATCATATCCCTACACCTCACGTTATAACCCATTTAAAAGCCCTCTTTGATAGTTTATCTTAGGTGCTTACGCCTAGTGGAGGAGGTTTTCGATCCTTTCCCAAGCCTATGGTAATCTATTTGCTTTGACAGGTAGTGAGAGATATTATCCGTTTTCATTTATGAGATTTATTTTGATGACACCTGAGATATGTGAGTATCTAAACACTACTTGTGAGGTGCTAGTTTGTAATCTCCGTGCTTATTATGATTAAAGTGGAACGACTATTTGTTGTAATTACTTTTATGTTAGCATTAAATGACCCCTAACTTGTATTTTGATTAGAATAAAAGCGCATTTGCTTGAGGACAAGCAAATCTCAAGTGTAAGGGTATTTGATGAAGCGAAAAGTGTACCGCTTTTAGGGGGTCATTTAAGCCCTAAATCGTATTTATTTGATCATATATTGCCCTAAATCGTTCCTTTTGTCATTTTAGGTACTTTGGAGAAGAAATCTGGAAAAGGAAGCATTTTGGACGTTTTTGGAGCATAAAAGTGAAGAAAACGACAAAGTCTCAAAATCGGCTGGAAAAGTACCTTTGACGGTGTCAAGTATTGCTCTTGACGGCGTCATGGCATGGCAAAAGAGGTGGATATGAAAAATACACATGATAAGCCAGAGAATTTTACAATGGAAAAGGTGACGGCGTCACCCTTTAAGGTGATCAAGGCCATCACGGTTTAACTTAACAAGAGACGGCGTCAATCCCATATCTGACGGCGTCAAGCCTTGATAAGCGAGAGCGAATTTTGGAGCACTAAAGAGGGACGGCGTCAAGAAGGCCATCCGGGAACCCTAGACACGGCGAGGTGACGGCGTCAAGATCCATAACGTGACGCCGTCAGCCCTTAAGTTCTATATATAGTTTTGCAATTTTTTGTTATTAGTGTGCAACTTTGTGAGGAGAAACCCTAAGACGAATTTCTGCCATTTTTAAGGGTTTTCATACCCTTGGATCTCCCATGTTTAATTGAAGATAAGTTATCATTTAATCAATCAATATGTCTATGTGTTGTTTGATTATAACTTGTTCTTGTCTTTTGATTAACATGCTAGGCTAGATTTATCTTGTGTTTGCTTAGATCTAATGAAACCTAACTATTGATTATTGGTTATTAGTGTGTTATTAATTGTATTGGATGATTGTTCATCGATGTTAGGCTTAAGAAAACTGGCTAACTTCCTATTCGGTAACTTGCTTGAACGTCTTAAGAAGCATGAACCAATGCGTACTAGGTTTTTATGGTTGTATTTAATGCATGAGCGAATTCTAGTGATCCCATGTTAGGAGCTTCTTAGCCGGCTCGACATAGGAGTGAAGTAGGAGCTTGTAGAGTTGGGGAAGTACGTACGCCACCCCACGATTGGTATTAAGGAATACACCCGTCATCCACGCAATTAATACACACTAATCAACCGGTAAAAGATAGTTAGGGTGTAAGGAAATCTAAGTAAACACATTTCTCTCCACATAAGTTTCACAACCTTTTCATTTTCGTTGTTTTATTTTATTTGCATTTGTAGTTATTTGGGTTAGTTGACTAGCAACTAATTCCGCCCACTCTTTCAAAACCCGAGATTTTACTTGCTTTTATAAAAAAAATATAAAAATACAAAAAGAATCTTCCCTCACCCTTAGACCTATTAGAATAGTTTTTCAATCCTAACGACACTATTCCCTATGGAGAAGGATCAATCCCCCGTACTTACCACTACACTATACTACATCGGTCAGGTACACTGCCTGGTGGGGTTGTAAGCCTCTTGAGATTCCTCGAGAGGTAAAACCTGTTGTAAGGTCGCAAAACCACGCATCAATGACTAGCTATTTCCTTCTCTAGTTTCTCTTGTAGTTCTTGGTTCTCTAACTCTAGTTTAGCCTTTTTCTTTTCACAACATTTTAATTCATTTGTAGTACATGTTAAATCTCTCTCTAACACCCTATCTTTTCATCATAAGCAACCTGATTCTTTTGAAACCAAATTTTCTATCTTTCTAAAGTTTTTAAAGCCTGTTTGTAAGCCTCAACTTCAACATAACATTTATTATATTTAGGTTTCAATTCATCATATGCCTCCTTAAGTTCATTATATCTTTCACTACAACCAAAAACACAATTATGTACCTGAGAGATGCCCATAAAGGCAACTTGATCATGTTGATCCTCTGTAGTACAGCTTGCCAGCAATCCACTCTGCCCAGAAGCTTCATCATTATCAGGTTCATGTGCCTTCCAGTTAACATGGTCATCCAGAGTAACCAAAGCTCCAGCTTTCCCAGCTTCCACTTGATTATGCTGATAGGTAGTATACCTAACCTCATCACCAGCCTTCCTATCCTTGCACTCTCGTTTGAAGTGACCCATCTGTCCACAAGTATAGCATTTGACCTTCATCCTGTCAAATCTAGCTGGATCTCTTCCCTGGTAACCAAACTTTCTCCCAGACTTCTTTTCAAACCTCTGGACGTTCAATGTGAGCATGGCCACCTGCCACTTTAAGTTCATCTCTTCCAAATCCAGAGGATCCACCTGATCAAAATCCTCAAAAGCAAGTTGCTGCTGATGATCATAATTAGCAACAAAAGAGTGAAGTACATCTTCCAATACACCACTAGACTGTGGTTGTGAATTTAGTCTGGTGTTGGTGTAGGAAGATGATGCTGAGGAGCTTGGGCTTGAAGTTTGAGTCATCTTATTGGAGGTGGAGCTGACAAAAGCTGAGTAAGTGGGAGTGGATGAACGAATGGGACTTCTGACATCAGGCTCAAGATTCTTAAGCTTATTGTAGAGATCATCAAAAGATAGCATATCCAGTCCACCTTTAGCTTTGAGTGCAATGCTCACTTGCAGCCAAGATGGAGGTAAAGATCGCAAGAACTTTGCATTGCAATCCTCATTGTCTGGCCTGGCCTTCAGCTGATTCAATTGACTCAAAATCCTATGGAACCTGTCATACCCCTTGTGGATGCCTTCTTCCTCAGAGACTTGGAATTCTTGAAACTGCTGTTTCAGCATTGATTTCCTCATCCTCTTTGACTCATCATTCCCACCAAACCTAGCCTTGATGGCCATCCAGATGTCCTTTGCATCCTGCATGTAGTGAAAGTCACCCATATGATCATCTGGTATAGCCTGAAGGAGAATAGTTCTAACTTTATTCTCTCTCTGTACAGCTAGAATCTCTTCAGCAGTTTTAGGACCAAGGATGGTAATCTTGCCATCAGCATCTTCGGTGTGCCTTTTCAAACTATTTCCCTTTTTGACAATTTCCCAAAGATTCCAATCAATATTAGTGATCCAGTTCTGCATCTTCATAGCCCACAATTCATACTCTTCCTTCTTGAGATATGGGAACTTTGCATTGCTGTTGGTGAGAGTGAGTTGTTGCAAAGATGAAGATGTGGTGTTATGGTTGTTGTTAACTTCTGATCCATCGTCTGATCCAGGCATTGTTTTGGTTGTTTTGATTGAGAGGGTGTAAAAGAAAAGATGTTCTTAGTATCACAGAGACTCTCCCGAGGCTCTGATACCACTTGTAGAACCTAAGACCTTGATAGATCTTTGAGCACTCGTGGATCGATAGTAATGTTTATGTAATCACAAACACACTAATAGAAAGTCTCTAATACTTGTATTCTAAAGCGGAAATTAAACACAAGTAGGAACAAAGATAACTAAGAACGATTGATCCTCTATGGATCTTTGATTAATACTAAAAACTTGTTTTTCTAAAAACGTACATCATACATAATAATGTGTTCCTTTTATAGATAAGGAACCCTAAATCGTTTCACTAGAAACCCTAAACCGTTTCACAAGAAACGTATCTTCTAAAAACTAAACAAGATAATCATAATAGTTTCCTAATAAAGCTCGTACCTATCCTAACTAATAACAAAATACGCGGAATATCTATATCAGCAGAAAAAAACTACGCAGAATCTCTACTTCCGCAGAAACACTTCTTCAGCAGAATCCAGCTCTTCAGCAGAATCCATCAGCAGTATTCTTCAGCAGAATCTTACTTAGCAGAATTCCCAACAGTTTTGTAATAAAATAATTTGACACCTAAACTATATGATATGTAATATAATGCAAATAATTAAAACTAACCTAAGTAACATGCCTAAATGTAAATTTGTTACACACATCAAAAGATTCCTAAACCACAACAAGACCATCACACGTTTTGGAGATTTGTACCATACGATTTGACTACAATTATGAGATTTGAATCCCTCAATTTTCGGTCCTAATCAATCACATAACGGAACCAATTAAAACCCATTAAACGTACAATTAAAAACCTTCCTTAAACATTAAAAACCTTTCCCATGTTTCTTTGATTCATGCCCATGCGACTTTCCCATTTAAATGAGATAAGATTTGCTCTATATTAACATACATATAACCGACCATTAAAAGCACAATCAAGAAAATTGAAATCACATTATTCTTGCCAAAATTTGAGGGACACGCTCCATCATTTTTCCCATATATATCTTATACATGTTCTTTTTTTCTTCCATTCATGCGAAACACAAAAACATAACCACACAAAGTTGCAGCTACGCTTTTGTCATTCCAGACCAAGATCGAAGAGTGATAAGTTTAGTCCTTTGGTTCGTGTGTCTTTGATCCATTTCAATATCGTCCCTAAGGTAATCGACTTTTTTTGTTTCATCCATATTCATGCGACGTATATATATAAATACACGTATCCGGTTTTAAAACTCATAAAATGAATGTAGTGAACTTAAGGTTGTGCTTTGGGTGTGATCGCGAGTAGTGGTGAAGCAAGGTGGTTTCAAGAAGCGTTCAAGGGTGATAGGGATCGTGACTCTGCTTGGGTTCAAGGAGTTTCTTTGTCATATAAAATTCTGAATAGAGTCCATTTATTCTCCTCTTGTTTTTCTCTTGCTCTCGTTTCATTCGACAAAAGGTATCTCTCTTTTATTCTCATTTTCCTCTCGTCATGATCACATGCAATATAAAATGTTACAATCTAAAAACAAGCCTAAATACGTGTACTAAATGAAGGCATAATAGGTCGCATAAAATGACAGAAAGAACCTGTTAAGATGTCACTAAGTATGCGAGCCTACGGTCTGATTTGATAACTAGATATATGACTTATAATCTGGAAAATAACTACTGGAAAATAATGAATAAATACGTGTATATTGAGGGCTAAACTTGGGTTTGTATGGGGTTGCTTGCGTGTTGCTATTTCAAGTGGTTTATTGTGTGCGTAGGGGCTGTAATGTGGGTGTTATACATGGGGTATTGTAGGCTGGGAAATATGGTGGGCATGTATGGGAAATATTAGAGTCGTTTGAATCACCATTGTTGTGTGTGTCTTGGGGTGTCGAATGCAAAAGAAAACGTGTGAGTGTATGTGAGTGTAACCAGTTTTGTATAGGGTTAAAGGTGGGAACTGGTGGCTGTAAACAAGGGCCAAGAGACTATGGTTCTGGTCGAGTAGGAGAGTAAACAAGGGTGATTAGTGCGTGTGTTGGTGTGTCGAAATAGGGCAGATCTGGAGTCGGGTTTTATGTGATCAAATGTGGACCATGTCGAGTGTTGGGTGTGTCGAAGGAGTGGAAAATACATGTGTTTTGGGTGTGATTCTGGAATGGTCATTGTGGTTGTGTCGAGTACAGGTTGTTATTTTATGTGTGTTGTTATGTGTCGTGTGGTGGTAATAGGTTCATGTCGAATGTGTTCAAAGATGAGTGGTGTTAGGGTGGTTTTGGGTCACGTTAAAATGGGTCGTTGTGGCTGTTGAGCGTGTGGTTCATGGGTGTGATTTTGTGTCGAGTTTAGTGGTGATAGAATGGGCGAGTCAAGATGGGTTCGAGTAGGTCGTATATGGGTTATTATGGCTTGTGTAGTGGCGTTAGAATGGTTCAGAAAAGGGGATTTTGGGTTGATGTGTTTAGCGTGAATTAAAGTTGCATGAGAACAGGTATGAAGTGAATTGAATTAGTCACGTATGAAAATGTTATAAATAGGTAAATTACACTTTAGGCCCTCAACTTTATTAAAATGACAAGTATAGACCCTAATTATTAAAAATGTCATATATAGCCCTAAACTAAAATATTGATTATAGTAAGTCTTCAAGTTTATTTAATTAACATTTATAACCTTAAACTTTGGTAAATTATGTATTTAGCCTAAACTTTACTAAATTGACATAATTAATCCTAAACCATTATAAATGCCATTTTAACCCTTAAATATTATAAATTGTCAATAATAACCTTAAAGTATTAAATTACTAGATCGGGAAGATTCCTAAATACGACGGATTTCCAAAAATAGAAAGTTTCCAAAAATAGAAAGTTACTAAAAGAGGAAAGTTTCTAAAAATAGTGAGAAACCTTGAATGAGGAACCTTAATAACTATGAGCGGTAAACCTCTAAAATCAGCCGCTAAGTAATGCGTTATCATTAAATTGTATAGGTGCGGCGAAGGAGGAGTGATTCCTTATTTTTCCGGTGTGCTTCTTATTTCATTATTGATTTGCTAAGGTACAGATATTCTGACCTTATCTCTTAAGGTTTCTCATGATTCGTACACATCCTTTTGATATTAGTATTTTTATGATGCCTATGATCTGAGCCTTCTTATTATGGCTTTCTTACATGATCTAAGCCTTTGCTATGTTCCCTTAGATTTGTGAACCTTTGATTATGGACCTTTGCTTTGATCCTTTTGCTATAAACTTGTGAACCTTTGATATGATATGACATTTGAACCTTCCAATTTGATACCCGAGCCAAGTTCGTTTCCTAGCCATGAAGGTAACATGGCCGTGTCATTGATGCACCAATGGCATGACTTTAGTGTGGTTGAGTGATGTTCCACACCGTCCCATTTTTATTATTATATGTGCACATTATATTTGTTATGGCCAATATGATTGTTCGGGGGCGTATGGATGCATCCTAGGTTCGATTTGTATTTGATGGATATGACATGATATGATATGATATGTTATGTTCGGTGACTGATGCATGGGTGCAATCCACGTCTTTCACATGTTCGGGAGTTAATTACTCCATGGTTACTATGATATTTGATTGGATTTGTGTTCGGGCTCGTGGTAGATTACTGACCTTTCCTTACACTTTGATAACCATTTGTCTATGCCTTCCGTTTCCCCAATGCACTACATGATATTCTTGTTTCCTTTTCTTTTGCTTTGTTTGTATATATCTGTTCACTGGGCTTTTAAGCTCAGCCACATTTTCTTTTCATGCGGCAGGTTTTAGTTGGAAGCTAGGTTATGAGTGGAGAGTATTTTGGACCTAGAAGACTATACTTTGATAGCTGTTCTGGATTAGAGATGACTAGAAGTGATTACATTTTTAGACTTAGAATTTATTGTTGTTCTCATTTGTAACCTTGTATTTCAGATTTTCCCTTTGTAACCTTTGAAATTTATTTGTATTATTTAAGTCATATGCTTGTATTTGCTTTGATATGTCACCATAACGTAATACTTCTACCCTTATCAGGTTGGGGTTTTACAAGGTTTCTCCAAGATCGCGAAGCCTTTGACTAAACTGACCAAGAATGTGAAGTATGATTGGGGAGATAAGGAGGAAGAAGCTTTTCAACTCGTTAAGGAAAAGTTGTGTAGTGCACCTATTTTGGCCTTACCTGAAGGTAGTGAAGACTTTTTCGTTTATTGTGACGCTTCACACAAAGGTTTGGGAGCCGTGTTAATGAAGAAAGAGAAGGTAATAGCATATGCCTCTCGACAACTGAAAACCCATGAGAAGAACTACACGACCCATGACCTGGAGTTAGGCACAGTTGTGTTTGCACTTAGAATTTGGAGGCACTATCTTTATGGCACAAAGTGCGTGGTGTACACCGACCACAAAAGCCTACAACGTATTCTGAACCAAAAGGAGCTGAACATGAGACAGCGCCGATGGTTGGAATTGCTCATTGACTACGATTGTGAGATCCGTTATCACCCAGGCAAGGCAAATGTAGTTGCTGATGCCCTCAGCAAAAAAGAGCGGATCAAACCTCTCAGAGTCAGATTGTTAGGAATGACGATCAGTTCACCGCTTCCAGCGAAAATTCTTGAGGCTCAAGTCGAGGCACTCAAGGAAGAGAACCGACCGTGTGAGAAGATTTACGGAATGCCAGAGAGTGAGAATGGCTTCGTAAAAAGATCCGATGGAGTTTTGTGTTATGGGGAAAGGAGTTGGATCCCGCTGTACGGAGGAATTCGTGATTTGATCATGCACGAATACCACAAGTCCAAATACTCCATCCATCCAGGATCCGACAAGATGTACTTGGATTTGAAGAAGCTATACTGGTGGCCAAACATGAAGGCCGATATAGCTGAGTACGTTAGTAAATGTTTAACGTGTTCGAAAGTCAAGGCTGAACACCAGAGACCATCCGGTCTACTTGTACAACCTGAAATTCTAGAATGGAAGTGGGAGCGCATAACTACGGATTTCATCACCAAACTGCCAAAGACATCGAGCGGTTACGACAAGATCTGGGTAATCATGGACCGTCTCACTAAATCTGCTCATTTCCTTCCTATAAAAGAGAATGATAGCATGGACAAACTTTCCCGGCTATACGTGAAGGAAATTATCACAAGGCATGGTGTGCCTATTTCTATTATCTCTGATCAAGACAGTCATTTCACGTCAAACTTCTAGAAGTCGCTCCAGGACGCATTAGGAATAGACCTCGACATGAGTACAGCTTACCACCCTCAGACTGATGGTAAGAGTGAAAGGACCATTCAGACGTTAGAGGACATGCTGAAAGCTTATGTGATTGACTTCAGGAACGGCTTGGATAGGCATTTTCATTTATCCGAGTTTTCTTACAATGACAGCTATCACACTAGTATTAAAGCTGCACCATATGAAGCACTTTATGGTCGTAAATGCAGATCGCCAATACGTTGGGCTGAAATTGGAGAAAGCCAACTTACCGGACCAGACCTAGTCCACGATACTACCGAGAAAATTGTGCAGATCAAGAGCCGAATGCAAGCGGCTCGTGACCGTCAGAAGAGCTATGCCGACAAGAGGCGAAAACCCCTTGAGTTCCAAGTCGGTGATAAAGTGATGTTAAAGGTCTCGCCATGGAAAGGCGTGATAAGATTTGGTAAACGTGGGAAGTTGAACCCTCGTTATATTGGACCTTTTGAGATTCTTGGCAGAGTCGGGCCGGTAGCCTATCGACTCGAATTGCCATCCGAACTCAGCGCTGTGCATGATGTTTTTCATGTAAGGAACTTGAAAAAGTATTTATCTAATGATAATGTTGCCATTCCTTTGGAGGAAATTTAGCTTGATGAGAAACTGAACTTCATCGAGGAACCGATAGAAATCATGGACCGGGAAGTTAAACGACTAAAGCAGAGTCGTATCCCAATTGTGAAGGTCCGTTGGAACTCTCAAAGAGGTCCCGAGTACACTTGGGAGCGAGAGGATGAAATCAAGCGAAAGTATCCTCATCTCTTTTCGAATTCATCGAGTGACGCGAATTAAAATCAGGGACGAATTTCCCCATTATCTGGGGAGACTGGGACAAATGGTAATTTTCACACTTTAAGTTGATAATAAATATTTATTTATTATTTTTAAACCGAGTATTTCTATGCAAAACTGCATGTTTCTATGAATTTCTGAGCATTTTTAAACATTTTTGGGGAGCTGTCCCGCATACTGTAGCTTACAGTCACTGCTGCAAAAGTCTATTTTTTTTAGTAAGCGTAAATTATTCTATTTCTGATAGTTACTGACAAGTTTCGTATTTAAACGAGAAGCTTTCTCGTATTTACTGAAAAGCAACCCCACACGCGTACCGACACTACAGTGTATATGGTAGCAGTCAAATAAATACATTATTGAGCCAGTAATGACATTTTATTATTATTCTGACAAAAACGTTGATAAAACTTTATTTTACGTATACGTGTCCAAAAACGTCAAAACGGGACTTTACGGTAACATTTAAGCTCACACCGGCACACGATACACCAACGAGGCTCAATATTTTGTTCCCTCCCTTCCTTGGTTCAGTTTGCCGTTCACCTCCCCTATAAGAGGACAAAATTTTTATCCTAAATGATATTGTTAGTGGATGATGACTAATATAAACTTGTTTGTTACCTAGTTAGTAACACATACTCTAACACACACACATTCTTATCCTCCAAAGTTACCTAGATCATTTTCTCTCTTCCAAAACCCTTTCACTAGTCGAACCATCAAAGAATTCAAGATCAACAAAAATCAAGTGAAGTTTGAGCTAATCGGGTTGTACTTTCAAGAGTTTTGTGTTAATCGGAACGTGTCTTGGGTAAATTTGGTGCATTTTGGGTTGTTCTTTGGTCTTCTACCTCTTGAATTTTTCAAGAAACATTGTAAGGATCTTCAAAACTTTTCAATCTTGTTCATTTCATGTTATCTTGATGTCTAAAGATGTTACCAAGTGTTAAGTGTTTATGTTTTGTTAAAATGAAAAAGCTAGGGTTTGGTGTTTATATACATAGTGCTCGACTTGTTTTGAAGTGTATATACAAATTATGATATTTCTTTCTTGTGTGGTAAATCTTGTTACTTGTGGTACTAGTTTGATGATACAAATGTGATTAGTGTTAATTACGCGAGTTTAAAACGAAATATACACTTATGTGTAAAAATACACTAATCGGCTACATTTTTAAGGAAATAAAAATTGGGTTTTGAAAAACATAAAATTTTGGCTCTAGTGATGAAATGGTGAAATTAGTGCTTAATAGCTTATTTTGAATAGCTTATTGAATAAACTATAGCTTATTGTGTTTGGCTTATATTAATTTAGTTTTGGGTCGTACAGTTCAAAATGGGTCGAACCCATTGAGATTTGACCATGTTTGACTTTTTGACTAATTTGCTTACTTATAAGAGCTTATTTGGTTAATTTAAAGATCGTTACGTAACTAATTTAATTAAAAAGAACCTTGGGCTAAACTTTGATTTTGGACATGGATAGAGTCTGGACACTGTTGGGCCGAGCCCAACCCAAAATTGGTCACATTTGACTTTTGACCAAATGACGTGATGAACGCATTAAATTGATTTTTAAAAACTTAACGATATATATATCGTAACTTAAAATAGTTAAATGGTTTTTGGGCTAAACTTGGACTATTGGGCCCATTATGGAATTTTCGGCCCAATATATCTTTCGGGTGACAAAAATGAGTTTTGAACAATTTTCAACTCACTATAATTATTTTTACGTAATAAAACGTTATATAACGATTTAAAACTATTTTAAACTCGTTTTGACACTTTAAGTCCAATAAGGCTAATAAATGGACTTTTCGGCCTAAATATTATAGTTGTTGACTATTGTTGACTTTTAAAAGTATTTTGACTAAACGTTGACTTTTGTATCGAAACCCATAATTAAGAAGTAAACGTAACAATAAATATAGTTATAACTATAAATATATATTTTTGACTAGTTTTATACATATAGTTAATGTAAGGGATTATTTGAAAAAATTGCAACACTTGAGAAAAATGAAAAAGTTTGAATAAACGAATGGGTCACGCACGATTTTTCTAAAATTCTAACACTTATAATATTTAATTTAAGCCTATGAACTCACCAGCGTTAGCTAACTTTTAGCATGTTTTCTCAGGTGTTTGAGAATGTATTTGTTGAAGGCACGGCATGGCATCGGTCATAATTACCAGAATTGTTTTTACACATGCATTAAACTCTGATTTGGGACAGTCATGTTAAATGGGTCTTGATTTACTTAAATTGAACTTGATGTATGACATTTAGCTTTGGAAATGTAAACTATTTTTAAAACAGATTTTTAAATCCGTTCTCTATATCTTTGTGTTGTGATTACCCATTTAGTAGCACCCAAATATGTATGCTTTCGCAAATCTAGATTTTGGGGGTATTACATACATCTCTCTAAATTCACCTAGTTACCAATTAGGGTCCTCTCTCTGTACTTTCTCTCTCTAAACCTTTATTGATTATTATATTTGTAATTATATGATTGTTGAGACCTACAATTCACCTAGTTACCAATTAGGGTCCTGAAGAGTCATGGTACCGAAAGCACTCAAAAACACAGCATGAGCGGGACCAAGTATGCTGGGTTGATTGGTCATCTGTGAAGGATACTAAGGGGACACAAATGGCTGTTGGGCCAATCCATATTGCTGCTGGACCATAGGTTGCTAAGCCGAGTTAGGCTGGGCCTAAAAAGCAGGCGGCTAGACAATCAAAGGGCTCGGACTAGAAGGGTTTGAGGTAGTGGGCTAAATGGTTTGTTGGGCCACCCGGGTGAGCCAAGAAAGCTGTTGGGCCACACGCGATTGATACATTCCATGTACTAATCCCATATTTTTTTTAAAATGGGTTGTGTGACTGAAAATCCTTCTTATTTTTCTTATTTTAGTTTTTCTTCTCACCGAATCCCTTCCAAGTAAGCTAGTAGGTTTTAATTTCAATAAGATATTGTAGTTTTGTTTAGAACTTTACAAAAAAAGATGCAGAAGCTTGAGACGATAGTTTTAGGGTGGAGAGATACGGTTTGTTAGGGACTTTTTAGACGAGAATCGGTTTTTGCTGGTAAATCACCTTGATTACGTTAATCAATCAAATAGAATATATAGTTACAATAGATGGTATTAAAAATTTAAAAGTAGGCTAACCGTGATCACCCCTACTTCTACATACGGGTAAACAAGCCCATATGACTTAACAATAAATAATATACAACTAATAATATAGATGATTTCTATAAGATTGTCAAATAGGATATACTGATTAGTGATTACACAATCATAGAAAGGGCTGTGCTTGTTTATTGTGTTTCTCAACCTCATACGCGCAAACTGTTTATATTTAATGACAGCCGCATTACCTGAGCATTTTACATGTCGAGGCCTCATAACTTTCTCAGGGTGTTACATTTCTTTTATATCACGTTCAACATTAATTCATGAATCGACTATTTGCTTCTTAATAACTTTTTTTTTTTTTTTTTTTTTTTTTTTTTTTTTTTTTTTTTTTTTTTTTTTGTATATATATATTTTTTTAAAGGTGAATTTCGTTGAAACTTCGTGTCGCGATTCTACAGCGGGAGGTCTAACTTACGTTGTCTTAACCGGGCCCGCGCTAGAGAGCTCCCTCGAAGTAGGAATGCCTATTCAAATACTCGATGGGGGAAAACCCCCTACTAATCCGCCCGAAGGCACGACGATTAATAGGGGTAAACCCTGCCCCCTCAGACTTGAACCTGGGTATACCCAAGTCAGGCCCTCATAGAGGGACTTCCTAATATCTTAGTAGGATTTGAACTTGAGACCTAAAGGTCACCAAGGGAAGTCCCAACCACTAGACCAACTCATCATTCTTTTTTTTTTTATTTTTTATTTTTTTGTATATATGAAAACATAGAAAAAGGTATTGAATGATAATAAAAAGAATCTTCATTTTGCTTGTATTATTTGGAGTTTGTTTGTATTATTGGGAGTGTTCAATCCATCCACCTTTAGGAGTGTCAAATTTGTCAAACACCACCAAAATGAAATTTTCACCTACCTGATTTAATGATAATAAATTAACATTTCACTACGTCTTTATTGACCATTTACTGAATTTTACTCGGTCGGTTTTTCAAATATGGAAAATAACTGCAACTACACTTATTATGCAATGTGAGGGTAAAAAGTAAAATACTTGTTCAGTGCAAATCACTTTTGATATGATTTATTAGGTGATTTCCACGATGGTATGCAACCCACCTTTTTTTTTTTTATTTGAAAAGTGAAGTATCAATCATCTTCAATCAGGCTCCAAATTTGGAGAATAATTTTGAGCATTGCTCAAAATCCTCCGCACATCACTATTTATCTTCTAAAAATATTATTATTACCTTTCAACATCTTTTGATTTCTTATTAGACCATTTGGTATTTTTCAATTAATTGAATATAAATATGTTTGACGTTGGAGTTTGGAGGACGTGATGAGAGATAATTTGTTTTAGGGATTATTAACAAGTCGTAGAACAGCAACGTACTTTTCAAAGTGTATCGTTTTAGTACGTGTACTTTTTTAAAGTTGTAGAATAGCAATGTACTTTCATAAGTGTTCCAATTTGGTACGTGACGATGATGTGTCATACCCGAAATTCTGACAAGTGGCACCATTTATAGCGTGACACGTCATCGTCACGTACCAAATTAAAACACTTATGAAAGTACATTGCTATTCTACAACTTTAAAAAAGTACACGTACCAAAACGGTACACTTTGAAAAGTACATTGCTATTCTATCACTTAATCCCTTTGTTTTTTGGATGATTAACAAGCGGGTTTGCCCGCGCGTTGCTGCGGGGCGGCTGTGTTTGTGTTTATCACAATCATGTTAATGTTTTTTGGAGTAACCAATTATTTAGGTTTTTGTATATATTTTTATTTTAGAAGGATTATTGGTATAAATTGGTTTGTTAATTGTTAGAGATAATAAAGATTTGTAAAGAACCGAGTTAAAATATAAATAACAACAATTCCCAAACTTTTAAAAATGAATTGTGTGACCAAGGTGGATTTACCTAAATGGGTTGGAAAAGTCTTGCGTTATTTAAGTTTATATAACCTATAAAAAGTGGCGAGCCCTCGTGTTGCTGCAGGAGTGTTGCACCAAGACATGGAAGAATTTTGTTAATGTTTATTTAGATGAAAGTGTAGGTGCAATTATATGGATGAAAAAACGTATCAAATTTCATTAATCTAGAACCTTTGAACGTAATAGTATTATAAACATTAAGACATTATATGAAGTAAGTTAAAGTACAAATGGCTTGATGCCTTAATCTTAAGTTTTGATTTTGTAACTCCACTTCTGCAAGTGATTCTTTAGCAATTTCCTTACCATGATTCAGATCCTTGCCTATTTCTTCAATTTGGGTTGTGCTGTTGCTGATCTATAACTCTGAACATTTGCTCAAGTTTCTGCTTCCCAAGCATGTGATAACGCCTTATGGTACCTGTTGTTCCCTTTACACTTATTAGAGTTAACTAGAAAGTTAATCTATTTCGTGTTATGACTAATACAATGTTTAAGATTAATTCTAACAGTTATAAAACGTGAATATAAAAATACACAATATTTTTCAACGTTTAAATTCTTATTAGAAATGAATCCAAGAATCTATTACCCAAGTGTTTTGCGGAACAAACACTTGGGATTAAATAGACAAGGGTATGGGGTGTCTCCTATCGAAACTCAAGTTTTGCTTGAGTGGTAACAATATACCCACTGAGCTATCTCAGTGAGTTGTATACTCTTTGTATGAGAGAAGTTACTTTGCAAAAGTTCTAAGCTTTCAATATACAAAGCACACTTTAACTTCTCTCCTATCTGATCTATTTATACACAAGTAATCTAAGTATAAGTGATTAAATATAATACAAGTTGTTGAGGTTGCGTGTCTGACAATTACAAATAGTAATTGTCATTTCCAAGAACCAATAGGAAAGGGCTAATAAGACTTTGGGAGTTGTTGGCTGACACTCCATGACTTTTAGCCGCAATAGGGAAGGTTGGATCTGACAAGAGAAGAGTGTTGGGCTGACACTTTTATCTTCTCAGATCTTTTCCTTATTGTTCCCGCCTTTTCTTCAGGCGATGGTTCCTCAGTCTTCAATCACTTTGTTTGTTGAGGAGACTGGGGTTCAGTGAGTTCTTGTCCAACACTCACTGAACCATCATCTTCTTTTTTGGCTTAAGTCCTACTCAGGGAGTACCGCCTTCCTGAGTAGTGAATCCTTCTTCTTGAATTCGCCTTAAGCATCCTGAAGATGACTCACTGAGAGGCTGTTCTCTCAGTGACTTGAATATTTCTCGGTTTAAGTTAACACTTAGTTAATTTGTGTCCAAATCATGTTTGAAGCATTCTTGGGTTTTTCATGACCCAACAATCTCCCCCTATTTGGATATAAATTATTCTTAAGTGTTTTGATCAGATATGAGTGAGCTAAAGACTTCTACTCATACTGAATGTACTAGAATGTAAATAAGGACACTGAAATAATAAAAACATCATCTTATTGATATCATTACAAGTCCTAACAAAACTAAGTACAAAAGGGATAGTGGTGGGTATTCAGGCAGGTCATCAGTTCAACTTAATACCAAGGGCTTCAAGCTTGGGCTTCTTTGACTGCAGCTCTTGTTGGTCAGGATGCTCATTGATTTTCCTTTTCAGATCTTGACAAAACTTCACATTTTCAGGACTCTTGAGTGGAGAGGCCATCATTAGAAAACCAAGCATTGCTTTAATCCCTGATAAATCGATATCACTCCACCTTTGGAAGGCTTTGTCACCAAACTCATCAATGAAGAACAAACCTCTTTCAGGTTGTTCAATGACCATATTGTTCCTAAAAGGAACACCTTCAGGGAGAGCCCTATTGCAGTCAAGACCAGGAATCTTGATCTTAGGCTCAGCTTCTATCTTCTTTCTTTTCCTTGAAGAAGACTGAGAGGGAGCTGGTTGTGCTGATTCAGGAAGAAGAGATGGAGTGCCAAGTTCCTGAGGTGCTGCTGCCAATCTTTCGTACCTCAGACTCAAAGACTTCATCAGATTAGGGACCACAACATTTGATTTCTTTGCTATTAATGGACCCAACTCATCCAATTCTGTGATCCCGAAGTCAGCGAATCTGAAAGGTTTATGAACATCAAAGTTTCTCTTGTCAGCCCCTCTGTAGACAGTGACAACGGCAGGATTGGTGTTTCTTTGAATATGAACATCAGTGATTGGTTCTGGCTTCAACCTGTTAGTCATATACCACTGATATTTCTTAATCTTGTTCTACCTGATCTCTTCAGCCTTTTTATTCCTTTCCTCCCTTTTTCTTCCTGAGAGTGATCATCTCATCAGTCTGAGCCTTTACAAAGGTCATACCACCCTCTCTTCCTGAGAGATCCTTTGCCTCAAGACCAATTTTCTCAGCCTCTTCATGAACAACCTTAATTATAGCAGGTTTGCTCACCTTCTCTTCCTCCTTTAACTTCTTCTTTGCTTCCTCTTCCTGAAGATAAGCACTGAGTTCATCAGCTGTGAAGTGGTGAAGAACTCCATCAATTTCATATGGAATCCTGATTGGTGATTCAGGATCCTTTGCAACCGAGATCGGTACTGGTTGAGGCTCAGGTTCAGTGAGGATGCCTTTGCCTTTATCTTGATGGGCGGAAGAAGCTTCAGGAATCTCCCCCTCAGTGTGAGAAGGAGGTTGCTGCGTTGTGGAAGCTTGAGGGACTCCAGTGTCTTTCTCCCCCTCAACTGTTGCTTGAGCCATGGTGATAGCAAGAGTTGGAGTCACTGGAGTAGCAGGACCCTTGAAGGCTTGATAGATCTCAGTCATCATTGATTTGATGTCCGAGGTGTCTTTCTGAAGAGTTGAGATCTGATCCGCCAGAGATGCCTGAGAAGCTTCGATGCCTGACATCCTTGACCCAAGAGACCAGACCAAAGATGTTGAAGATTGTGCCCAAGTACCCAGATGTTTTTCCTGAAGACCCAAGGAAGTCCTGATTGAGTCCAATGAAGAGGTAAGACCCTGAAGCTTAGAATCCTTCAGTAAGCTGAGAAGATCACTGATTTCAACTGATTGCTTCTGGTAAGTCTCAGCAGCCTGAAGGACCTTCTTGGTGAGTACGGGTTCATCCTTGACAGCTGTTTGAATAGTTCCAAGGCTGTTGGTGATGCCTTCAAGAGTAAGATTGAACTTCTGGAAATGAAGATCAATAGCTGTCAGGGAGTGTTTAGTGTCAGATTGGATTTTGATCACATCATCATGAAAACTTTCAACATCTACCTTCAGGTTGGCATAGTGAACAGCAGCTTCAGTGTGATGATCAAACATCTCATCAGTGAGACCAGTGAAAAGAGCTCTATTAGTCTTCAGTAGGAATTTGACCAATTTTCTTTCAGTGAGGGGAAGAGAGTTATTATACTTTTGGAGGATGTCCCCAGTATCAGAAGAATCAGAAGATTGAGAACCTGACTCTTCATTTTGGCTTGGAGATGACTGATGTGATTGTTCAGGTTGTTCAGGCTGTACATCAGTTTCCATATCCTCACCTGCCTCAAATACCTCTTCATCACTCTCTTCCTTGAGCTCTTCATCAGACTCGATAAAAGCCTGAAAGTCCCCCATGGACTCAATACCCAAAAAATCAACCGGCTCCTTTTTATAAAAAGACTTGCCTTCGGTTTGGTCAGGTCCTGACCCCATTGTCATAATAACTGAGTGGGTTTGCTCAGCCTGACTAACCATAATAACTGGGGTAACACCAGCCTGGCTTTTGGGGGCAGTTCCTGAGAGAATTGGACCGCCTGAGGGGTTTATGGGTTCCGTATCAGCGGGTTGTTTCTTTCCCTCTGAGTCTTTGTCCCCCTTAGCACCTTCAACCACTGATGGGTGTTTTCCAGTGGTATCACTAGGTACTGATTGTGAAAGTTTTTGGACCCCCTTCCCATCAGGATTGTGCTGTCCTTCAGGGGATTTAGGGTCCTTTTCTCCCTGAGATCCTGAGGGTGATTGCTCAGGAACGTTAGCGGGATGTGAATGTTTGTGGGTCCCCTTCTCAGTACGGTAGTGCTGCCTTACCGAGGATTTAGAACCCTTTCCTCCCTTGGGAACTGATTTTTTTTTTTACAGTTCCTTCATCGGGATGTGAGGGGGGAATGCTTCCTGATCCCTCTGACTTGTTTATGTCAGTTGAACCATGTGGAAGGGGTGTACCCGAGGTCACTGAGGATGATTGCTCAGTGACCTCCGTTGGCCTTTGTTTTAAGGTCAAGAGGGTCTCAGAAATGGGTGTCTCAGAGGTCTCGGCCTTTTTCAACCTCTTTTTAAGGTTGAGTTGGTTTTGAGGATCAGTCTCAGTGGCGAGTGGCTTGGGTCTAACCACTTGGCTGGACTGACCCTTCTTTGTCTTCTTCACCTTTTTGGTCGGTGAAGGAACTGGAGAGATAGCGTCATTACCCTGAATGACTGATTGCATGTATTCAGTCAGGGCAATATGTGTAACCTCACTGATGCTACTAGTGAAGTTTGACTTGTGCAGGACGTCAGGCTTCGTACCTTCTGCATCAGTCCTCACATAGTCAGAACCAAGTAGGTCCTGAAGCACACAGGAAACAAATCTAGGGTAGGAAATATGCCTTTGCCTATGTTTTCCTGAGAGCTTAGCAACAAGGTCTCGGAAGATTATTCCTCCGATGTCAATTTTTGTACCCTCAAGGAGACTGAACAGCATCAATTGTTGTGATGAGTTCAATTGTTCCGTAGAGGATTTATTTCCACCCAGGACCTGAATGACAAATGTCATCAGTATCCTTCAAATAGGGTGGAACCATGTTTTGACTACTGGAGCCTTCTCCAATAAGCCTCCCGCAGACGTTGTAGGATGTCTGGGGTCGTGGGGTGCTAGAAAGATCAGTTCATTCTTTATGTCCTGATCAGTAGGGTTGGGTGCAAACGCTTCAGCAAAGTCAAGGCCTGTGGCTTTGATGAAGGTTGAGTAGTCAAAGGAGTGGGTTCTACTCCCATTCATCACCGTGAAGGTGATGATTGACTCTTTGGTGTCTTTGGGGCTGGTAGCCACAGCCGTACACCAGAATTCCCTCAAATAGTCATGGTAGATGACTGAGGGGGTGTGGGTGAAAGCCTTTGCAAGAAAACAATTACGAAGAAATTTCATAACGTTCTTGTAGGCTGGGTAGATTTGTGGATACGAGAAATTTCCCACCACATTGTTTTTGGTTAGGTCTACACCCTCCAATGTGAAATCCACATTAGGGGCGTATTTCACAGCTTTAGAAGAAGCCATTTGTGGGTAAGTCTGGGTTTGACTAAGGTTTATGGGTTTCTAAAGCTTAAGAATACACACACAATTTGTTTTTGAGAATTAAAAATGGCAGAGTTTTGCTTAAGATTCTATAAAAACATGTGTGTGTTTCTTTTGGTTGGGGTATTTATAGGAAAGTGGAGATGGGGGTGTTTTGGACATTTGAGCGATCTTAATTTATTCAAAAAGAATTATTGGAAATCGTTTTGAATAATATGTTTTGGGATCCGCATTTAATGCCAACACTCCACTTTCCTGGTTTGGCGCAACAGTCAAGGTGAACAGTTGAGCAGTTCTGCAAAAGTGTAATTTGCAGAGATGAGTCATCACATTTCTGTAATGTGATTGGAGAGGCATTTAATGCCAAGTGGATATGTGGTGGCCCAAAGGTGGAAGCCAGAAAGGCAAAAGAACAAATATTCTTAAATTAAATATTAGTTCAGTTACCAACCTCGGACATTTACTAACTAGATACTTAGAGCATTTAAGTCTGTATTTAATGTCTCTTTCAGGGCCCTGAATGACTTTTCATTCAGTGATGGTTTTCAGGGACTTGGGATTAGTCACTGATGGTTTTCAGGGACTTGGGATTAGTCACTGATGGTTCAGGAATATGGAATGATTCCTGAGTTCCAAGGATTTAGGAACTTGGGTTTAGTTCCTGATGTTGAGGATTCAGTGATTTGTTTTCACTGATGTACACATTGAGTCAGAGACCTGAGGTTATAAGAATTTACACTTCAGTTGGAAAGAATCAATCAGTGGACTGATTCTCTATATCCAACATTCCTAATTCAGCTTTCAGTCTTGTGAAAGTTGGTTCATCCAAAGGTTTGGTGAAGATATCAGCTAACTAATATTTAGTAGGAATGAAGTGTAATTCAATGTCACCATTCATGACATGGTCCCTGATGAAGTGATATCTGATATCAATGTGTTTTGTTCTCTGATGAAGAACAGGGTTGTTTGAGATTGCAATTGCACTTGTGTTATCACAAAAGATGGGTACCATCTTGTACTGAATTCCATAGTCACTGAGTTGACTTTTCATCCAGAGTACATTTGCACAACAACTAGCTGCTGCAACATATTCAGCCTTAGCTGAGGACAAGGCAACTGATTATTGCTTCTTGGCACTCCAACAGACTAATTTCCCACCAAGTATTTGGCAAGAGCTTGAGGTGCTTTTTCTGTCCATGTTGCATCCAGCATAGTCAGAGTCTGAGTATCCTTTGATATCAAGTCCTGAGCACTTTGGATAGTATAATCCATGGTTAGGAGTGCCCTTCAGGTACCTGAATATCCTTTTCACAGCAGTGATATGAGATTCTCTTGGGTCAGATTGATATCTGGCACATAGACATACTGAGAATTGGATATCAGGCCTTGATGCAAGTAGATACATCAGTGATCCTATCATTCCTCTAAAGAGAGTTTGATTTACTGGTTTACCAGTTAGATCAGGACCAAGGTTGTTTGGGGGGACCGTGAGAGTTTTGACTAAGGCACAGTCACTGAGATCATACTTCTTCAGTAGATTCTTTACAAACTTCTCTTGACTGATAGTGGTTCCTCTATCAGTCTGCTTGATCTGTAGACCAAGGAAGTATGTCAGTTCTCCCATCATGCTCATTTCAAACTTCTTTGCCATTAGTTTTTCAAATTGTTTGCAAAGTTTGAAACTTGTTGAGCCAAAGATGATGTCATCAACATATACTTGTACTAGTATGACATCATTATTTGTCTTATAGATAAACAATGTGTTGTCTATCTTGCCTCTGACAAATTTGTTTTGGATTAAGAAGGCTGAGAGAGTCTCATACCATGCCCTGGGAGCTTGCTTCATTCCTTAAAGGGTTTTGTTAAGCTTACAGACATGATCAGGAGACTCATGGCTTTCAAATCCAGGAGGTTGCTGAACATAAACTTCTTCTTTCAGTGAACCATTTAAGAATGCACTTTTAACATCCATTTGGTACACCTTGAAGTTCATGTATGTAGCAAAAGCAAGGAAGATCCTGATGGCTTCCATCCTTGCTACTGGTGCAAATGTTTCCTCATAGTCAATGCCTTCTTGTTGATTATAGCCTTTGGCTACAAGTCTGGCTTTGTTTTTAATGACTATGCCATTTTCATCAGTTTTGTTTTTAAATACCCATTTCATGCCAATGACTGAGACATTCTCAGGACATTTGACCAAGGTCATTACCTTGTTTCTATCAAATTGTTCCAGTTCATCATGCATGGCCTGAACCCAACTTGGATGTGTAAGTGCTTCTTTAACACTTTTGGGTTCAATTGTGGAAATGAAGTCCACAAATAGGCATTCATTGGATGAGGCTGCTCTTAGACTAGCAGCCATGCTCCTGGTGAGCATGCCTTCAGTAGGCTCTCCAATAATATTGACAAGTTCAATGTCCTGAGACCTAGTCCAACTTTCTTGAGGTCCTGGATACTGATTTTAACTTGTGGAGGCCTGATTGGGTAGAGGGGTTGGTTCTGGAGTAGACACATGATCATTGATTGGATCTTGAGTGTCTACCAGCTCACTGAGATTGTTGGGTTCTTGAGTATTTTGAACTGTCTGATTGATATCATCAGTGTGTGCATGTGCCTCAACAAACTCAGTGATGGTTGGGTTAGGTAGGTTGTGAGGGATTATATAATAGGAGAGATTAGCATCATCTTGATACTAAGTAGAAGGATTGTTTTCAGACAGATATTCATCAGGAGGATATCTTGAAGAATTATCAATTCCTATCTCTTCTACTGAGGTAGTTGAGAACCTGATTGCATCAGTGCTCTCATCAAAGGTAACATGAAAGGTTTCCTCAGTCTGCTGTCTCCTTGTGTTGAACACTCTGAAGGCTTTTGAGACAAGTGAGTATCCCAGGAAGTATCCATCATCAGCTTTTGCATCAAATTTCCCTAAGTGATCCTTGTGATTATGAATAAACACAGGACACCCAAAGACATGAAAGTAGCTGATGTCAGGGATTCTTCCTTTGAATAACTCATATGGGGTTTTCCCATGTCTCTTGACAATGATGGATCTGTTTTGTGTATAACAGGCAGTTTTGACTGCATCAGTCCAAAAATGGTTGGAAAGGACTGATCCACATAGCATTGTCCTAGCAGCTTCAATGAGTGTTCTATTTTTCCTTTCTGCAACACCATTTTGTTCAGGTGTGTATGGAGAGGAAAAGTTTTGGGAAATACCTTTCTCATCACAGAAACATTCAAGTTCATAATTTTTGAACTCAGTCCCATTGTCAGTTCTAATCTGTTTGACCTTGATGTCATTTTGATTTTCAATGTTCCTGACAAAGGACATGATTGTTTCAGCTGCCTGACTCTTTTTGATCAGGAAGAATACCCAGGTGTATCTAGAGTATTCATCCACTATGACCAGAGTATACTTCTCATGGTTAGTAGACCTTGGACTGATAGGTCCAAATAGATCCATATGGAGAAGATGTAGGCAGTTCCTGATGGAAAAGTTGGTTTTGGTTTTAAAGGATGCTCTGTGATGTTTACCTTTTTCACAAGCTGAGCATGGTTTAACATTTGAAAACACAAGTGATGGTAAGCCAAGGACCTTGTTTTGTTTTACAAGATTGTTTATGTTTTTAAAGTTCAGGTGGGTGAGTCTCTTATGCCAAAGCTAGTTGAGTGTATCAGTGGCCTTAGCAAAGAGACAAGTTCCATCCTGAGTTAGACTGGACATGTCTAATACATAAACATCTTGTCTTCTTGGTGCAATGAGGACAATTTCCTTATTTGCATTGAAGATGGTTCCTTGCTTATCATCAAACTGAACTATGTATTTTGCATCACATAGTTGACTGGCACTGATCAGATTATACTTAAGACCATTTACATATGCTATCCTAGTAAAGACAATACCATTGCAGTTTACTGAACCATAACCTTCAGTGAGACATGATGAATTATCAGCAAATATCACTTTGGGTCCTGGTTCTTCCACATATTTGTGCAGACACTCCTTAACACCAGTCATGCTCCTTGAACATCCACTGTCTAGATGCCAAATAGGATCCCTGGCATGCTTCTGCACAAATAGTAAATTGGGTCAGTTCTTTCTAGGACTCCATTTCATGGAGGGTTTTGTATTGTAGGTCTTTATGAAAGTATTAATTGATTCATGGTCAGTGGTTGAGTGGACTGAGCTACCACATGTTTTGCATTTAGTCGCAGGGGTAGCCTCAGAAGTCTGAGAGGATTGTTTATTCATTCCTCTTCTTGACTGAATGACCTTCTCTTTTCCTGAGGTTTTCTTAGTGGAACTTCCACTAGATTCACAGTATTTGTCTCTTTGACAATCCTCAGGAAGATGGTCCTTGGATCCACATAAAGGGCAAGGTGGAAAAGGCTTGGCCTTTTGCTTCTGTTTCTGCTTAGAATCAGAAGGGTAGTTCAGGCACTGAGCCTTAAGTCCTGAAAAGTTTGACATGACTGAGCATTGTTTATGATCAGAGGTCCTGTGATCTTCCTTTTTGTAAATCATGCAATAAAGGACTCTATAACAATCATCAGTGAGATGATTTGTATAGTTGCATAGTTCACATCTTTTCAGGGGTTTTGTGGGTTTGGGTTTGGTCTTTGAGGAAGTTGGTTTTTGTTCCTTCTTGGATTGAGAAGGTTTCTCAGAGGATGCAATCTTCTCTTCCAGCTTCCTGACCATTTCAGTCAACTGATCAATTCTTGAATCAGGACTTTGGGTTACTACTTTAGAAGGGACTGAAGTTGATGAGTCATCAGTATTTACTGAGACTTCAAGGGGTGGTCTTCTCAGGAGGATTCTACCTATTCCTGATCTCTCTTTTGGAGAGTGTGGGGAGTAGACCAATGGTGGGAGGTCAGAGCTTGGTGCAGCACCCTGAAGGGTATTTAGTGGAGGGAGTGGAGGAGTTGATTCTGATTCAGGCTCACTGATTGGATCAGAAATACTGAGTTGGTCAAAGAGTCCTAGCATACCTTTCAAAGCCTGACTTTCAGGGAGCAAGATGTTTCCAGTCTCAAAGTTTGGCAACTTACTGACTGGGTTGTCCCTGACAATCCAGTCATTTGACTTGGGTTCCATCTCTTGCTCAAAGGATATGCCAGCTGGAACAAAGGTCATTTTACTGGGACTCTCACTAGAGGTTTCAGTGAGGTGGTCAATTCCTATAGTTATCTGAGGAATTAAGCCCACAGAATCAAAGACCTTAGGGTTCTTTTTGGTCCAGCTTTCAATGACAGCTTTTTCTTTCTTAAGTTCTGTTTGAAGGGCTTGGTTTTGTTTCAAAATTTCAGTGTTCTGAATTTGTAGAGTAATGGATTCTAGTTTGGCTTGTTTTAATGCAGGCAGTTCATCTCTACATTTATTCAATTCTGACACAATATTGTTATATTTTGAAAACCGATTAAGCCTTTGTTCCTCAACAAACTTTAGATCAACACAAATATAACTCATGTAAGACTGCCAATCAGAATCATCATCCATAGAAAGTAAAGTATTTACCTTCTTCATGGTGATGTTGACCCACTCTCCATTTCTAGCATGGCTTTTTCCCACAGCCACCTGATCCTCTTCAGAAAGTGCCATCAGTGCACTAACTCTTATTTCCTCATCTGAGGAAACCTCTTCTTCATCCCAGTCATATGCTTCTGCAACTAATACCTTGTTCTTTTTCTGAATAGGTTTAGATGTTTGAGCATCCTGAGACAATATGGGGTTAGTTTCAAGAAGTGCAAGTTTAGCTTTGATTTTCCTATATTTTGTTTCAAAATCCTTTTGTCCCTTGTTTTGAAATTGTTAGGTGGACTGAAACATTTTAGGTTGAAACTTGCTAGTTCCTGAGGAACTGTTTCCTGAGAACTTGTAAGAGGGTTCTGAGATAGTTTTAGAATAACAGTCCCTAGCAAAATGACCCTTTTTACCACATTTAAAGCATTCAGTGGTCTCATTTGCTTTTGGTTTTGTAGAGTTGGACTGATTTCTTTTGATGAAACGTCTTGAACTAGCAAGGAGTGCCCTTTCTTGGAATTCCAAGTTCAAGTCGTTCAGGTACTCCTCACCAGTCCTTTCATCAATTTCTTCTTCAGAATCCTCTTGAATATCCTGCACAACACCATTAGAATATAAAGCAGTTGATATGGGTGTGGAGGTTAAGGCTTTTTTGGACTCAAGAGCTTTTGAGTCAGGGTATCTCCTTGAGATCAAGTTGTCTTCATAGACAAACTTCCCATAAATTTCAGGGAGCTCAAGGGTCTGAATGTGGTTAGCATTCCTCAGGCCTTGTGAGAAGTTGAGCCATTTCTCAGGGAGACTGTTGACAAAGCCAACATTTGTCTCATGCTTAGACAGTACAACACCATCATTTGATAATTCATTTATCAAAGTCTTGTATCTGGTGTAGGTCTGTGAGAGACTTTCAGTGTCTTTTTCCCTGAAAGTATTATACTCAAGTTTAAGGTCCATGACCCTATTTTCCTTGGTATCTGAGGGACCCTCAAAGCTGTTTACCAAGTCATCCCAAGTTTGCTTGGCTGTTAGACAGTTGATGACTGATTCCATTATATCGTCAGGAAGACATGATATAAGGATGCTTTTCAGGCGTTGGTCTTGATTGACCACCCTCCTCTCATCAATGGTCCATTGGGCCTCAGGCTTGTTTAGCCCTGCGGCTGTCCTAGGGACAAATGGGCCATCCCTGATACAAGTGATGTAGTAGGGTTCCATACCGGTAAGATAGCAAATCATACGCTTCTTCCATTTGCTAAATTTCCCAGCTTCAAGTCTGGGTGCAACAGCAGAGTAGCTGCCACCCTTTTTGTCGACTAGCTGGGGTACATTGATATCAGCCATAGTAGGATCTTGGTTTTAAAAACCTAGAGCACTCTTGGTTAGTTTAAAAGATTTTATAAACCAGAGGCTCTGATACCACTTGTTGTTCCCTTTACACTTATTAGAGTTAACTAGAAAGTTAATCTATTTCGTGTTATGACTAATACAATGTTTAAGATTAATTCTAACAGTTATAAAACGTGAATATAAAAATACATAATATTTTTCAACGTTTAAATTCTTATTAGAAATGAATCCAAGAATCTATTACCCAAGTGTTTTGCGGAACAAACACTTGGGATTAAATAGACAAGGGTATGGGGTGTCTCCTATCGAAACTCAAGTTTTGCTTGAGTGGTAACAATATACCCACTGAGCTATCTCAGTGAGTTGTATACTCTTTGTAGGAGAGAAGTTACTTTGCAAAAGTTCTAAGCTTTCAATATACAAAGCACACTTTAACTTCTCTCCTATCTGATCTATTTATACACAAGTAATCTAAGTATAAGTGATTAAATATAATACAAGTTGTTGAGGTTGCGTGTCTGACAATTACAAATAGTAATTGTCATTTCCAAGAACCAATAGGAAAGGGCTAATAAGACTTTGGGAGTTGTTGGCTGACACTCCATGACTTTTAGCCGCAATAGGGAAGGTTGGATCTGACAAGAGAAGAGTGTTGGGCTGACACTTTTATCTTCTCAGATCTTTTCCCTATTGTTCCCGCCTTTTCTTCAGGCGATGGTTCCTCAGTCTTCAATCACTTTGTTTGTTGAGTAGACTGGGGTTCAGTGAGTTCTTGTCCAACACTCACTGAACCATCATCTTCTTCTTTGGCTTAAGTCCTACTCAGGGAGTACCGCCTTCCTGAGTAGTGAATCCTTCTTATTGAATTCGCCTTAAGCATCCTGAAGATTACTCACTGATAGGCTGTTCTCTCAGTGACTTGAATTGTTCTCGGTTTAAGTTAACACTTAGTTAATTTGTGTCTAAATCATGTTTGAAGCATTCTTGGGTTTTTCATGACCCAACAGTACCATTGAATTGTGGGAGAGTATTTTCAAAGAACTCCTTAGCCCTTTGTATATGCTTTGGGGAATTGAATGCCTGACATTTGGTGAACTGAAAAAGGCCGAAACACTCAATAATTAATCAATTTTCCCCCTTCTAAATGTATGTCGATATGTATATAAGTCTGCAAACTTCAAAATATAAAAAATCTAAACTTATATATTTTTCACTACAATTCCCATCCCCAGGAATATAATTTAATTCATTCGTAAGTGTATTCAAATGTTTCTGGAAACAAAATATATAGTTTGATGGCATCATAGTTTAGAACAATTGTGATAAATGGAAAAAGAACCACAATGTGTTTACCTTTATATATTTACCCATATATATGTTCACCGACACTCCCTTCATTGGCCTAAAGGAGGCAATCACAGGTTACTGTATGGCCAAACACAAAAAATTGTTAACAGGAAGATTTCTTACATGTTGTTGTCTACAAGAAAAGTGGCTTTTTAGGAC